>CAWUFW010000303.1:3600000-4285000 GCA_963921515.1 Calotriton arnoldi
ATAATTTCAAATAAGCAAAGAATTATCAGGAAACGAGTACAGAAATGGGCTATATTTGCAATACCTTTCGGAGTTCTTTTCAAAGTGCATAAAACTCTTACAAAGACAGTCAAAAAACCGTTTCAAATGTATGTTTAATTGTTTGTAATAATCCCATACTAATTTCAAAAAGATGAATGCTGATATTTAAGAAGTTGCAAGGACACAAGTCCCTGACAAGCTGTGCAACAGGTGTCCGTGACATTGGTTTCCTTTGTCCCTTGAGGTTTCCCCATGATCTTTGTATTTTGTAATGCCTGGGGTGCCCATATTCCATTAGGACCCCAAAACGTCAGGATAGGTTCCACAGGTGGGGCACCCGAGTAAGCCATGAGAGGGTAGACTGTGTTGCTCGCTGGGCGTAGTCAAGAGTTCTCAGTCTAGTGACTCTGAGGTGTAGTTTTCTGCAGGATCCAAGTCACTCAAGGAAGCTGCCAACTGGCCTCCAAACTTAGAGACTTTAATGAACCTGCATGAACATTTCCAAAACAAATTCCTCCTATTTGGGTTCAGAATGGCAGGATTCATGCAGATCAATCAGGGGGAAGGGTTGGGGTGGTCAAAAGTGCGTTGGGGTGGGGGTGGGGAGGGTGGTAAAAATGTAACTTTTCCCATTTTAACTCCCATAGGAATCTTTGATCTCTGCTACAGAAAAAACATCTGAATTGGTTGGCTGCAGGGCTTAGCCACAGGAGAGGCTTTGAGGTGGGTTATATGTAGCTAAAGGCCATGCTCTGACACAAACCCATGTTGAACATTGCCCTGCTGCAGGTTGTAGAACATAATCCCAAAACCCAAGATATTCACACAAAAAAAATCAAGATTAAAGTTATGATTAGCACACCTTAACATATGTTTTGAAAAAAGCCCTAAAAAATTAACTTAAAAAGCACAGTTAAAATACAGTTATTTTATGGATTGCATTGTGCGAATTATGAGTTCAGTGACTGTTGTGAGAGTTATGGATTACAGAGTTAGCCATAATTTGTAAATGTTAGTGGTTTTCCAGTTTTAATGCAAAAGTACAACTGTACTTTTACTGCATTTTTTAAGTGAATGTCTGAGGTTTTTTAAACATACATTACAGTGTTATAACCAAAGGTAACCACAGCTTTACTTTAGACTTTTCAAGATCTATGCAGATAGAGAGATAGATAGATAGATAGATAGATAGATAGATAGATGTCATTGCAGTGAAACTAAATGTGGCACAATGAAACATAATTTAAAGCAACTGTACTAAAAACACACATTCACACATGTATTACTAAAATGAAAGGTGAAATTCGAGTTTATCAACACAACACAGAAAAATCGCCATGAGAAAAACACTATTTACTGCCTCACAGGTTACATGTAACAATTATTTTATGCAGGGAAAGAACTCTCTTAATAGCTCCTCCCACCATGTTGCTTGGAGGTGCAGCTGCATCGCCACTTTTTCTGCACACCTGCATAAACCGTCATTGCTGCATGTGTGCAGCACTCTGCACATGCAGTGCAACATCTAAAAAAGTAGAACTTGAATGAGTCATGGCTCAAGGGCAACCCAAAATTCCAGGGTGTTACCAAGCACATGCAGGCCTGCAATACTGAGGACGTCCTGTCGTACTGCAGTCCATCCAGCGCTCTCGGTACACTGCCAGGGCAGAGCAGTAGAAGAAGCGGAGAGGCAACCCTATCAAGAGACATCAACAGTCAATGTGCCCCAATGTTGGCATAGACAGTATACTCGCACAGCAACAGTACTGCGATCTTCCTTGGCGACGGCGCTATCAACTGTTCGGGTGACCCTTGTCCCATACATACACCTTCCCGACGCCTTTGGGCTGAATAAGCCAAAAGCACCACTATGTCCAAATCTAAAAATAGAATTCTATTAAAATATCCACAAATCCATGGAGATAAGTGGAGGTGTCTTTGAAATAATAATAATTCCAGATTTGTAAAGCGTGACTTATCACCCCTAAGGGTATCCAGGCGCTGGGAGCTGTCGGGGAGATTAAGTGAGCTATTGCCCAGAGTCACATGATGCTGAGCTGAGCTGCCGCTGGCACCGGGGATTGAATCGTGAGCCCCATGCTCTGGAGTCAGCCACTTTTGCCCGCTGCGCCACACCTCCCCCACAAAAAGAACTGATAATAGCTTCAAGAAAGAAGGATATTTAATCATACCCTGTAAAATGGAAAATCTCAAAGGTTTCAAGGTTCTAACCACACTAAGAACTAGTTCACTCTTGGCAACATTTACTGCATGGACACACAGGTGTACACATATACCACACAGGTTTGAAACTCTGATGGAGTTCGGCATTTTGGCACCTTCATGGGGGATTGTGGCCATGTTTGGAGATGAACAGAAATCAAAACAACCTGAAAAGAGCAACCTCTCTAGTTTCATAAAGAGACTTGCAGATGCTGGAGATAGAATCTATGTGGACACCTGGAAGTTCTATTGAAATGGGATCATCCGAGTGACGGACAAACAGTGAACGGAAAGTGCCATTCCTAAATGGCCTGGTGAGCCACCACACCCTTAAGCCTTAGTGGCTTGAAAGGAGCATAAAGTGCAGCAACAGCACTCCACAGGGGAAACCTTAATGCTGTCCTCTAACCAACTGTCTAGTGATGTAGCTGGAGACGTAACATAGAATGATGGCCCCCATCGCAGAATGTGATGAGGGGCCCATGAATTTTTTTATTTTTTTTATTTAAGAGGTTTTATATAGCGCTGGCTTAACCCTTAGGTATTAGAGCGCTTTACATTGGGAAGACGATAGCACATGGGTTACAAAAACAAATGGCAAACGAAAAGAAACATAGAGGTATGGTAGGCCTAAGCAACAAAGTAATTGACAAATCTTGATTATGATAGACAGTGAAAGGATGAAGCTATATACTAAACAACATTGAAATAAAGGATTACAAATTATTAAACAGTAAAAGGAACTAGTCTCGTTATTGTCGATGCAAAGTGAAAGGATGGAGCTATTTACTAGGCCGTATATGGATAACATAGTTACAAATTATTAAGTAGTAAAAGGAACTAAACTCATATTTTGAATGTAACGGAAGGGTTAGACGAGAGAGGAGGGAGGCGTGGTTAGATTTAAGGAGAGGGGTGAACCGAGGGGATGCAAGAGGTGTGGATGGGTAAGGTGGGGGGCTATTTGGCGTTGGTGGAGTGCAGGAGAGGAGGGAGAAAAGGGGGAAGGTTGGGGATTCAAGAAGGAAGAGACTGAACAGCAAGTATGGGCATAAAATGATTATGGACCCCAATATTTGTTGAGCAGGTGCGATTTAAGGTCTTTTTTTAAACTGACGTATGAAGGATTCAGTCGTAGGTCTTTTGGGAGGGTATTCCAGATGCTGGGGGCCTTACCAGAGAAGGAGCGGGATTGTGCGGCTTTCTTTTTTAGCAAAGGGGGAACGAGGAGGAGAGAGTTAGTGCTTCTCATCGAACGGGCACTGGCCGCTTTTTTGAGTTTGTTTGAAATGTATAGCGGGGTTTTTTGGTGGAGGGCTTTGTGGGTAAAGCAGGCTAATTTAAAGGAGGATCTGCCTTCAATAGGGAGCCATTTAAGGGTCTTTAGGGCTGGCGAGATGTGGTCAGAACGTTTGCCACCAGTTATAATCCTAGCCGCTAGGTTTAGAACAGATTTGAGGGGGGCCAAGTGAGTTTTGGGAGAGCCAGTGAGAAGGGCATTACCATAGTCGATTTTCGAGAGGACTAGGGATTGTACAACTGATTTGAAATCTTCCGCTGGAATGAAGGGTTTGATTTTTTTGAGATGTTGGAGCGTAAAAAGTGCACCTTTGGCCGAGTTTTTTACATGGGAGTTGAGCGTAAACTTACTGTCGAGGGTGATGCCGAGGGATTTAACCGATTCGGAGAGGTGGAGTGTACAGTTGAGGGCAGTAAGGTCAGTGATCCATGTATGGATGGGGAGGGAGTTGTTTTTAGGAGAGAAGAGAATGATTTCAGTTTTGTTAGGGTTAAGTTTGAGATGATTGGAATGGAACCAGTTTTGGATGTTGGTAAGGGCGGTGTTAAGGTGCAGAACATCAGAGTGGGATTTAATTTTATAGTAGAGTTGGGTGTCGTCAGCATATAGGTGATAGTTAATGCCTGCTTGTTTGAGAATGAGAGTAAGGGGTTCCATGAGAAGGTTGAAAAGGGCAGGAGAGAGGATGGATCCTTGGGGGACACCAAGGGAGACTGGAGTGGGGCTAGATAGGCAGTTACGGATTTTTACTTGTTGGGTTTTGTGTTGGAAATAGGATTTGAACCAATTGAGGACGGTACCATTAAGACCAAATCGAGATTTAAGAGTAGAGAGTAAGGTTGAATGGTTAACTGTGTCAAATGCCACTGAGAGGTCAAGGAGAATGAGTAGGCAGGTCTCGCCATTGTCCAGGGCAAGGTGGATGTCATCAACTATATTTAGCAATGCAGTTTCAGTGCTGCAGCCCTTACGGAAGCCGGATTGTAGGGGGTCGAGTAGGTTGTAGGTGTCAATGTGTTTATCCAGTTGCTGAAGGGCACACTTTTCAAGGGCTTTTGAGAGAAAGGGGAGGTTTGAGATGGGGCGGAGGTTGTTTGGGTCATTTGGGTCGGCCTTAGGGTTTTTTTGGAATGGGTGTGATTTGTCCGAGTTGGAGGGAGACCGGTACGCACCCCGAGGTAAGGGAGGAGTTGATGATATTGGTCCAATACGGGACAATGACGTGCTTAAGTTCTTGGACGAAGGAAGATGGGAGAGGGTCTTTAGTGTGGGAAGATGGTTTTAGTTTGGACAGGATGTTACAGACTTCAAGTTCAGAGACGGAGTGGAAATTCAGCCAGGAGGCGTTGTTTTTGAGTTGAGTGTTGTCGGAGGGAAGTTCAGACGGGGTTAAAGAAGGTAGGGGTGGGGAGGACAGAGGGGCGTGAGCAGAGGGGAAGGTGTTGAAGAGGTGTCAGGGGCACCGAGGGGGTTGGGGGATTTGGGTTAGGGTGAAAGAATGGTCAATTTTGGCAATTTTTTCAGAAAAAAGTTAGCTATTTCTTCGCATTTGCTTGTGGTGGCCGTCATGCTGGGTGGGGCAGGGGAGGTTTGATTTCTAATAATGTTGAACAGTTCTCTAGGTCTGTTTTTTGCCCGAGAGAGCTGTGATCGGAAGAAGGAAGCCTTTTCGGTGAAGATGTGTTTTTTGTACACGGATCTAGCGGTTCGAAGGAGGACCAGATTGGAGGGGGAAGGGTGTTGTCTCCAGGTTCTTTCTGCCAGTCTAAAAGCTCGTCTTTCATTATTGAGGTCTGGATTATACCAAGTTTTGGAAGGGATATTTTTAAGAGTTTTTGGTTTGGGTGGTGCAAGTTGATCTAGAACCTCAGAGACAGCTTTATTGTAATGCTCAGTGAGATCGTTTGTATTGAGAGAGGGAGGAGTGCGACTGAGTTGATCTTGGAGTTTAGCCTCCAGTAAACCTGGGGGATACGTTTAAGGTTTCTGGATAATATAGTGGTTTTGTTGATTTTAGAAGGGGCAAGCTGGGCTAGGGGTGAGATCGAGAACAGTATGAGGTGGTGATCAGACCAGTCAATAGGGATAATGTTGGAAAGAGATGCCAGATTACTGTTAGCAATGATGGCGTCAAGAGTAGCCCCTTTAGAATGGGTTGGGGTAAGGCAGAGTTGCTTGAGGTCATTTATCTCAAGGAGGTTATTGAGAAGTTTGATGGTTGGGTCGTCTGGCAGATTCCAGTGAAGGTTGAAGTCTCCTAGGAAGAGATTTTTAGAGTTCGAAAGGGACGGTTGTGACAGAAGTTCAGATATTTCCTCAGCGAAGGGAAGAGGTTCACCTGGGGGTGGTAGATGTTGTGTAGTCGCATTGGGGGGCACCTTGCATTTTAAGTTCTACTCCAAGGTATTCAAAAGTTTTGAAGTCAGTGTTCGTTGAGCCAAGTTTCCGTGAGGAAGGCAAGGTCTATATCTTCACCCAGGATGGTTTCGGAAATTTCTGAGGCATGTCGAACCGCCGAGCGGCAGTTCACAAGCATGCATGTCAGGGGCTTAGGGTTAGTTATGGGGGTGGGGGGGCACGAGTGGATAGCGGTAAGTTGCGGGGGGTCTGGGTGAGCAAGGAGAGGAGAGAGTTCTGTTGGTCCCGATAATAACAGGGATGTTGGAATGAGGAAGGGCCACCTCCTTGCGGGGGCCTTAGGAGAGTAGGAATTGCAGAGGTCAGAGAGGTTAGAGGTGGAGTAGTCATTCAAGGTGCGACAAGGTCTCTGAGAGCAATTTTGAAGTGGTATGGTTTTACTGAGTTTGGGATTAATGGGCTTTGGGGGCCAGTGCGTGACGAAGTGGGCCAGGCGGGTTATCGGTTTGGGGGATTTGGGGTTAGTGAGATCCTCTCTAAGACGGACTAATTCGGTTAGGAGGGAGGCAATGTTGCGATCTATACAGCAAAGTGTCTAGGTTAAAAGAGAGAGTTGGGGCGTATTGGGTGCCCGGGGGGGGGTGAGGTATGTGCTAAGTTGGTTGGAGAAGGGGGTCTAGCGTTCGTAGAGGGTAATAAGTCAGGAAGGGTGCGAGTGAGGTCTTGTAGCAGTGGTTGAGAGGGGGGACTGAGGGGGGAGGAAGGGGGGTTTCGGTCATCAGAGGGGGATGGGGAGTGGGGGAGGACTGGGTCGTACTGGAGGTAGTTTGGGCAGGGGGAGAGTGGGAGGTTTCGGAGTTGATCGGGGGTGGAGGTCTGTTGTTCTGAGAGGGAGGGGAGCCTGTGGGATGGTAGGTTCCGACAGACATTGGGGGGAGGGGAGTGGGGGTGGACTGGATATTAATGGAGGTAGTTGGAGGAGGGGGGTGGGTGGGATAGATCGGGGTTGGTTAGGGGTGGAGATCAGTTGTCCGGAGAGGGTGAGAGGCCTAGGGGGTGACAAGTGGGGTATTGCGGCGGTGGGGGTGAGGTAGCTCCTGGCGGGTGGAGAGAGGGGAGATATGGCTGTGTGTGGGAGGGATAGGCGTGGAGAGAGATGGGATAGTTAAAGGGGTAGAGGACGTGATGAGGGGAGTAGAGTGGGTGTATGGGGTAAGCGGAGAGGCAGCAATGGCATTAGAGTCATGGGGTGAGTTCAGGTAGGGGGTAGGGTCGGAAAGGGGAGTGATGGGTCGGGCTGGGGGGAAATTTGGGGGAAGTAGAAGGGTTAGGAGTGTTTTGGGGGGAGAGGGGAGAGGAGTAGGTAAGGACATTTGGTGGGACAGAGTGCTAAAATGCTGTTCAAAGATATTAAGGTGGTGTTCAGAGGCTTGGATGAGGATATTGCCAGTTTTGAAGATGGAGATGTCAATTTCACTGTGAAAGGTGGAGGTTGGAGTAGTAGAGAGTTTGAAACCGTAGGGAATATTGTTAGATGTAGCGATTGGGAGATGGCGAAGGAAAGTGCTCTTCCATTTGGAGGGGCGTTTAGAGTAGAAAATGTAGTTAGTTATTATGGGGGACGTGAGGCTGTGGTAGTTGTCAACAATTAGGGTTTCGGGATGCCGGATAAGTACTTTATGTTTGAAAGTTTTCTTGGCGTTTTTAGAGAGATTGGGAGGGTAGGGAATGGACCAAGAGTTAGGGCCATGCCTGGTGAGGAGGGTGTTGAGGGGTGATGTAGTGGGGCTGGTTCGGAACGCGGGGAGGGACTAAGGGGGACATGATGGACAAACTGGTTGGTGGAGAGGGGTGAAGAGAAAAAGGGGGGCGGGTGGAGCGGAGTGGAGATGTTAAGGGGAAAAAGAAACAAGGAGAGAGGAGAAGGAGGTTGAGGAAAGAAGGGGGAGAATAATGTCGGTGGTGTTGGTGGAGAGATATATCGTGACGAGGGTGGAAAAGGGAGAGAAAGAGGGGTGATAAATGTCAGAGGAGTGCAGGGGGGATGAGGTTAGTTAGGAAGGGACTTACTAATAACGGTGAGGAGGGGTTAGGTAGCAGGATGGACAGACAACAGTTTGTGAATTTGGGAGATCATAAGGGAGAATGACGTTGGGTGACGACGCTAGATAGGAGTCATGCGTAGTTGGAAAATCGTAGTGCTGACCACGGCTACGAAGGAGTGCCGCAAGCTGCGATGAAGGGAATTGTGAAGGAGGGGGAGGGATCTCGAGGAGGTTAGAGGTTGTAGGGTCGTAAGGAGTAAAGTAAACCATATGTTACCGATGAAAGCCAGGGGGGGGGTAGGCAGGTAGGGCGCAATTAGCGAGAATGAGTCTTGAACAATTAACAAACCTAAGATCGGGACCTAGAGGAGATATTGCAGAAACATTGCATAAACATTAGAGCGAGTCTTGGCGAATTTACAAACCTAAGATCAGAACCTAGAGGAGATATTGCAGAAACATTGTATAAACATTAGTGCGAGCATTGTTCAGGCACTAGAGGAGGAACGCCTTCGAGAGTGGGGCAGAGGGTAGCAAACTGAGCAACAACGCATGCAGTTTTTTTTTTTTTTTTTTTTTGCGGGGGCGGGGACACAGTAGGGGTCTCACCGGGGCACAAAGTTAAAGGCAGTGAAAAAGAGTAAAAAGGGGAAGGTGATAAGATATCGTGAGAGACTAAATTAGCAAGTTAAAGATTTGTGAGACCCAAAGTAATTAGTACAAACATTGAACATTAAACAAACCTGAGAGCAGGCTTTGGTGGAAACAAAGTCGAGGATGGGGCAGAGGTTGCCATCTAACCCCAAAGCTAAAGATTTTGGTGAGTAGGACTTAGTGGGGTAATAATAATTAGAGGCAGGGGAAAAGAGTAAAAGTACATTTAGCTGTGGGCTCATCGGAGAGTCAGATTTGGAGGCTTTAGGAGCGGCATGGAGGATGCGGTCTGTAAGGCAGCTGACGACTTCGACAGAGGATTCTGTTCAGAATGACTGAGACAACAGCGGTGGGGATACAGCATGGGTCCATGGAGGCCTCACAAGCGTTAAGCTACAGCATTCAGCAGGGGCCCATAAAAGCTGGACGCAGGGGTGTTGTGGCGGTCTCCTGGGGGCCGGAGAATAGAGGCAGACTAGAAGTCATGGGAGGCGTTAGGGTGCTGTTCTCACATGTGGTGCGAGTTTAAGCGTTCCGAGTGAGCCTAGCAGGGGGCGGGCGACTCATATCAGATTATAAGGTAGCGTTGCAATTTGTGGAGTGTGTCTTCCCTGTCTTGCGACACGGAGGCAGTCACCGGGTATGTAATGGTCGAAGAAGGCACCCACGATCGCCTTTTAGAGGAGCACCATCGCCTGCTATCTTAAACAGCCATCCCATTCATTTCATCGCCGTCATGTAACCCAACACCATTACGGAGGTGAAGACTCGGTCGCAAAATGGCCGCTTCCCAGTTTTTTTTTTGTTTTTTTTTTATTTTGAGGGACTGTATTAACCCCTTCGCTGCTAGGCCTTTTGCCCTCCTGTGCTAAGCCTTTTTTTGGCTATTTGGGGTAGTTCGCGCTTAGGCCCCTGTAACTTTTGACCACATAACGTATCCACGCCAAATTTGCGTCCTTTTTTCCAACATCATGGGGATTCTAAAGGTACCCAGGGTTTGTGGATTCCCCTGGAGGGGACCCAGAAATTAGCCAAAATACAGAAAATTTTGGTTTTTGGGGAAAAATGCGAAAAAGGGCTACAGATGAAAGCGTCTGGTTTTTTCCCTGCAAATGGCATCAAAAAGGGGTTGTGGTGCTGAAATCACCATCTTTCCAGCTTTCAGGGACAAGCAGACTTTTGTCAGAAAACCAAACATTTTTACACAGTTTTGGCATTTTTCTGGGACATAGTCTATTTTTGCTATTTTTGTGCTTTCAACCTCCTTCCAGTTAATGGTAGAAATGGGTATGAAAGCAATAATGGATCCTGGAAAGCCATACATTTAAAAGTAGACAAAATTCTGAATTCAGCAAGGGGTCATTTGTGTAGATCCTTCAAGTTTTCTTTATAGAAACAAACAGTTAAATATAGGAAAAATTGAAAATTAGTTGAAAAAATCAGCCATTTGTGTCAACGTTTTCACCTGTAACTTCTTCTAATTATGACAGATATTTGAAAACAATATACCGTTACATCCGCTGGACCTTTCTGGTTGTGGCGATATATAGGACTTGTAGGTTCACCAAGAACCCGACGAACCCAGAGCCAATAACTGAGCAGCGTCTTGCAATGGTTTTTTATTATGTACCGGGTATATAGCAATTATTCTGGGAAAATTTATACATGGAAAAATCGGTATGAAAGACACCTTTGTATTTCTGAAATGGGAACAAAATATAGAGTTTAGAAATAGTAGATATTTGCACTTTTCCGAAATTGGGAGTACCCATACTAGCATGAGAATTATAGGACAATTTTCAAAATGACTTCTTTTTTACACATTGTCTTTCATTTGGAAGGCAGAAATGCATCAAAAGTCAATAGATAATAACAGTTGCTCTACAATTTTGTGTTACCCTATGTCTCCCGATAAAAATGGTACCTCACTTGTGTGGGTAGGCCTAGTGCCTGCGACAGGAAACGGCCCAAAACGCAACGTGGACACACCACATTTTCACAGTGAAAAATGACCCTTTTTTTGCAAAGTGCCTAGCTGTAGTTTTTGAACCCTAGCTCTGCCGGCACCTAGGGAAACCTAGCAAACCTATACATTTTTGAAAACTAGACACCCACGGGAATCCAGGATGGGGTGACTTGACTGGCTCTCACCTGGTTCTGTTACCCAGAATCCCTTGCAAACCTAAAATATTGTCAGAAAAAACAAATTTTCCTCACTTTTCTGTGGTGGAAAGTTCTGGAATCTGCATGGATCCACAAAATTCCACCCACCCCGCGTTCCCCAAAGTCTTTTGAGAAAAACGGTACCTCACTTGTGTGGGTAGGCCTAGTGCCCGCGACAGGAAACAGCGCAAAACACAACGTGGACACACCACATTTTCACAGTGAAAAATGACCCTTTTTCTGAAAAGTGCTTAGCTGTAGTTTTTGAACCCTAGCTCTGCCGGCACCTAGGGAAACCTAGCAAACCTATACATTTTTAAAATCTAGACACCCAGGGAATCCAGGATGGGGTGACTTGACTGGCTCTCACTAGGTTCTGTTACCCAGAATCCCTTGCAAACCTAAACAATTGTCAAAAAAACACATTTTCCTCACTTTTCTGTGGTGGAAAGTTCTGGAATCTGCGTGGATCCACAAAATTCCACCCACCCCACATTCCCCAAAGTCTTCCGAGAAAAATGGTACCTCACTTGTGTGGGTAGGCCTAGTGCCCGCGACAGGAAACAGCGCAAAACACAATGTGGACACACCACATTTTCACAGTGAAAAATGACCCTTTTTTTGAAAAGTGCTTAGCTGTAGTTTTTGAACCCTAGCTCTGCCGGCACCTAGGGAAACCTAGCAAACCTATACATTTTTGAAAACTAGACACCCAGGGGAATCCAGGATGGGGTGACTTGACTGGCTCTCACCAGATTCTGTTACCCAGAATCCCTTGCAAACCTAAAAAAGTGTAAAAAAAACAAATTTTCCTCACTTTTCTGTGGTGGAAAGTTCTGGAATCTGCATGGATCCACAAAATTCCACCCACCCCGCGTTCCCCAAAGTCTTCTGAGAAAAATGGCACCTCACTTGTGTGGGTAGGCCTAGTGCCCGCGACAGGAAACGACGCAAAACGCAACGTGGACACACCCCAATTTCACTGTGAAAAATGACCCTTTTTTGGCAAAGTGCCTAGCTGTAGTTTTTGAACCCTAGCTCTGCCGGCACCTAGGGAAACCTACCAATCCCACACATTTCTGAAAAGTAGACACATGGGAGATTCCAGGGAGGTATGGCTTGCGTGGATCCCCAATGTTTTCTTACCCAGAATCCCCCAGAAACCTGAAATTTTGCTGAAAAAATTACTTTTTCACACATTATTGTATGGGAAAGTTGTGGCATCACCGGGCTGACACAAATTTCCTACCACCCAGCATTGCCCCAGGTCTCCCGATAAAAATGGTGCCTCACTCGGGTGGGAGGCCCAAGTACGCGCGACAGGCAAGGGCCCAAAACGTATTGAGGCGACATCAAAATTGCCTATCAGAAGACTGACCTGGTTTTGCAAGGGGTCCCATGACTTTTAGCTCGGGCTCGGCGGCCACCCAGGAAACCTAGCAAACCCACACATTTCTGAAAAGTAGACACCGGGGATTCCAGGGAGGTATGGCTTGCGTGGATCCACCAACGTTTTCTTACCCAGAATCCCCTGCAAACCTGAAATTTTGCTGAAAAAATCACTTTTTCACACATTTGTGTGTGGGAAAGTTGTGGCATCACCGGGTTGACACAAATTTCCTACCACCCAGCGTTCCCCCAGGTCTCCCGATAAAAATGGTGCCACACTCGGGTGGGAGGCCCAAGTACCCGCGACAGGCAAGGGCCCAAAACATTTTGTGATAGGCAATTTCAATGTTGCCTCAATACGTTTGGGGCCCATGCCTGTCGCGCGTACTTGGGCCTCCCACCCGAGTGAGGCACCATTTTTATCAGGAGTACTGGGGGAACGCTGGGTGGTAGGAAATTTGTGTCAGCCTGGTGATGCCACAACTTTCCCACACAAAAATGTGTGAAAAAAGTGATTTTTTCAGCAAAATTTCAGGTTTGCAGGGGATTCTGGGTAAGAAAACGTTGGGGATCCACGCAAGCCATACCTCCCTGGAATCCCCGGGTGTCTAGTTTTCAGAAATGTGTGGTTTGGTAGGTTTCCTAGGTGGCCGCCGAGACCCGGGCCAAAAAGTCATGGGACCCCCTTGCAAAACCAGGTCGTTTTGTGATAGGCAATTTTGATGTCACCTCAATACGTTTTGGGCCCTTGCCTGTCGCGGGTACTTGGGCCTCCCACCCGAGTGATGCACCGTTTTTATCGGGAGACTGGGGAACGCTGGGTGGTAGAAAATTTGTGTCAGCCCAGTGATGCCACAACTTTCCCACACAAAAATGTGTGAAAAAAGTGATTTATTTTTTCCTGTAAAATTTCAGGTTTCTGGGGGATTCTGGGTAAGAAAACGTTGGTGGATCCACGCAAGCCATACCTCCCTGGAATCCCCCGGGTGTCTAGTTTTCAGAAATGTGTGGGTTTGGTAGGTTTCCCTAGGTGGCCGCCGAGCCACGGGCAAAAAAGTCATGGGACCCCCCTTGCAAAACCAGGTCGTCTTCTGATAGGCAATTTTGATGTCGCCTCAATACGTTTTGGGCCCTTGCCTAACGCGGGTACTTGGGCCTCCCACCCGAGTGATGCACCGTTTTTATCGGGAGACCTGGGGGAACGCTGGGTGGTAGGAAATTTGTGTCAGCCCGGTGATGCCACAACTTTCCCACACAAAGATGTGTGAAAAAAGTGATTTTTTTCTGCAAAATTTCAGGTTTCTGTGGGATTCTGGGTAAGAAAACGTTGGGGGATCCACGCAAATCATACCTCCCTGGAATCCCCCGGGTGTCTAGTTTTCAGAAATGTGTGGGTTTGGTAGGTTTCCCTAGCTGGCCGCCGAACCCGGGGCCAAAAACTCATGGGACCCCCCTTGAAACCAGGTTGGTTTGTGATAGGTAATTTTGATGTCGCCTCACTAGGGTTTGGGCCCTTGCCTGTCGCGGGTACTTGCCCCACCCACGCGTGAGGTACCATTTTTATCGGGAGACCAGGGGGAGCAGAAAGGCTGTAATGGTGGCGGGGATGTGGGCATTGGCGTGCCCACTTCGGGCAGACCCCACCCTAAAAACAAATGCGCAAAAAAAAATCCCTGGCGTCAAGTGGGCTTTCTGCTGCCCCGGGGGGGCAGATTGGGGGCTACTGCCCCCATCTATCCCCCAGGGGGGGCAGAAAGACTGTTATGGTGGCAAGGGCATGGGGGCATTGGCGTGCCCATTTTGGGCAGCCCCCACCCTAAACAAAATTGCACCAAAAAAAATCCCTGGTGTTTAGTGGGCTTTCTGCCCCCCCAGGGGGGCAGATTGGGGGCTACTGCCCCCATCTGCCTCCCATGGGGGGCAGAAAGGCTGTAATGGTGGTGGGGGTGGGGGCATTAGCGTGCCCATTTCGGGCAGCCCCCACCCTAAAAAAAAATTACACAAAAAATAAATCCCTGGCGTTTAGTGGGCTTTCTGCCCCCCGGGCGGCAGATTGGGGGCTACTGCCCCCATCTGCCCCCAGGGGGCAGAAAGGCTGTAATGGTGGTGGGGGGTGGGGGCATTAGCGTGCCCATTTCGGGAAGCCCCCACCCTAAAAGAAATGCGTCCCAAAAAATCCCTGGTGTTTAGTGGGCTTTCTGCCCCCCCAGGGGGGCAGATTGGGGGCTACTGCCCCCATGAAAGGCTGTAATGGTGGCGGGTGGGGGCATTGGCGTGCCCATTTTGGGCAGCCCCCACCCTAAAACAAATAGCACACAAAAAAATCCCTGGCATTTAGTGGGCTCTCTGCCCCCCCGGGGGGGCAGAAAGGCTGTAATGGTGGCTGGGGGTGGGGGCATTGGCGTGCCCGTGTCGGGCAGCCTCCACCCTAAAAAAATGCACCAAATAAAAATCCCTGGTGTCTAGTGAGCTTGCTGCCCCCGGGGGGCAGATTGGGGGCTACTGCTCCCATCTGCCCCCCAGGGGGCAGAAAGACTGAACATTGGCAATTTGTTTGGGGGAGCAACAGCCCTTGCCCAAGGGGCCGCTCCCCTCCCTGGTGCCTTAGTGGGTGGATCTCTGCTTGGGGATCGCCCTCCTGGGGCGATCCCCAAGCAGGGATCCACTGGGGAGGGGTACCATTGGAAAGGGAGATTCTCCCTTTCCAATGATACCTCTCCCGTCTTCTACGTGCTCAGGGGCTGAGATAGCCCCTGAGCACGTAGAAAGTGAAACTGAAATGAGCCTAAAGGCTCATTTTAGTTTCGTTTTCAGTGAAATGAAGTCAGCGCGACGTGTGCGCTGATCTTCATTTCACTGAAAGGGAGGGGGCCTCGGGAGCTGGGGAAGCTCTTCCCCAGCTCCCGAGGCTGTGGGGAGAAAGGAAATCCCTCTGCTGTCTGCAGCAGAGGGATTTCGTGCCCCGGGCCTCATGACGGAATGGTTCCGTCATGAGCAGAGGGGCACCGATGCTCATGACGGAACCATTCCGTCATGAGCATCGAAGGGGTTAAGCGGGGCAGCGGTGGATCGGGGAAGACGACCTGGTGACGGCAGTGGAGGAGGCAGCTAGAGGGGGGGGGAGCTTGGTGTGTCGCTAACGAAACGACCTGGAGGGCAGGGGCGGGCGAGACAGCCGCAGGACCAAGAGGCCACGGTGGGGGTCTGAGTCCCTGTAATGGCTTAAGGTGAAGAACCAGGTGTGAAAGTCAAGAGGGAGCTCGCGGCCCTGGCCAGGTCCACAAACAACGCAGGTTAGGCCAGTCACCGCCCACCTCGAGTCTGGGGGGTCCGGTCAACAAGCACCGCGGGCCAGGCCAGCAGGCACCCACCTCGAGATTAGGAGTAAGGGCCTGGAGGGCCAGATCCTGGCGCTCCAGAGGGCCTGGGAGCCGCGAAAAGCTCCCGCAGCAGAAGGGAATCGCCCTCGGTCCGGAAGAGGCCAGAGCCGCACCACGCCTCTGCACAGTGGGCCGGATCCAGGAGGAGCAAGGGCCTGGAGGGCCAGATCTTGGTGCTCTCAGATGCTCAAAACCGAAAGCTCAAGATGGCCTGGAAGCCGCGAAAAGGCTCCCGGGTCATAAGGGGATCGACCCCGGTCCGGGAGAGGCCAAAGCTGCACCAACGTCTCTGCACAGCGGGCCGGATCCAGGAGGGGGGGCGGGCCAGACCTGCAGGCCAGGAAAGCCCCGGTAGTCAGGCAGGCACCTCAAGAGTCCTCTCGGTCCGGGCCCGGTGGGACAGGTCCAGCAGGCAAGCAGGGAAGGTCGCTCCAAGCCCGGCGCGGCGCCAGTGAGAAGCGGCGTGGGGGCGAGCAGAACCGGAATGGAGGTCACCACAAGTCCAGTCGGATACCCGGAGGCCAAAGCTGCACCACGTCTCTGCACAGCGGGCCGGATCCAGGAGGGGGGGCGGGCCAGACCTGCAGGGAAGCAGCCAGGAAAGCCCCGGTAGTCGGGCAGGCACCCCAAGAGTCCTCTCGGTCCGAGCCAGGCGGGACAGGTCCAGCAGGCAAGCAGGGAAGGTCGCTCCAAACCCGGCGCGGCGCCAGTGAGAAGCGGCGTGGGGGCGAGCAGAACCAGAACGGAGGTCACCACAAGTCTGGTCGGATACCCGGAGCAGCACCAGGTCTTCTGTCCGACGGTCAGATCAAGGAGGCTCTGACTCTGCGGGCCGGCGAAGAAGGCAGTCTCGGGAGTCAGGAGCTCGCCACAGGTCCGGCTCGGAGGCAGGGCAGGAGGCGAAGATCGGCGAGGAGGACAAGGAGAGCGAACGTCGGATCCTTGGAGAACCGACTTCGAGGTAAGGATCTTTTTTCAGAAGGTGATTCCGTTGTTAATCCGTTGTTATTCCGTTGGTAGGTGAGATCGGATGGGTGGGTAAGCAGGGGAAAAATTACTGTATCGGTAAACCCCAACCCGGGAGCTCCTAGGACGAGCTCTTACTTGGCGGCTATCTCTCAGATATTCATTGACCTTGGGTTGAGTGGGGCCCACTTGAAGAATTGGGCCACCTGGTTATACCCCTAGATGTTGCTAGTATTTTATTTATTGTTTTTTGTAAAGCACCGCATACCACCTAGGGTAATCTCTGATCACGTGGGCAGAGATGCAAGATGGGGCAACAAAACAACATTACAGGAGATACAAAGGAAGGGGAGCAAAAGAACATTACAATGATACAAAGTAAGGCAGGGCAAAGCAACTCTATAGGGCGCACAAGAGAAGGGGAAAGAAAACAACATTACAGGCGATACAAAGGAAGGGTAAACAAAGCATCACTTTAGGAGGTACAAATGAAGGGAGAACAAAATAATACTAAAGGAGATACAGAGAAAGGTATAACAAAGCATCACTACAGGAGGTACAAATGAAGGGAGAACAAAAGAATACTATAGGAGATACAAAGAAAGAGGGAACAACACTACACTACAGTGGATACAAAGAAAGGGGGACAAAATAACACCACAGTGGAGACAAAGGAGTGGGGGACAAATGAACACTACAGGGGATACAAGTTAGGGGAACCCAACAACAATAGAAGAGATACAAAGAAGGGGGAGAACAAAACAACACTACGTGGGATGCAAAGGAAGAGGCAGCAAAAGAACACAATAGAAGATGCAAAAGAACGAGGAAACAAAATAAAATTCTAGTGGATAGAAAGGAAGGTGGGACAAAACAGCACCCAAGGAGATACAGGAGATCAAGTGTGCTACCTGACCTGCTGAGACGATATGGAACTGCCTGCCTCTTTGCATACTCATTAATGAAGCCAAAGCCTTGGATGAACAAGCACAAGGCAGAGTAATTGTTCTTGGGTGATGCTGCAGTAACCGCCTTGGGGATCCTTCCAGCTTAGAGCAAGAATATACCATCAAGGTCAGTCCATGGGGCATCCACAAAAAGACTGCAGAAGCAGCAGATGGGGTCTCACTGTAGGTTGGGTGATGTGGACGGTTTTCAGAGGCCGCCTGAGCTCGAGGGAGTCATTTTCAAGTCTCAGATGTGGAAAGGAAGGTTTTCCCAGAAATATATCCCGAGGGAACATGTCCCCGTGAGTGGAAGGCACCTAGATTCTGTGTGTCAGGAAGTCTCTGCTCTATGACCTGGGGAAACAACACTATAGGTGTACCGACCTCCATTACACCATATGTCGCAGCTCATCATTCTTGTACACTTGGCAAAGTATTGAACATGTTATGTTCAGACTAAGTAGGAACCTGTAACAGGTGTTTAAGCCTCGTAAAATTAATTCCTGCATTTTTAGTTGGCCATTAAATTAGAAACTGGATTATATAGAACTTCATTCTTGCACAGTCGCTAAACAAGCAAGTTCTTGACACAGGGAATCATAAAATACTAATTATCTATGCATTGGAGGCAGCATCACCTGTAGGGATGAAAGAGAGTATCTTGCTTTCAGCAGTTGAAAGTTACTGACTTAAAAAGCTTGGTATGTGATGTGCCAGAGGTCCGACATCTGCAGGTTTCCATGCCCAGAGGGTGCCTTATTTCCCAGATTGGCAGTATAACAGCTGACTCTACACCAGCTGGCCGTCTCGAGCACAGCCCCAGGGGAGTTTAAATCACCTCATTTAATCCCACATGCACTTCGAATGTCAAACTTGTCGTTTCTTGTGGGAAGCCCACCTATTCACCCCCTCCCACTGCACGTGTATTACTGATATTGTTTTTGCCATTCGAAGAATACTGGTGCCCCCTTTGAGGGGCATTTGTTTCAAGTTGACAAAAGTTGAAGATGATCTCTTTCGAGATTGAATTATTTGACAAAAATAATAACAACAAGTTCAGCTTTTGGGATAGGGATAATGGATGAGCTAAAAGGAATGGATCTATCAGCAACAAGAGGGATATGATTAGGAAGTTGTGCGTGAATACAATTATTAGGTCAAGTTCAGGGCCTCTACGTTAAAGAACATAGCGCCTGATGTACTATGCTCTTTAGCAACCTAGGGATGTGAAAAATGCACACTGATTGGTTTGCAAAAGGGGATCAAATGTGAGATGCGATCTATGTACAAAAAAGTCACATCGCATATTTCCCTTTTGCAGAATGAGCTACCTAATGAATGTTAAATAGGCATGTCACTAATTGTGATCCCCTGGAATTGGATACAAATGCAAGAATGATGGTTTGTTGGAAGTAATGGGTGCTGCTTTAACAAGAAGAATGTCATGCTTGAAAAAACATCGCTGGGAGCTGACAGTGGCCCCTTGGATCAATGTATGCGCCCCCTTGGATAACAGGCAGGAATCCTAATGGGGATGCTCTCTCTGTGTAGATCAGTTACCATCTCCTTTGCAGTATCCGTAACTTTTCAATGGTTTGCAATGGCGAATGGTGGCTGCAAATCATTGTTACATACTAATCTAAAACCTCACATAGAAAGGGTCTCCCCTTTCACGTCCCTTCATAACTCCGGTTCGGAATGGGTGACAAAATCCATTTTGCAAGTCAGAAACACTTTTCCAACTTGCAAAATGAGTTAAATCTATTGCATATCACAATTGTGTGTTCACAAACCCTATGATTTTGCAAAGTGCAGAGTTTGTCAATGCAAAAGAGTTCGGTAGATTTGGCCCCAAGTTCTGCTATTCATGTGTTCATTAAACAAAAAAGCTTGACACTTGAAAGGGTTAATTCATTCATTTAAAATACTTTATTCTGTATTTTCCAACCATAAAAGTACAAGACAGATAAGCAGTTGAATATACAAACCACATAATAAAAATAAAATATGAGCATAAAATAACTTCACAATCAGGTTCATCACATATTAGAGGTTCAGCATAATAATAAATTGAAGCTAAAAAGAGCCACTATTTCATAATTAGGCTAAAAAGTAGGGCCGAACTAGCAAATAGGCAAGTCATATAAAGTCACAGACCATGTTAATCAATTCTATTAAAAATGGGGGGCCTTATTTGAAGAGACTGACTATATGAACACTGAGCCATTATAGATACTTATAGATCTTAGGGCAGAACAAAAAAGGGGGGACCAAGCGATCAGATATAGGATAGTCATTTAAAATCACACAACATGTTGTCAAATAGCATTGAGAGTAAAAAAACCCTCATTTAAAAATGCAGTCTGTATAAGCAATAGGGTAATATAAAAAGAGGCCTAGCAGCACAAAAAATGGATAGCAATTTTCCATAGTACGTTAAAATATAGATTCTATATCATATTAAGTTATTAGGAGTGGAAATTCAGGCTAGTGCTTTAGATCTAATTCTCCAACTTCAATACAAATATTTGGACACTGTGCAGACAATCGCCTGTTTGGACTCAGTACGCAGTAACCGCAGAGCATCCTGGTGCTGTCTGCATGCCCATTGCTTCCATATGGGAATAATCCAGGATTTCCTGGGACGCAAGTATGACGGTCAGAAGAAAACAAACTGCGCTAATGATTCCTGCACCTGCTGGCATGTTTGGCATATAGTACTCGCACCGGCACCTGACTTCCATTTCGCTTGAAGCAACTGTACTGGAAGTGTGGTATAATCGAATTTAAGGTTTATACTCCTAGCAGCTGGCAGGGTTATGTAATCTAAAAAGTGCTCAATTGCCGTATCAATCTTAAAATCTAAACAATTATCTGCAAGAGACCCTTCGGGAACATGCCTAATTTCTTCATCCCACATGTAGTGCCAGAAGGCTTTCTTGATAGTGGTCTTTGAGAGATGTTTTGTGGTAGAACAAGCAGACCAGAATTCTTAAAGTCCAAATTTATATAGCATTGTTTTGAGATCGGAGAGCCATGTGATATTACCAACCCTATCCAGGATGACTACATCCTGGAGGGTGTGGTAGTAGTCTTCTAGGGCTAAAGACTGCACCAAAACAAAAGGGATGTAAGTTGGGCTTTGTGACAAATTGGCTCACGGTCCAGGTCTCGTCTAAGTGGGATCAATGTGGTGTTTTTGGGATGATTAGTGAGGGCTCTTAAAAAGGTTATTATCAGGCCACCCCCAATGGGGCCAGATTAGCATTACCCCATACTTCCGCTGCGTACAATGCACTACCCTCAGCCTTGGCTCTACACACCTTCAGGGCAGGAGACATCTGCCAAGCTCTAGAGGCCCGGTACACGTTTAGTACAGCTGCTGCATGCTGGGTAAGATTCAAACTACTTCTCTCCACCTGAGACACCCAAGACACCGACTTAGTAAGGTTAATCCCCGAGTAGGGAAACTCGCTGACCCTCTCTAGTGTATGGTTGATCACCAGCCCTGGCTCACTGCAGAATGCAGCAAACGTATCCACTAGACGTTGGAGACCACTAGGGGGTTTTGCGAAAAGCAAAAAGGGAATCCTATGGCCAGCTAAACGGGGCGCATCACTTATGTCATCTTCAAGGAAAGATGACAGATCATTTAAATATAAGGAGAATAGGGTCGGGGCAAGGACACATCCTTCCCCATCTAACCTGAGCATATGTGTTCGCATATAGGCAGACCAGAACCTTCAATAGGTCATGGGGGACCCCATTATTCTTGAGAGCCTCCCACCACTTTTCACATGGGACAAGTTAAAATGTAGACTTAATGTCTACAAAGACCTAGTAAAGTGTGCTTTTTGCAGGAGGAATGTCTTCCAATATATCAATAGAAACCTAAAGACCTGGTCGATTGTACTAACCCCTTTGTGAAAGCCCATCTGTAGGGGAGAGATGGCCTGGTGGTCTTCAGTCCAGGCTTCCAAGCTCCCTAGAATTTGCCTTGCAAAAGACCTTCTGCGCAACATCTATAAAGCTGGTCGGCCTGTAATTTAGAGGGAAATGGTTGACTAACTTTCTATCCGACAGAACACAGACGGTTAACCTAGGTCCTTACCACTCTAAGACCACCAAGGGGACCAAGGGAGTACCATAGGGCTCATGCTTGTGCCCTACCTTGTTCAACGTTTACGTTGCTCCCCTGGCGAGACTGTTGAGAAAACTGGGTTTCATCCCCATATCATACGCAGATGACACCCAATTACTCCTCTCACTTGACAAATCCAACCCTAATATTCAAGCCACCTTTGGTGAAGGAATGAAATCTATAGCGGAATGGATGAAAATTAATTTTCTCCAACTGAACTCTACTAAGTCTGAGATAATGCTATTTGGTGATGCCACTGTGAAATGGTCGCCTAGTTGGTGGCCACAGGAACTGGGTCCCACCCCATGCCCTAAACAAGTGGTGAAAAACCTTGGAGTCCGACTGGACCAAAAACTCACCTTGGGAGACCATGTCTCTTCTACTATTGGAGCCTGCTTCCATAGCCTTAGCATGCTCAGAAGAGTCTTCCCTTTCCTACCATTGTCTTCGAGGAAAACCTTGATTCAGGCACTGATCTTAAGCCGCTTAGACTACTGTAACGCGCTGTTGATCTCAGCTAACGAAAGGGCCATAAATAGATTACAGGTTGTCCAAAACACCGTGGCTGGACTGGTAACCAATGCCCCCCCAAGAATAGCCTCCCTCCCTTTGCTGCAGAAACTACATTGGCTGCCCATACGGTAAAGGATTCATTTCAAAATATGTTGTATGGCTTATAAAGCCGTAAACAGATTAGGCCCTAGTTATCTCAATGACAAGTTTGTTAACTATGTGCCTCTCAGACCCCTCCGCTCAGGAGACAAAGCCCTGATTTCAGTCCCGCGCTTTAGAAAGTCTCGACAAGGTGGTAAGGCCTTCTACCATCTTGCCCCACGCCTCTGGAACGAACTCCCCATACGCCTGCGACAATGTACAGACTACCTGGCCTTCAGGAAATTGCTGAAAACATCGCTCTTCTAATCAGGTCTCCTCAGTTCGCTTATGCGGCCCCAGCGCTGAGATACCCTTATGGGGTGATTCGCGCGCTCTATAAGTGAAATCAAAAAATAAAATAAAAAATGCCCCACTCCATTCTTATGAATAGTAACAAATTCAGGAATACTGGCCCCTGGAAGGATACGATTAGATAATTTATTAAAATATGCGGCCCATCTGTCAATATCTGCTAAAAACAAGTCTCCTGGAATGCCATCAGGGCCTGGTGCCTTTCCTCTTGCAATGACTAATTGCAGAGACTGTCTCACTGACTTCCAGTTTAAAGAAGCCTGAAGATGTTAAATTATTCATATTAAAATCAGGTACTCTGTCTGTGGTTAGACCCTGTTTATAAAGATCCAGAAAAAGAGAGTGCCATGTCTCTGGGGAAATGCAGTCAGCCAAATGTTTTTATGGTTGATTATTGCCATTGGCTGCTAGCTTCCAGATTGTCCTACTGTCCTTAAGGGCAGAAGCTTCATATAAATTCAACCATACCTGTATATGCCAATACCTATGTGCTTTTATTTGAGTTGGTTTATATTTATGGGATTTAGCACAAATCAGGTTGTATTCTCCTATAGTCAAGTACAGGCGTAGCTCAGCTTTCTTGTCATGGCACATTTTACTATACCAAGACTGGATACCCGACTGGATCCAGATCAGTGTACAAAACTCCCACCCCAATGTCTTAAAAAGGCCCTCATTGATGTTCACAATTTAAAGCTGCCACAGATCTTCCCTGGGCTGGGCCAGGGCCATATCTTCTAATTCTAGTGCAGCATCCCCTAGTGCTTTAGCCATAGGTCTCTAATATCTATGTTTGCTGCTACTTTATCCATTTTATCCCTCGTTTATCATTTGACTGGACCATATTTGTATTTAGTGAGATTGGGACATTCACCCTATAGGAGGATAGATCTTTTAGGGTACAATGAAGAGCATTATGATCACTGTCCTCCCTGCCTAATACCTTAAAGTCAACCAGGGTACTCCACAACTGCAGGGAGATCAAACGGTAATCAATTCTACTTGTGCAACCTGGGCGGTTAAAGTATGGGCAGTGTGCAAGTCCGCTGGCGTGCGACCATTCCAGGCCCCAGTCCAATGAAAAAAGGTAAATGATATAAGCTGGTAATGAGCACTTGTCTAACGTTTTACTGGTTTTGTGTTGAGCATAGGTATTCCCCACATTCTCCTCACTCACAGGAGAGCCACAGCCCAGATCCATCGGTTCATATATCCTATTAGAGCCAACGCCGATGATCAAGCTATCATGTAAGTCAAAAGAAGCCCTTATGTGTCGTGTAGTTCCTACTAATCCGTAGGATCTGCGCATTGTTTGGACAACATATACTAGGGGCTTGGTGCCAAGATGGATTCCGGACACCCCCGCAGGATATGTTGGCCTATAGACCAGCTAGCTCACAGTGCCACCGTAAGCCCCCGAACCCTACCAAGGAGTAAATGGTTTCTGGCAACCACTGAACATGACAACCCTGATCCCTCAGGGATCGTGGAAACAGTGCAGACCTTTCGCTCACTCACTCATGCTCACTTATTCTCAGAGAAGTATACAGGGAATACACAATGGGACGTTTTCAATATATTTATTGAACCAATGTTATCCTTGTATAGAATACATTTGCTGCAATAATTAATCAACAGAAGCAGATAAAAGTGATTACACGCACCAAAAGCGTGAAAAGTAGATATAGTTCTACCATGGTGCTAAAACAATGCATATATGCTTGCATATAAAACAAAGCAGTAATCAAAAGTACTCCTACTATGCGGACCCTACTCTGCGTGTACCTGGAATGTGTGTAGGTGTAGAGACAAGGATCCCCCCAAGGGACGATCCAACCCTAATACCTGATGGGAGAGAATGAAGGGTCCCGTCTTGGTCACAAACAGGACACCCCTTACTAGATGTCAGACCGCTGTGTGGTGAATTCATAGCATGCAAGGAGCTCTGGTGTCAGTGGAAGTGCCTCCTCTGCTAATCTATCAGGATGCTCATCTTTTATATTAAAAAGCAGCCTTTCAATGCGCTTATAGATTAGGGATGTTGTGGATATGTAGCTAGCCCTGTGGATGAAGATAGAGATGACATTTGTACATGATGTTCAGGGCATTGTGATAATGTTGTGTGAAGCTAGATGTGTAAACAAATTGAGCTTCAGGGAAACTAATCCAACATTGTTGCGCACGCAAATATGTGCAAAAGGTTACTGCTGAAAAATAGGACAATGTAAGAAATGAGCTGCTAAGCTACAAAGGCCTATCTCGGGAATATAACATAAGGTGGGACAGGTCTCAAATTGTCAGGGTCTCTCCCCCTCCTCCTGGCATCCAGTTATAAACATTGTATATATGGTGAGTTCGAGAACCTGCCTTGGATAGAGATATGCCCATAATGTCATGCGAAATAAACGGCAGAGGTGATATTTTGGCATCTAAAGCCAATTTAAGCCAAATAAGGAGGCTGCCAGATGGTCGACCCCTTCATGCAGGGATGGAATGTCGATAATATGTTATAAAACCAGGTCTATGGAGTGGTTCACACAACCAGGTTTCCTGAAGCGGCACAAATCAAACTTATAAATAAAATTACCCCAGCTTAGGTCATCTAGTTTGGACTTAATCCCCACCAGATTCCATACCAGAGTATTTGTAAGGGAACTAGTGCTGGTCAAAGGCATGACACATGGAGCCAGAGATACTAAATGACTACTCTGTTCTATTCTCTCATGTTCAGTTCGGAGTTCCCCTTCATTATCTTGGGGAGGCTTTACCAAAGAATCCAGTAAATTGACCATAAAGGTACCCAGAGCCTTCAACTGTTGGCCAGGTAGGGCCTCAGCTGCCTGAACACTAATAGGCCGGAGTATTACCTCTTGAGTAGATGGTTGTACTAAAGGGAATGGAGGGTTCAATTTGAATCGTATCTGCGACCTGGGAGGAGGAACTCTGCACAAGCCTAAGTGAAGTACACCATCCACAAGGGATTTCGTCTTCAGCTTTAACCAAATATAATCAAACTTTCTTGTGGGCTGAGATAAATCAGGAAAGTGTATGGCCTGGAGAATGTCTGACTGTACGATAGAGTGGCGATCGTAAACAGATTGTATACGGTGTATACATTTATTTAGAAGAGACTGTTCATCTTCGAAGGCTTTTCCCAATAATGAGGGAACCTTTACCATATACAAAAGAGGTGGTTTGTCTGCTGGCTGGGAAAAATTGGGGATACGAGTAGCCCCGCTTGCCCCTCCGGTTGTCTTAAGCAATGCTCGACCCTGCTAACCCCCCATACCTGCCTAGTGGGTAAGAGGCATGCAGGCCTACTAGAGGTCGAACACAAAGGCCCCTTGTGAGATAAATGTTTTGAAGGGGGAGGTATGAAAGATGAAGCGGAGGGGGGTGGGTCTCTTTTTAATGTACTATTATGTTTCTCGTAATTTTTTTTATCAACTAATGAACAATACACACAGCTATCAACTACTTGTGATATGTTTGCTGCACAGGATGGTTTAATTAGAGCTTTAAGCTCTCCAATTTCAGTGATCAGCAAGGAGACCGTATCTCTTAGCACCCCCACTTCTATATGAAGTTTTTGCAGGGTACAGGCGAGCTCAGATGAGCCCAAAGATCAGGCCTCCTTTATCGACCAGCGCTGCTATGACCAAGGGGGTTTTGTGCGAGGCAGGAGATATAATGGCCTCAGTTGCATTTAGGGGACCTTCTGGTGAATCCAGGGCCTGGTTACCATTCACTAAGGCCACATATCTATTATCACAGATTATCATGGGCGAAAGGGGGACAGGCACAGAAGCAGTTCCTCCAGATACAGATTGGTATGAGGTGGATATTAGATCACCATTGTCTCTATCAGCCTCTGATGTGCCCTTATCCAAAGCGGAGTTTGAACTGGAAGGAGCCTGTGATGTCTGTGCTACATTCGGTTTCTGTTTTTGTTAGAAAAATAGATGGCACATTCCTCAACAATTGGCTAAGTTGATTTGGTTGAGCATTGCTACCATTAGAGCGTCCCAGGAGATTTTCAACTTCTTCTATCAAATTTTTAATGTCCTAAAGGGTTAAACTGTCATTAGAGTTTTTAGGGTGTGGGCTAGTAGGTGGTTTACGATTTTTAGTCCTTATTCCCTGAAGGGTCTCTGATGCTTTTTGCTTCCCGTTACGCGAGCACACTTGGAGTGCTGACAGAAATTGGTATTATGCAAGGCATAGTAGGATGTAACAATTAAGTTCAGGCTTCTAGGAAAGGAGGGACCAGCCAAGAAGGTCAACTAATAGAATATCCCACCGGCGATTGAAAGACAGGTGCGTAGCTAAGCCATGACATGTAGGGCATAAAAAAGAAGCAATATATCTTACCCCAAGCAGATAAATAGTTCTTGCGAAGAAGCTAGGGGGGAGGGGTGACCCTGCCCTGCCACTTCCTGGTGCTGACGGGCACAGGACGGGCCTGCCCTTGGCTCAGGCTTCGCCCGGGTGCGGCCCGCATGAGTCCCGTGCAGCGGGAGTCTGGGCGGATGTAACGTCCTGCTCCCAAGAGTGACTGACGGCGCCTTCTGGCGCTTGGTAACCTGGGACTTGGAGTCCCCCCTTTGCCAGCAACAGTGATGTCCTGAGCAGCGGAAGTCCGGTCAATGCTTTATAGCATGGATATAATGTCCTGCACCCAAGAGTGACTGACGGCGCCTCTTGATGCTTGGTAACCTGGGACTTGGGAGTCCCCATTGCCAGCAACAGCGATGTTAATTCTGTTTTTTGTGCAATCTGGAAGATGCATAAGTAACAAAGTAATAGTTCCTGGCCAAGAACTATGTAAGTCATTTCATATACATTTTTAAAGGCTGATCAGGGCTAGGACCCCAAGTGAATCTAGGGGACCCACACTGAGCCAGAACACCGTCGCATGGAGGCTAGCATTGCATATCTAGTAATTGGCAGCACAGTGCATTCTAGCACTGCACGTCACTGTAATTTCCAGCACTGGATGAACATACAGGCAACTCACCACATGACGACCACACCATGGAAACCAAGGTAATTCAATAATGCCCAGCATTTAGGCATCAGTAAGTTAGGACCCAACTCTGTGATAAATTGCAGTATTTATGTAGGAGATGAAATGATACAGATGTAGGTCTTCATGAAACCGCATCCAATAATTACGACCAGGCCGCTTTAGAGCACAATGATCTGTGCATTGTGATTAGGCCTGAGGGCAATTTAAATGCGCTGACATACTTCGCATGATTTCGTGTTAAGCTTGTTAGATAAAATTTTGCCATTTCACACAAATGCATAATTATGCCACCATTTGTGACTAAATTGTGCCGACATACTTCGCGTGATTTCGTGTTAAGCTTGTTAGACGAAATGCCCCAAATTACGCCATTTCACCAGATTGCATAATTATGACACCATTTGTGCCTAAATTGTGGCATGGAAGGGCGGGAACAACGCAAACAACCAAACGGCTGTTTATGACAATTGCGGATTTCCCGAGATTTTTTTAGCAAGAAGTGCGTATTCACATCATAAATTGGGGATTCATTTCACGCTATAATATAGCACTAAATGAAGGATTTGCGTTTCATGGAATTCTACGTAATTTTGTGTAGTTTAACTGAAATGTCACGTAATAATTGGGCAAAAGCAATTTACACAATTTTTCCACACCCTAATTGTGATCCATGTCCCTAACAGTGACAGTGAATGACATTGTACATCAATTAATACAACTTTAAAAAGTAGCAAAACAATTTACAAATTTTACAACACATTAATTCATTAACTGGGCAATTTTTCCTCCCCATAGCTGCTTTAGCTGTTGTAATACCATATTTTTTTAAGTGGTTTAAAAATCTCTGTTGGTAGACTTTTAAAACGGAACAGACAAATATAACATGTTCAATAGGCTGTATGTCATTATAACATAAGGTGCATATTCTTTCCACCCAAACTACATTCTGCCATGCATCTGTCACAGATTTTAGCAGTAAACATTTCAACCAACATAGCATTATACACCTCTGCACCTTGTGTTCCAGGTTCCAATTCAAATACACTTGGGGAACTGCTGCCTAACATGATTGAATAACACAATTGAAATGGGATTTCGCTCTACATATATCCATATCATTCTCCATGGGGCAATTTTTCATGGTATGCTTTAGATCATTTTTAAGATGAACTTAACTCATATTCTGAATATCTAATCTAGTAAAAAAAAAGTGCTGAAGTGCAGATAAAATGTTAGCCGTACCAATTTAAGTTGTTCTACCTGAGCAAAGAGATTCAACAAAAGAGATAACATCAAAAAGTTAGAATGGTCCTCAAATAAGATAATAAAGTTATAATTTCCTCCATTCTCATTTACATTTTAGTCTTGTACGTTTGGATTGATTGAGTGCCATTTTCCACATCGTCAGACGATCTACGAGGCACAAAAGCCATTGAAATCGGGTCCAGGACAACTGATAGTGCAATTATTTCCTTTCTTAAGTCTTTCGAGTCCCACTGTCAATAAGCAGATGGTACAAAGTTTTTCAAATCAAGGGACATCTTTTTGGCCTCCTTATCTAATGTAGTGTCTTTTTTAGTCACTGACACGGGCTCCTTTGAAGGAAGAACCCTATTTAGACTGCTTAAACCACAAAGGTTCTCAAAAGCAACAGTTGTCTGTGGATTCCCAATCCCCACAGTAGACCGCACCCTTTCCCCAGGGTCTACTGAGGACATAGGAGAAGAAGTTGTCTCAAAGAATTTGATTTTTCTAGTCCCTCTTTTGTTTAATCTTCTTAGCTTTCTTTTAGCTTTTTTCCGATCTTTCTGTTTTTTGGGGAGTTACGACTGTAGTCAGTGGTTTTTCAACTGCCACTTCCCTTTTTCCTTTCATTTTAAAAATTGTGAAAAACTTCAGAGCCCATGTATTGTACAGAAGAAGGGTTATATTTACCTCAAGCTACCTTTGGTGAAGTTTGGAGAGGAGAGTCCTTCTCCGTAAAGATAAGCTCCAATGAAGAAAGATCTAACTTCAGCATTGATTTATGTATAATTGTTGGCAATTATGATATGGGACAACTCACTTGAAGTCTAATATCGTTTTTTTAAATAAAATGAACTTGAACAGTCTGCTTACCAACTGATATGTCGACCCCCTCAGAATTCATTAGGAGCTCTTTCAGAATTAGTGTTGGAATGTCTAAAATATGATCTGAGCTGTCAGTAGTTTTCTCCAACAATTGCATAATGGAGGACAGAATTGTCTCAAGATATTGAAGAGTTCTAGAGAAGCAAACATAGTCATCAGGGGTATTCGCTGATGGATTAAACAATAATTCTAATGCTGCAGATAGATTTAGCCCTGACGAAATATTAATGCTGGGCGTGCTACAAAAGAATTCCATTGACTTTCTCTTTCTCTGTGATAACGGTACAACTCTTTCAGAGATACTTTTACTTGATGTAGAAGAGGCAGCCTTAAATGGCGATATCTCTGGTAGAGTATACTCTCCCATTAAGGAGGCATCTCTGGGGTAGTCACCCTGAACTTTCTGGCTTTTCTCATGCAGACATTCAGGTGGAGCTAAACCCAGAGAGCCTTGGATTGAATGTTCTTTAACATTTGGGCCTGGATCGCTATTGAGAAAGAGTAAGGAAGTATCAGGAGTGTTCTTGCTACATAAGGAATCCTTAAAATTATTCTCAGGGTCATCCGAAGTGCCATCCAATTGAGATTTTATTTTCAACACATCTTTCATAGGAAAAAACTGCTTCTGTCTTAAGATGATCTTCACCAGAACTCATAAAATAACTCGGGATCACTGACTTCTCCTTTAAAATATCCAAATGCGGTGCCTTATTCCTTAATGGATTTGATTTGGTCTTTTGACAACACCTTGAGAAGATTAGTTTCCCGGATCTTAACTTTTTTGCTGTCATGATATATACAAGCAGATATAAAATATGTAAAAAGTAAGCAAACTAAACAGTTGAATCAGCTATCCCCAGGCTTCTCCAAGACATAGATCACATTACGTCATTCAAGAGAGTTGAAACCAATACTAATCAAACTCACTCCACTCAGACTCCTTCCCACTGGCCACGTATAAGCAATCCTCCACTGCGGCTACTGGCAGGAGAAAATTAATTAGGTTCCAACTCACTATCCACAGAATGTTGAAGCAACAGGATCCTTGGAATGGAAAGCAGGCAACCTGCAAGCCGCACCGGCACCAAGGCCAACCACTTTTGCAGGAGAATCCCTCCTTTCCCGTGCCTAATGCGGTGTTGTGTAGCTCTCCGAAATCAATCTGGCAATGGCGATGGCAATGGTTATAACAGTGGTAACCCCCAGTCATCGGGTGTCCAGTCAGGAATCCAGTGAAATACAGAATTTTAGGTGATGTAGCAGAAGCCAGGACCCCTCCACCCAATGGACGCAAGCGGCACCTGAACCAAGCAGGGCCCCTTTGCAGGCGGTATTGCCTAAACTGTGGTTTAAGGTCTGGCTCAAAGAGTCCCAGCCCATTGCTAATTGCACAAGCCTGGCCCCCTAGTCTAGTGGAAAGGCGAGAAGAAACCTGAGACAACTGAAAGCAGCACTGGAGCACTGGATTTTGAAGCAGAGGTCGAAGCTATGCCTATAGTCTAAGGCTATTGCTCGAGGGTTTGACAAGAGGTCCCAAATGCTTTCATTAGCATGAAAGTAACTGCTTTAGTTGCTGGTGTGCAGACAGTTGCCGAACACCTGCTGCTTACCCACCCTGGGTGCGGGAGCAGCCCGCCTGGATGCCTGGAAGAATGGAAGGGTGCAGGGGGCCAGACGCCGAGGAGCGTGATTACCAGACCCCGCTGTGAGAGCCAATACCAGCGCGCCGGGTCCTTCGCGTTGGCATGTTGTGGTGCAAGATAACCAGTTGTGCAGATTTTTTACGCCCGGGTACGCTTTGGACCACGGGCCCACTGCACACACAGCTGTCCACGTCTTGCCCTCGCCATTGCCTCCTTCCTTCTCTGCGAACGCACTCAACGTGCAACGTCACGGCATGGCGCAACCTTCAACAACCACTCACAGTGCACTAAATAAGTGCGTTCTTAATAAGATGGAATCACAGTATTAACAAATACAGGCAAATATGTCTGCATGTTCAGTATAAAGAGATGCAGTCATTGTGAAGAGATATTTTCTATAGAAATTAAAATAAAGATCAAGAAGAAGGGGGCAATAAGGCATCAGAGGGGTGCAAAATGCGACATGCGCAAGCTCACTCCGTGCCATACCTACACCATTGCCTAACTGATTTTGAGTAGAGTGTCAAGAATAAGACTTGTATGAGTAAAAGCCGCCTCTGTCCTTTGCACACAGCCGGGCGCGGAGCCCAAGACGCGCCGCATAACTCCCTTACACTGACACAGCACACTGCCTGCACAGGCGAGGTTCGGGGGAGGCTTGGCTCTGGAATCTATTTTTCTCCACATGTAATTTCTCATAATTGGGCTCTCGTTAATTATCAACGCTCATTGCAGGAAATAAACAGCAATTAGTGAAATAAGGGAGAGCGCGCGCCTCTGTTTTCCCTCTCTCCGGCAACAAGGCGGCAGAAGTCAGAACATTTATTCTAAACGCCGCTCTCGAAAAGGAAGCTGGAGCGTCGGGAAACAGAGGCGCGCGATGATGCACGCAAGGCACGCGAGGATGCACGCAAGGCACGCACAAGACCCACGCGGGTGCATATTTGCAAAACCTGTCGACACACAACTTATGGGAAGAATACTCAAATGTATTAGACAAAAACGGACACAAACACGGGGTATACGCACACAACATGAACACGTACACGGCCATGGATACATGATGCATACCAACACACATCACCCACACAGGAATGCTTTCACCAGCAATATGTATAAGAAGATGAAACACACAACATATGAGAACACAAAAACATGGACGTGTGCACAACAGGGTTACACAGAACATGAACACATACATGGTCATAGAAAATGATGCATACCACACACATCACGCACACATCAATAGGTTTGTAAACAAACATATACAAGATGATTCAACATACATAGGCAAATAAATCAGTGTAAACACACTGCTAAACACATGAATACACATACATCATACACAAAATAGAAACATTTATGGACATAGATAACACACATACAAAAGCACATTACACACATAATGACATTTGGCAAACACACACAAGAACATTCATCACATAAATCCGTACTCTTAGTACAAACACATGATCACAAAAATATTCATACACAAACACAGATCCACACACCAAAAGACATACAGGCAATATACAGATAACACAGATACACACTTGATGCACACAATCATGAACATACAGACGAGGACAAACACACCAGCCTTGTGGCAAAGCACACAGAGTTACAAACATACAAACAGGCACATATATGCAGGTCCGGTGTCAGAGTTATGTAGTAAGAAGGGGTGTAAAAGCAGTGGTGGTACCGTGGAAAGCGCAGAGGACATACCCGCAGTGGCTATGCCAGGGAAGGGGGCGGGTTTATTTATTTATTTACGGGGCTTTTATAAAGCACACACACTCAGAGGCGTCCTTTGGCAGCGACCAGATCCATAACAAACAATGCAACACATGAGCTGTAAGAACCGAAAGGCCACGTTTGTAATGCATTCCCAAAAGATCAAAGGCAAGAATGGACTCTGAAATTTGGTGGGATTTGGCCCCAGGGTTTAGTTCTCTGGTGACCAAATGATCTGCAGCCCCATTTCAGACTTTTAAAATTGATGTGCTTTTAGAAGAGGAACGCAAGCTTCTTGTGGGGGTATATTCTTTTAAATTCATGGTTAAAAATGAAGGGTAGGCAGTGCTCTGTAAGATTTTAAACATGATATATTCAGCTTTGAATTGAATTTGTTTCCACACTAAGGGCCTGATTACGATGCTGGACGGACTTTCGTCCGACTGGCACTGTGGCGGAAGCAGGACCGCCCGACTAGAAGTCGGCGGTCCCACTGCCCGCATAACGATGCGACCGCCTTGACGGCGGTCGTAATGTGTATACTCTGCATTGCGGCATGTGCTGCAGCATACGCTGTAGTACAAAATATACACATTTTAAACATCCCTGCACTATGTGGCAGGCACCAGAAGGCAGGCACCAGGAGGTGCCTGCCACATGGTGCAGGGATGTTTAGGGGTTGCCATAGGTGCCCCCCAGGGCCCATAGCGGAGGGCCAGGGCAAAGTCACTGGCTGCCAGCCTTTTCATGGCGGGTTAACTGCCATGAAAGGGCTGGCAGAAAGGGACATCCTAATCCCTACGCCGGTGCCGTAGCAGGCACCACCCCATTGTAGGGAATAGGAGTCCGATCGCCGCACTGACTGGATCCTTGATCCTGTCGGACGCAGTGGTCTTTCCCCGCGCCAGTCGAGATCCGACCGCCTGCATCCTAATGCGGTGGTCGGAACCAATGGGCCGGTTGGCAGTGGGTCCCCCATCAACGGCCTGGCAGTGGCGGTCCCACCGCCATCGTAATCAGGCCCTACGAGCCAGTGAAGCTGTTTCAACTGGACAGAGTTGAGTAGTTTGAGATTGAGAATGACTCTAACCACTGCATTCTGGACCTTTTGTAGTTTCATTAGTGAGTATTTGGGTAGGCTGAGTCACCATGATCCATTAGTGCTTGCACAAAGGAGTTACCACCATAAATGAGAAATGTCAGCATCTGACGTAAGAGAGATATAGAACAAGCAAGACATAGATACCACATTAATTAGATCTGGTTTGCTCCAATTTCCCCCTCTGTGTTAAAGAGCCCCTACAAGTAACTTGGTCGGATCATTTTCTGATCCAATTTTCATGGACCATTCAGACGCCCTACTCACCAAGCAGGCACGGCCAAGGTAGACCCTCTCATAGAATCGGCCTTGAGCGTAGCTTTGATAGACTCTCGCCCTTCCCTTTCCACTGATTTGGATGGAGCCGTGGAGGACTTTACGAGTTGGATCTCCAGGCGGTGGAACATCTAGCCCCGCCCTCCTCCAATAAGCGGGTAAGAATCTCCCCTTCTAAACCCTGGTTTTCAAGCGAGCTTAAAGAGCAAAAACAGTATTGTAAAAAACTAGAAAGTTGCTGGAGACTGGCCTACTGCCCCCTTGCCAAAACAGCACTTAGGAAGGCCCAGAAAGCATACTATGCCTCCATTAGTCTGGCTAAAAGTCGTCATTACGCAGAGCGTATAGCTCAGTCTAGAAATAATGCCAAAGAGATCTTCTCAATAGTTCATTGCTTTGTGACCCCTTGCGCGGAGGACATCACACTACCTACCTCGGATACATGGTGTGAGAAACTTTCGAGTTTCTTTATTGATAAGATTCAGGCGATACAAGTCAGCTTCTGGTCGGCTATTTCTGGCCAGGGAGGGCCACCCCTCCAGAATATCTCTGGATCTAGCTCAAATGCTCTTAGCTCTTCTTTTTCCCTGACTAAATTTTCCCTTGTCGCGCCTCAAGACACAATGATTATTCTTAAATCATTGAAATCGGGCTCCCCGGCCGACCCCTGTCTAGCTCGGCTACTAGCCGCTGTTGCAGAAGTTGTTAATCCAGAGGTTAATGTCCTCATTAATATGTCCCTCCAAACCGCCACTGTTCCACTTGTGTGGAAACAGGCCAAACTCCTTCCTCTGCTTAAAAAACCTTCTCTGGATCCCTCCAATCCGGCCAACTTCCGCCCTATTTCACTTCTCCCGGCCGTGGCCAAGGTGTGCGAGAAAGCGGTTTTCAAACAGCTAGCTAATTTTGTAGAAACTTATGGCCTGCTCCATCCAGCCCAATCGGGGTTCAGAGCTACATATAGTACAGAGACGGCGCTTGTGGAAATATCAGAGGCAATTAGCGAGTGCTTAGATGTTGGCGGGAGAGCGGCTCTGATTTTATTAGACCTCTCTGCCGCCTTCGATACGGTGCCACATTCTCTGTTACTAGCCCGTCTCGCAAACATTGGAGTTTCTGGCCTAGCGTGGAACTGGATTAAATCATTTCTGGAGGATAGATCGCAGCAAGTATGGCTACCTCCATTTTCCTTGGCCCCTCGAATGGTGACTACTGGAGTGCCGCAGGGCTCCACCCTGAGCCCTCTTCTTTTTAATCTATATCTCACCCCCTTGATCTATCTTGCAGAGGAGCTGGGAGCAAAGATCATCGCTTACGCGGATGATACCTAGCTCCTCTTTACTTGGAAGGATACTGATATATCCCCAATCCAAGCTAGAGACTGTCTTACAGCAGTCTTTAAATGGCTTGCATCAGCTCAGCTGAAGTGCAACGAGGATAAGTCAGAGATTCTCCTATATGGATCCTTTCCTCCGCAGTTCAGGGAAGCTCTCTGGCCGACTGACTACCCCCTACCTAGTTCTATGGGTCAGGCAGTCAAGAACTTAAGGGTCTGGTTCAATGAGAATCTTCGGTTCTCTACGCAAATAAAGAAACTGGCAGATCAGTGCTTTGGCACAATGAAATCTCTTAAGAAATTCCTGCCCCTGTTACCCAGGACAGCTAAGGAGATGGTTACCCGTGCCCTGATTCTAACTCGCCTTGATTATGTCAACGCACTTTACATCGACCTGCCAGGATACCAGCTTAAGAAACTCCAAGTCATACAAAATGTGGCGGCTAGAGCTTTGCTTGGCATCCCGGGCAGGTCTAGCGTAAAACAACATTTGCATGATCTGCATTGGCTTCCCGTGGCTCAAAGAGTCAAATTCAAAGCCCTCACTTTGGCCCATGCAGCCCTCCATGGATCTGGCCCGCTCTATCTGAGGAAACGTTTCAGTTTTTATTTTCCACGAAGACATCTACGCTCAGCCTCGCAGTGTCTGGCAGCGATCCCCCGCTTTCGTCTTGTTAGAGTGGGAGGCAGCTCCCTATCTTTCAAGGCGGCTGAAGCTTGGAACTCCCTTCCATACGAGTTACAGAGCACTCAAGACCCCAGATTGTTTAGGAAGTGATTAAAAACTCTGTTGTTCACTTAATCTGCAGTTACTTTCAGCTCCCCACTGTTTTTACTTGGCTTCCGCGCCAGGACACTCCTGAGTATCCGTGCGCGTTATAAATGTTTATAACATAACATAACATTAGACCTATCAGCATTAGGGTTGTCTTTCCACAAACCTTTTGCCTTAATTCTCCATTTTTGCCGATCTCGTTTTTGTTGGCCTTAGGACTGTGTTCACTTTACTAAACTGTGGTAAAGTGAATATGATCTCTCCCTTAAAGATGGTAGAATTTGCTTACCCCCAACTGGCACATTTAATTTAATTGTAAGTTCCTTGTAAAGTGGTAGTACATGTACCAAGGGCCTGTAAATTAAATGCTACTAGTAGGCCCGCAGCACTTATTGAGTCACCCACTTAAGTAGCCCTTCAACCATGTCTCATTTCAACCTGGTAAAAATAAACCTTTTGCCAGGCCTAAACCTTCCTTTTTAATACAAACAAATCACCTCTAGGGTAGGCTCTAAACAATCCGGAGTGCAGGGTGCAGTATGTGAGAAAGTGCCCTCTTTCAGCATGGTTGCCCCCACTTTTTGCTGAATTGCTGATGTGCTTTGACTGAGTGTGCCCTGGGCTCCTGCTAATCAGGTACCCAGGGCCTATGTTCTTTCCCTAAAACTGCATTGAAGCCTAAACCCAAATGTCATCTCTGGCCACAGGTCAGCCCCTGGTAAATGGTACCACAGGTACCCAGGGCACTGTGACCAGAGAAGGCCTCTAAGGGCTGCAGCACTTATTGTGCCACCCTTAGAGGTCCTGTACCATTACACTCACACATTGCCTTTGCAGGCTGCGTGTTTTGGTGCATGTTGGAAAACGAGGCAGTATCTGTGAGGCCTGCACAAATAACATGTCACATTTGTCCTTCACTGGGACCCAAACACCCTATTGTATCACTTGACTCTCAGAGGGTAGCGTTGCAGAGCAGTCTAAGGCTTACTCAAGGGAGGTGGTGTAGGCTAGTAATCGCCATTACCAGTACGCAGCAATAACACTCAATAACTGATTGTCCAGTCTGTACTTTGCTTTATAAAAGTAAGAGTACATTTATTAGACACACGCACTACTCAATACTATGCACCAATTTACAAATATACATAAGCTGTTGGGATTACTTTGTGACATTGCGTAACATCTCCACCCCTCCCACAGGGGGGGTGGGGTCTAGTAACACCACTCCCATGTATGCACATCATCTTGCCCCCTAATGCAGTGGGTTGACACAACCTGGAGCGAGGGTCTTGCCAACTGGCACCATCCCAGTGGTGACCCACCCCATCATCTCAACAAGCATTAAAAATAGGTAATCCTGCCCTGGGGACACACAACCCTGACTGAGCATGTTATACTGACCATACAGTATACACCTCTACATCTTAGTGGCTAACAGTCTGGGTTGTTCTTCTCCTAATGTAGTAGCAAGAATACATGTTTGGGCATCACTTTAAATGAGGTACTTATCATAGCTGACAACAGTTGTAATGCATTGCAATTAAAGCCCCTAAAAGTTAAAATCACAGGATTAAGCAGATACAGCCAGACACCCTAGCAGGAGTGTCTGACAACTTAAACACACTTTGCTTATGAATTCACATTTTACACTGTGACTAACAGTCCCTCTAAAAGAAATAACCTCAGGTATATGCATTTCTGCTGCCATTACACCTCTTCATCTCCAGGAGATGCCCTTGTCAGACATCCCCAGCACAGCCTTCCACATTTCACACCTCGGTGCAATCCTTAAGGCACCCCCCCAGCTGAAGAACAAAAGTTACAGCCACAGGTTGCTGTTAATGCCTGGCTGAGCCCTTGAGGGGTTATTCTTTGCAAGTCCCCGGAGACTTATTGAGGGACTTTCCATTTTCCTGCTGGGGGGAGACTGCGTAGCTTCTGCAGCTCCCCTGCACCTTGTCACACCTTTGGCGGTGACCCCGTCCTCCTGGGGCCACCGCTAACCGAGGAAAAGCTGTTTTCCCTTGCAGGCTGGTTCGGGCCTGCAAGGCATTATGGGGCGCTTCCTCCATTCTCTTGAATATCATAGCAGCGGCTCCCCCGCTGCTCTGGGAGAGCCGCGCTGTGGGCCTCCGGCCGCGTCTTGGCTTTGGAGCAGGGTCCGCTCCCACCCGGACCCCCAGGTGAGCGATGCAGCTCGGGGAGCCCACCCCCGGCTGCTCCAGCTTACTTTCGGGGGCCCAGCCCCACCCGGGCCCCTGGCACCTCCTCTCTTCTTTGGGGCCCCGGTCCCACCCGGGGACCCTGTCTGGCCTCCTCGGTGGAGAGCCGCTCGGGGACCCCACCCCCGGCAACTCCCGCCAGCTCCCCGACTGGCCAGCACCCTCATGTGCTGCCGCGGGAGCCGGCACTCCGGTTCTGGAGTGCCCGCTCCGGCGGGCAGACACGAGGCGGCATCCCCGCTCCAGCGGGTCTCCGGGGGAGTGCAATGGCACTCCCCCCGCCTTCCCGCTACCGTGGGGGAGTGCGACGGCACTCCCCCCCATCTCGCATTCACTTCAGGCCCGGGGATGGGGTCCCGGGCCCCACAGGGACTGTTGCGCTCCCGGCTTTGCTTCTGGGTGTTGGGGCCCGGAGTTGGGATCCCGGGCCCCAGAGACATCGTTGCGGGGGCACGACGGCGCTCCCCGCCTTCCGTTGTCGCCGGGGGCCAGGGTGGGCTCCTGGCACCCCGGTGGGGCCCCTTAACAGGGAGCGCGACGGCGCTCCCCGACTTTTGTCTTCGCGGGGGCGTGACGGCGCTCCCCTGCCTCCATTTTCGGCGGGGGCCAGGGTGGGCTCCTGGCACCCCACGGGGCATGTTCACGGGGAGCGCGACGGCGCTCCCGACTTATCTTCTGCTGGGGGGCAGCCCCGGGACCTGACCCACCCCGGGGGCATTTTCTGTTCTGGACCGGAGGCGGAGCCCCACGCGCTTCGTCGTCGGTCGGTCGGCCAAAGGTCACCTACGTTCTGGGGGGCATATCTCAGCTCCCAGGGGACCGATCTTCCTGATTTTGGCCTCTTCTTGCTCCTGGTGGCGCACCCCAGCCACTGGGAGCACTTTCTTTCGCCCTCCGGGTCTCAAGGAGGGTGAACTCGGCAGGGAGCTGTCTTCACTGGCTCCCTGCGCCAGCCTCTCACCTGGCTCTTCTCCTGGCCCTCTCTTCTCCTTGCACCGAGGCCCAGACTTCTGCTCACTGGTCCTGGACTCCCTTCCTGGCGCAATTCTGCATCCTGGGACAGTCAGGGGGTTCTTCCTTCCAACTGCCCATGGCGCCAGGCTCCAACACCAGTCTTGCTCAGCAGACCACACCCCAGAGAGATCTCCTCTTCCTGTGCAAACTCTTTTAAAGAATTTGGAGGGGGCTGGCAGGAAGTCTCTGTTCGCCCTATCAAACAGCGACATATCACCTCTCTGCCCCTGCTCCCTCCTTCCTGCACATGCCTCTGGGTTGATTCAAGATGGCGTCGTCCAGGGGTCTCATGCCACATGGTCTCTGAAAGCCCCTTCCCCCCTTTCTGCCTTCTCTCCAGAGCAGCTTGGTGCTTGGCACCAGGTGACAGCTGCTGATGGATTAACCTGTAGCTCCACCCATCTTCTCTTCTTGGAGAGGAGGCCTTCGCCCTTGGAATGCTTGTCGTGCAGGGCTAGGCCTCTGATGCTACAGCTTGGGGAGGAAGGTCATTAATCCCGCCTGGCTTTGGTTATCAGCTGACTCAGAAAAATATGACAGTTCTGGATGACCCAAAAGCAGTACAGATATGACTTTGGACTCTGCAGAATACTTCTTCTCACCTCAGTTACAGTGGACTTTAGTGCATGTCTGGAATTTGTAGGCCCTAGGAAAGTGAAACTGTCATAACTGGTCCCCAACCTCATAGGGGAATACTGATGTGGTCTTTCAGTGAAAACAGTAAAGCACACTGACTTTCCCTACATGTTTCTTCCCATTGTATAAAGCCTATTCCATGTCACCACCCAGCTCTGCATAAGTCCTATCACACCATTCAATTTGTAGCTGCTCCTGGGCTGCGCACGCCAGGAATCTCCCCTGCGCAGCCCTTACACTGGTGCACACGCATGTACACACGTGTCTGCATGTAACCAGCCCAGTGCCCCTTACTCTAGCTGCAGTGCAGCGGCCTACTCGCGCCAGGGGGACACCGGTAAAATACACATGCAGTCCCTTTCATCATGAGTTCACTGTGGGTGAGTCCCAACTTATGAGGCTCTCCCACAGTAAAAGCTCAACAAATAGGTGTTCAAAAAGCGAAAAATCCGGGCGGCTCGAATGGTCAGAACCACCTTCTAACAGTGCAGAACAAAGTGATGAGTCGACATGGCACACATCCCTGTGTGCCATGCCTACAACCCACTGCCCTGGCATAGATCAGTCACCCCTCTAGCTGGGTGCCCTATACCAGTGGTGAGGGTACAGGTGCATGAGCCCTGTACCCCTACACTGTCTAAGTCCATTCTTAGACATTGTAAGTGCAGTGCTGCCATTAATAGTATATGGTGCTGGGAGTCTGTCATTAGGAACTCCACAGCACCATAATGGCTACACTGAAAACTGAGAAGTTTGGTATCAAACTTCTCAGCACATTAAACCCACACTGATGCCAGTGTGGGATTTAATGAAAAATGCACACAGAGGGCATCTTAGAGATGCCCCCTGAAAACTAACCTCCCACTAGTGTCCAGGCTGAGTTGCTGCTTTCAACTGCCACCACCAGACATGTTTCTGGACCCCTGGGTCGAGAGCCTGCTGCTCTCTGGGGCCTGAAACAATGCACATCCTGGGACGAGGTGCCAAGCCTCCTCCCCCAGGATGGGCAGGGTTCACGAAGGGGAAGCTTCAAAGGCTTGCCACCTTTGTGACCTTCCCTAGGCCACTTGCTGCTCTCAGCAACTGGTCCCCACTGGTTCTGACCCCCACTTTGGGCTGGAGAACCGGCGGGACAAACAAGTGAGGAAGAGAGGTGTGCCCCCCTCTGCCAACTCCACCCCCCAGGTGGGGGAGGCGAGGTGAAGCACAACTCCCAGTCCCCGCCATCTTGCAGATGGGGGGACTCAGCCAACCAGGGACAGGCTCATGCCCTCCTCCCACTGGAGGGTGGCATAATAGGGGGTGTACCCACCCCAGGGAAGGGACCCATTGGTCCCAACCTTTTTACCTACCTGTAATGCCCCATAATCTAGTATTTAGGGGCACCCCTGATCCTTGCTTCCTCAGACAAGAAGAAACCACAAGAAGAAGAAGAAGGACCGAACAGCCGTGCAGAAGCTAACAAGAGGAAGACGCCCACTGACTTGGCCCCAGCCCTACTGGCCTGTCTCCACCTCAAACCTGCTCCTGCGAAATCCCGGTGTGTCCTGCAGCCAGCAACCTTGAAAACCCCGGAGGACCTGCCTGCCTTCAACCACAAAGACTGTATCTCCCGTGAACACCGGATTTGTTCATCTGCAACCTCTGGCTCCGGCCGGACACCGCGGATCCGCCCCACTCTGCACCCGCCGTCCACGGCCCGAGCTCGAGTGGGCAAACACCATGAGGAGGTCCCCCTGGCAATCCTAACCCGAGATCCAGTGAACCCTGACCTGCCTCAAAACTCCAGCCGACGCCTGCAGCCTAAATCCGGAAGGTCCCCCCAACTGCGACCAGGAGCTGGTAAGAAGATCCGACCCCAAAAGGCACCCCAGCACCCGACGCCCCACGGCCTTGGGTGGCAAAACCGACAGTGCCTAACCAACCCCTAACTTCCCAATTTACCTCTTGAAGTGGTGGTCGCACCCATTAGACCTTCGTCCCCAAGCCTGCAGTGCCTTTGCAAACTGGAGGTCCCCCATTACAAACAACAGGGCGCCCGACATCGAAACGGCACCCTGCACCCGGCCGCCCTAGTGCCACTGAGGGTGCACCTTTGGTGCTACTTTGTTTCCCCATTTGCCCTGAGCTAAAGTCCAGGAACTTTGCTCCCACAACCAAGTGGCCTGCTCGTCAGCAGCCACCAACCGGAGGCCTCCTATCCCCCATTAGATAACATTGGGCCTCAGCACTCTGCACCCGGCCGCCCTAGTGCTGCTGAGGGTGTAACTAGAGTGCATCCTTGACCTTGGGGGACCCCTGAGTCTACCCCCAGAACCTCAACTCCCACTACCAAATACTTACCTCAAAACCTATAACACTATTTTCCTCCATAGGATAACATTGACAGTTTTTTTGGGAAAAGTTTTTGTGTGGAGTTTGAAAACCTAAAGAAATTATTTAAAATTGTACTATTTAACCAAAACGATTTTACTTACCTGTTTACAGGATATGTCCCAGAGTAGTATCCAGGCATACTACTCTGAGTAAGAAAAGTAATCTAAAAAGTAACTTACCTGGTATTTTACTGAAAATCCCATTCAAGTCTATGTACTGTATTTACAAAGTATTACATTTCTCTGCAACCATCCTGTAAGTCAAAACAAAGTGCATATACAATTACAATTCAAACTGTTTACAAACTGCATTACTACTGTAAAGTATTTATTGCTTACCTGTGCCAGGCTTGCTTGGTCCTAGAAAATAAAATAACTAAAAGAATATTTTTATACAAAAACAATTGGTCTGAAGTTCAGTCTCTGAGTGTGGGAATTCATTTGCTGACTGAGTGTGTACAACAAATGCTTAACACTGTCCTTTGATACTGCCTTACTGCTTGACCACACTACCACAAATAGAGAGTGAGGTGCTATCTAACTTTACCTCTGCCTACCTTTGGGGTTCCACTGGACTCTGTGCACACTATACCTCACTTTGGTATAGTATATACAGAGCCAGCTTCCTACACAGTGTATTAAAAAAGTTGGACTTGTACCTTTAAGTTGTACAATTCTTCATTGTGAAAAACTCTTACATTCGTTTTTCACTACTGCAAGGCCAACCTCTCCAATAGGACAACAGTGGAATACCTTATTACATTTAATAAGAGATAACTTTCAATTGGGAGCAGGTAGGAATTTCGAGTTTGGTGTTTATATAATTGTATTTTAAAAACCCTCTTTAATGGTAAGGCTGGATTTAAAGTCACAGTTCTGAAAATGCCATTTTTAGATATTTCAACATGAAGGAGTGTGATCCAATAAGGCCAACTCTATGGGGAGGGATCAATATTAAAGTACAATGTTTATTTACCCCACATGGCCATCAATATACATCAATTTTTATAACACGACATCCACTTGAATCCAGTGTGTTCGAGTATTTATCTTGTGTTTTATTTGATATATTTATTTTTATCAAAAGTATGTTCATTTTATATCAACCGGATTGGCTTCCATTTCTTCGACTGCAGAAAAATTGCCTTTCATTATGGAGTATATTTTGAATTCAACAAATATTGATCTTTCCATAATATGAATGTTCGGCTTCGTGCAACCTGGATTGAATGTAACGCCCTGATGATGACCTCGCAATAAAAGTTTATGTATCCCCCACAAAGATAGAGGTTGAAACACGTTGGCATTTATCCTGGGTGTCATGACTGCCACGGTCAAAATGAGCCGTAGCAGGGGCGTGCTTGTCGCGGCCCATAGTGAGCTGTAGCGGGGCAGTATAAATCCCCCTCAACACCGCACCAGAACGCTTCGCGTTCTAGTGTTTCGGTAGGATTGCTGCACTTCCGGGCCACTCACCTTTTGTTTACGGTCGGGAGGTGGGGGGGCGGCATCTTCGTCTCCGGCTTCACTTCACGCTCTTCGGTCTCTTGTATCCTGGGACATCGGGAGTCTTCTGGCAGCGCTGCGGCACGTCGGTCTCCGTGTCCTGTCTCTGCCTTCCCTCAGCAGTTCCTGGAATGTTGTACGTCGCACGGTGCTCCCGTTTACGGCGGCGGCGGCCTTGGCTCCTTCCCCCCCCCGCCTGGAGGAACTTGAATTGTGGGGGAGGCGCAGTGCATTCTGGGAACTGAAAAAACAAAAGGAGAAAAAGACAAAAAAGGTTATGGTAATTGGAACTTCTTGTGCAAACTTCTGCCTATAATATTAATCCATAATTAAATGATACTTATCTCTGCGGGCCCCTCCGTCTCTGGGGATCTGCCTTGTTCTGTTTATGTTTTGTGTTTCTGGGAATTTAAAGCATATTTATATTAGTTGTCCTGAGGAAAGGAAGCACAAGGCTAACCCCAGGTGTAATTATCAGTTTCCTTTGTGAAAAAGCCATTTCTAATGTATGTGAGTGTTTATACTTTTTTCTTTCTTATTACTGTCACCAGAGTTGTTTTGGGTATTTCCGTATTGGTACCTTTTTTATTTAGAGATAAAACATCACCTTATAGTATTTGGGCCTGTGTTTAACCATAGGAAGAGGGGAAACATTCAGGTACTTATACTACAGCCATTGTTGTCCTCTGCATTATTCTTTAATATTGATTGTCCAGAGCTCACTACTTCTTTGTTGCCTCATGTAGGAACTTGCTGATTACCTGAATGAACATTCGACCAGGGGACGTCGTGGGACATTGTTTTCTCTCTCTTCCCCTCTTCCCCTGATTTACCATTGTGCTTTAATACTGTTGGGCACCATTGGTGGATAGGGGATGGCAGCAGTTTACTATCTTGCATGTTGTTCCTGCAGAGAATCTTGGTAAGAACCTGACACTGGGGAAGAAGATTGAGAACCTTCTCTACATATAAACAAAGTGTATCATGTGTTGATACTTAAGAGTTTTACATGTGACATAAACATAAATAATTGGCTAGGTCAAATAGAGAAGGAATACCAGGAATGCATCTCCATCCCCAGAGGGGTAACACATTGAATGTATCATTTCAAAAAAACTGTTTGGACGTTGTATAACCCCACGAACCTTAAGCATTTTTGGATTTTTTTAAAAAGTTGTTTGAATTGTTATACATTCCTTTTTTCAACATTAGTTTATGTTTATGTAGTGTTGGTATTTGTGATGATGTTTTTGTCTATTGTAGTATATGTTGTATATATTTTTAATTTTTTGGACTGCAGACGAAGAGATTGATATAAAATAAACATACTTTTGATAAAAAATAAGTATATAAAATAAAACACGAGATAAATACTCGAACACACTGGATTCAAGTGGATGTTGTGTTATGAAAATTGATGTATATTGATGGCCATGTGGGGTACATAAACATTGTACTTTTAGAAAGTTGGCATTTTCTGGTCCCAACCATTTGGTGCCTGCAGCCTGTATACAGGGTCACATGTCTAGGTGTAGCTGGCTGTTGGTCTTTGTATATTGCTCCCAGACAGTGAGACGAAAGGGAAATAATTGTTGGCAGGGTGAGCCATCTCTAACATGATATGGGGTCATCTACCACACTTACACATCACAAAGACTGTGCTACAGCACCTTCACAAAGGATCTGACACTAGTCTTTTGTGGCCCCAGACAAGCTGGGTCCAAGATAGGGAGGCAGGAACTTCCAAACACCTCAGGGGGTGGAAACCTCCAGAACATTCTCCTACCTCAAAGTTGTCCAGTAAAGGCTTTCAGTAATTTAAACCTGAGCTTAACGCCTGGTAGCTATGGCACAGAGCAGACATGCTTACTTGATGAAAATATGTGTAGCATTTAGAGGTAGTAATCACTAGGGGGTAGCTCTTCCTAATAGAAAAAGAAAGAGAAGCATACCTATTTGGTAGCTGAAAGAGACTCATGAGTGAATGCTACTCACAGTAAAGGTTGGATTCCGATGAAGGTGGGGGAATTCCTCCTTTAGGAAAAAGTGCCCTCACACACCCAAGCGGGTGTCATGCTTCATCATCGGGCATTTGCTCCTCGTGGGGGTGGCGCTGCTGTCCCCTACGGGCCCCGCAAGAGGGCTCTTTGTCGGAGATCTTTTTAGGAGTGACGCCGCAGTTGTGAGTGTGCGTGGGTCAAGAAACTGAGTGAGTGAATTAGAATTATCCCCTTGGTACCCGGAAACAGAACTTTATTCAAGGGTCCGAGTGGTAAGATTAAAAACAGTGGACAAGGAAGGCCTCTTTGAAAATATTGCAGAGGAGTGAGTATTTTCTTGCTGTTCTCTTGAGTGTGAGTGCAGGTGATAGTGAGTACATTAGGTCAACATGTTTCGAGCTTCGGTTGGGTCCCTAATGGATTCCGTTGCGCTTCATCAGGACCGTGGTGGTGGCGTAAAACAATAAAAATATGAATCAGAGACGACAACACTATATTCCTATGGTACCTAGATTCAGGTTATTAGGTGTCAATGTGCCTATTTGAACGTCCGGTGGGCGTTCCCAGTTCCAACCTTTCAAATAGTAAAGATTGGCCTCATCGGCAAATCAGAGCGGTAATGAAGAAGTAAACAGTGCTCCTCCTTAGTTGCAGCCTATTACCTGCCCAGCCGCTGCTCGGTTGCCGGTCTAAGCATTTAGAGGTACCATAACAGTTAAAAATTCAAAGACACAATAGAATATAAATCCCAATCCAATTTATAAAATTAGATAAGCAAAATGACACTACAGTGAAAAAAATCGAAGGGGAACCGGAGATATAATTTTTTTAAATTTAAGTGAAATAAGCATCAAGAAAGAGTAAAGTACGAATGATATCCAATGGTTTGTGATCAAACCGACCGTGTTGGAGACCAGGTCGAAAACACAAAGTGGAATGATCCCAGTGAATGGCTGGAGGTGAAAGAGTTCAACAATTTTTCTAAGTGTCACTGATCTGGAGGAAAAGATTTTAAAATTTCCACACTTTTTTGGTTCCCAAACAACTGTGGGAGTACACTTCTAAGGCCCCTAGGAACTAAGGGAAGGTACATAGAGACTCACATATTGTCAGGCGTATGCCAACAGTAAAGTACATATCAGTTGCAGTTGCTATTGGTCAGCTGGGCACTTTAGGAAAAAGGCCTTTTGTAGCTTTTGTGTCCCTGTAGCAACATAGGATGTTAGCCAACTGGCCCTAAGAGTCAACATTTTTGTCCTAGGTACAAGGGGAGCATCTCCAGTCCTTCGGAGTTCCTCCCAGATCACAGACAGCAGGTCCTGTCCATCTGTTTTTCCACCGATCCAGAAAGTGTTCTAAGAAGGTGGCTTCATGTGTTACATTTATGCCTGGCACTAGCTGGTTGCTGTAGTGACTCCTGACCACTCCCTAATCAATTAGGAAAATGTCCTAGTAAAAACCATATTCACTTTTTCAATAGTTCCTGTTTGCCATACTGTGAACAGCCGCAAATGACATGTGCCAGGGAAGTTCAAGATAGTGAAAGACTTTGGCGACATTAAACATGGGTTCTGAGGGCTGCGGATGGGTAGGGGTGTGAAATAAATTGGTAGTTTAATAGGTAATAAAAGTTTAATTATTGTTTTAGCTGGTACCATTATCGAGACACAGTATGAGTATTTTAATCTGTACTTTGATTTTGTACATAGGACAGCTGGGCCTGCTTCAATAAAAATAGCATTTAGGGCCATGTCAGTGTAGGGGCATGATAACTTTAATTTTCTACATTTCAAATGTAAAAATTCCATGCACTCTACCTTTCGGGCTACAAGGCCTACATAGGAGTTACTTTAATATTTAAAAGGTAGGTTTTTACTAGATATGTTTACTAGTTTTTACCTTGAGTAAAATTATAACTACACAGGAATACTTCACAAAATTATCCTTTTTACGCAAAAGTCCCCACATTACACCATTATGCCACTTCACATAATTATAAGCCATTCACTGTATAAATGTAGAGTAAAATACGCCATTTGCAGTAAAAACACATGCGAACACGAATGGCTGTTATTTGCGGTGCTTTGTCTAATTGCATCCTTGCGCCAAAATTGACATGACAATGCATTTCAGGCTAAAACACAGTGTGAAATTATAGATTTGCATTTCACATAATTACACATAATTATGCTGAAATTTCGTGTCATTATGTGAAAGCAAATAATGCAAATTTCTCACATCCCTAGTTTTACCTGTTCTCATTTTACCAGGGTGCACTGCAGATTTTACATGACAGCAGTCAGGCTACTATGGTAGGCCTGCCACCATGTTTTCCTTTGTCACACTAGTGGATGGCACAATAGGTTCTGCAGTCCACCTATGGCATTTAACTTTCCATTCCATGGGTATAGTTTCTACACCATATACTAAGGCCATACAGGAGAGTTAAATATGCCATCAAGGATTAGCCAATTTTGTACAAGTTTTAAGAGTCAGAGCACATACACAGAGCACTAAACAGCAGTGTCCCAGGGTGCAGAGTCTAAAAACAAGCAATACAATTAGCAAAAAATGGGGGTGAATACACAAAAGGAGCATTTTATCACAAATATCTACTAGGATATGATGCAGTTGCTCTCACCCCTAGTACTGGTGCATTTTAGGCTGCCTTGTGCCAACGCACAACCTTGCACCATAGTGTAAGGAGATATGCATGATGCCAACCATAGGTTTTGTAATGAAAGAGTACCCTTCTAGTATAAAATATTATGATTTGACAAAGTTTAACAGCTTTTCCATGTGCTGTACAGTGAAAAACACTTATCAAAGTTTGAAGAAATTTAAACATTATCTCCAACATTATGCATTCCTTGAGGAAGCTTCATTTTTTGACACAAATCTCTTTTTACCATTGTTACTAGATAACGATTAGAGTCAAAATCCATATATGGTATTCTGTAACTCTGTATCTTCTGGGCAAACTAACTCAAACTACTACTGCCACAGCAGGGGAAAGGGGACTGAGCAATCCACAAGGGGTCAAGACTGCTGACAGCGTAATGCTGTTATTCACTCCACTGGAGGAAAAATAAACAACACTTGAGCTAGGTTACCAACCACTCTTTAGCAACCTTAGAATTACAAAAGTTTGAGAAAAATATTAAGGTTCTAAACCTATACCTTGCAGTGTGCATGCAGCTCTTTGATGCCAGTTCAGAGCTGACTTTGATGTATTAGAATATTTGTAAAGTATGAACTGCAAGTAACAAATCCTTCTCTTTGACAAAAGCAGTAAACCATTGAGATTTCTACATAAACTAAAAATCTGTGATCTAAATGTTACACATTGTGATTTGCAGCAGGAATATTAACTCTCCATGCTACTTTGTGATGAGTCAAAACTGTGACTAGATAAATCATAGATGGTTTCCTCAAATGCACTAACCACCATAGTTATCTTGCTGTTATTATCATCCACTGAAACATGCTGGGCGCACAAAGATCTCTGCAGGCTGCTCTTGCCTCGCCTCAGCCTGTCATGCAAATAGTGCCTCCCTGAGCCTGGTACCTGCAGCAGTGGCACAAGTCGCACTGCCCTAAAGCCAGCACTGAAAGAAACAACAGACCGGTTTCACTGTTCAGTGAAGTACATTCCAGCAAGCCAAGGACCGCCTCCTTGGCATAGCAATCTTCCTTATGGAGGCTAAATTAGATAGCATAAAAAGGAATGGATGGAACGTGTAAATTAATTGCAGTCAGAATGAAAAATGGTTCCCACTCTCACTGTGTCTTTGGACTCTAACTGCACCTTACTGATGAGGATCAACAAAGCATACATCAATTTGTAGATTATTGGAGTAAGGCCTGTCAGTTCAAGCTGAACTCTTCCTATTTGTGCAGGACCAAGGGTGATTTGAATAAAGGTGGTCCATGACCCGCCAGTATTAGCATAGTGTGCAATAAACAATGGACTGGAATGCGACCAAAACAATATCAGTGGGTGAGATGTAATCAAGCATTCCACACATCTTTTTATTACTTTTTTGACTTACATATCCGGAAGACCACCAACAAACAAATTAAAGCATATGGAAATGAATAAAGGACACCTTCATTCCATAATGTTATTTCAGAAACTTAGGGACAGAGGCCAATGCTAGTGACTGGAGCTGAGGTACATTAGCTTTTCCAGAGGATATTAGTCACCAAAAGCAACATGAGAATTTCTGCAACAAATGCTGTAGAAGAGAACTGTATCAAATCGTTCTCAGGCCGATAGAAGTTTTGGTGGTTAGTTACTAAAGTGTCTAAGGAATGAATGGATGGTAACTGATGATAAAACAGTATGAAACGTTATAAATATCTTAAAATATACATTTGTATGTTAGGAATGGGATCTCTAGTTGGCAGAGGTATGCACACTGTCCAAGTAGGAACCTACATTCTAGTCAGGGCAAGTGTAGTACACACTAAAAGTTTACCTGTGCTCACCCTCTGGTAGCTTGGCACACAGCAGTCACCGTGTTGTAATTTGGCAGCACTTAAGTTAAGCATTAGCCGAAGACATCCTGTATTTAGAGGCTAAATTGTCCGCTTTGTGGAATCCATTTTATATTTCTGGCAGCCATTTTGGTTGCCATGTGCTCGTCATGTGCTCTGTCCTACCTTCCTGTTAACTGCTCTTGAAATCTGCCTAGAGACGAGTTATATTTAGTTTCTTTTGCTTTACACATGCTCAGTTGAGCTCGCAGCTGTCCATGCAGCTGTTCCGAGTTTATAAATGTCAGGATGTGTCTACTAGAAGTAGAAACTGTTAGCTCCACCCACGTGTCGACTGTGCATTTTTGTATGACCTTATATGTACCTAAAACCAGCATTTTGTGTTTGTACCGCCTTCATTTGAGCCCCTGTGTGGGTATAAAAGGACCAAGGTCCTTCCATTCGGTGTGCTACTTCATGCATTGCCGAAGGGTGCTGTGTGAATGTAGTTCTACCTCATGAGGTTTAATAAACTCTGTCTTTTCTATTCCAGTTTCTGTGCCAACTTCTTCCTATTGGTCTGAGGACTCTGTGCAGAAAGGGAGAACCCCTAAGCACTGGTAGGCCTTGTTGAGGCTCACCACCACAAATTGGCGCTTCCAACGTGGGGCTCATCGGCGACTCGGATGCCCGAAGGATTGGTCGAGACGAAGGATTGGAATCTCGCTTCTGGACGCGATCGCTGCCTGAGGAGACCCGAGTCTTGGCACCCACAGCGTTTTTCCTTTCTTTCTAATCTGACCATCCCGGTGGCGCCGGTCCTCGACTGAGATCTCTTCTGTTGATTCGCTGTGCAGTGACCATTTGGTCGATTTTGAGACCTTGGCAGTTGGAACCTGGACACCATTTGATTGGTAAGAGCCGTTTTGCGGCACTTGCTGTTGGTTTGATGCCTTTGATTGGTAAGGTAGTTTAGTAACACTTACTGCGGCTTTGTTTGTATGATTGGCCAATTTTGGAATCTGTTTTGTAATTATATATGTATTGCAATACATATAGGCAGGTAATGAGGAGAATTTTCTCTATTTAAAATTGTTTGAACAGCGCAACGTACGAAGAGTACCTTAAGCGCTACTTTGATTATAATACTGCATATTCTGCACTATTTTTTTTTGGGCATGCCTGTTTTCAGCACACTTCGTAGGATGTGTTGCTTTTGTAGTGGTACCAATTTGAGACTTGACGAAACACAACCAGCCCCCCCGGAGGGGACGCCTAATAGGGATATGTATATTAAGTATGGTATTTCTTCTATAATGTACTGCACGTTATGGAATAAATATACTAGTAAAGATCCTGAGTTGCGATGGCCGATGTATGGGTCATTTGATTTGCGAAAGATTCAGTATGTGGAACAATGTATGTTTAAACGAAAGACTAGGCAAGATATGTTTGATTGTGTGCGAATGTGGGAGAAAGAAGTGTGTGAGCGAATGAAGCGTGAGCAAGCCTTGATTGACAAAGAACAGCGAAAGACCATTTATGCGAAAGCATTAGAGTTAAAAAAACAAGGAGATGAAAGAAATTAAAGAGAGGGAAGATAGGGAACGCCATTTACAGGTAACTGGCCAATACGCTGTTAGGCAGCCCCTTTATCCTATCCTTAATAAACCGCAAGATGATTTCTTGTTATTAGATCGTTCTCCACCTCCGTATATTTTTTCTTCCGCTCCTCATGAGTCAGATGAGGACTCTTATCAGACCAGGACAAAGCTCGAGAAACTCGCTCAATGTTATCTACTGGGCGTGCATCTGACATTAGATCTGCTGCGCACAAAGCCGTTCGTAGTACTACCACTGCTTCTGAACTTTTAGATAGTATAAAAGGATGGCAGGAAAGGGAGCAAATATATTTTACCGATACATTTGCTGTAGAAGTTATTGAACGATTTAGGAAGCATTCGGTAGAAATGGAGCCCGATGATGTAGCAGCTGATTGTAAACAATTACGTGACGGTCTTTTTGTCTTCTCCCAGGTGGCTGACACGATCAGACGCTTGGTTAAACTGCGTGTTGAAGCAGCCCGTTTGCGAGCGGAGAAAAAGGCAGCAGAAGCAGCTGCACTAGCATCTCAGACCAGCATGGCACAAACTTCTACTCCTGAAACAGACAAGAATGTTGTAATTCATGTGAAACCCATGCGGGAAGCCGCGCCTTTATATGTTCCTCCTAAAGGAACGGGTGCAGATGATGATAAGACTTCTCTTAATGCGAAAGGGTACTTTATTTATAATTGGGTTTACACTCCTTGGAATAGAGCAGATGTAATGGCCCTTAAAAATGCATTGCCTGACCCGCGAAAGAATCCAGCAGCCTTTTATGAGGAAGTTGAGGGTGCAATTAGCTCTTGTACTATGACTTTGTCTGATATTGATTTGTTTTTTGGATTAATATTACCGCCTGATATGTGGAGAACTGTGCGTAAAATTGATGATAATGCGACATTTGGAGCATTGTGGAAAGATTTAGAGCGGTTAGATGAAGATAGAGAACCTGCATAGAAACCGTGAAAGTTAATTTTAAATCTTCCGGCAGCTATATTAGTTAAGTTAAAGACGATCATTCCCCCTAAAAAGATAGATTGGACAGTGTTAGCGTCTTGCAAGCAAAAGGTAGATGAATCAGTTTCTGACTTTTTCACACGCTTTGAAGAGGCATTCCACGATTTTAGTGGCCAGTCATTGATAGATGACACGGGTAGGCATCTGTTTGTTGATAAATATGTCGCAAACCTTTTGCCAGGGATAGCTAGTCGCTTAAAGGCCAGTGAGAGTTCATGGACTACCTCTTCTCCGGTTTCTCTTTTAACTATGGCTCAGTATTATGAGCGACAAGAATTAGAAACTAAAGGTAATGAGGACAAAAAGTCTAAAGAGTTGAAAACAAAGGTTATGTTGACTCAAGCTTATGGTCCGCCTTCTAGAGGTCATGATAGAGGTGGACGTGGATCTTATGGTTCGTCCCTTCCTTCCTATACTCGTTCGAATTTGTCTGTTGATCAGTGTGCGTACTGCAAAAAATTTGGACATTGGCTTTCTGATTGTCCAGTACTGCGTGCTCAGCAGAATCTACGTGGTCGGGGACAAATGAGAAATCGTTCAGGATATCCAGGGCCTAGAGGAAGCGCGAATGATCGTGCTCGGTTTGATGCTAATACACGTGGGCAGGATGGGTTTAACACTTTTGATAGAAGGAACCAATATCAAATGTCTGACTATGTGCCCTCTGATTTTCAAGATTCTGCTTATGCATAGGATTGCCTAGGATGGGGTAAGGAATCGGTTGAAGTTCCAGTAGATCAGAGGGGTCCCTATGTTACAGCACATGTTTTGGGCTCTACTGATCAGTTTCTGGTTGATACAGGAGCTACTCGTAGCGCCTTGTCTAAACAATTGGTTCCAAGGGCTCCTCTGTCTGGCTTAACCATCACATCGATAGGTTTCGATGGAACACCTTCCCTTAGCCCATTGTCACAACCACTTGCATTCGATGTTGATAAGTTTACTGCTCCATGTCCGTTTTTGCTTTCTCCAAACACACCAGACAATATTGTGGGTCTTGATATGCTTAAATATTTCAGGGCTACGATACGGTGTTATCCGGAAGGAGTACGGGTTATTTTGAATGACAACTACCCTGTGATTGAGAGATTTTGTATTGTTAAAGAGGACATTGCACTAGCCTCACTCCCTAGTACTTTGTGGGCTACTTCGGACACTGATGTAGGACAAATGGTTATTCCACCAGTACATATTAGTGTCAAGGAGGGCGCTTTATTGCCAAGACTGCCTCAGTATAACATTTCTCGAGAAGGAGAAGAAGCACTCACACGTATTGTACATGATTTAATTAAGGTGGGGGTTGTGGAAGAAGTTCCTTACAATGTTTGCAATAGTCCGATTCTTCCCATTTTGAAAAAAGATACTGACACTAGGATCTATAGATTTATCAGCGATTTGAGAGAAGTTAACAAGATTGTAGTACCACAGTACCCTGTAGTATCTGACATAACGACATTGCTTACCCTGGTCCCTCCAACAGCAACTACATTTTCTGTAATTGATCTGAAGAATGCTTTCTTCTCGATTCTTATTCGTCCTGATAGCCGATATTTGTTCGGTTTCACTTTGAATAATAGATCATACAGATTTTGTAGAGTTCCTCAAGGCTATACTGAGAGTCCTAGTATTTACAGTCAAGCATTGAAGAGACAGCTTGATTCCTTTACCTTGCCTAAAGGAGTGGCTCTCATACAATATGTCGATGACATCTTGTTGGCAGCTGATACACCTGAGCAGTGTGAGAAATGCACTTTGTCCTTGCTTTCTTTTCTTGCTACACACCACCATAAAGTATCACAGAAGAAATTGCAATATTGTAGACCGAAGGTGACCTATTTAGGACACCTTCTGTCTAAGGAGGGCCGTGCACTAACACCAGATCGCATTCAAGCAATTTTAGACACCCCAGTACCTTCCACGCAGAAAGATGTCCGTGCATTCATTGGTCTGACTTCGTTTTGCAGGCAATGGATATTGGGTTTTTCACACATTGTTAAACCCTTGCTAGCACTTTTGACTAAAAACACTCCGATCCCCCTTCCATGGACAGATGAATGTCAAAATGCTTTTTTGTCAGTTGAGACAAGCTCTTTGCTCTGCACCAGTGTTAGGCACACCAGATTACACGAAGGCTTTTACACTCTATGTACATGAGAAAGAAGGATGTGCATTGTCAGTTTTAGTACAGACACACGGGGACAAACAGCGTCCTTGCGCATACCTTTCTGCAGTTCTTGATCCTGTTGCTCGTGCATTACCTGGGTGCTTCCGTTCAGTTGCAGCGACGGCTGTGTCCATACGTCAGAGTGAAGGGATAGTTTTGTCACACAAACTGTTGGTGCTAGTACCCCATGCAGTAGATGCCCTTTTGAATCAGACTAAGACTCAGCACTTAACTAGTGCTCGTTTGACAGGATACGAATTGACACTGCTAGCACCTCATATTACCTTGAAGAGATGTGCGACACTGAACCCAGCCACTTTGTTGCCATATCCTGCGACTCAGTCTCAGTCAAAGGAGCCTCACGATTGCATATTCCTTACTGAGGAGCAGACAAAGGGTCGCATCGATTTGCAAGATACGCCCCTTCCAGATGTAGATGGGGAACTGTGGGTTGATGGGTCCTGTCTGAAGTTACCAGATGGCACGACTTCAGCTGCTTATGCAATTACCACGCTTGAGACAGTAGTAGAAACAGCTCGCATACCTCAGAAGTCAGCTCAAGCAGCTGAACTAATAGCTTTGACACGAGCGTGTGAGCTTAGCACTGACTTGTGTGTGAACATTTACACGGATAGCCGCTATGCTTTTGGAGTGGTTCATGATTTTGGCCTACTCTGGAAGGAAAGAGGCTTTCTTACATCCCATGGGATGCAGATAATGCACGGAGAGTTAGTGCATAATCTCTTGACTGCACTTACATACCCAAAGAGAGTTGCTATTATGAAGTGTAGCGCACACAAGAAAGTGACTGACAAAATAGGACAAGGCAATGCCTTTGCAGACCGCGTAGCCCGGGAAACTGCGATGCAGCGAAGCACTACATCCATGTACGTAGTGAAATCACAAGCTGAGCGTTGGCATGATGCTAGAGAGGAAGTATTGGATATACAGAGATCTGCTTCTGTGGAAGAGTTTGAGCAATGGTCTAAAGAAGGAATGTTAGATGATGAGGGTTGTTGGCGTAACAAAGAAATGAATAAGTGGAAATTGCCTGCAGTCTATTTACAACCTATGGTTCAAATGGCACATGGGCTGGCACATGTTGGAGCTCTAGCAATAACTAAATTGCTTACACAAGTTTGGGAGCATCCTGAAATTGCTAGCACAGCCAAAAGAGTAGTACAGTCCTGTTTGATCTGTTGGCAGTATAATCCTGGAAAAGGGACACAAACTCCTACAGGAGGGTTTGCTACACCAACCGCACCTTTTGAAGTTTTGCAGATGGATTACATCCAACTCGAACGCTGCAATAATCTGAAATATGTCCTAGTGGTGGTATATGCCTTCAGTAAGTGGATAGAGGCATACCCTACAAAGGATAATACTGCTCTCACCACAGCAAAGGTGCTTCTAAAGGAGTTTTTCCCTAGATACGGTGTTTGCAAACTTTTGTGGAGTGACAATGGACCTCATTTTATTGGGCAAGTTGTTGAGCATGTACTGAAAGGATTAGGGATCAAACAGAAATTCCATACAGTTTTCCACCCGCAATCAGCAGAATTGGTGGAAAGGTATAACGCTACTTTAAAATCAAAATTGGCGAAAATACTGGCTTCCACATCTCTAAAGTGGCCAGATGCACTACCCTTGGCATTGTTGTCCATAAGATCGGTGCCACATTCACGATCAGGTCTTACCCCCTATGAGGTGGTGTTTGGGAGACCGATGAACATTTGGGAAATTCCTAAGCCACGCCCCATACATGATGTTCCTTGTGTTCTGATGAATGATTATTTGGCACAGTTAACCGACAGTTTGATTTCTATTCATCAACAGGATCGAGAAGCTCTTCCTGACAGATCTACAGGTGAGGCCCACGAACTCCGTCCTGGTGATCTCGTAATGGTCAAGGTCTTCGACAGCTCAAACAGCTTGGAGCCGAGGTGGCGAGGACCAGAGCAGGTGCTCCTTGCGACAAGGACAGCAGTTCGAGTGACAAACAGAAAGAATTGGATCCACAGCACACACTGCAAACGCGTGTCGCCTGCCTTGGTGGAACCTGCTGTGTTGACCGACCATCGAGAGATTCTGGAGACGGAGAAAGGCCAAGCTATCTCACCTGACGAATCTGCGGAAGTCTTCCCGGACCACACGATCACTGGAGTATCCAGATATCAATTGAGACCGAGGAAAGAATCTGCAGTTTTGAAAAAGACTGGTTGAGCTACTGCCCTGGGTTAGTGAAACGGAGAGCCGATGTGGCAAGGGGAGGGGGATCAGCCCTGCATTAGTGTAGTGACACCCGCCTTGGCCCATGGTGAAGAAATCAACGGCTGCCCAGGGAGAAGAGCTCCAACGATTGTTTTCAACAAGTTTTTAGAAAGATCAATCATTACTGTTGCTGAAATGAATAACAAAAGAATCATTTGTGCTGTAGGGTTTGTTGTTGCTATGGTGGCTATGGCAGCAATTACGTGGTACATCGAGAAGGTGGCTCCTGTTCGACAGCTTTTTGTTGCCACTACGCCAGTACCAGTGGAACACTACTACTTCACTCTTCCCTACCATGAGCAGAAGCATCGACAATCCTATCTAAACAATACCTTTATCCAGATGTTGCACCATACTCACAATGCTACAAATACTACCAACTGTTGGGTGTGTGGGATGATACCTGCACATCAAAAGAAAGGAGGAACACCTTTTATTCCTCTTCCATTTTCTCACAATGGTTCTTGTCAAGCTTGGTATGCGCTTTTGTTTGCATTTGGAAAGCCTTCAGTAGGTGGGATTATTTTTCAACTTAATAAAGTGTGTTATCAAAATAAAGAAGGTTATCCACAAGCCAAAGGGACTAAATGGGAATGGGAAGAGTATCAACCGGACAATATTTCAACACCATATGCCTTCACAAATGTGAGATTAATAAAGAACATTGGACCTTTTGTGATTTCTGTGACAAAAACTAAAGCAGATTTGTGTATCTGTAGTGTTGGAAGAATTCCAGTGGGGAGGAGCGAGTGTACTGTAATCCTGACCATTGAAGGTGCCAATAACAGCACTTTCACAGCCTCACATAATACGTATTTTGTGTGTGGAAATAACGGATATTATCAATTACCTGTTGGGTGGTCAGGAATCTGCTATGTATCTTTTCTGTTGCCCCCTGTGTTTCTGGCACCTGCATTATATCACCGTGATTTTAAACTGTACAATGATATTTCCAAAAACAGAAATAAGAGGACAATAAGTATGGATGAAGTTGACCAAACCGACACTACCCTACAACAATATGTTGATTTCAACTTGGGCTTATTTTTCTTTGTGGGTGCTGCATTGAACAGTAGAAAGATCAGGCGATTGACTCGTGTTGTGGAAGCTGTTACCAATCAGACAGCTATGGCACTTGGGAACATTACAGAGGAACTACAGATTGCAAGGATTGTAGCACTCCAGAATAGGATGGTGTTAGACGTGATTTTGGCTGATCGAGGTGGTGCATGTCACATCATCGGTAGCAGCTGTTGCGTATTCATACCGGATCACTCACCTTCAGTATATGGCGCAATATCAAAACTGCATAAGATTGCTGCAGAAATTCATCCAGAGACTGGTACTTGGACTTTTGCTGGATGGTTTTGGACTCTTGTTTCTGCTTGGGGCTGGAAGCTACTGACTATCCTGTGTGTAATGATTATAATACTTTTTACATGCTGTGTATGTATCCAATGTGGTCCAATGCTTTGCTCCATTTGCATCTCTGCTTGTATACCTGCCAAAAGGAACGTTGCTGAAACAAAGGCCCAACAAATGTTGAATAAAGTGGTGGCCGAAATAATGTTAATAGATGTACGGGATGAATATTTAGATTACCCCAGATAAACGAATGTCTTCAGCTAATGCTGAAAGGGTCGTCTGTTGTAATTTGGCAGCACTTAAGTTAAGCATTAGCCGAAGACATCCTGTATTTAGAGGCTAAATTGTCCGCTTTGTGGAATCCATTTTATATTTCTGGCAGCCATTTTGGTTGCCATGTGCTCGTCATGTGCTCTGTCCTACCTTCCTGTTAACTGCTCTTGAAATCTGCCTAGAGACGAGTTATATTTAGTTTCTTTTGCTTTACACATGCTCAGTTGAGCTCGCAGATGTCCATGCAGCTGTTCCGAGTTTATAAATGTCAGGATGTGTCTACTAGAAGTAGAAACTGTTAGCTCCACCCACTTGTCGACTGTGCATTTTTTGTATGACCTTATATGTACCTAAAACCAGCATTTTGTGTTTGTACCGCCTTCATTTGAGCCCCTGTGTGGGTATAAAAGGACCAAGGTCCTTCCATTCGGTGTGCTACTTCATGCATTGCCGAAGGGTGCTGTGTGAATGTAGTTCCACCTCATGAGGTTTAATAAACTCTGTCTTTTCTATTCCAGTTTCTGTGCCAACTTCTTCCTATTGGTCTGAGGACTCTGTGCAGAAAGGGAGAACCCCTAAGCACTGGTAGGCCTTGTTGAGGCTCACCACCACAACCGTAAACTAAAAAGGCAATGTGTAAAGTATTTGTGCACACACACGCACACACACACACAGTAACACAGTGAAAACACCAGAATAGTACTCCACACCAGTTTAGAAAAATAGCCAATATTTATGTAAGTAAAACAAGACCAAAATGAAGAGAATCCAACATGCACAAGTCACGATATGAATTTTTAAAGATGAAATCAAAATGCGATGCTTAGAAGTCAATAGCTCCAACAGGGGCTATCTGGTCACGCTGGACTGGGATAAATCTAAAAGTTCAATCCCACCACGGTGGAGTGCGGGCCAGATACAGGAGTCACGCAGACCTTTTCCCAGTACCTTGGATGCTTTGGAAATCGAAGATGATGCATGGTGCAGAGGAACCAAGGAGTTGGGGATGCAGGTAATGCATCGGTTCCAGAAGGCGGTACAAGGTTGTTGAGACTTTAAAGCCCAGGAATGATGTGTTGCGCAGAGTAGGTGGTGCGTCGGTTGCTGGTGCTACACCTCGGTTCCTGAAGGTGACGCAGCGCCAAGGATACGTCGATGTTAACAGCGTGATGTGTCAATTCTACGGTGTCAAAGTCGAACCACTGGGCTCAAGGTGATGCATCGGTCCAAAAACATGCAGGGCCAGGGCTGAATTGGAGTTGTGCTGGTGCGTTACAGACTTCGGTGAGGCAGTGTTTGAGACTCACGCAGTGGCAGCCCTTCCGAGGCGCTGCAGCAAAGTCGTGACTGTGTCATAAGTCATGGTTGTTGCATCACGCACTCTGTGAGCGGTGACCATGGCTTTGGTGCAGGCACTGCCGATGCGTCCATTTCACAGGGATGTGCCAGTTCCAAACTGACACTTTGGAGTCGAAGCATTGATTTCTTGGTTGCAGCACCAAATTCACCTCAAAGGGCTGGGTTTGGCACCACTTGGCAGGTTAGGACTCACAGCAGAGGAGCCCAGGTGCTGATAGCAAGATGCAGGTGAACTTTTGATGGCCCTGAGATTTCCAACAGGAGGCATGCACAACTCAAGCCCTTAGAGAAACTTTAAAAAGCAGGATGCAGAGAGCAAAGTGCAGTCCTCCCACTCCCAGGCAAGAAGCAGCACACAGCAGGTCAACGCAGCAAAGTAACTCCTGCCAGTCCAACAGCTCTTCTTCCTGGTCGAATGTCCTCAGCCCAGAAGTGTTTCTCCTGTGATGGTGTCAGAGGTCCAGTACTTATGCCAACTTTGGTCTTTGAAGTAGGGAGACTTCAAAGAAAGGTCTTTGCACTGCACAATACCCTGCCCTTCCTGGCCCTGGCTCCAGACACACTACAGGGGGTATGCAGTTATTTTTGTGGTGACAAGCACAGCCCTATTCAGGTGAAAATGTCAACTCCTCCCACCACTCTAGCTCAGGAAGACTCATCAGCCTGGTGATGGGCCATCGGGAAATGCAGGGCACACCTCAGCTCCCTTTGTGTGCGACTGTCTAGAGTTAATTCACATAGCCCAACTGTCATCCAACCCAAACATGTATTTAAGGGACACGGAGATGCAATGAATGGTTAAAGTAGGAAAATGGCAACTTTCAAAAAGTGCCACTTTCAGACCTGCAGTTCAAAAAACAACTTTACTAAAAGATGGGTTTTTAAATTGCGAGTCCAGAGACACCAAACTCCAATTTTCTATCAGCTTCCAATTGGAAGATACCCCTGTTAAATGCTACAGGGCAGCTTCATTGCTAACCTTTGGGAGAGACAGGCCTTGCTGTAGTGAAAAGCAAATTTAGTGGCTTTTCACTGCCAGGACATGTAAAACTTAAAAGCACATGTCCCACCTTTTAAATACACAGCACCTGGCCCTTGGGGCTACCTAGAGTCTACCTGTAGTAAAAGGCAAGGTTTGGCCCCGGCAAGTATGTGTGCTTGCCAGGTCGACATGGCAGTTTAAAACTGCACACACAGGCTCTGCAGCGGCAGGCCTGAGACAGGCTTGAAGGGCTACTCATGGGGGTGGCACAATCAGTGCTGCAGGCCTACTAGTAGCATTTAATTTACAGGCCCTGGGCACATGTAATGGATTGTACTAGGGGCTTACTAGGGAATCAAATATGCCAATCATGGAGAAACCAAATACCATTACATTTCAGACACACATCACATACACTTTAGCACTGGTCAGCAGTGGGAAAGTGCCCAGAGTCCGAAAACCAGCAAATACGAAGTTCAGCACACAGTCATAAATAGGAGGTCAGAAGCAAAACGACAGGGGAAACCACACCAAAAGATGCCAGGTATAGCATTGTACCCTATGGACATTACAGTATCTGGAAAACAGTGGAGTGTGGATAGTTATGTCTGTTCTTGTGTGATGAGAGATTCCTTGTGTGATGAGAGATTCCTTGAATGCTATCTTTTATAACTTCAGCAATGATACCAAATGCAGGTCATTTGGAAGAGAGGTCCACTGTAGACAAAAAGAACTTGGATGTTGCACATGGAGGATTTAGTGTAATAAGAAGGTTAGGATTAGTTGAGCATAAGTCATGAGTTGGGGCATGACAAGTTGTGTGTGTGAATGGATAGCATGATGGGGTGCAGTTTATGGTTTTAAAGAACAAGGTTAGAGGTAGCTCTATTTATTGCTGATAGACACCATCCTTGGTGGTGGTAGTGCAGGGGCTTGTCATTTGAAATCTCTTGTCTTAGTACAGTTCCCGTGAAGTCTTAGAAAATTGCCCAAATGGCATGTTCTCCCGTAATGGGCAGGGGTGAAAACTCTTGAATCTCAGGAGGCTATTCCTGTGGTTTGTAGAAGGTTCAGTTATAGGGTGCACATTGTCATGGATGATGATGACATCTAGAAACGGGAATTTCAAATAGTCAGTCTGATTGTTTATCCAGGTCATGAAAGACCCGGGGTACTCTTATCCCCTTCCCAGATGAGCAGCATGTGATCAATGTACCTCTTCCACAACTTTGTTATCTCTGAATGGGTTTTGGTCACACAGGATTCTATTTTCCTCTACATGGTGCACATAGGGGCATGCTATACTAGGGGCAAATGTACTGTCCACAGATATCCAGTGTGACTGTAGGTATAAAGCCCCAGCATATTCAAAGCAATTCCTAGTGAGACAAGAGTAGTGCATTCTAAGACAAAATGTCTAGGAGTACTGTGAGGCAAGGGGTGAGAAAATAACAGTTTTCAATCACCCACATCCAGATTTTGGAAGAAGATCCAACCCGGGTCTCAGAATTGAGATTCACACACTCACAGAAGATGGAGAGACAAATGGCTGGATATCAAAAAAGAGGCTGATTTTTTGGTAGTGGATAATCCTAGAATTCGCTGTTAGCCCGAAACCGGTCCCAGGATGCTTGTTTCCGGTCCAGGGAAGACATGGCATGGTAGTTCGGGCTGGACTGTTCCCATGAGGCACAGGGTCACGACTGATTTGCATATAGCTGTGTCTGAACTGGGGTGGCAAAGTGAGCTAAAGAACGATGATGGATTCAACCCAGATCTGTGACTGGGGGGTGACTGTCTGAAACGTTTCAGCGCTCAGTCCATCATCTCCTTGTGTTTGCTTGGATAATCCTAGAATACCAGCATTTTACACTCTACCTAAAATACATAAAGGGACTGTTCCTGTCCCGGGCTGCCCCATAGTGTCTGGTATTAATTCAGTTCTAGAACCACTCTAAATTCAGTGGCACATTTCTGAGACCTATGGTAGAAGACACTACCACTTACATCATGGAAACAAAGGACGTCTTACTGTAGATTTGAAATACCACATTTGACCCCTCTAGAAGTTTCCTGATTGGACTAGATGTAGAATGTCTCTATACTAGCCTCCACAAAAAGAGAAGCTGCAGATGATTGAAGAACTGTTATTTTCTCACTCCTAGCCTCACAACACCTCTAGATGTTTTGTCATAGAATGCAGTACATTTGCCCCTAGAGTAGCATGCTTCTATGTGCACCTTCTAGAGGAAAATAGAATCCTGTGTGCCCAAAATCCATTCAGAAATAACAAAGTTGTGGAAGAGGTACATTGATGATATGCTGCTCATCTAGGAAAGGGACTATGAGTCGACCGGGTCTTTCATGACCTGGCTTAACAATCGGAATGATTATTTAAAATTCACACACACTGTTGAACAATGAGAACGGGCATCTTGTAACAGGCACTTAGGACAAACCAATGGACAGGAAAAGTCTCCTGAGATTCGAGAGTTTTCACCCCGCCCATTACAGGAGAACCTGCCATTTGGGCAATTGTTAAGACTTTGCAGGAACTGTACTAAGACGACAGATTTCAAATGACAAGCTGATGATCTCTGTATGAAAACTAAGGAAACAGAAGTATCCAGAACATATCATCCAGAAGTCACTGAAGCGTGCTAGCAACAACAACAGGGATGTCCCCACAGAAAATGTCAACATCAAAAATGAGGTTGAACAACTTGTAATTGTTACCACATATAGCCAGGCCACACGAATTAGGTCAAATAGATTATTAACAGGAACTGGTCTATCTTCAACACTGGGTCACTACAATTGGCTAAAAGGCTGTTTGGAAAGAAATGCAACATAAATTGACGTGATGCCTTAGTACACACACACAAACTAATTCCAGTTACTGAAAGGAACACAACTGCAACACTGTGGCACCTCCCACCTGTCAAGGGACAACACCCATGCGGTGGTTGTAGTGTCTGCCATTTGACAAAGAAAAGCACAGAATTGGAATTGGGATTAACACGCAAGGGACTACAGAAGATACACACCAACTGCAACACCACGAATGTAGTAGAATGTAATCTTATCACATGGCCTTGTAATAAGAAATATGCGGACATGACCACAAGGAAAGGAAAGTTGAGGATTGGTGAGCATAGGAGTAACCTCCGATGAAGAAGAGCAACCACCAGGATGGCCACACACTACAATAATTAAAAACACACTGTCAATGATTTTCCTTGGACTGATTTAGAAAACCTACAGCCTCACCAAACTGATATTGACTTGAACAAACTACTTCTAGAAAAAGAACAAAGGTAGATATACCAGTCAGGCACACATATCCACGGTTTGTATGACGACATTCTGTGGACCCATTTGAAGTAACACGTATGGGTTTCTATGTAAGGCATCACTATATGATCTACCTAAGGCTAACATTATGCTAACATTAAGCTAACATTATGGCATACTGATTCACAGTGTACACACACACACACACACACACACACACACACACACACACAGTGTTAGGGGGCCATATCAGAGACATATGAACATTCCATTGCCACATGGACTCACATACTCAATTCTATTTTTTAACTTTTTCCTGGGGAACTATTGAGTTAGCATCCCCCACATTAGTCTATTTTCATCTATTTTAGATGACAGGAATGTATTGATAATCTTCTAAATTACTACTATGCTGCTTCCAAAAAATTAAGATATTGCACTGAGAAGTATTGAATGCCCCTCTGAGAATTTCAAGCTGGCCGACATGTACCCACGTTTCAGGGCACATTAGTTACAACAGCGGTTCAGTCTGACATGCGCCTATGCAAGCCCACTGAGAATTTTAAGATGGTGCTCATTAGGGTGGCTCAGCGAACACAGCAGTCTAGCCTCAATGTGCCTTCTTGTTTAAGTGTATACATGTGGCTTTCCACTCTGCATTTTATGAGTATATATTAGTAATTCCATATCTGGGTCAAGATTGGAAGGATCGGGCAGTGAATTTTATCTATTAGTAGCATTTAATACTCTGCCTGGATGTAAGAATAGGGTTAGAAACATGCGTACATTTAACAGTTAAACCTATTATAAGATGGCCGCCATGATCCACGCTGGCTGGGAGCTATTTTTCCACAAAAGACTCCAGGTGTAACTGATCATCATAGCACACATTGCACTATTTAAGGACTAGCTTGAGGTGCCTCTTCACCACATTCGGGAGATTCAGTCCATGGAGCTAGGTTATGAAGACCCCGCTGAGCACTGGTGCAGTAAGTAAAGCCCTTCACTCCTGGGCCATTTATTGGTATATTTATTCTTCTTTGCTAGTAATGTAGGATCAACTCTACCATGTTTTCACAGTGTGTGACCTTTGATCCCAGCAAATACCCGCATTTTCTCCCATGAGGCCTGGATAATCTCTGTTGTCACGTATGTACCCCCATCTTAAACACTAGGACCCTGATGGCTACATTCATGAATTTATTCTCCTCTTTGTGTGTGGTTATGTGATGAACTGAGTGAATACACTCGGACAATGAGATGTCTGCATGATATTTTGAACACTAGATTTTACAGGTACTTTAAGTCACACCATGTCACTTACGCTGACTTATAGATGATGGCATTTCTAAGGTTAGTATCCTCACCATTTTAGAGTGTATGGTGCAGTGCACAGGTTTCATTGTTTGAACTACCCATATTCTAATACAAACATATTTTCGTTTCTGTGTTCCTTCTGATTTTGTAGGATTCTAGAAGTGGATAATCTCCAATTTTCAGTCAACTCACCCTGTATAGAAGGGTTGGGTAACTATCTCTTGATCTTGCATGGAATGCTTGTGGATGCATAGCTACTGCACACTATAGGTTAGGAGTATAAGGGTCTTAAAGGTCTTGATGAAATCTGCACATCTTGCGAAGCAGATGAAACACGTTGACCTACAACAGACATACTGGCTCAGTAAATGCTTCTTTGTGTCATGTTTAAGGGTGGGTGAATAATTCCACTCTGCCGGCGGGCAAAACTCCGCCAATCGCCACGTTAAGTTGGCTCACGCGAGCGATCATTTGCATCCTCAAGTGAGATTTTCAGATGCTAGATCGTCTCCCAGCGAGATTTCCGAATGCGGGCGGGCGGCCGTAGTAGGTCGCGACCGTTCGTGTTAAGAAAGCTGATGTTCGAGTAGAAAGTCTACTTGAGCAGCAGAAAAAAGCAGTGTCCTCTCATGCACTGCGTGGTGTCGTACATGCTGATTTTACAACACAGAAAAAGCTCCCGGCGCTAAAAATCAGAGCGACATGCCGTATTCCACCAGCTTATGGAATTCCACAGAATCTCGCAGAATTTTTATGTAATTCCACGGAATTCCTCTAAGTGAAACTCTGCGAGTTCCGGCCCCTCCTAGTCCGGTTATGTTTTTAACCATATCACAAGGCCCCTCTAATTAAAAAATTGGGTTAGGATTCCCTGGAGATATTTTCAACGTTTTCTGTCCTAAGGTCCCATTAAGAACATAGAGAATATCAAACTGCTCCCTCTCACTGCGAGGTTGAACCCTCCTGGTTGTGAGCACCTCACCAGAGGAGGACCCGATGATGAAGCATGCCACATGATTAGCATGTTGGTGAGGGTTCTATAAGAACAAATGTACTGTGCTTGGGGAGCACTAAGGAGTAGGGCGTAGTGACTGCTTGTTTTAGGCGACGCCCTCCTCTTTTGGTTTATGTACTCCAGGATTACTCAATGTTACTCCCTCAGTAGTAATCCAGGAGTGTCACAACAGCAAGTCACAGCTCCTCAAACCAGTGGCGTAGTAAGGGGGCGGCGGTCCGCCCCGGGCAGCACAAGTTTTTGGGCGGCAACCTACCCACCCCCCCTGCTGTCACCTGCGGCAGCGGCAACAATCGCTAGCACCCCTCCCCCCACTCTTAAATGCTCTTAGATGAGGGCGGAAAACACGAGGACTAGGTCTAGCTATGCCACTGACTCAAATTAAAATCTTTGTGAATGGGGCCCATCATGTTCTTCATCAAGCAGTGCTTCCCCAAAAGCACAAAAGCATAGTCATACAAAATCATCACAATATTAGCCCTGGACAGAGTTCAAGAACTCCGCGCAGTGACCAAAAAGTTCCTCCGCTCGAGGCGGAGTTCTGCAAGCAGCAGAGTGTGTTACGTCGTTTGTGCTGATTTTTATCGCTGGGTGTTTGTCCACACAGTAAAATCAGCGCGAAAGGCACCACGCACTGCACAAGAGGGCGCTGCTTCTTCCTGCTGCTCGAGTAGATGTACATTATCATACATAAACACATCAAAATAGATGCATCTGCAAACAAAAGTCCACAAGCTCATTCCAACATATCCACCGCTACCGGATATGCAAACTCCTGAGCTTGCGCTTATTATCCTATCGCCATAAAAATAATCCTGCACACATCCACAATGTTCCTTTTTTATGAGGATGCTCAATTATTACTTCAAAAGAAAGAGAAAAAAACAGAATAAAGGCTTCATATTATTCTGTTTCTTGCATACAAGTTCCACGATCTAATGACCATGCAATAAATATGTTTAACTTCCTGAGATAATTAAATTTATTGTCATAGGAGATGGAAAGCTCTGGCCTAGTATAAATCAGACATTTAATTTAAAATCTGATTTTGACAATCTAAGAACCTCCGTGAAAAAGATCCCTTGGGATAACGTTCGTGAAGGAAGAGCTGCAGTATTTTACAAGACTCAATCAAAGCACAAGGTAAAATATATTTCAGTAGAAAAAAATAACAATAAAGATTTAAGATGGTAACATTCAGAGTAAAAGGACAATGTTACCTAAAAGAAGGAACAATACTCCAATTGAAAATGGGAACAGTGAAAGTGGGGAAAGATTTTAGGAAAAGTTAGATGCTGCATGGTCAAATGATTGTGCAGAAAAACCACAGAGCGGTTTCTTTTCTGAACGGGTTTGAGTGGAGAAAGAAGAGCAACCACAGGCAGACAAATGAAAAAGAAGGAAATTAAACAAGAGCATCTATTGATGATCTCAGAGTTTCATGCACACAATGATGGTTTTACATCAAAGCTAAACTCTGCACACGATTGCCAAAAATCTAGTTAGGGAACATGAATAAGAATGCCAACAAAATATGTGGGAGATCTGGAAAAGGTAGGATAGAATAAAGACTGGGGCAGAACACCCTCATCCTACAGTTAAGGACAATAGAGTGAGTCACAAAAACATCCAGCAGGCACTTTTCTTTTATTTCTTAATGGCTTTCCTTCACAGAAATTGCAATAACATTTTATTACATTTAATTCAATTTGGCACTAACTACTTAAGAAGATATGTTGCCCTTCTGTTTTTTGTTCGCTGGAGATGTCTGATGAGTGAACAGGAGAGGTAGAAGTGTTCTACTGTACCTATAGCCAAAGGGAAGGGGGAGGTGGGGACAAGTCTTGTTTGCAGGTAAACTGCAGAGAATGGAATAACAGGTAAAATGCAAGCACACATAATCAACGGATTTATAATGAGAGCAACTGGAAAAAGGCTGACTTATTAAACTGGAGCCCGCATGGGGTTGTGAAAAATAAATCGTGTTCAACTAATCTGATTTCCCGCTTTGAGCAAGTTACACATATGCTAGACCAAAGGGATTCAGGTGGGTACATTATGTTCACATGACAAATTAACAATTACATTAGTATAAATTGGCCTGTGTGTGAATCTTGTGATATTGATCAAGAATTAGTTTGGTGATGTAGACAGGGGTGTAACTGGAGCCACTTCAGAACTAGGGATGCTAAAAATGGTGAGCTCCTGAGGTCAGGCTTTGGAACAATTTAATTTAGGATAGTTTAATGTGATCCTGGAGCAGGATTATACTTTTCTACTGGCAATAAACTAGAGTAAACAAAATATAAACACTAGAAATAAAACAGCTGTGGCTTTGAAATAGCTATAGATTGGAATCTGGGCTTGTGAAATAGGAGGATTGTTTACTCAGATTAAGAAAGATCACCAACAGACAAGCAGGTACTAACTCGCACATTCATCCTGAACCGCCAATAATTCAGATAAGGGCTCAAAACGCATAGCTTCACATAGCTCCTGCTTCACATCATCTGAAATTTGGTGAATGCCCTCACCTCTTCAGCCGGACATAAATAACTTTTTTTTAGGAACATGCAAAATAAATTGCTAATAGTAAGAAAAACGGATTACTAACCCCATCCAGGGATTCATGACGTTTTTCATGTTCCAATTTTTGCATCACGAATCACTTTATTTTTATGAGTTGCTGCATTATCAGAGATCTCAGCAGCTGGCATGTTAACACCACTTAACATCTTCATTGACTAAAGTAATGATACAGCATTATAGTGAGGATCCCTGGTAATCCATAGGGGTTCCTTCCTATATGTAGTTATTTGTACGTATTGAACACCCAGGAAAACAAGCTTGTCAATGGCCACTGTACATCCCAACCAGATAGTCAAATTCACTACAACAGATCAGCACTGCAGAACATGAACCTGCCACAAATTAATCATCACCGATATTTCTGCAAGGGAATATCGCACGATTTTTAATCTAGGCAGAACCGAAATATCCCACCGTTTTAAGAAGTTAGGGGGTGATTAGGATGGCGAAAGGACCGCCACCGCAGGGCCGGCGGTGGCAACCGCCGGCCCTGCGGTGGCCGTCCTTCCGCCATCAAACAGATTTTTCCCACAGCCAGATTAGGATGGCGGTGGGAACCTGACTGCGTCCCCTGACGCAAAGACCGTCTGCCGCCAGCAATCATTCCGATTGACTGTTGGACAGTGCAGGGTGCCTAAAATGGTGGCGGTGCCTAGCAGGCACCGTCCACCAGATTAAGATACATGTAAAAAGTGGCCTTTCCATGGCGGCAATGCCGCCATGGAAAGGCATGCAGAGTCTTGGTACGGGGGCCCGGTCCGGGCCCCCCTTGTGTTGGGGGGAGGTGGGGTGCACTTGGGGGGTACCCATGGTACCCCCTGCAGTTCCCTGCACCAAGTGGCAGGCACCGCATGGTGCCTGCCACGTGGTGCAGGGAAATGCTGTGCATGCCCTTTTACCATTGCGGACGGTGCTGCAGCCAGCAGCACCGTCCGCAATGGTAAATGGGCAGGATGCGCCCGCCAGCATGGCGGGCGCATCCTAATTGGGTCGGTGGGACCGCCGCACGTCTGGCGGTCGGTCCCATCACCGTTATGGTGGCGGGCGGACTGATGTCTGCCCGCCATCATAATGAGCCCCTTAGAATCTAAATATAGTCCACCATTTGTAATGTGGGTGGAATCAAAGTATCCCTTCACTTGTAATATAGCAGAACCATATTGTCATAAAGTCTGTCACTATCACACCGTTTGTAATGTAGGCATATCATAATACCTCACTGTTTGTAATTAGGTTTGGGCAAAACTTTTTATTAGGCGGGAGTAATCGGATGAATGAATGAATGAATTGCTTTATTGTTTGATTAATAAAAATCATTACAATAATGGACATACAACGGTAAAAACATATATCAGTCGATACTAAAATATTTACATGCAGTGGGGGAGAAGGGGAAAACATTAACTGAGTTTCTGTATCCTTGCTTGCATTATTTCCTCACGTTCTGTTAAAAAACAAACCTAAATACAGTAATTGTTTAAGACCTAATCATCACCCGGTAGAAATGTCATACTCTCTCTAGGTACATACTGATTAAGTTTGGACTGCATTTAGATGAAGGGTCCTTTTAGTTAATTCACAGTTAAAACAGTAATAATTCATTTAATTTTACCATCATGCTAAGAAGAAGGGGCAAAGCACTAGTCATTACTAAAAGCCTGCTAACAGTTCCACTGATGGTGCAATTCTATTTGTAAATAAGTAAAACCCTGCAAAGGGTGGTAGAAAACGTTTTAAATCGCACAGGACACAGAGCCATAAAAAAAGGGAGTGATGTACAAAATGCCCCGTACGGCCGCTATCTTGCGGTGCAATAAAATAAGCAAATTAGCGTCTAAACGGGATTAGAGCAGCCCAGTGCAGATTGACAGTTGTTGACTCACTGGCTCTCACAGTCAGTAAGCCTTTTTGCTGCTCTTATAACAAATTTAGTCAGCTGGATATTGAACATTGGATAGTCTGGGTTCATGGAAGTAAGAATGGCTTGTTGACAGGAGAGGACACCAAATTTGCTCCAATCGCCCCGTAACAGAGTCGGAGTAATTATGATAATTCTGTGTTACTCTTTTACGAAATTACCGAAAATTACACGAATATGCTCATTGGCATATTTATGAGTAAAAAACCTGTCTGTAAGAGCACATGAACAACAAATTTAGCAAGCCCGAGCGGCTACTTGCTGCTGCTGTTCGTGTTCTGTTGCATTTAGCATTATTTTCTTAGCGCAAAATGCATCTTCTGATCGATTTTGGATGCAAGGTTGCATTTTGCGCTAAGAAAATAGTGCTAAATACATGGTTATGCTCCTTGCAGAATTCGGCATAATCTTGTGTAATTTTGCTGTAATTTTGCGTAATTATGCTACAGCAAATTTTGCTAGCCCACCCCTATTTGATTGTAGGGGGAATTGGCAGTTTCTGTCACTGGAATTCGACTAAAAATGCAGATCAACTGAAAATTCTGCATGAGCATAAATACCAAGATTCAAAAACATTTCTACTTCTAGAATCCACCCAGATTGGATCACTGTAAGAAGAAGCCTGCAAATGACCTGCTGCTCTCATCAACCCATCATGGTGGTGTAGTGGCAAATGCCTGGTGGAGGGCATGGTCATTCCTCCACAAGCTGCTGATGATGCCAAAAGTAGGCCTGGGCAGAGTTCACTGAGTTCCGCGTACTCCGCTGCACTATGCGGAGTTCCACAAGCGGCGGAGTGCATTACGTCACGCCGTAAATGCTGATTTTTAGGCCCTTGTGTTTGTCCCGTGCTGTAAAATCAACGCGAACGGAACCATGCGCAGCGCAAGAGGGCGCTGCTTCTTTCAGCCGCTCGAGTAGATGCTCTACTTGATCGGCAGCTTCTCAATGTGAACAGAAGATTTCTCAGCACGAGCAGTTGCTACAGCTCGCGCTGAGAAACCTTCAGTTCACATTGAGTAAGCTGCCGATCAAGTCACCTCACCGGGAGGTGGTCTGGAGTAAGATTTTCCTTGCTCGCACTCACCAACTTAACGTTGGCAAGCGCGAGCGAGAGAAAAAATGTTTTTTCAGAACTCTGCGCGCTACAAGGAGCGCAGAGTGGGTAAAATTCTGCAAACTCCTCCAGAGCATCAGAATTTCACCCCTAGGCCTAGCCAAAAGGGGAGCTTGGCCGTTCTCGGGAAAATAACTACCATTAGTGCAGCAGGAGGAATGGCATAGGAAGCAATATTGGAATGGATTCGCAGCTTACCGCTTATGGATGACTTTTACTACGCAGGCAATGATATTGGTGGCCTTTGAACTTCTTGCATCCATGGCTCATGTGCTACTAAGTAGGTGGTTCTGTCCTTCTGAGAATGCCACCTCAGGACAGAAACAGCATTCGGTAGGTGGTAAACATGGTGTAGGATAAGCAGATGGGCAGCTACTGAATATCATTATAAGCTGATCGAAGGATACCCAAAAATACTGTCCGTGAGTGAAAACTGCACAGCACTAAGGGGTGGAAACTGCATAGTACTAAGTGATGAGGTGAAAAGGGAACAAAACTGAGAGATAGGTCTAAACACTGCACCCTCCTGTTCGATAGCAATGACAATTGCACTATATTGGAAAATTATATTTATAATTACACTTTCCTAATGGACAGTGGAAAAGACTGAGCTACAGTGACTGGTGAGATGAAAACTGAGATGCTGACTGGCAGGATAACACAGGCAATGGGTCATGATTCCATGGTCTCTTGAGACCTGTTTAGATTCTGGGAGGCCAACAAGCACAGCAGGGCATGGTTAATGGAGATGAGAGACAACGGCACATGGGCAGGTATACTGCAGGGGATGAGAGAGTAGAACAGTGACGCAGGGATACTGGGGATGAGAGTCAAGGACAGTGGGACAAGGATACTGGGAACACACTGGAGTATGGAGGCAGTACGTCAGAGAAAATAGGCACTACAAGCAAGGTGGGGAATAGACACAGGGATAGTGAAACACACAACCACGATGATATTGGGAGACGTACATGATCACTGACAGAGAGACAAGGAAACGTTCAGTGAACAAACAGCGACAAGCAAACACGGACATTCGCTCAAGGAGACACAGACTGGGTTAGGAAAAAATGAATCATGGGGCAGACAGATATGGGCAAGGCATTACAAAGACGGGGTACTTGTCCTAAGAGAAAGGGATACTGACCCCTTAACAAAGAGACACAAACACTGGAGGAGGGAGAAAGCAGGAGGAAGCGGGGGACAGACAGTGCAAATATACATTTAGGAAATAAAGGTGAGACCGTGCAGAGAAGGGCTGCAATACTAATAGTAAGAGTTCAATATTCCAGAACACTTTTAAAGTTACTCTAAGCAAGATCACAGCCTCCGATGCGTTTATTAAAATAAATGTTCAAATACTATAATAAAGTTTTACTTTAGGCAACCACTAAGGTTCTTTAGTAGAAATATGCCTGGAAAATAACTGTGTTCCAGTGGGATAAGGTACCGAGCCTCTCTTTACCCTCCATCCTCTGAATGCCTTATCCTCTCAGAGTATAGCCTACTCTGACGCATGCCTGTCTGCCTTACTCTCGACTGTATTTCTGCTGCTGGAAATAACTCATCTCAAAAACCACAAAACCTCTATCTTTCCAACCATCTCCGGCAATCTAATAATGTATATATGACATTTCTATAGTGTGAACCTATCGAAAAGGCAGCAAAGTAATGTTCGTGTTCACTAAAGCATGGTGCGGTAGTGCCCTGTCGTTTACAGACAGCCTATTTTCTATTGATTTGGCTACTACATTTTCACAGACATGCAGTTTCACTCAGATCACCAAAAACGTATCTTGATTTCTTTTGATCTTATTAAAACCTTTGTTTCCATCGGGTTTCAGAATTACATACAACTGTGCCTCGTGTGCTTTTCGAATGTTTGATATATTTTAAAATATTTGTACAGTTCATTTACAGGTATTTAAATATTAATGTGTGTTAGAATAAAATTGACATCTTACAGCCTTTCCTTTCAAACTTCCTATCCCCCAGTAAGATGGTCACACAGTTTGCTTTACAAAATCCTCTAACTTTTGAGTCAGAGAAAGAAACGTAAACACTGTTCTCCCTGATAAAAAAAAATAAGCAGCAATTTGTCAGAAGACATAGGTTGACATTTGACTGCTGTCTTTGAACAATAGCCTGACAAGATAAAACCAAAATATAATGACCCCATTATTGCTCATCCACCTTCTGAACTCCAGCATTGTTATCCTAGTGGTGCTGAAGCACCCCCTCCCCACCTCTCCTCCCAACCCTACTTCAAGTACCTCTGACAACCTCACCTCGTGTAATCCTGTAAAACTAGGTGAAATTGTAATTATGTCATCAAAATCTGGGTAGTTCCTGGATTTTGCATTAAATGAAATTTACAAACTTTCTCAAAATTTCCACATTGGGCACTTTTGTGTGATTTTTTTTCACAGTGAGATGTCTTTGGAGAGTTGTGGCGCAGCGGCCAGAGCTGCGGAACCGGGTTCGAGTCTCGACGTTGGCACAACATCCTGTGATTCTGGGCAAATCACTTAATCACCCCATGCGCATGGGCAGTGCCTGGATACTCTCACAGGTGATAAGCAGCGCTAAATAAATCTACAAACTTTAACTTTCTACAGAAAATGGCTTGCCAAGGGACAATTTCTGCTCACCCAGTCTTGTTTCAACCTTTCACAAGACTTATTTACGCATAGTGTATGCTCATATAAAAAAAACAAGAGAGATCATATGGAATTTTGTGAAATTTTAGAAAAATATTCGCATTTTCACTCACCCATGGGACAGCCTTGAATAAATGAGATTTCTGCTGGCTACTTGGAGCAACAACACAGAAGGCAAATCTCTCAACCTAATATTGTATTTACTTTACAATTAAAATCATTGAATCCTAATCTGCCTCTAAAAATGGTGGGCATTTTCTGTCAAAGTGCTCCTGTCAATCTGCACCACGCTGTAATTCTGGATCAAATGGGGGCTCAGTCTAATTCCTGTCAGTGGAAATATTTCTGGCGGTGTTCGAAAAGTTCAAAGTGGACATAGTGTTGAAATGTAAATGTTATGCACTTGTTTTGCTTATATAATATTCTATGAAAAGTTAGCATTCGCGGCACCATTTTAAGTTGAGCCACCATTTTGAGCCATGATCGAAACTAACTTCTGTCTCACTATGTCTGCCTCAAAAGCAGCTGCGAGTATTGTTCTCTTTTTTTGTATTTCTCCAAGGTTGAGCTTCGCTGTACTAATGAATAGACTGTTTTTGTCATCAGATACCTTTCCCACTAGATAGGCCTGCTCCCACCCTTAGAGAGGCGGGCGCAGGCAGAGTAACCTTGATGATGAGATAGCATGTACCCGGTCCCAGGATTGCAACTCATCCTTCAGTACCTCCTTTGTTCATCAGCTACCAAGTGGAAATTTCCAGTCTGGGCGTGTCTTTAGTGGTTCTGGAGATGTGCATTATGTGTTACCATGTGGGCAGAAGTCAGTCCCTCTGCAGCAATCTAAGGAGGCTGGTCAGACCAGACTCCACTGTAGTGTACTCCTAATAAATACCTTTGGTTTGTATTCTCTACTGTCAGGCCAACTCTTCATTTGTATGGAAGGCTGAAAGGTGGTCGTGAGTGACCCGGGTGGCCCTAATCAGGTCACTTCCTTCGTTTGGCGCCCGAACAGGGACTCCATCGGGTGACCCATCCTTGTCTGCGGACGGGTGAGGAGGTCGGGGCCACGTCGGGTCGGACGAGCTGGGGATCCCTGCACGAAAGAGTCCTGCACTCACAGCTGCCCCATCTGTCTGACCGGGCGGTGCCTCGTCCAGTGATCATCCCGAATGGGCTCTTGAACGGCGAAATTCTTGGATCTGACCGTTTGGTCCGAAGAGTCGGCAGTGGAGAATAAACTCGTTTGCAATAGAAGAAAAACCCCCTAGGCAATGAAAGGTCTACGAAAATCAACAGAACATATTAACTAACAACATGAAAAGGAATATAGTCCAAATACAGGAGTGCACTTACTGGTACCATGCAAATGTTGGTGTGGGCCCTAATTCCTAATGTCCTGTCTGGTGTTATGCATTTATTAAACTATCTGTGTTTCTTCCATAGATTGTGGTACGCATTCATCCTGTTTTGGGAGCCCCCTTTTTATCGTTCTACATACGGATTTGGTCCATGACCAGTTTTGAGTAAGCAGAGATATTATCTATAGTAACTCCTACCCTTCCTGAATTAGGGCCCACGCCAACATTTGCATGGTACCAGTAAGTGCACTCCTGTATTTGGACTATATTCCTTTTTTCACTTATCTATCTAGACGAGAATTTAAATATGCATGTGCACTACTTTACTACCATTTTCTACATATAGTTTTTGATCTTGGGGTGACGGTACTAGCATTACATTTTTTTCTTTCATTTCTAGCTCTTATTCTAATCTTTGTTCGGTTTTTTGAAAAATCTGTTTTTCCTTTTGGTGAAGGTATGCAGCTGATCATTTTAATGTTTATCTTGAATCTCAGTGTACTTTATTTGGCTTTTAATTCATTTTTTAGGAAATGTTGTGGCTTTCCTGATGAAGGCGCAGTGTGCGCCGAAACGTGCGTAGAAGATCCATCTAACAGCCACTTTCTGTTTATCACTGTTATGTATGTCCTTTGAGATTTGTATCAATTAGATAATATTTGTTGTTTGTATCTTATGTGTATACAGTATTTTTGTGTATTTTGTATTCTGTCCCATTGTCATTGATGTGCGTTTGTACCATGATGAGAATATGTCTAAATTTAATTATCTTTATGAATTATGCATTAACACTTTTTTAATTAATTTGAATTAAAGAAATGACTTTTTAAAATTATCCTTGTCTACACTGAGTTCACTATATCATGTTGTTAGTTAAAATGGTCTGTTGATTTTCGTAGACCATTCATTGCCTAGGGGTTTTTTCTTCTATTGCATATCTGCCCTGCCCTAGGAATTTCAAGTTTTTGCAGGGGGTCCTTGTTATTTACATTGAATAAACTCGTTTGACCTGTGTGCACCAGGTGAGTTTGCTTTGGTTCTTTGTGAATACGGCGCCATTTAGAATTGTATTTGATGCGGTCTGAGGACCGTTTTTGGACATGCGCTTGAATTTGTTTGAGTTCTTTATGAACATGGTACCACTTTGACTTGTATTTGATGAGGTCTGAGGACCCGACTTTGGTAAAGATATTTGCAAATATCTGTTAGGCATAAGTAGTGAACTTGTTTTCTGTGAAAATGCCTTGTTTGAGTAAGTTATTTTGTTTGGGCTGTCGTTGTTGTTCTACTGATGCTCGATTGGAAGAAAATCAGTCGGCGCCTCCAGAAGGCACTCCAAATTTTTACATGTACGTCAAACATGGCATTGGCCCTATTATGTTTAGTACGTTATGGCACAAATATACGAGGGACAATGCGAAGTTGCAGTGGCCGTTGACGGGCACTTTTGATGACCAGAAATGTAATTGCCTGCAGGAAAAATTGTTTGCGAAAAGGAGTAGGCAGTCGATGTTTGATTCCCTCAGAACATGGCAAAAGGAGGCTAAACAGAGACGAATGAAAGCAGAGATAGAGGCCCAGAAGGGGAGAATGCAGACATTGACTCAAAAAGCTGTAGCGCACGATAGAGAGAAAATAGAAAAAGGAATAGAGTGTGCTGATAGGAGATTTCGATTACAATGTGAAAAGTCTTATGTTGCCCGAGAAGATAATGACGCATTTGTGGAGGAATTGTTAGATACTCGACCTCCACCTCCATATGCCCCCCAGAGAATATACCCTGCCATGCCCCAGCCCCAGTCATCCGTTCCTCCTGTCTCTGCTGCTTCTGCTATCGATCATGCTGTTTCGGCCACTGCGCCTACTTCCCTTTCTTTGACTTCGCCTTCTACGGCTACGATGACTGCCAGTCTCCCTGTTGCACCTATTGTTTCGGCATCTCTCTCTCCAGCCCTTACACCTACGATGCAGCCAGCAGCGACGTTGGTGCCTGGTACTTCTGTTGTTACTCCTCCCCTGTTATTCCACCCCCCTGCATTACTGAGCAGCGGAAGGCCCGTACGTGGACTAGGGGACGGAGACTGGGCAACAGCTAGGGAGCGACAAGGGTGGATATTGATCCGATCCGATGTGGGAGATGAAGAGAAAAGGGTGGTAGCCAATCAGGCCACCAAGTGGGCTCGTAACCCCATTTACAGTGTGGAAGATGTGTGGAGTGTGATGAAAGATTATGAGTCATTTGTGCAGCAGCATGCCCTTAAGCACATGTCAGCTACTTTGATTGGACTGTGGGAACAGTGTTTCAATGATGTAGCACCCCAGATTATTTATAATATTAGGGATCATGTGTATGCAGCTGATATGGCACCCGGTGAGGTTTTTAGTAATGTCGCAACGCTAGTCGCTTATCGAGGTAGGCTGCTCGAGAAAAGCCTGAAGATGGTATCCCAGTTTCCGATGAGGGAAGTTCACCCCATATATCATCCTGAACTACCGGAGCTGTGGGATCAGCAGAATACTGTTATTAGACCAAGGGTAGAGGCCCGTTTCCAAGAGCAATGGGTTTATACTCCATGGAAAAGGAGTGAGGTTTTGTTCCTTAAGGCTCAGTTTCCCGACCCTAGGAAAAATCCTACTGCATATTATAAGGAATTGACTGAGGCTGCTTCATCAACGGTGATGACTCTTGCAGATATTGAAATGTTCTTTGGTTTACTGGTGCCCGTTGATATTTGGAGACAGGTGCACACACAGGATCTTGTTGTGGAATTGGGTGGTACCTGGGATCAGATTAAAGCATGGGACCAGGAGAGGAAGCCTGGTGAGAAGCCTAAGGCCGAAATACTAGCTTTACTGGGCCGAATTATTACGTATATGCTTTCTCTTATTCCACTGAGAAGGGTAGATTGGGACAAGTTAACGGCATGTCGCCAGAAGAAAGATGAGTGTGTCTGATTTTTTCACTCGGTTTGAAGGCGTGTTTTTGGATTTTAGCGGCCAGTATTTGTCGGTGGAGGGGGGTGTCCGACTGTTTGTTAAAAGGTTTGTTACGAACCTGCTTCCTGAGATCGCGACTCGGCTACAAGCCTCGGAGAGCACTTGGACTACCTCCTCCCCTTCTGTAATTCTGAGTATGGCACAGTATTATGAGCACAGGGAAAATGAGGAGAAGGAAAAGGTGGAGAAAAAGCATAAAGAATTGAAGACGAAGGTGTTGTTGCAACAGGCTTCTCGAGGGAATGGTAGAGGACGTGGTGGTACGGCCCGACTGCTTCCTTGTACAGGCGGGAATACTACGTCTGTGGGACCGAACCAGTGTGCGTACTGTAAGGAGGAGGGACACTGGCGTAGCGAGTGTCCTGTGCTTTTGCAGAAGGTGGCGGTCCAAAGGGGACGAGGGTCTCGTGGACTGGGTCGCGGAGACGGTGGCCGGGACAGAGTTCAGTCAGTTGGGACTTCACAGGGTCACACTGACCAGAACTACTTTGACGACTCTACGGGCAAACAGTACTACCATGATGAGTATGACATAGACGAGGTGACAGGAATGTCTCACAGCTAGGACAACCATGGACAGAGTGAGGGACCAGTTCAGATACCTGTAGATCAGCGCGGTCCTTACGTTACTGCAGAATTGCATGGCTCAGCTAAGGAATTTTTGGTGGTGGATACAGGTGCAATGAATAGCTCTATTTCTCGTTCACTGGTCCCCGGGGCAGCTCTGTCTGGCCATAACAATGTTTTGGTAGGATTTTCTGGTGTTCCGGTTGTGAGCCCCATTTCAAAACCTCTTACACTGACTATCTTTCCTTCTACTGTAGATTCACCATTTTTGTTGACAACTAATTGTGGAGAAAATCTGATGGGCTTAGATTTATTAAAGAAGTTGCATGCGACCATTTATTGTTCCCCGGAAGGTGTTTACATGACAATGGGTCCGAATGTGGTCAGCACTAAGCAGTGTCTATCCAAAGATGCGCCCCTCCCTGCTGAATTTAAGGACGTCCCACCCACGTTGTGGGTAACGGGTGACACGGACGTAGGACTATTGCAGATACCTCCAGTTTCCCTTAAAATTAAAGATAATGCCATTTTGCCTCGTATTCCTCAGTACAAAATACCGCAAGCAGAGGAACGAGCCTTGTTGCAAATTATACAGGACCTGATTGCGTCAGGAGTTGTTGAAGAGACGACTGCTAATGTGTGTAATAGCTCTATTCTTCCCATTCTTAAGAGGGCACCTTCAGGTTCCTCTGATGATCATCCTGATGTTTATCGTTTTGTGATTGACTTGCACGAAATTAATAAAATAGTGATTCCTCAGTTCCCGGTGGTCCCTGACATTCCTCTGCTAAATTCTTTTCTGTCATTGATCTGAAAAATGCATTCTTCAGTATTCCGATCCATCCAGACAGCAGGCACTTGTTCGGTTTTACACTCGCTGGCAGAAGCTTTAGATTCTGTCGAGCTCCTCAGTGCTATACTGAGAGCCCTACTATATATAGTCAGGCTTTGAAAGCACAATTGGACTCCCTCACGCTTCCTTCAGGTAATGTATTGCTCCAATATGTAGATGACATTCTCATCGCTTCTGACACTGAAAAGGGTTGCAAAGACAGTACGGTTAAATTGTTGTTGCATTTGGCACACCACGGACATAAAGTGTCCCTTTCCAAATTTCAATATTGTCGACAGGAGGTCACCTACTTAGGTCACCTACTGTCGTAGGAGGGTAGGAGATTGACCCCTGAGCGAATCAGTACCATTATTAAAATGCTTATCCCTAAAACTCAGAGGGATGTGCGCGCTTCTATTGACATTACTTCCTATTGTCGCCAATGGATCCCTAACTACTCGTTACTAACAAAGCCCCTGCTGGCATTAACCACTAAAGATGTGCATGAACCCTTGCCTTGGGCGCCTGAATGTCAGCAGTATTTTGAGCAATTAAAAGTTGTGCTTTGCTCTGCAACTGTGCTTGGTACGCCTGACTATGCGAAGCCGTTCGTGCTGTACATACACGAGCCGGCTGGCTGTGTGCTCTCTGTCTTAACACAGGCCTTTGGAGGTAAGCAACAGCCGTGTGCTTATTTTTCTGCTCTTCTTGACCCTGTCGCAAAAGCCCTCTTGAGCTGTCTAAGAGCGGTCGCGGCTGTGACTGTCTCTATAAGGCAATCGGCTGGGCTTATACTTGATACTGACCTAACAGTCATGGTCCCGCATGCTGTGGATCCCCTTTTGAATAAGACAAAGACTCAGCACCTCACCAGTGCATGTCTAACCGGTTATGAGCCAACTCTCTTTGCACCACATGTCACGATTAAAAGATGTGCCACTCTGAACCCAGCCACGTTACTACCCCTCCCTTCTGAGAGTGAGGAAATTGACATACATGATTGCATTTTTCAGACTGAGGAAGAGACGAAGGGACGGGTAGACTTGACTGATGTTCCCTTATCTGACCCCCAAGGGGAACTATATGTTGATGGCTCTTGTTTCAAATTACAAGATGGCACCACCACTGCAGCATATGCAATCACTACACTGTACACAGTAGTTGAGACGTCACGAGTTCCCTATCAGTTGGCCCAAGCTGCAGAGCTTGTTGCCCTTATTCGAGCCTGTGAGTTGAGGGAGGGACTGGCTGTCAATATCTATACTGACAGTCAGTACGCCTTCGGAGTCGCCCATAATTTTGGACGGTTCTGGGCAGAGAGAGGGTTTCTCACTTCCCATGGGATGAAGATCCAACATGGTCCCCTCATACATAGGCTTTTGTCGGCTTTGACACTCCCCAAGAAATTAGCGATAGTAAAGTGCAGCGCCCACAAGACAATTACTGACAATGTGGGTAAGGGGAACTCCTTTGCAGACCAGATAGCTAAGGAGACAGCCCGAACGAAGATGAAAAGGATGTTTGTAGCAGGTCCCGCTAGGTGGGTGCCCGAGGTCGCCATGTTTGAGGATACGCTGGAAAATGTCAAGGAGATACAGAGTGAGGCAACGATTGAGGAATTAGCGATATGGCAGGAAAGCACAGCACGTTTGGATGAGGAGGGGTGTTGGACTGATAAGTCAGGGAAACAGAGATGGATGCTTTCAGATGCATATGTTCTTCCTGTAGTCACCATGGCACATGGGCCCATTATATCAGTGCTAAGGGTATTTGTAAGTTGCTAGACCCTGTATGGCAAAATGATAATATCCCAAAGACTGCCGCTCCTTTGGTCAAATATTGTATGGTGTGCATGATGCACAATCCTGGAAAAGGTACCCCTACACCACCTGGTAATTTTGCACCTCCTACTTTCCCTTTTGAGGTCCTTCAGATAGATTATATAGAAATGGATCGAGTCAACAATTCGAAATATGTGTTGGTGGTTGTTTGTCCATTTAGTAAATGGGTTGAGGCCTATCTCACGAAAGAAAACACAGCCATAGCGACTGAAAAAGTACTCCTGAAGGAGTTCTTTCCTCGCTTCGGCTTGCCCCGTTTGATTTGGAGTGACAATGGAAGCCACTTTAATGCTAAAGTGATTCAGTTAGTTTGTGATGGACTACATATCAGACAAAAATTTCATGCCTCAAATCATCCCCAGTCCGCAGGTTTGGTTGAAAAGTACAATGGTACTCTCAAACTGAAACTGGCAAAGATTCAGGAGAGCACTGGGTTGCAGTGGCCAGATGCTTTACCATTAGCCCTTTTGTCCACAAGAACTACAGCGCATTCTAGGACAGGACTGTCACCCTATGAGGTCGTGTTCGGGCGCCCGGCAAATGTCTGGGGCATCCTTGTAGAATTTCCAAAATTGAATATCCTCTGTTAGTGGACTATCTGTATGAGTTAACTAAAAGTCTGCGTTCTATTCACCAACAGATCCAGGATTCCCTCCAGCCAGTACCTGAGGGGCCAGGACATGATATTCGGCCTGGATATTATATATTAATCCGAAATTTCCAGAGAAAGAAGAACTTGGAGCCGAGGTGGAAGGGGCCAGTCCAGGTGCTCCTTGCCACCCGCACTGCAGTCAAGGTCACCGGCTGAAAGAACTGGATTCATAGTCAACACTGCTGCAAAGTGCCTCTCACTCTTACCCTATGATCGGTGTGTCAGAGATGGAATATAGGACTCGGAGTGGGTGCAAGTCCCACTAATAATTGTACTAGGGATATCCTACTTTCTGGATGAGACGTATCCTGTGCATTCCCTGGTTGGTACAACACCCGTTCCTCCTGAACACATGTTTATCACTTTGGCTCCTTACAAGGGAGAACACCGAAAGATTTACACTGATAATGTTTTTATACAAATGTTGCACCAAGCTCATGATGTGTCTAACACAACAAATTGTTGGGTCTGTGGATTGCTCCCCTCAGTTACTCATAAGAGACATAATCTACTGTCGATGCCTTTGTCATACCTTGGAAGTTGCGAGGGCTGGTTCGAATTGCTTGTAATGGAACACCACCATTTCCACCACCACTCCCGTCAGATTATGACGCCTGCAGATTCTAACACTGTGACTGATTATATATGTTTCCATCATGGGTTTATTGCCATAGGCAAGGCAGGATTAAACATCTCTGGCACTTTGTCCCCAAACTGTCAGGGACTGTCCGGGACTATGTCGGGAACATAGTCAGGGACTTGGGCAAGGACTGGGAACTGGGTAGAAAAGGTACATAGAAAGAGGAGTATAGTGCTGCCCAGGATCATACAGGGAGCCAGAGGAGAAAAAGGGATCCAAAGGGGAAGCCTGTACAAGTGAACAAGATGGGTAAGACTCAGAAAGGAAGGGCACTCACGAGGCAATTTAGCATTCAGAATAACTACACCCAGGACGGACGTGCAAGACATATATATAATACAACATTAACAATAAAGGGGAGTGTGGGGTAAAGCACTCAGGAGCTCCACACGGTAAGACTGAAGCTCAGTAAGTTCCTCACCCACAATTGCTGTTACAGATACTGACTGAAAATACCCACATATAGGATATGTATGCAAAGGCAGGGTCTGTGGAGCTTATACCTATGGTGATGTTATAACAGTAACTCAAAGACAATACTCACAGTGAACAAGAAACACCACCTAGGTAGTCAGCTGTGCCCACGGATCCTGGCGATCAAACAGGAACACGCAAGGCAGTAACAGCAAAGGGGTAGAACTAAACACAAGATAGACAAGGAGCTAGCAAGGAGGAGTGCTTAACAGGTAAGGATGGAAATCACAGGGCACACTTGGCAGAAAGCAGGTAACAAACATACAAGGTAACAGAAGCAAGACAGCAGAATAGAAAGACAGCAAACTAGAACTGGAACCAAGGAAATGGGAAGAAAGGCAGGGACTGGAAAAGGATATACAGAAGGGGAGGCTACAAGGGTATACTAGAATAGTGCAGGTTAAGAAATCAAGAAAACAAAGTAGCATAGAAAGGCAGAGCTGGGGCAGGAACAAGAACTGAGCTAAAGCTCAGGAGTCAAAGTAGTACTGCAGATAGTGCTAGTACAGGAGATGGGAAACTGCTGCAGGTCAGGAACAAGGAATGCCAAGGCTCAGGAGTCAGGATAGCACTGCAGGCAGTGCTAGGTCAGGAGAAGGGAAACTGCTGCAGGTCAGGAACAAGGAATGCTAAAGCTCAGGAGTCAGGGTAGCACTGCAGGCAGTGCTAGGTCAGGAGAAGGGAAACTGCTGCAGGTCAGGAACAAGGAATGGTAAGGCTCAGGAGTCAGGGTAGCACTGCAGGCAGTGCTAGGTCAAGAGAACAGGAAATAGCTACAGCTCAGGAAACAAGGAGTCAAGAGAGCACTGCAAGCAGTGCAAATCAGGCACAAGAAATAGCTGAAGCCCAGGAACAGGAATAGCTATAACTCAGGAAACAAGGTAGCACTGCAGGCAGTGCTAATTCAGGTACAAGGAATAGCTATAGCTCAGGAACTCAGGAAACAAGGTAGCACTGCAGGCAGTGCTAATTCAGGTACAAGGAATAGCTATAGCTCAGGAACTCAGGAACCACTGGAAACAAGGATTGGCCTCACCGGTATACAGCTACAATGACCAACACTGGGCTGAAGGGAGCTGGGGCTTAAAAGAGCTCACATTAATCACATGCATCAGGTGTGAGCAGGCTAGCAGCAGCCAGCCACAGGTGAGCTGAATTCCTCCACCCATCCTTGGCCTGCAGGGGTGGAGACGAAGCAGTGAGCAGGGTATTCTGGGTAATGGAGTTTCAGGCATGAGCAGGATGGCTTCCACAAAACCCGGCATGGATTGGGAATGGATGTCAAATCTCCCAAATAGTGTTGAAATGGCTGGAAGTCAGTATGTACATGAAGGGGAGGGTCTGGAAGCTTGTTAGAACACTGGGAAGCACCACAATTCGGCCCCCTGGTGGTGGACACGAGAATGCAGGGAGCGAGTCGTGACACAAACTCTTGTATGTGCAAGTATGATAAGGTGAAGAATAGCACATGGCTTCAAATGGAGATGGCTGTTTTCCAGACACTTAACACCTCTAATTACATCCGCTCCTTCAAAGACCGTAATGTGACTAGGGATAAGCCAATACCGGTGTCTGTGGTCAGCTCCACAGCTGCTTTCTGTGTTCAGGGACGGGGGGAGGTAGAGGTGGTGGACAGCAAATGTAATTTTATGTTCCCACTTAGCACGATTAATAGTCCACCCTTGGTTCTGCCCCCTAATGTCTACTTTGTTTGTGGATCCCAGGCTTATGTCTGGCTGCCTAGGAGATGGTCAGGCAGATGTTACCTCTCTTTCCTTCTCCCCCAATGTATGTCGCTCCGCCCAATTACCATAAAGACCATTGGCTGCAGCGCAGAAGTGTATACTTGTCCCAGGTGAGAAGGGTTATTGACACAAAAGATATAGATCAGACAGATACCACTTTGCAGCAGTTTGAGGATGCCATGAAGGGTAATGTACCTTTTTGGGGTCCCATGTCCAATAGCCTTAACATTCATCGGCTCACGAGAGTTGTAGAAGGGGTCAAAAATATGACAGCAGGGATTCTGACCAATATCACTGCTGAGCTTCAGGCTACGAGATTCGTTACCTTACAAAACCGGATGGTGTGAGACGTCATCCTTGCTGATCGGGGAGGGGCCTGTCGCGTCATTGGTAGTAGCTGTTGTGTGTATATACCTGACCACGCCCCCAACGTATATGCTGCCATACAGAAATTACACAGACTCTCCTCCGACATTCACCAGGAAAATGGTACTTGGACCCTATCTGGGTGGTTTTGGGGTCTGTTTACGTCCTGGGGTTGGAAGATCCTTGCTTTCCTGGCCATAGTCGCTGGCATTTTCCTCACCTGTTGCATCTGTATACATTGTCTCCCAGCCTGTTGCTCTTATTGTGTTACACTTCTCACCCCAAAGCAGAAGACACCCACCCACGATACTCATGCTGTGATTAGGACTCAGAAAGAAATAGATAGTTTTATGAGCATCCACAGAGCCAGAGCAGGCGGAAGATCCTTCTCTCACATCGCAGCCAAGACCTGGAATGAGCTACCGGCAGACATCAGACTCTCCCCCTCCCTGAACACCTTCAGGAAGACCCTCAAGACCTGGCTCTTCGGCTGAACAGACCTGCAGACCCCCCCCGAACCCTCTCAGCGCCTTGAGACCCTCACGGGTGAGTAGCGCGCTTACAATTCCCCTGATTGATTGATTGATTGATGCAGATAGACAAGGGTATATTTGAGGACTCATCTTCCCTTGATGCTGAATACATGGATTGCTCTGAATTCTGAAGATCATTTGTTATATACATGCCATGCTATATTCCATATTCTCTCAACTTCAAATGGTTAGCTTCTGCTAAAAGGAGGGTCTGTTGAAATATAAATGTTATGCACTCGTTTTGCTTATATAATACTCTATGTAAAGTTAGCATTCGCGGCACCATTTTAAGTTGAGCCGCCATTTTGAGCCATGATCGAAACTAACTTCTGTCTCACTCTGTCTGCCTGAAAAGCAGCTGCGAGTGTTGTTCTCTTTTTTTTGTATTTCTCCAAGGTTGAGCTTTGCTGTACTATGGAATAGACTGTTTTTGTCATCACATACCTTTCCCACTAGATAGGCCTGCTCCCACCCTTAGAGCGGCGGGCACAGGCAGAGTAACCTTGACGCTGAGATAGCATGTACCCGGTCCCAGAATTGCAACTCATCCTTCAGTACCTCCTTTGTTTATCAGCTACCAACTGGAAATGTTCAGTCTGGGCGTATCTTTAGAGGTTCTGGAGATGTACATTATGTGTTACCATGTGGGCAGAAGTCAGTCCCTCTGCAGCAATCTAAGGAGGCTGGTCAGACCGGACTCCACTCTAGTATACTCCTAATAAATACCTTTGGTTTGTATTCTCTACTGTCTGGCCGACTCTTCATTTGTATGGAAGGCTGAGAGGTGGTCACGAGTGACCCGGGTGTCCCTAATCGGGTCACTTCCTTCAATAGACAACAGACTTGAAGGCAGTCAGTCATTTCAAGAGACAGAATAAAAAACCTCTGGGTGGACTGAGATGGTGCGTGGGCCACTGTAGAGTAGCTAAGATGAGCTGGACCCAGCGGTCGCCCCTTGTTTCTTTGTTGATAGCCACTATTATTTTTTTGACAGGTCAATTCTCTGAACGCAGGCAAATGGTGTGGGATGCTGTTGACAAGGTGATATTGAGACTGTTGACATCTTTCAGTCACCATTAGACTTCTACGTGGGAAGGTTTTTTTTGCTTGAAAGCTTAAAATAGGATTTGTCATGAAGGTTCTTCTGTAAGTGTAAGTGCGAATATGGGGGACTAAGGTCTGTGGCATTAGGCAAGGGTGGCAGTAGTTCCTACCTCCTCCATGTTGAAGCAATGGGCATTTTGATGAGCATTTCCTGCAATTTCTGAATCTAACTTTCGCCTCCCATACTTGTGAGTGAATTCCATGTCCGATGCAGAGGGCTGAACAAAGTATGTACAGTTGTGCCATGTACAAGCCGGCCAGCACTGTAATGGATATATATTTGTCTTCAGATAAAGTTGTGGCTCGGAGCTAATTTATCTCAGGTAGACATTGTTACCTTTCATTCGATGCCCTTTTATTCAGTGTTTTACATGTATTTTGTTTTGCATAGTGTAGGAAGGTAGGATCCTTCTGCATGGTTACCCCCACTTTTTGCCTTGTGCTAAACTGTTTTTGACTAGCCTGACTGGGATCCTGCTAATAAGGACCCCAATCTCTCTGCTTTCTCCCTTAAATTTTTATGTTCAGTACTTAGGTACATCCCAGATTGGATACTGGGGTACCCTTATAAGTCCATAGTATATGGTACTAAGGTACCCAGGGCATAGGTACCCCAGAGGTCCCCCATGGGCTGAGGCATGTATTATGCCACCCATGGCAGACCATTCAAAATGGAACTATAGGACTGCCATTGCAGCCTGTGTAAGATGGTGCTAGCACCACTTACTAAAGGTATAGGTTTAGCACCACTTACTAAAGATATAGGTTTCCTATATCTAGGGTCACTGCATTTAAAACCTATAAGTCACCCCTACAGCAGGTCTTTGCAATCCTGCTTGGGTCTAAGTGAGAGGACCCCCCTATAGCCTACGGAGTACATTCTCCCGGGTTGTCAGTGAAGCAGCCATATACCATATAAAGGGGCACCGCATAATTACGCAATGGCCATCTCAAAACTGGCTGCAACAAATCCTTTCATGTTTGGTATCAAACATGTTGGAATCATACCCCAACACCATAAACGGTATGGGAGGTATGATTTCAAGCACTGGAAGAGTACTCCGTTAGGCTCTCAGTGTTCCCGGTGCCAACCTTCTAGACCCAGACAGCACAAAATGGTTGCTGCTGACCAGAGACACATTTCTGCCCTCCTGCTGCTGAGCCAAGCTTGAGCAGAGGAAGGCAGAACAATAGGCCTTCCTGTCACGGGGAGGTGTGACCACCTTCCAGACAGGATTCAGTGTATTGGGACAGGGTGGAAGCGCTTGCCAGCGCCACAAAGTCTGCACGAGGGGCACATTTGGTATCCCCGTGCATAGTCCATTTCAAACCAGTCCTGGGAGCCGTTGGCTCGTGCTCTGGCGCGAAACTGGACAAAGGACATGGGAGTAACCTCCCCCCTGTCCAGACCCTCCTCTGGGAGGGTCCCCTGAATTGTCCCAACCTTTTCCATGGGGTACTTAAGGGCTTACCTGGGTGGAGGTCCCTAAATACTTCGTGGGATAAGATTCAGATCAGATACCACTTCTTCTTCTACCATCTGGGCACTCTGGACTTCGCTGGACTTCGTTTGGGCCCAACTTCGTCTCCCTTCCAGTCTGCTGCATCATCTGTGCCTGTGCACCATACAGGAACCTTCCAAGGCCTGTGGGCATCAAAGTCACCTGAAGTAATCACCCTTGGAGTGACTGAGTCACTCCCCTGCATTCGCAGGCACCGCAACTAAGTCGACTGGTCTGCTGATCCTGAGCTCCTCCGGACTCTGAAGGCTCTGCAACACAGGTGGTGGTTCACCACAGCTCACGAGGCCCACCCTGCCCTCTCACCAAGTTTGAGGCCAGTACCCCTTGTGGGGGTTTCAATAACCGAACCCCTGTGCACAGCCCACCTTGCATTTGCAAAGACTTGTTGGCTTCCTTCCAAGAAGATCTTCGGGCTCCAAGTAGCCCCAACCTCGAGCACCTCCTGGGCCACACCGCATCGTGTGCACCGTGGCCTGCATCTTTTGGCGAGCTGCTTGAGGTCCTCTCGTGACTCCAGTGCCTCCAGCCTGTGGCTCCATTTGAGGGTCACCTTTGCTTCTCTTGGGCTCCCCTGATTGCTCGGGGCCTGCCTGACTCCCCTGCTTGTGGTGAGTCCCCTGGACCTTGCTGGTCCCGACAGTGCTCCTTCTTCAGCTCCTGCATTGGCTGCATTTGCCAAGGCTTGTTGGTGCTCCCGCCGGACGCCGACCCCTCAGCGCTCAACATCCTTTGTGGGACAACTCGTGCACAGCTCCTGGTCTTCCTCAGCGTCGCCTGGTCTTCACAGCTGCAGAGTCAAGGTCATCGTCACCTCTCCTGCAACACCCGACATCGGAGGGCATTCGTCTTCCAAGTCTCCTGGTCACTCCTGAGTGACATAGACTCTGTTCCCTCTGCTTGCAGGTACCTCTCATCTAGAATCCATCTTCGGATTCCACCGGACACTTTCTCCTCCTTCAGCAGTGGCACTTTCCTGAAGTCCTCCATTGGGTTCGATGGCGGTTTCCAACACCACTTCACACGTATGCACCCGGCTTCCCTGGTGTAGGTAACGTGGGTTCTAGGGTATCCACGAGTGGGGTGGCTCTCCAACATTCTGTCTTCCATGGGGTTTTTTCAGGGTCCACTGGGAAGGGTCCATAATCTTTAAAAATCCAACCACGATTTACACGTAGACTTGTACGGAGCACGTGGTCATGTTTCCACACTGCAATAAGCGGAAGATGAGAGGCAACACAAGCAATTATCAGGTAAGTATAAGGTACAGAATAAAGCAACAATGATCAAATGAATGCGTTGTGGTCTTTATCGTTCGTTTATTTCACACATGGTCCAACTGACAGCCAACGCGTTTCGCCCGGACATGGGCTTCTTCAGGGCTGCAATAATATATAATATATAAGTGCGTTTTAAAATTAAGAAAAGAGGAGGGTCCACGTTGTAAAATAGACACCAAGAAAAAGGAAATTCAAAGAAAGAAAGGTGATCCATAAGATGGAGTCGGTGGAAAGAATAATAAACAAAAGAAAAGGAAAAATGGGAACAAAGAAATCAAGGAAAAAGAGAAAGAAAAAGAATCAAAAAACAAAAACAAAAACGTAATCCCATGAAGGAAATGAGAAACCACAGTGAATGCTTCGGTAATGCAAAGATGAAGAAAAACTAAGTATCAAGGAATAAAGGGCAAGGCCTCTAGTAGCCAAAGCAAAAGAATGTGAAAAGAGAGTAGAAGATCCAAAACCAAATCGGGAAACATGGGGTAAGGTGTGTTCAAAACCCAGGTGTCAGTGCTATAAAAAAGGGGAACTCTAAAAAAGCCAGCTTACCAATGCGTAAATAGTAGTAGAGAAATGTCAAATGGTTAAGCAATTGTTCCCAAAATCTGCAACGCGTCCGTTACGGAGTGTAGGAGAATTATTGTGGAGGTCTAGGAAAGGGCGGGAGAGGCAGTAATGAGTAAGCATAGTTACAAAACAGATCTCTAAAATAGATCGTACTTGTGAGGTGAAGGGACGTACCTCTAAACCTGTGAGCCTTTCACAAGTCCGTTAGAGGTTCCTAGGTCAGCTCATGGGTAAAGCGTAACGTTTTGTAAAAGTCCAGGGAAGGGCGGAAAAGGTAGTAATAAGTAAAATTAGTTACAGAACAGATCTCTTAACTAGATCGTTATTGCGAGGTGAAGGGAAGTACCTCTGTACCTAAGAGCCTCTCACAAGTCCGTTAAAAAGTTCCCAGGTCAGCTCATGGGTAAAGCGCCCAGAAAGTAAGGTATTTCCGCGACCTAAGAAAATAAATAAATGCTAAAGTAAAAACTCACGACTCGATAATATAACGATAAAAAGCGTTATGTAATTCTCCCTAGTCCAGTGAAATCATAAAGGGAGAAAATGAGATCACTATTCTAGCGTGTTTCACCAGCCCCAGTGCCCCGATAAGAAAGTATAATGGTTACAAGGCATAGAGATTACGCATGGGTACGGGCGAGTATGTGGCACATCAAAGGCATTTGAAAAAAAGGGGGGAAGATAGTTTAATATGGAATACCTACTAGACAGCATGAATATCAGACAAGACTACACCTGTGAGAGTGGGTTGCACACACGGAGCAAGTTTACACCACAGGGTACACACCTCAATAGTATTGAGGTATTTTACAACCTAGTGACAGAAGACCTGTACCGTTTAGAGGACAGATTACTTAAGAAAAACAGGAGATACACAGGCGACAATCTCATCTCTAATGAGAGAAGAGCAATTCAGGATTTACGCTCAAACGATTCCTTAGTGATCAGGGAAGCAGACAAAGGAGGAAATGTGGTGGTGATGAATAGAAATGATTATGAGAATGAGGTACTTAGACAGCTTAGTAATTCCACACATTACAGTAGACTCACTCATAATCCATGCACAGCGGCCACCATAAAGATCAATACACAACTTCTACATTGGAAGGAGGTGGGCCTGCTATCAGACACAGAACACAATTTCCTCACTATTCTCAATCCTAGGTTTCCGTGCATCTATCTTTTGCCTAAGATACATAAAAAACAACCCTTTCCTCCTGGACGTCCGATCATATCTGTAATCGGCTCCATGACAGAAGCTTTGTCCAAATTTGTGGACACCTTTCTCCAGCCATTAGTGACCAACTTACCCTCCTGTGTCAGGGACAGCACAGACATTTTGAACAAATTTGAGGACCTTGAATGGGATGATAGGATGTGGTTTGCAACACTAGACGTAGAATCACTCTACACATGTATTAAAAGGGACCTAGGTAAGATAGCTATTGACTTTTTTCTTTCAAAAAGACAGGCCACCCTTTACGATCACAACCTAATGCTGTTAGAGATGATTGATCTCATATTGGATAACAACTTTTTCCTTTTTAATCTGTCCTGGTATAAACAGGAACAAGGGACTGCGATGGGATCCAAATTTGCTCCATCGTATGCTAACCTCTTCATGGGGTGGGTGGAGCATACCTATGCATGGTCAAGGGCGGCCTCAGACTGGACAAGGCACATCCAGTTCTGGGGTCGTTACATCGATGACATCATCATTATATGGACAGGTACAGGCCCTGAACTCATAGAATATTTTGAATTTCTCAATCTTAACACTCTGAACGTAAGGTTCACCTTGGAGATGTCACAGTCCAGGATACATTTTTTAGATCTGGAGCTATACATCCAGAACAACAGCATTCAAAGTACTTTGTACAGGAAGGAGACTGCAGTAAACAGCACATTAGACTATACTAGCCATCATCCACCTGCTACCAAAAAGGCCATCCCTTATGGAGAACTGGTACGCACACGCAGGAATTGCAGTGAAGAGGCAAATTTTGACACAGAGGTGAAAGTGGTAACAGGCAGATTAGCTAAAAGAGGCTACAAACATAACATACTCAAGGAGGCAGAGAGCAGGGCAAGGACCCTAGAAAGGAAGAACACCCTTACCAGTAAGAGAAAAGGTATGGGAAAGAGCAAAGAGAGATTCTCGTTCATTACGACCTATTCTGCACTCAACCATGATGTGTTTAAGGTACTTGAAAAACACTGGGGACTACTCAAAGGAGTACCAGGGATTAATAACATCATTACACAAAAACCATCCTTGACTTTTAGAAAATGCAAAACTATCAGGGATTCCCTGTGTTCTAGCTACACCTTTCATCAGACACCAGTACAACAGAGCTGGTTACAGAAACCCATAGGCTTCTTCACTTGTGGCACCTGTAACATCTGTAACCTAGGCTGTAACAGGACTAAGACATTTAGCTACAACACAAGCACACAACACAGCATACGACAGTTTATCAACTGCCTTACCACCTTTGTGGTTTACATACTTATCTGTGGGTGCAGCAAGATCTATGTGGGTAGCACCACCAGACAGCTGAAACTACGAATTCAAGAGCACCGTAGAGCAGTGCTAAATGGAGACACAACATATGCGTTAGTCTCTCATGAGTGCATGAGCGGGATTGATAGAACCAAATTCCGCTTTCATGGTATTGATGTTGCTGTTAAGAGCAACAGAGGAGGGGATAGGGCACTGGCTCTCAGACAGCTAGAGGCCAGATGGATATGTACCCTTCGCTCCTCAACGCTGGGTCCCAATTCTGACAAGGAAATGCACTATTTTTTGTAATTCCCTGACATGTATCTATAACAGTAATATTTCAACTCTATTCCCTTCCATAACTGCTTTCAAGGGAATTAACAACTGTTTATACTACTTTCACTCTATCATGCATCAGTGATATTTTAATATGTTCCCCTCCTGTGACTGCTCCTAAGTGAAATAATATTGTGGCTAAATTATGTTTCTTAACCTGTCCATCTTTTCTGATCATTGTGATATCATAACACTAATGAATTTTGTTGTCGTTTTCTGTTCAGTGTAGCTTTTAATTTTTCGTTGCTTTTTTCTAATTGTTGAACTCTATGGATTATTCAACTGTATAATTTTGCGGTGCCTTGACCTGGGTGCAAGCAATACCATTTTGCAAATTTCAATGAACTGTGGACTCTGTTAGAAATACGCAGATGTGTGGTATTGTAACCTTTTCCCACACATCATTTAGATTATGCTTTTTTAATGTTGCGAACTGTTCATCGCACTTGACTGATACGCTGTGTTGACATTTTTGAAGTATTGGGCATGATACACTTAGTCTGCTCAACACGCTGTATTCACCTGTTATTGCTATATTCTACACTTATTCTATACAATCGGTACATGTCCAATGTGGGATACTGTAACCTTACTGTCCGTAGACGGACGTGCTAACTTACCAGTTTAGCTAAAATATTTTCTGTATCGTAATTTTCTGAATCTGTTCTTACAACTTTTTTACCTTTTTTCTTTCAAATCTACTATTAGATTTTGTTTTCTTTACTCCCAGTAACGCTACTTGTCACATTGGAGCACTCTCTCTCACTGTTTCTGCTTTCAGATACACACACGCTCGAGTGGCCACTGATCACATGTTCTAATATTATTACTCTCGGGAGTTAGGGATTTCATTTCTTTTTTTCTGGTAGTCTCTTCTACACCAGCAACATGCATCTTGCATCTTGCTTTGGGTATTTTTTAGCCTTTATAAATGTTCACACATCATTCTAATCTTAATACACTTTTGAACCTTACTTTTTAATCCATTGCCAGCTTACATTGACCCAGCTTTATTTCTTTTTTTCTAGTACACAGCTGATGTACTAGAATACACGAACAAAAATTAATTCCTTTTGCCATACCATGGCTACGGTCTGGTCTCTCGCGACCGGAAGGCTAGACCAGCTATAGCTTTTTGGTACGCTCTAGTCTTCCAATTCCGGAAGTACTAAGACATGCCGGGGCGGGGCTTATCGATTTACACCCGGAAGCAGTTTAGACTTTGCTTCCACGCTTCGGAGGGTTTAAATGGAGTAGATAGATATTTCACTACCCTTACACATATCGGACGCCTCACCGGATACGGCAAGTCGCGACACGACACTGCAGCGACTCAACAGTAAGTTATGGGACGGACTTTCTTTGCCTGACTTAGATAACTCTAACTATGGCGTTTGTGCTTATTGAGTGCTTAGTAGGGGATGAGACACACCTTGACTACTTTTGAATATGGTAATATAAAGATTCTTTTCGTGTTGATAGTGTTAGCGTAATTCAGGGGTGACTCGTTAATATTTAAGCTATCTTCCCCCCTTTTTTTCAAATGCCTTTGATGTGCCACATACTCGCCCATACCCATGCGTAATCGCAACTTGACTCTCTATGCCTTGTAACCATTATACTTTCTTATCGGGGCACTGGGGCTGGTGAAACACGCTAGAATAGTGATCTCATTTTCTCCCTTTATGATTTCAATGGACTAGGGAGAATTACATAACGCTTTTTATCGTTATATTATCGAGTCGTGAGTTTTTACTTTAGCATTTATTTATTTTCTTAGGTCGCGGAAATACCTTACTTTCTGGGCGCTTTACCCATGAGCTGACCTGGGGACTTTTTAACGGACTTGTGAGAGGCTCTTAGGTACAGAGGTACTTCCCTTCACCTCGCAATAACGATCTAGTTAAGAGATCTGTTCTGTAACTAATTTTACTTATTACTACCTTTTCCGCCCTTCCCTAGACTTTTACAAAACGTTATGCTTTACCCATGAGCTGACCTAGGAACCTCTAACGGACTTGTGAAAGGCTCACAGGTTTAGAGGTACGTCCCTTCACCTCACAAGTACGATCTATTTTAGAGATCTGTTTTGTAACTATGCTTACTCATTACTGCCTCTCCCGCCCTTTCCTAGACCTCCACAATAATTCTCCTACACTCCGTAACGGACGCGTTGCAGATTTTGGGATCAATTGCTTAACCATTTGACATTTCTCTACTACTATTTACGCATTGGTAAGCTGGCTTTTTTAGAGTTCCCCTTTTTTATAGCACTGACACCTGGGTTTTGAACACACCTTACCCCATGTTTCCCGATTTGGTTTTGGATCTTCTACTCTCTTTTCACATTCTTTTGCTTTGCCTACTAGAGGCCTTGCCCTTTATTCCTTGATACTTAGTTTTTCTTCATCTTTGCATTACCGAAGCATTCACTGTGGTTTCTCATTTCCTTCATTGGATTACGTTTTTTGTTTTTGTTTTTTGATTCTTTTTCCTTTCTCTTTTTCCTTGATTTCTATGTTCCCATTTTTCCTTTTCTTTTCTTTTTCTTTTGTTTATTATTCTTTCCACCGACTCTCCATCTTATGGATCACCTTTCTTTCTTTGAATTTCCTTTTTCTTGGTGTCTATTTTACAACTTGGACCCTCCTCTTTTCTTAATTTTAAAACGCACTTATATATTATTGCAGCCCTGAAGAAGTCCATGTCTGGGCGAAACGCGTTGGCTGTCAGTTGGACCATGTGTGAAATAAACGAACGATAAAGACCACAACGCATTCATTTGATCGTTGCTTTATTCTGTACCTTATACTTACCTGATAATTGCTTGTGTTGCCTCTCATCTTCTGCTTATTGTAGTTTCTAATTAGTGGTCAAGTAGCAGCTGACCATTTGAGGTGGGCAACATTTTACATAACGTGACGCAACCAGGCAGTGCAGTTGTCGGTAACCCGGCTGCTATCTAAAGTTCGTGTTTCCACACTGCACAAGCTCTCCGTGGGGTTCCTAGTCACTCACCTGGGGTGGTTCCTTGGGTCCCCAGCACTTCTATGTCCTCTCGACATTGTCTTCACCCGAGTCGTGGTTCTTATACCACTTTCTTAGTATAAGGTTTGGTTCCCCCCTGGGGTCCACTGTATATTACATGCTATTTACTGTGTTTCTTTGCAAAGTATTGTGTGCACTGTGCATATATCTGGGTAGGAGATATTTGTACGTGTTAGAGAGTATTATATAATAAATACATATTTTTATAAATACTTTGTGTGGTTCTTTTTCACTTAATCTATACTATAAGATTGCATTCTGGTAAAACAAGCTGCTTTGTCACTCCTTCTGGACTAAGCCTGAAGGCTGCTCTCCACAGCTAATACTTAGAGAGCTTTCTAAGGTTGTCTAAGACCTCTTAGATCACCATAAGGGTTGTCTGGACTGGTGCATGGTGCCCACTTACATAAGTGGACATCATATAACAGGCCAGCTTCTCACACATAGGTGCTCTGATGGGCACATTTTATGTCTTCTGTCTGCTGTTTTGGTAATATTTATGAGCAGATGGATAAGACTCTTCTGATGAAATTTCTTTTTAGTGACATCATAAAACCTAAATGTTTTTGTGAAATTTTGTAAAGGTTGTTCCAAGTCTTGGGCTGGCAGTGATGTAGGAGAAGGAGCGGCCACTGCTGCGTCGGATGCGGGGGAGTGTGCAAGGGCAAGTAAAGAGGAGCGCAGGTGTCTAGAGGGTTGGAGGAAGTTCAGTCTATGGCTGATATTGGAAGGTCCTAGGTCATGGAGGGCTTTGTACGTGGGCGTGAAGATCTGGAACTGACATCTCTTCTGTATGGGGAGCCAGTGGAGGTTTCTCAGGTGAGGGGTGATGTGGGTATGTTTAGGCAAGTCCAGGATGAGTCTGGCTGCAGCGTTCGGCATGGCCTGGTGTCTTGTGAGGAGCTGGGTGGAGATGCCGGCGTACAGGGCGTTGCCATAGTAGAGGAAGCTGGTGATGAGGGCTTGAGTGATGGTCTTTCTGGTGTTGGATGGGATCCATCTGAAGATTCTGCGGAGCATGCGGAGTGTGTGGAAGCAGGAGGAGGCCACTGCGTTGACTTGTCGTTTCATGGTCAGTTGGCTGTCAAGGATGATGCCGAGGTTGCGTGCATGGTCAGTAGGTGTGGATGTAGGTCTGAGTTCTGCAGGGCACCAGCTGTGGTCAAATGTGTAGGTGTTCTTCCTGAAGATCAGTACTTCAGTTTTGAGTTGGTGGCAGTTGTCTCTCATCCATTTGGCTACGTTGCTCATGGCGTTGCAGAAATTGGTTTTGCCGTTGGAGGGGTCCTCGGAGAGCGAGAGGATCAGTTGAGAGTCATCTGCATAAGACATTATGTTGAGGATGTGTGATCTGACGACGTCTGTGAGGGAGATCATGTAGATGGTGAAACTGGTGGGGCTGAGGGATGATCCTTGTGGTACGCCTCATATGATGTCTTTGGGTGCAGAGGTTAAGGGAGGCAGCTGGATGCTCTGTGTGTGTCATGTAAGAAAAGAGGCGATCCACTTGAGGGCTTCTTGCTGTATGCCTATATTATAGTCTGTTGATGAGGGTGTTGTGGGAGACAGTGTTGAATGCAGCAGAGAGGTTGAGGAGGATCAGGGTCACAGATTCTCCACAGTCGAGGAGTGTTCTGATGTCTGTGGCGGCGATTAGTGTGGTCTCAGTGCTGTGATTGGCACGGAATCTTGATTGTGAGGCATCCAGTAGGTAGTTTTGTTCCAAGAATTCGGTGAGCTGCTGGTTGATGGCTTTCTCAAGTACTTTGGCTGGGAAGGGGAGCAGGGAGATCGGATAATAATTTTTTAGATCTTTGGGGTCATCAGAGGCTTTTGTTAGGAGGGGTCTGACGTGTGCGTGTATCCAACTGTCAGGAAAGGTTGCTGTGGAGATTGAGGTGTTGAGGATGCTGGTGAGTTGCATTCTGATTAGGCTTGTTGCAAGGTTGTACAGGTCGTGGGGTTAGTGGGCACTCTGGAGTGGATGGAAGACATTATGGCTGAGGTGGTCAGAGCACTGAGCGGAGACCAAGTGGTAATGGTTTGGCTGATGTTTTCTGGTTGATTGAGGGTGGAGGGTTGGAGGTTGAAATTGTTGTAGATGTTGGTAATCTGGCTGTGGAAATAGTTTGAGAGGGTGTCGCAGAGTTCTTGGGAGGGGTGGATGGTGTTCTCTATGGCTGTCAGGTTGGAGAATTCGTTGACTATTTTGAAGAGTTCCTTTAAATGGTTGGCCGCAGAGTCGATGCATGTGGTGATGGCTGCTACCTTGGCTTCTTTGATGTGCCGGTGAAGTAGCGCTCAACAAATCGATCGATTGATCTGCATATTTGTAACTGGTGACGTTGTATGATTTAATCAGATCTGGTAAGGGGGTTTGGTAGATGTTGAACAACAAGATTATGATGGACTCCTGAGGAATGCCACAGTGTTGTGTGTGGGGAGGTGATGTGAAAGGGAATATGTAGACTACACTGTTAGAAATGGGGGTCTCTAGTTGGCAGAGGTAAGTACCTTTGTCCAAGTAGGGACCCTTGCTTCTAGTCCGGGTAAGAGGGATACACACTTTAGATAACCCCTGCTTACCCCCTTGGTAGCTGGGCAAAAGCAGACAGGCTTATCCCAAAGGCAATGTGTAAAGTATTTGTACTCAAAACACACAGTAATACAGTGATAACACCACAAATGGACACCACACCAGTTTAGGAAAAATAAAGTATCTTTATCTAAACTCAACAAGAGCAATACGACAAAAATCCAATATACATAATCATAGTAAGATATGACTTTAGAACAGTTATTGCAAAAATAAAGCTTGTATAAAACAAATAGCTCCACCTGGGGCTATTGCGACGTCGCGACAGCAATAAATACAAAGTATGGCGCCGACCGTGAGGACCGCGGCGTCGGGCACGGAGTTACACGGACCCCCAAACAGTACCTTGGAAACGAAGTCTATGACGATGCCCAGCGTCGTGGAGGTGAGGAGTCGGTGCCGAGGTCGAGGCCGGCTCCCTGGCTGCCACGGGAGAGGCGCAGCATCATGTCCGCGAGGAGGCGACGTGTCGAGTCCAGGACAGGTGAAGACAGTTGCGTCGGCGGTCAGGCTGCAGTTCCGGTGACGATGCAAAGTCGATAAGTTCGTGGAGTCACCCTCGGCGGTTATCAGTGCCGCGATAACAGGATGCAGGTGCTGGCGATGACAGAGTCGGTGCGAGCGCTGGCGTTGGGAAATGCCGATAACCACAGGCGTCGAAGTTGCAGTGCAGGCCGGGCGGTGCGTCATTCACTTCATGAGCGGTTCTCCGGGCCTCGGTGCAGGTCGCGGCGTCACAGTGGCATTCACAGCAAAGTTCTAGTCTTTGTCCTCTCCTTGGCAGAAACAGGAACTGCAGGCCAACCCCACGCAGCACACAGCAAAGGGGCAGTACTCCTCCTCACAGGTCTTCCGCTGTTCTCCTTGGCAAAGATTTCTCTTGAGTCCAGAAGTGATCTAAAGTACTGGGGTTTAAGGTCTACTACTTATACTCCATTTTGTCTTTGTTCTCTTTGTGCAAGGATCTCTGAGCCCAGTCCAAACCAGTTCTGTCCTCACTAGTGCAGTATGACCACAGGGGGTGGAGACAGCAGTGTGGAAGAGAGACAGGCCCTATCAGCTGCAAGGATACATCTTCCCACTACTCTAAATGCAGCCAAGCCCCATTCAGCTCAGCCCTGAGCCATCCAGGAAGGGACAGGCACACCTCAACCCCCCAGTGGCTGTCTACAGTGAATGCACATCCCCAGACCCTGTCACTCCAAAACCAGACAGTCAATCCACAAACAGGCAGAGGCACACAGAATGCTTAAACAAAAAAATGCCTACTTTCTAAAAGTGGCATTTTCAAAACATAATTTAAGAACCATCTTTACTAAAAAGTGTGTTATTAAATTCTGAGTTCAGAGAGCCTAAACTTTATTTCTCTATCTTGTCCCAATGGGAAGTTATATTTATAAGATGTTACAAAGTACCTCCCATTCTATCCGATGGGACAGAAAGCCTTTCAATAGTGAAAAACAAAATTGGCAGTATTTCACTATCAGGACATGTCACACACACCAGTACATGTCCTACCTTTCACATTCACTGCACCCTGCCCAGGGGGGGTACCTTGGGCCTACCATAGGGGTGACTTACATGTAAGAAAAGGTAAGGTTAGGCCCTGGCAAGTGGGCACACTTGCCAGGTCGACATGGCAGTTTAAAAACTGCGCACAGACACTGCAGTGGCAGGTATGAGATACCTTTTCAGGGCTACTCATGTGGGTGGCACAATCAATGCTGCAGGCCCACTAGTAGAATTTGATTTACAGGCCCTGATTTACTCAGTGCACTTTACTAGGGGCTTACCACTAAATCAAATATGCCAATCAGGGAGAACCAATTGGAATCACAATTTACACAGGGAACACTTGCACTTTGACACTGATCAGCAGTGGCAAAGTGCTCAAAGCATCTAAGCCTGCAAAAACGAAATCCAGCACAGGAGGTAGAGGCAAGAAAAAGTCAGGGGAAACCACGCCAAAGATGCCAAGTCTAACATACATTTTGTCTGTGAGTGAGATTAAAAGCAGTCCATTTTAGAGGATTTTCAGAGATTCAGAGGTCATGGAGTCTTTGCAGTAGTGTGTAATGGTGGACAGTATCCAATGCAGCTGATAAATCCAGAAGCAACAAAGCAGCTACTCTGTTTAACTGTACAATCCAGTCGATGTATTTTTGTCATATCACTTCCATAACAGTTCAATGAACAGTGAACCACCATTTTTTTGTCCAGCTTGACATTTTATTTTGCATCTCATTAACAAATCCCGAAAAAAGGAATTTTCTCCATGCACTTCGGGTCCATTGCTTGATTTCCCGTGTGGGGAAATCGATAGAAGTGGCCCCACCAATAACAGGGGCAGGCTTCCACCATTGTGATACAGTGGCCCAGCGGCTAGCAAGGCTGTCAGATCAAGTGTTTTGGTTTTCTCGCTTCTGCTGCTATAGCTGTGCCACAGAAGGTATGGAGTCCTTGTTCATAGCCTGCAGGCTGGTAGTGAGCACATACCTTGCACTTTTGAGATGCCTATCTGCTCACTCCTAGTTAACTGCATCTGGTAAGAGGTTTATAGAAAAGCACAGGAAAAAGTGACACACATGACAATGACATGATAAAACATCGAAATTGTCAGTAATACATATCCACAGTGCTGCTCGCGCACTGAAGTAAAGTGACACTTCTGAAAAAGCAAACATTCAAATTGTCACTGGCACCCAGAGTTAAACACACACATACACGTTTACTGTGACACATAGTGGTATATATGGATATTCACAGTTACACATACACATTTACATGACACACTCGATGCTCACGTACATTCATATTGATACAAAGTAACACTCACACTTTGACATTTACATACATAATTTCACAGAGTTTCACACACCTACACACACACACTCAAAGTCCTATACGGGGACACACATTCACGGTAACACGATGTCACACTTTCACAGCTGCACATGCTCTACTTCCGTCACATACCATGACGCTGACAAACCACATTTGCTGAGTTGAAAGGGTCACGCAGTGCCCTGGACACAAGGGAAGGGCCTGACCCGCACTCCCGCGCGCCGCACCAGCTGCACGTGGCAACAACCGGTTGTGAGCTTATTTTAGGCGCCGTAATTCCTCGGCAGAGCACAGCAGAAGGCGAGGGGCTTTGGAGTGAGCAGTAAACTGTTTATATTAGCAGAAGATAACATAAAAGAACTATTTCAATTAGCATAATTACAGCGATTGAAAGGGAGAGAGCGCGCGGCTCACGTCTCGAAGTCTCCTCAAACCGAGGACGAGCTGTCGCAATCCCTCATAATTAAATCAAGTGAAGGCTTCTTCTCTCTCGAGCGCTCCTCCCCCTTTCTCTCTTTGTCTGATTGTTTTCCACAGGAAATCCGCCGCTGAAAGAATGAATACAGATGTCATAATAGACAGGGGCGCGTATTAAGGCGCCTGCCTGTGATTAGGCGCGCTTTCATAGGCCGCAGGACGCGCTAATGGCCGCCGAGGTCGTCCCAGATCAATTCTGAGCGGTGCATTAGGAGCGCTGACAGTGCTGAATGGAGGACGCCCGCCAGTTTCCCGCCCCCCCCCCTTTCCTCAGTGTATGTCGTTCATGCTCTTCTGTTCATTCTTTCTCCCTCAGCCTTGGCCCTTCAGTTTCTCTTATCCGCTTATTCACTCATTCTGGCTTCTCCAGTCAGTGTACCTTCCCCTCCATATTTTCCTCCCAGCTGTTCTATAGTTAAGCATGTATACAGCAGCAGCCAGTCATAATGGCAGAGGGTCCCCCCCCCACCCCTGCCTGTGCAAAGCATGATGACTGTCTGTCAGGCTGACAGACACTCACCATGTCAGGGTCAGGCAGCCAGGCGCTTTACATGCGCAAAATGCACAGGTGTCTGACTTCCATAGCTAAGCTTTGCCGGGATGAAGATTTCACAGCCCTGAGGGCATGACCTTATCGGCCCAGCAATCTCTTTTGAAAGTCTCCCCCTCATGGCTAGGGCTAGCATTACAGATAGACCGAAACCTGATTGCTTCAAGTTTAAGCCCTGAAGTGCCTGGGCTGACTATCTAGCATAAGCTTCACCACAGAGTGGGGTGGGGGTCAGCAAGTCTCACTGATCCCATTCCACTCTGTGTGAAGGTAAGGAAGGGCCTACCCTCATTGGCTGACCCACGACAAGGCCAGCAATGACAGGAGGCGGCTGGATCTTCCAGTTTTTCCTTCCCTCCATGAAGTATCCAGCTCCTTCCAGTGCCTCCTGCTTACCCTCCCCCTATCCACTGGACCTGCCCTAACCACTGCGGCCCAGTAAGTACTTTAAATAAAAAAGTTAGGTGCATGGGTTTATGTATGAATGTATGTTTATGTACATGTTCATGCTGTGAATGTAGGTGTGCGTGTGTATATGCTTGTGAATCGTGGGTTTATGTGTGAGTGCTTGTAGATATATAAATGTGAGTGTGCATGTGGAGGAGCATATGTGTGTGCTCTTATGGAAGAGAGTGTGCATGAGTGTGCCAGCTTCACCCCGAGTGCCATAATGGGCTGCCACTCCATAAATGTGCTTTTACATAATGTCAACCTAGCCGAAAAGGCAGTGTAGTGCTGTACAAGGTCAAAGGCAGCATACATCCAACGAGTAGCAGGAAAGATAGCTGGTTATTGGGCTGTTACTGCATTGTAGTATTCTTCAAAGAGGTGTCTCTTCAACTCTTACCTAAATTGGAGCAGCGTTTGTGCGGTCCTGATGGATACGGGAATGTTGTTCCAAGTTCTGCGTGCATAGATAGGAAAGGCCTGTTGCCCTGTTTTCCATTCTTTTTTACATAAATTAGTCTGCAGTCTTAGGTGCCTGGATGTGGGTGTGCCAAGAACCAACAGAGATCGTGACCTTCTCCACAAGATAAGCAGGGCTTCTAGTCGTGATTACATAAGCACGTTTGCCACTGTTTACCTCACAGGCTCTGCTACTTCATCTCTACTTTCCCTCATACATCTCATCTATTACACCTCATCCCCTCTACTTTAGCCCTGGTCCTCTTTAGCAGTCCTTACCCATACTATCTCTAGTTTTTCCTTATGGTCTCTCTTCAACTTTGCTCATTCTGTCTTACACTCACCTGTTGCTTCTCACTAACTATATCATTCAAAGGTATGGAGAAGAGTTTTAACGAGGGTCTAGACATATCCTTCCAAACCAAACATCAACACACTCAAGTAAGTAACCCTCCAAAGTACTGGTTAGGGGGAATTTATATTCGCTGCTCTCATACTATGGACACCTACTTCTGTAGTTGCCCTAGTTAAAAAATCGGGAAAAGAAAGAGACCTATTTCATTTTACTATCAAGACTTCAAGATAGCTTTCAGTCCAGTGGTGGTCTATATGGTTTCAGGATTACCCAATCATTGGATGAACATCAGTGCAGTGGGATTAGCCCCCTGATTTGTCTGTATTTCCAAAGCAAGATTTAATGATTACAAAAATAGGGGTTTCTTTTAAATGTTGTTAGTAGCTATCCCTGATCATGATGAGATTTTACAACTAGCTCCAAGGCACCTCAATAATTTGTCCTCTAATTTCTATTTCTAGTTTGGCATGAGTGGGGTTTAATACCAGGAATGGATCCTGAAGAAGACGCCAGACCTAGGAAGGGTTATATAGCACTGAAACTTGTTGGTCAAAGGATAGAGGTAAGTGTGAACCCTGCTCACATACACTTTTTAGGTCGAGCCTAGCGGCAGCGCACATGGGCTGCTTGCTCTGCGAGGCATGCTGTATTAGGGTATGCACTAGAATCCCCGCCCACTCTCCGCCCATATTTTTAATTGGCTTGTGCTATTGTCCTTCATGAACGCTGGCTTCCGATTCATTATGAGGCTTGTTAGTCCCTCCTTTATACCGCCTTGTCTCCTTTAGTTACTGCTCATAAGGACTGGACCTTTTACTGATGTGGTTACATGCTCTGCTTTATGAGTTGGTGAGCACTATTTTCCTTAATGCTCTTCAGCTGTTCCACACACGACATCCAGCACGCATTTATTTAAATTACTACACGCGGTCCTCTTGAACAATAGCGGCCGCACTTATTCACTTATTTAATTTACGTAGCGGTCCACTTTTAGTTTAGGGTCTGCGCTTATTTAATTAATTATTTTACAGGTGACCGCTTTCACATTAGTGGCCGCACTTATTTTATTAATTAATAGCGTGGGCCACTTTCACTTTAGCAGCCGCGTGCAATGTTTCTTAATTAATTTATTTCAACTATGTGTGAAAGCGCACCATATGCGCTTTCACTTTAATATTGTCCGTGCCCCTTTGTTTAGCCGCTGCAACTGTGGGGGCGCTAAAATCCTGTACAATGGGCCTCTCGCAGTGTCTCTGAATGGTTTCCTTGCAAGAGGTCACTTAAGTAAATTAGAGGGGCCTCGCACATTCCCTTTTGGCCCAGGGCCCCGCAAATCATAGAACCGGCCCTGCCGTGAGCAGCGTCTAAATGAATGGGCGTGGCCAACATAAAAATGCTCTCGCATTTGCGAGAGTTTGAGCTATTGGCATTAAAAATAACAATGCCTTTTATATATGTGTTTGGTTTAAAACACATAAATAAAAGGCATTGTCATTTACAATGCCAATCGCTTAAACTCTCTCAAAAGCCAGACCAATTGCATTGAAAATGCTTGTTAAATATAATCCTGCGTCACGTTTTTTATCGGTAGGCACTGTGGTGTCCCCGCAATAAAAGCAGCTTGTCATGTGACGTGTCAGTGAAGAGGTCACATCAGTGAATCTAGAGCAGAGCGCCGAATTCCAAGCGCTAGACAGAGAGCAGCCAGTATTATCCAGTATTTTTATTCAGGTTTTCATTCCGGAATTCATTAACGTGTCTCTCGCGCTCTCATTATTGCCAGATATGGAAAATGCGACATAAGGTAACAACAGTGCTGTAACCAAGATCACACAGTTTTGGGGGAGGTTTGCTCGTTGTGCAGTCAGCAATGTAGCCACATGGTCACATTTCATACTTTTCCAAGTATTAAAGGGAAACGTAGAAACTAACAAAACTAGCCAAAAACATGTAAAACAATAAAAATACACACCCCGGCCAATAAAAATGCCAACTTCATTGAAAAAGAAAAATGCAAAAGAAGACATAACACCTGTTATGTGGGTACAGCCTGTTTGTGTGCACATACATATATACACACAAACAGGCTCCTGAAAACGATGGGTTCTGAAATGAAATCCTACGTTTTTAATTTCGAATTAAATCAGCTAATCACGATAATTCACTTCAACCGCTGTGCATTGGTTACCGGCCGGTATCCACTCATGGAATTGCACCTATGACGAGTTAAACCCCTCGGAATGGTGAATAACTGTGTGGACATGATATGACCAGGGTTTAATGCACATATTTACCGTCTGGTCTGAGCAGGCGGTGAATATGCACAGGTGCTTCTGTTTTGGGCGTGGGTGGGGCAGGGAGGAAAGGAGAAAGGTAGTTTTGGTGCAGGGGGGAAGGGGTCATGCGTGCGAAAGAAAAGGCTGGCAGTGACTGAAGAACTAGGCGTGGCTACTGTTGTAACAAAATTAAAGAAAGGTGCACGAGTCTGAAGATCAGTCACCCTAACCTTCATCACAGGACAAGTCCATAATAACATTTAGAAGATGTATGACCCAGATCTCAAAGTTATCTTTTATTTATACTAACAGCATGTAACTAAATCGTACAATAACTTCAGAAGTAATTCAAGCAGAACCACATAATGCAAAGACTCGTAGAGTTGTTTTTCTTTTAAACATTAATTTCTTTATTCATAATCTTCTTTTAAAACTTTTTTTCCGTAGCCATAGCCAATGCAATTCGTCCCATCCTGGACTTCTTCAGGGCTGTTTCTTTGATCTGTGGATGCGTAGTATCAACTAAAGTTGTCTTTCCCACTTGAGAACTTGAAAGATGTAATTAAGTCTGATTCCTTCTGTATATTTCTTTACAAGATCTAGGTCTATAGTCCTTTCATCCTATGTAGGATGTGACCCTTTACAGTCCCATGAGGGTGAATTGCTGAAGCACAGCGTTTCATGCAGTATCTGCTGCATTTTTAATTTTACAAACTGTAAATCTAAGTGCCTTCAAGTTATCTATCCCACCACAGAGTGCAAAACAAGATTCAAAATTCTTCCTATCCTTCCTACTAAACAACTTTGGGCCAGATGTATCAACACTGGATTTTGCGAGTCTATTATAGCGAATTTTACCGATTAGCTATTATAGACTCGCAAAATGCAATGTATGTAGGATTCGCAAAAAAAATTGAGATTCCTACATATTCCTTAATAGCGAATCACAAATTGCGATTCGTTATTAACCCCTTCGATTGTCATGACGGAGCGGTTCCGTCATGAGCATCGGTTGGGCTGTGCTTATGACGGAACCGCTCCGTCATGAGCACAGCCCCTGGGGGAAGCGCTGGCGCTCCCCCCCTGGGGCATCGATCTTGCCCCCACAGAGGGGGATGGCAGCGGAAGAGTTTCCGCTGCCACCCCCGGCCCCCCCCACGCTTCCCCATGACGTCAGCGCGCGCCGACGTCATCAGGAAGCGCTGGACGCGCTGGAAATCATTTCTTTCCAGCGCGTCCAGAGGGAGGGTGAGTGTTTGTTGGTGCGGTGGGGCGGGGGGCCCAAATCTGGATGTTTTGAGGCATCGGGGGAGAGGAAACTGTGTTTCCTCTCCCTTGATGTCTCAATGCAGGGCATTCCTGGTGCACGATCGCGCACAGCGTCGCGATCGTGCACCAGGAATGTCCCACTAGACACCAGGGATTCCTTTTTTTCTATAAAGGAAGCGACCCCTTGGGCAAGGGTCGCTTCCTAAGGGGGCAAATAAATTAAAGACTTTTCTGCCCCCCCTGGGGACAGATCGGCCGATTTTTGGCCGTTTGTGGACCCAGGGGGGGGCAGAAAAGCCCACTAGAGCCAGGGATCTTTTTTTAAATTAAATTGGAAGCGACCCCTTGGGCAAGGGTCGCTACCTGGGGGGCCAATTAATTTTAAAGTATATTCTGCCCCCTCTGGGGGCAGATCGGTTTTTTTATTTGGCCTTTCTGCCCCCAGGGGGGCAGAAAACCCCACTAGACACCAGGGATTTTGTTTAATTGTAAATGGAAGCGACCCCTTGGGCAAGGGTCGCTTCCAGGGGCTACATTTTAAAAAAAAGTATATTCTTCCCCCCCTGGGGACAGATAGCCTGATTTTTTGGGCGTTTCTGGACCCAGGGGGGGCAGAAAAGCCCACAGAGGCAGGGAATTTGTTTTTTTTTTAAATTGGAAGCGACCCCTTGGCCAAGGGTTGCTTTCAGGGGCCATATTTAAAAAAAAATTATATTCTACCCCCCCTGGGGGCAGATCGGTTTGTGTATTTGGCCAGGGGGGGCAGAAAACCCCATTAGACACCAGGGAGAGTTTTAAATTTTAAATGGAAGCGACCCCTTGGCCAAGGGTCGCTTCCTTATGGGCCTAAATAATTTTTAAGACTTTTCTGCCCCCCCTGGGGACTGATGACCTGCATTTTATGGCATTTCTGGCCCGGGGGTGGGGGGTAGAATAGCCCACTAGAGCCAGGTATCTAAAAATAAATAAATTGGCCGCTTCCAGGGGACATATATTTTTTTATGTGTATTTGGCCTTTCTGCCCCCATTTGGGTAGTGACATAGCGTGTTATAATGTTGTTTTATTTCTTGTGAATTGCAATTGTAATGCTTTATTTCTCCTTTTTTGTTAGGTCAAGGCTTTTGCTCTTTAGACTGTTCCAGGTTGCGGTTTCGTTACTGTTTGCGTAGTTGCATGTGTTTGGTAAGAGACTTTTTTGTACAATGTAAATGAGTTTTATTTCTCTGCATGAATGTGTTTTTTGCGAATGGTGTAATAATAGCAGTATGTTTGGCTTCTGTTTTTTGAGTGTCAAAAACTTTTTGCATTTGTGCTCGATGTGTATTTTGTTGTATTGTGAGTAATTGGTTTTGTTTTTTTCTTTCTAGTGGGATATCGTTGGTTTTTGCTGTGTCTCTGCAGAGTAGGTGCTGGTGAGTGTAGCTGTCTCTTGTAAGGGAATCGTATAGTTTTTGAGTATATAGATCTTTGTGATAAAGGCACATATTTTTTTACTTACTTGCTTTGCACAGTGTTGGTTGTTGTTGACTTGTTTGTGCAGTCTCCTTTCTTAGTAAGGATAATGGCTAGCCGCAGGATTACTGCTCAGCAGGTTGTTGGTATGCTTTTTGAGTCTTCCTCTGACCATGGTTCAGAGACTGACTCTGCATCTGAGGCAGAGGAGGCAGGGGACGATTCAGGCAGTGAGTTTTCTCTCCACATGGAATCATCGGATGATGAAGCTACTCTCAGTGCGGATGAAGCTACTCTTAGTGCGGATGAAGTGCCTGTGTTAGAGGAGGACATTGATGTTTCGATAGTGCGGCAAGAGGCATCAGGGCTGCAGCCTGGGGCTGCAAGGCTTCCTGTTGGTGTAGTACGGCAAGAGGCATCTGGGCTGCAGCCTGGGGCTGCAAGGCTTCCCGTTGGTGTAGTGCGGCAAGAGGCATCTGGGCTGCAGCCTGGGGCTGCAAGGCTTCCCGTTGAAAGTGCGGACCTCTGGGTTGCCCCAGGCATGGTGCAGCCGGCATTGCCAGACTTTACTGGTGTTCCAGGGTGTAGAGAGAATACTGAAAACTTTTTGCCGATACATTTTTTTCAGTTGTTTATGGACGATGTGTTTTTGGCAGAGATTGTTGAGCAGACTAATTTGTATGCCGAACAGTTTTTGAGGGACAACAGTGCCAGCCTTAAGCCCCACTCTAGAGCTACCCGGTGGACTCCCACAAATTTGGAAGAGATTAAGAAGTTCTTGGGTTTAACTTTTTTGATGGGCTTGCTAAGGAAGCCATCAATGTCTTCATATTGGTCTACTAGTCCCTTGATGGCAACGGCTATATTTCCGGCAGTCATGAGTCGTATAGGTATTTGCTTCTGCTTCGGATGATGCATTTTGTCGATAATGGTTTAGCGTTGCCACGAGATCACCCTGAATGTGACCGTCTTTTAAGATTCGGCCTGTCATTGATCACTTTGTTGATCGATTTTCTGAAATCTATGCTCCTGGGAAAGAAATTGCAGTGGATGAGTCTTTGGTGTTGTTCAAGGGCCGCTTGGTTTTTAGGCAATACATTCCTAGTAAGAGGGCACGCTATGGAATTAAGCTGTATATGCTGTGTGACAGTAGGACTGGATATGTCTCTAATTTCAGGGTGTACACCGGTAAGGAATCCAGGATTAACCCGCCTGGTTGTCCGTCCACTTTTGGAGTGACTGAGAAAATTGTGTGGGAACTTGGTAGAGGATTTTTTAACAAAGGCCACCATTTATATGTAGATAACTTCTACACTGGTGTGCGGTTGTTCAGGGAATTGGCCAAAGTGGACACTGTTGCTTGTGGCACAATCCGCTCTAACCGTAAAGGTTTCCCAAAAGAACTTGTTTGCCAAAAGCTTGTGCGGGGACAGTGCAGTGCGTTGCGTTGCGAGGAGCTTCTAGCTGTGAAGTTTTCAGACAGGAGAGATGTCTACATGCTGACTACCATCCATGATGAAAGCACTGCACCTGTGACTGTTTGGGGTCACATTGCTGAAGTGTGCAAACCTGTGTGCATTTTAGACTATAATAGGCACATGGGTGGTGTTGACAGAGTAGATCAGAGGTTGGAACCTTACGCTGCTCTTCGTAAGGCTTACATTTGGTATAAGAAGTTGGCTATCCATCTTTTCCACTTGGCAACCTTTAATGCTTTTGTTGTGTTCCAGGATTCTTGTCCTGAGTCAAAGATTACTTTTGTTAAGTTTCAGAAGTCTGTAATAGGCAGCCTTGTTTTAGTGGAACAGGCAAGTGTTCCTAGAGTTGGAGTGGTGGAGGATGTTGCTAGATTGAAAGATCGCCACTTTCCTGATCACATTCCTCCCACACCCTCAAAAGACTTTCCCAGTAAGAGATGTAGAGTCTGTTGGCGAAGAGGTATGCGGAAGGAGACTCGTATGTACTGCCCCGAGTGTCCTTCTAACCCTGGGCTGTGTGTTCCTGCTTGTTTTAGAATGTACCACACGCAAAATAATTTTTGGGAGCATCCATGAGTGGTAAAGTGAACTGCCTGGCCTCTATTGTTTAATATTTTTTGTTCAGTTTCAAGGTTGGCATTTGTGTAGTGTATTTAGTTTCAGATTTTGTGTTAGTAGATTTGTATTTATTTGCAATTTGTTTGTGTTTTCTTATTTATATTTAAAAAATCCTAAATGTGATGGCTGTGTGCGTGGTCTGGCGTTTGGCTGGCGGTGTGTTTGGATTGGCGCTTGGCTGGTGGTGTGTTTGGATTGGCGCTTGGCTGGCGGTGTGCGTGGACTGGCGCTTGGCTGGCGGTGTTTGGACTGGCGCTTGGCTGGTGGTGTGCGTGGACTGGCGCTTGGCTGGCGGTGTGCGTGGACTGGCGCTTGGCTGGCGGTGTGTGTGGACTGGCGCTTGGCTGGCGGTGTGCGTGGACTGGCGCTTGGCTGGCGGTGTGCGTGGACTGGCGCTTGTCCGTGAGCTGGTGTGGTTGCTGTGTCAGGAATGTGGGCATGTGAAAGTGATGGGCCCTTGAATGGCACTGTCTGCTGGTGTGAGTGTTGTAATGTGCTGGGCCTGCGGCTGGCGTTGTGAATGGTTTTGTATGTGTCACACGTATGAAAGGTGTATGAATGGCCTGTAAAGAGGGTGGTGCCTTGTCGTGGATTTACAGCTCACGAGCTGTGAGTCAATGGTTCAGTTTCTCGTCCTTTCAATTAACAGTGCATTTCATTTTTGTGAAATCTCTGGTTAATACAACTGTATGTACTGAACCATCACTCACCCTCGTGCCAAATCCAACCAGTATGTATGTGTGCGTGAGGAATAGGTGGTTGTGCATAAAAATGTCTTTTCTGTTTTTGTCAAGCAGGGTGTACCTTGTCCTTTTTGGTGAATGTTGTAATGTGTTGGTTTTGTGCATGGTGGTGTGAATGGTCTTGTGTGTATCATGTATGAAAGGTGTGTGAATGGCATGTAAAGCGGTTGGTGCCTTGAAGTGGCTTTACAGCTCACGAGCTGCGAGTCACTGGTTCAGGTTTTTGTCCTTTCAATTATTGACAGTGCATTTCATTTTTGTGAAATCTCGTTAATAAAATGTTATATACTGAACCATCACTCGCCCTCGTGCCAAATCCAACCAGTATGTGTGTGTGCTTGAAGAATAGATGGCTCTGCAGTAATCTTTGTCTGTTTTGTCTCTCTGCCAAGCTGTACATTTCATCTAAGAATAACCTAACAACTGTAGTTTTTGTCGTAAACTAAACACCCATGGGAGTGCATGGTGATGTCTCTCTTGTGGATTCCAACAAGTTATCTTACCCACAATGTCCTGCAAACCTCAAAATGTGACTGCGACATTTTCCTTGCATTATTGTGTCCAAATTTTCACACTGCAGAAAGTAACAACAAATTTCCAACCCCCAGCATTTCTCCAAGTATCCCAATAGAAATGGTACCTCACTTGTATGGGTGGGCCAAGTACCCGCTGCAGGGAAGGGCCCAATACCTATTGATGCGACATTAAAATTACCTATCACAAACCAACCTGGTTTTGCATGGGGGGTCCCATGAGTTTTTGGCCCGGGGCTCGCAGCCATCTAGGGAAACCTACCTAACCCACACATTTCTGGAAACTAGACACCCGGGAGAGTCCAGCGAGGTATGGCTTGCGTGGGTCCCCCATCATTCTCCTACCCAGAATCCCCTGCAAACCTCAAATTTTACCGAAAATTTCACTTTTTTCTCACATTTCTGTGGTGGAAAGTTCTGGACGCTGCGTGGATCCACAAATTTCCTCCCACCCAGCGTTCCCCCAGGTCTCCTGATAAAAATGGTACCTCACTTGCGTGGGTGGGTCAAGGACCCGCGACAGGCAAGGGCCCAAAAACTATTGAGGCGACATCAAAATTACCTATCACAAACCAACCTGGTTTTGCATGGGGGGTCCCATGAGTTTTTGGCCTGGGGCTCGCAGCCATCTAGGGAAACCTACCTAACCCACACATTTCTGGAAACTAGACACCCGGGAGAGTCCAGCAAGGTATGGCTTGCGTGGGTCCCCCATCATTCTCCTACCCAGAATCCCCTGCAAACCTCAAATTTTACCGAAAATGTCACTTTTTTCTCACATATGTGTGGTGGAAAGTTCTGGAATCTGAGTGGATCCACAAATTTCCTCCCACCCAGCGTTCCCCCAGGTCTCCTGATAAAAATGGTACCTCACTTGCGTGGGTGGGTCAAGGACCCGCGACAGGCAAGGGCCCAAAAGCTATTGAGGCGACATCAAAATTACCTATCACAAACCAACCTGGTTTTGCATGGGGGTCCCATGAGTTTTTGGCCCGGGGCTCGCAGCCATCTAGAGAAACCTACCTAACCCACACATTTCTGGAAACTAGACACCCGGGAGAGTCCAGCGAGGTATGGCTTGCATGGGTCCCCCATCATTCTCCTACCCAGAATCCCCTGCAAACCTCAAATTTTACCGAAAATTTCACTTTTTTCTCACATATGTGTGGTGGAAAGTTCTGGAATCTGCGTGGATGTACAAATTTCCTCCCACCCAGCGTTCCCCCAGGTCTCCCGATAAAAATGGTACCTCACTTGCGTGGGTGGGTCAAGGACCCGCGACAGGCAAGGGCCCAAAAGCTATTGAGGCGACATCAAAATTACCTATCACAAACCAACCTGGTTTTGCATGTGGGGTCCCATGAGCTTTTGGCCCGGGGCTCGCAGCCATCTAGGGAAACCTACCTAACCCACACATTTCTGGAAACTAGACACCCGGGGGAGTCCAGCGAGGTATGGCTTGCGTGGGTCCCCCATCATTCTCCTACCCAGAATCCCGTGCAAACCGCAAATTTCGCTGAAAAATTCACTTTTTACTCACATTTCTGTGGTGGAAAGTTCTGGAATCTTCGTGGATCCACAAATTTCCTCCCACCCAGCGTTCCCCCAGGTCTCCCAATAAAAATGGTACCTCACTTGTGTGGGTAGGCACAATGGCTGCAGCAGGAAATGGCCCAAATCGTACTCTGGAGACTTCAAAATTACCTACGGCAAAACTACCTGGTTTTGGTGGGGGGGGACCTGAGATTTTGGCCCCGGGCTCGGCGGCCATCTTGCAAAAGTACCAAACCCAAACATTTCTGAAAACTAGACACCCGGGGGAGTCCAATGAGGTATGGCTTGCGTGGATCCCCCAACGTTTTCCTACCCAGAATGCAATGCAAACCTTAAATTTAGCTGAAAAAAACTGCTTTTCCACATATTTGTGTGTGGAATCACCGTGCAGGCACAAATGTCCTACCACCCAGCGTTCCCCTTGTTCTCCCGAGTAAAATGATACCTCACTTGTGTGGGTGTCCAAAGCAGAATTGGCTAAAAACGTATTTTTAAAAAAATGTAGCGCTTAGAATTCTCGGTGCTATACTCTAAATCCCTATGTTTTGGGCTCTTCCTAGCCACAGGCCTTTGGCCCACCCACACAAGTGAGGTATCATTTTACTCGAGAGAACAAGTGGAACGCTGGGTGGTAGGACATTTGTGCCGGCACGGTGATTCCACACACAAATATGTGGAAAATGTGTTTTTTTCAGCTAAATTTAAGGTTTGCATTGCATTCTGGGTAGGAAATCGTTGGGAGATCCACGCAAGCCATACCTCATTGGACTCCCCCGGGTGTCTAGTTTTCAGAAATGTTTGGGATTGGTACTTTCCCAATATGGCCGCCGAGCCCGGGGCCAAAATCTCAGGTGCCCCCCCACCAAGACCAGGTAGTTTTGCTGTAGGTAATTTTGAAGTCTCCAGAGTACGATTTGGGCCATTTCCTGCTGCAGCCACTGTACCTACCCACACAAGTGAGGTACCATTTTTATTGGGAGACCTGGGGGAACGCTGAGTGGGAGGAAATTTGTGGATCCACGAAGATTCCAGAACTTTCCACCACAGAAATGTGAGAAAAAAGTGAATTTTTCAGCGAAATTTGAGGTTTGCAGGGGATTCTGGGTAGGAGAATGATGGGGGACTCACGCAAGCCATACCTCGTTGGACTCTCCCGGGTGTCTAGTTTCCAGAAATGTGTGGGTTAGGTAGGTTTCCCTAGATGGCTGCGAGCCCCGGGCCAAAAGCTCATGGGACCCCCATGCAAAACCAGGTTGGTTTGTGATAGGTAATTTTGATGTCGCCTCAATAGCTTTGGGCCCTTGCCTGTCGCGGGTCCTTGACCCACCCACGCAAGTGAGATACCATTTTTATCGGGAGACCTGGGGAACGCTGGGTGGGAGGAAATTTGTGGATCCACGCAGATTCCAGAACTTTCCACCACACATATGTGAGAAAAAAGTGAACTTTTCGGTAAAATTTGAGGTTTGCAGAGGATTCTGGGTAGGAGAATGATGGGGGACCCACGCAAGCCATACCTCGCTGGACTCTCCCAGGTGTCTAGTTTCCAGAAATGTGTGGGTTAGGTAGGTTTCCCTAGATGGCTGACGAGCCCCGGGCCAAAAACTCATGGGACCCCCCATGCGAAACCAGGTTGGTTTCTGATAGGTAATTTTGATGTTGCTTCAATAGGTTTTGGGCCCTTGCCTGTTGCGGGTCCTTGACCCACCCACGCAAGTGAAGTACAATTTTTATCGGGAAACCTGGGGGAACGTTGGGTGGGAGGAAATTTGTGGATCCACGCAGATTCCAGAACTTTTCACCACAGAAATGTGAGGAAAATGTAGTTTTTTGGACAATTTTTTAGGTTGGCAAGGGATTCTGGGTAACAGACCCTGGTGGGAGGCAGTCAAGTCACCCCATCCTGGATTCCCCTGGGTGTCTAGTTTTCAAAAATGTATAGGTTTGCTAGGTTTCCCTAGGTGCCGACAGAGCTATGGTTCACAAACTACAGCTAGGCACTTTGCCAAAAAAGGGTCATTTTTCACTGCGAAATTGAGGTGTGTCCACGTTGCGTTTTGCGCCGTTTCCTGTCGCGGGCACTAGGCCGACCCACACAAGTGAGGAACCATTTTTCTCGGAAGACTTTGGGGATCGCGGGGCGGGTGGAAATTTGTGGATCCACGCAGATTACAGAACTTTCCACAACAGAAATGTGGGGCAAATGTGATTTGTTTTACACTTTTTTAGGTTTGCAAGGGATTCTGGGTAACACAACCTGGTGGGAGGCAGTCAAGTCACCCCATCCTGGATTCCCCTGGGTGTCTAGTTTTCAAAAATGTATAGGTTTGCTAGGTTTCCCAAGGTGCCGGCAGAGTTAGGGTTCAAAAACTACAGCTAGGCACTTAGCCAAAAAAGGGTCATTTTTCACTGCGAAATTGAGGTGTGTCCACGTTGCGTTTTGCGCTGTTTCCTGTTGCGGGCACCAGGCCGACCCACACAAGTGAGGTACCATTTTTCTCGGAAGACTTTGGGGATCGCGGGGCGGGTGGAAATTTGTGGATCCACGCAGATTACAGAACTTTCCACCACAGAAATGTGGGGAAAATGTGATTCTTTTGACACTTTTTTAGGTTTGCAAGGGATTCTGGGTAACAGAACCTGGTGGGAGGCAGTCAAGTCACCCCATCCTGGATTCCCCTGGGTGTCTAGTTTTCAAAAATGTATAGGTTTGCTAGGTTTCCCTAGGTGCCGGCAGAGTTAGGGTTGAAAAACTACAGCTAGGCACTTTGCCAAAAAAGGGTCATTTTTCACTGTGAAATTGAGGTGTGTCCACGTTGCGTTTTGCGCCGTTTCCTGTCGCGGGCACTAGGCCGACCCACACAAGTGAGGTACCATTTTTCTCGGAAGACTTTGGGGATCGCGGGCGAGTGGAAATTTGTGGATCCACGCAGATTCCAGAACTTTCCACCACAGAAAGTTGGAGAAAATGTGTTTTTTTGGACAATTTTTTAGGTTTGCAAGGGATTCTGGGTAACAGAACCTGGTGGGAGGCAGTCAAGTCACCCCATCCTGGATTCCCCTGGGTGTCTAGTTTTCAAAAATGTATAGGTTTGCTAGGTTTCCCTAGGTGCCGGCAGAGCTAGGGTTCAAAAACTACAGCTAGGCACTTTGTCAAAAAAGGGTCATTTTTCACTGTGAAATTGGGGTGTGTCCACGTTGCGTTTTGCGCTGTTTCCTGTCGCAGCCACTAGGCCGACCCCCACAAGTGAGGTACCATTTTTCTCAGAAGACTTTGGGGAACGCGGGGTGTGCGGAAATTTGTGGATCCACGCAGATTCCAGAACTTTCCACCACAGAAATGTGGGGAAAATGTGTTTTTTTGGACAATTTTTTAGGTTTGCAAGGGATTCTGGGTAACAGAACCTGGTGAGAGGCAGTCAACTCACCCCATCCTGGATTCCCCTGGGTGTCTAGTTTTCAAAAATGTTTAGGTTTGCTAGGTTTCCCTAGGTGCCGGCAGAGCTAGGGTTCAAAAACTACAGCTAGGCACTTTGTCAAAAAAGGGTCATTTTTCACAGTGAAATTGGGGTGTGTCCACGTTGCGTTTTGCGCCGTTTCCTGTCACAGGCACTAGGCCTACCCACACAAGTGAGGTACCATTTTTCTCGGAAGACTTTGGGGAATGCGGGGTGGCTGGAAATTTGTGGATCCATGCAGATTCCAGAACTTTCCACCACAGAAATGTGAGGAAAATGTGTTTTTTTGGACACTTTTTTAGGTTTGCAAGGGATTCTGGGTAACAGAACCTGGTGGGAGCCAGTCAAGTCACCCCATCCTGGATTCCCCTGGGTGTCTAGTTTTCAAAAATGTATAGGTTTGCTAGGTTTCCCAAGGTGCCGGCAGAGCTAGGGTTCAAAAACTACAGCCAGGCACTTTGCAAAAAAAGGGTAATATTTCATTGTCAAAATGTGGTGTGTTCAAGTTGGGTTTTGAGCCATTTCCTGTCGTGGGCACTATGCCTACCCACACAAGTGAGGTACCATTTTTATCGGGAGAGTTAGGATAATTCAGATTTGTAAAGCAACTGTTATTACCTATTGACTTTCGATGCATTCTGCCTTCCAAATGAAAAACATTGTGTAAAAAAGAAGTCATTTTAAAAAATAACTGATAATTCTCATGCTAGTATGAGTATTCCCAATTTCGGAAATGTGCAAATATCTACTGTTTCTAAACTCTATATTTTGTTCCCATTTCAGAAATGCATAGGTGTCTTTCATACCGATTTTTCCATGTATACATTTTCCCACAATAATTGCTATATACCCGGTACATAATAAAAAACCATTGCAAGATGCTGCTCAGTTATTGGCTCTGGGTTCGTCGGGTTCTTGATGAACCTACAAGTCCTATATATCCCCACAACCAGTAAGGTCCAGCGGATTTAACGGTATATTGCTTTCAAAGAGCTGTCATAATTAGAAGAAGTTACAGGTGAAAACGTTGACACAAAAGGCTGTTTTTTTCAACTAATTTTCAATTTTACCTATATTTAACTGTTACTTTCCATAAAGAAACCTTGATGGATCTACACAAATGACCCCTTGCTGAATTCAGAATTTTGTCTACTTTTCTAAAATGTATAGCTTTCCAGGATCCATTATTGCTTTCATACCCATTTCTACCATTAACTGGAAGGAGGTTAAAAGCACAAAAAATAGCAAAAATAGGCTATGTTTCAGAAAAATGCCAAAACTGTGTAAAAAATATTGGTTTTCTGACAAAGTCTGTCATTCCCTAACAGCTGGGAAAATGGTGATTTCAGCCCCACAAACCCTTTTTTGATACCATTTGCAGGGAAAAACCCAGACGCTTTCATTTGCAGCCCTTTTTTCGCATTTTTCCCAAAAACCCCAAAATTTAGCTGTATTTTGGTTAATTTCTGGGACCCCTCCAGGGGAATCCACAAACCCTGGGTACCTTTAGAATCCCCATGATGTTTCAGAAAAATGCCAAAACTGTGTAAAAAATATTGGTTTTCTGACAAAGTCTGTCATTCCCTAACAGCTGGGAAAATGGTGATTTCAGCCCCACAAACCCTTTTTTGATACCATTTGCAGGGAAAAACCCAGACGCTTTCATTTGCAGCCCTTTTTTCGCATTTTTCCCAAAAACCCCAAAATTTAGCTGTATTTTGGTTAATTTCTGGGACCCCTCCAGGGGAATCCACAAACCCTGGGTACCTTTAGAATCCCCATGATGTTGGAGACGCTAGGGGGCGCGCGACAAGATGGCCGCATCTTAGTGAGGCTCTGTCCGCCCTGACCAAATTAATCACTATTTATCCTAAATCCGGGAGAAGATCCCGCCGTCGATAACCCCCGATCGGACCGAAAAACGAAGGGGCGATCGAGAACGCAGGTTGCAGGCTATCGGAGGCTGTGACGACGCTGCAAACGACTGGGCTCAGCTCCGGCCTGTGGACCGCGAAACGGACGGCTGCGCCCCCGCTGGTGGGCCTGATTTGCTGCTAAGGGGGCCGGAGGACTGCTGCTGTGCCGGACCGTCGGCCGACGCTGACCGTGAAAGGGTGGACGAGACGGCATGGGTCTGATGTGCGGAGGCGCAGCCATAAATGAGCGGAGCAGAGGAGGAACACACTGACACGCCCGCTTGCCGTGCGCTCGCTGAGGAGCCCCGGTGGGGGACGCGAGCCTGGGGATTGCGGCCTACTGTGAGTGGACAGGGTCCTGTGTGCTGCGCTTGCCCCGCCGCGAGGCCACTGATCCGCATACCATCCCCGCACCGCATCTCAGAGGAGGAATGCTGACGAGGCACCGGGAGTGTGACATCCCTACCGCTGCACGCTCCGGTGCGCTGCGTGGTGGGCCCTACCGACGGGCGGCGCCTGCCTTATGCTGAGCTTGTCACCGCCATAAAGGGATATCCTTGCCTGGGGAGCTGCACCGCGGCGGCACGAGGCTGCCTGGAGGAGGCGGGGTGCAGCGTATAATTGGCCTGATTGCTGCTTGGCATTGAGAGGGTGGAGATTGGCACAGCGGTACTTTGGCCTACTGTTGGACGATCGAGCTGCTGGCAATTCTGCGCCAATTGGCCCCTGAAGACCTTCCTATTGTGCGGAAGGTGGGTCCTGCTGCTGAATACCCCTGCGAAACGGGGCGAGCGCGGACCGCCTAGCCGCAGATCCACTGGACTCTGGATTGGGCATACTACTGGGTGAATGAGGGACACCCATTTCGCTCCTGCGCGCACTCCCTAGATCATTGCGCACTCTCTGGGGAGTAAGTGTGTCCCCTGAGAACTCCTATCCGCATCAGGGCAGGACCACGATAGATTCACCGGGCTGAAGAACCAAACGCAACCGTAAACCTGCAACTGCAGACGCAGCGGTACCCACTCTGATCTACTACAGTGCGGTCGGCCGGGGACGCTGCTCGCGGCGACGACGTTGGGGAGAGAAGACAAGAGAAGGTGCAACCTATCCCCTGAGCAGGCCGAGACAATGGAGAAGCTAGATGGCAAGCAACCCAAACTCACCTTCGACACTCGAAAGACGCCGAGAGGACAAATGACGGACCCAGAACAGGATGCCGCCAATCCAGAGGCGCAAAGTACAGCTGAGGTGGACATGAAAACACTGCTGCACACAATGAAAACGAGCTTTGCCTCAATCGAAGGAAAAATGGATACCATATGCGCCAGAATGGACCAAATTACTCAGAAGATTGAAAAGCAAGATGGGAGGATTCAGGAGGCGGAAGCACGTATCTCTACCCTAGAGGACGACCATACGCAGGCGGCAGGACAGCTCACCGACATAGACAGGCTACTGAAGGTAATTGCGGCAAAAAACGAAGATATCGAAGCCCGCTCAAGACGAAATAACATACGCATTACGGGCGTTCCCGAATCCACCAACACGGGGAAGCTTGAAGACTATGTAGAACGGATGCTGACTACATGCTTTGGCCAGGAGGCATTCTCCAGAATGCTAATAGTTGAAAGAGCGCACCGCACACTGGCCCCGCGGCCTCCGCCGGGTGCGGCGCCCGGCCCATAGTTGCGAGACTGCTCAACTATCGTGATCGCGACGCGGCCCTCCGGAGAGCAAGAGAGATAAAAGAAGTGGTTTTCGAAAATAATGCCATCTCAATCTACCCTGACTTTACTCTTAATGTTCAGGAAGCACGGAAGAAATTCGCTCCTATAAAGAAGAAGCTCCAACAGGACGGCGTGGAATATGCGATGCTCTATCCGGCACGGTTGCGGATCACCTACGAAGGTAAACAACAACTTTGCAGCACTCCACAGCAGGCGGCGGACTTCTACAAAAAAATAGTGCTGGCAGCTAAGAAGACGGCGCGATCACCAACACCTGCTCAAGACGCCCTGATGATACACGCAGAAGACTGAGAACAGCAACAGACACTTACCGAACCGATAATACTAGGTGATCATACGAACACTACTGATATAGACACTGGTCCACACCTGAAGGTAACATAATACAAGACTAATGTACGCCTCGCTGTCGCACCTGTAAAATTTATTATGGACGGTGGGAGCACTGTCGGGTACAGTAACGAGGTGTCAGGGCCCCTCTCCACACGCTACTAGAGTGTGGGAGGAGCAGTTGCGCCCCCTGGGAAACACGTCTCCAAGGGAGCACCCCTGTCCCCCTGTAGTGGGGTTTGTTATGTTGGGCATTTGCCCTAGTTGTTTTGTAAGCCAGATATCGTCACCAAAAGACATCAAGGCCTCTAGAAGGCTTTTGCTGTTATATTTAATGCTACACTGTGTAGGTCAGCTCATGAATAGAGATCTCCATCTGCTGCGCCAGGCACTTTACCTAATAACATGGGCTGGGCACTACCTACGCAGGGATATGATGACGCATAAGTTACGTATGTTTTCAATGCTTTGGGCTGTACAGGGAGGGATTCAGAGGGTGGATAATGTACACGGCAAGTTGGGGCCGCCGTTGTGGGAGGGACGTTGGGAAAGGGGGGTAGACATTGCAGAATTGGCGTTTTCACACACTCACCACTACAATCAGAATGTGCAGGAATCACTTAATCGTAGACATCAGAACAGAGGTGACACGAATAGGGCCACTCAAGGAAACGGGTGATGGCTGATGAAGTGCGCAGGACCAATACTGCAGTGGGACTGGGTTTGCTCACCTGGAATATTAGAGGATTGGGGAATCCTAAAAAGAAAAGGCACATCCTGGCTTACCTTGACAGGCACCAGATCAGCATAGCTATGCTACAGGAAACACATACACCCCCCCAAACGCAGCCACAGTTCGCCACAAGGTGGGCATCGCACAGATATTTCTCCTCATACTCTACCTACTCCAGAGGAACAGCAAAAAAGCGGTACCATATATCGAGGAAGGCTCAAAGCTTGACCCACAGGGGAGATACTGCATGACATGGGGAAGACTGGCCTCTGAGTCTATAACGCTGGTGTGCTGTTATGGCCCCAATGTGGACGATGAGGATTACTACATTACCTTATGGGCGCAAATCGTAAACATAGGCTCGACCCATCTAATCTGGGGAGGCGACTTTAATCTAACACTGCACCCACCCCATGACCGCTCCCATCCTATGCCACATCATTATACCAAAGCGCAGCGCCTACTTCAGCAAATAGTAGTGGACAATCTACTAGTGGATCTCTGGCGCCACCATCACCCGACACACTCAGAAGGTACATTTCATTCGGCGGTACACAACACTTGGTCCAGGTTGGACATGTGGCTCGTATCACAAGATATCGCATTACATACTCACTCCTCCCGACATCTTGCGCGTACCTACTCAGACCACTCCCCCGTGTTAATGATGGTGACACCCCCAGGGATGTCCCCCCAGCCTAGACAGTGGCGCTTACAACCCACGATGCTATTGGATGCAGTGTTCAGATCTGAACTGGGGGAAACGCTAGAGGAATATCTGCGACTCAATATAGATTCCGTCCCGTCCCTGACCTTGGTATGGGAAGCGCTGAAAGTCACTATACGAGGCCAATGCATGGCCAAAGGTGGGGGAATCCTCAAAGACATCCGCGCTACTATAGCGCGACTGGATAACCAGCTCAAACAGCTGGAGGTGGAGATGCACGGGGCGAGCGATGGTCCCAGGATGGCCAAAATTCGGGAGACCCTAATAGAATACCAGGTGGAGGCAGAAAGGGAATGCCTCTTCTGAGGAAAATATCATAAGGCGCGTAGATACGGTGAAGGAGAGCGCCCTGGCAAAGCCCTTGCCGAGACTATTCGACCGCCCCGAACGGCAAATCATGTCCTAGTTATCCGAGATAGAGAAGGTGAGATACAACGAGATGTGACGGCCATAGGGGAGGTATTCACTGCACACTACCGCACATTATACACGTCATGCGCGGCGCGACAAAACGAAACCCCACAATACTTGCAACAGATAGAACTGGCCTGGCTTAGCAATCGACAGAGGGAATTCTTAGCGGCGGATCTGGAGGTAGATGAAATACGGGCGGCAATTATGCAGATTAGCAATGGTAAGGCGCCAGGAATAGATGGCCTGGGCATAGAATTTTATAAAGCATATGTAGACACTCTAGCCCCCCTTTTGAAGGAAGTTTACGAGGAGGCTGCTCAAACAGGGACACTACCATGAGAGAAGCCATGCTGGTCTCGCTGCTAAAGCCCGGAAAGGTCCCTGAATCCATGGACTCGTATAGACCATTGTCATTGATAAATTGCGATGTTAAAATATTGGCAAAGGTCTTAGCGAATCGGCTCACTCTATTGATGGATGGGCTTATCCGGCCCGACCAAGCCGGGTTCATACCCAACCGCTCAACCTCGCATAACCTACGGACCCTCTTTTCCATCCTGCACGATATAGATCAAGAGGAGCAGGCCGTGGCAGTCTTCCTAGACGCCACCAAGGCGTTTGATTCTCTGGAATGGGGGTACCTCCTCGCAGTCTTGACACATATGGGATTCCCTCCGGGCTATCTAGGATGGATCAAACTGTTATATAATAAACCCTGCGCCTCCTTGCTGCTCAATGGAAAGCGATTCCCGGCCTTTGATATCACCAGAGGCACGCGACAGGGCTGCCCCCTTTCACCCCTACTATTCGCAATAGCTATGGAGCCGCTGGCGGCCATGTTGCGTCAACATCACAAAAGGTACGCGCTTGACTACCACACGAGACCGATACTAATATCGCTCTATGCCGATGACATTACGCTTTATGTGCGTATCCCCGCGGAAGGCCTAAACGCCATGATACGGGAAGTCATAAAATTCGGAGCCTTTTCGGGTATTACCATAAACTGGGGAAAGTCCCAACTCATGCCGCTCACAAATTGCACTACACCTTTTCCAATGGACTATCCGCTGTTATGGAGCAACGACGAGGTCCGTTATTTGGGGATAACCGTAATCAGAGACAAAGAGGAGCTCTTGCGCGCTAATTACGGGGTAGTCCTGACTAGGGTAGAGGATCTAATCAACAGATGGATAGCTTTGCCGCTTTCTCTTGCAGGCCGAATAGCCTTGATGAAGATGGTCATCCTGCCCAAATTCTTATATCTTTTCACAAATATCCCCTTCCATCCTGGACGACCGTTTTTCACTAGACTGAGAAGTCAACTTATCCGTCTCGCATGGGGCGGCAAGCAACCCCGGATCCAATGGCGCACCCTTACGTTACCATTTGCTCAAGGCGGGTTTGAGGCGCCTGATCCAGAACTTTACTATCTTAGCGCGCAAGCACACTTCGCCTCATACTGGCTGACCCCCCCTCCCTTTATGACGCACTTGGCGGTGGAACAGGGGCACATGGCGCCGCTTCCTTTAAGGGGCTTTCTGGGAGTAGACGACATGACTGCCGGGGGAGGGAGATCCACAGTGGCCTGCACAAATAGAGCGTGGCGGGCTATTGCCAAAAGATCCCAAGCTTCCATGTTATATTCCCCGTTGCTCCCGCTGCTAGACCAGCATAATCTGCCAGTCACGCAGGAAGGAATCTGTAAACGCATGCTCATCCGACTAGGTCTCCACACTTGGGGGGACATGTACAGTCAAGGACTCTTCAAAAGTGCGGCCGAGTTTCTAGGCAACACACCACCCACCACTCTGGACAGATTCCTATATATTCGCTTACGTCAAGCGGTTAAAGCAGCTACTCCCGCATTCCCGGAAGAACCCCCCACACTAGTTCCACTGCACCAAATGATCCGGGGAGGGGCATCGCATGCTGTATCGCATATATACAAAACTACTATAGGGGCGGGGACACACAATGCTCTGAAAGCCAAACAGGGGTGGGAAGCAGAATTGGGACACACTATCACGGAGGAAGCCTGGACATACAGTTGTCAACAAACTGAACGCATCACGGCTAGCAGCAGGTTTAGAATTATTCATTTTAAATTTCTCCATAGAATGTACTATACCCCGGTAAGGATGCACAAGCTACAGTTAAGAGACCATGATCGATGCGATAGATGTCGACAGGAGGGGGCGGGTTTCCTACACCTATCGTGGGAGTGCCGCTCTATTGCAGACTATTGGTCAGAGGTGGGGAAGGCTCTGGGTGATATACTAGAGATGCAGCTGGACCTTACACCAGAAATGGGTCTCCTGGGTTACCTCCCAAACCACAGAGGTCATGCTAAAAGGCTTTTAGCGCTAGGCCTGCTGATAGCCAAGCGGAGAATTGCTTGCAGATGGGGACGGGGCAGAGCGCCAAAGTTCAAAGAATGGTTGACAGACCTCACCTATTGTCAGGAACAAAGCAATATTTACGCTGAACTACTACCCCTTCGTTCACGACCCTGTGATATCTGGGGACCACTTACTCTGTATATGCTTAAACTGACCGGGCCAGACACAGACAGTGGGGCCACATCATCACAAATCACTCACCACACTGGGACTGACGGGGCGCATGGTAGTGCGACCAATACCTGAAGAGAATGGCGAGACATTCCTCTTGCCACGCACACTTAAGCCACTTGTCCTGTGAAGAAATTGCTATGCCCAAACTCGAATCGAGAACTAACTTGCTGTATTCCGGATAGTCCAATGTAGCATCTATCACAACTGGCGATTGTAAAATTGTTATAATGCAACAGGCTGAGATGATGATTACAGAGCTTGTCAACTAGTAAACCCAATGTAAAATGTCTTTTGCGTTTCTCACCCACACTGTGTGCCGAATGTTGGGACCTGTACATTTAAATTTAAAGCTATGCATTGACCTGAGCTGCCTCACGATTACCACAGGGATAGCTGCTGCGCTTTGACAACTGTGGCTGGGCTGAGTTGAACCTGGCTGCGCCATATGTTCAAGAGGATGCCAAATTACAAGATCATTATTCGATATTGCCCACTGCTAATGATTTTACTGTCTGATATATACTGAGACTGATGTACTTATATATTGCAGAAATGCACTGGTCTGATGACTCTATGAGCTGCCAACGTAATGTGTACCCCTTCTTGCACCTGTTAGATTGATGTAATGGAAAAAATGCTAATAAACAAAGTTTAAAAAAAAAAAAAGAATCCCCATGATGTTGGAAGAAAAGGACGCAAATTTGGCGTGGATACCTTATGTGGTTAAAAAGTTACAGGGGCCTAAGCGCGCACTACCCCAAATAGCCAAAAAAAAGCTTTGCACAGGGGGGGAAAAGGCCTAGCAGCGAAGGGGTTAAGGAATGCCTTCCCATTCATTCCTATGGGCCTGGAGGCCCATAGGAATGAATGGGAGGATATTCGCAATTTGCGAGTACCAAATCGGTACTCGCAAATTGCGAATGCAATTTCAAGGGTGATAGGGGGGCCAAAAGGCCACCCTGATGCACCCCCCAAAAAAGGTAAGTGTGCACATGTGGCACACATACATGCCCCCAGGGCATGTCTGTGCGCCACATGGCACTTACAAAAAAGCAAAAATTTGCATTTTTCTAAGGATTTGCAAATTACCACCAACTTAAAGTTGGTGGTAATTTGCGATTCCTTAAAGCAGGCTCGCAATTTTTAACTGCTTCCTGCATTGCATTTAGGGAATCGCAAATTGCGAATCCCTAACTGCATTCGCAATTTAAGTAATCGCAAAAAATTGTGATTACCCATATTGCGAATGCCAAGAGTTTGATACATTGCAAAAGGCATTTTTCTGCGAATCAACCCGTTTGCGAACGCAAAAAGCCTTGATACATCTGGCCCTAAATGCCTAAAATCAGTCTGTGAGAGTCTACTAGCCCTTAGCCGGACTAAATGCAAACAGTATAGTCCCTCATCCCTTTTAATATTAGGCCCCTAACTCTAGAAGTCCCCCTACACCCTTCATCGAAGACTTAAAGATGACTTTCAAATGCTTTCAAGGGAGATGAAAGCCTTCTGAGCCACCTCACCTTACGACATTACAGGACCAAAGTGACATTTTGCCTTCGCCTCACAACATTAAACTTAAGACTTGAGCATTATTCCAGTCTTTAGTTGAAGGACAAATGCTTCAAAAGGGAGAAGACAGAGCACCTCTATCTTCTCTCTGGACAGGACAGAGGGCTTTATTTTTAGGCCGAGCCTAGCGGCAGCGCGCATGCGCTGCTCACGTTGCGAGACTGCTGTAGTAGAGTATGGGAGAGAAGCCACGCACACTCTGTTGGAATTGAAAATGTTATTGCCCCCTTGCTCATGCTTTGTACTGTATTAAGTTAGCATTCATGACGCCATTTTATTAGTAGCCGCCATTTTGCTCTATGATTAAAACTTAGCTTCTGTATCATGTTGCTTGCTTCAGCAGAAAGCTGCTGTGATGCATTTGTGTCTCTCAAGGTTGGGCCTCGCTGTGCTAATGAATACATTGTTTTGTACTTTTGCATACCTTTCCCATGAGATGGGAGCCTGCTCCCACTGGTTTAGCTGCGAAGGCAGGCTGAGTGACCTTGGTGCACAGATAGTGTTGTGCTCAGACTCAGCATTGAAACTTATCCCTCTGTCTTTCTGCATGTGTAACTGGTCCCAGCTGGAAATTTCCAGCCTGGGCGTGTCTTGTGGGTATTGGAAATGTATATTATGTTTTACCAAATGTTCTGAAGTCAGTCCCTCGGCCATCATCTCAGGAGACTGGTCAGACTGGGCTCTGCTGCAGCGCATTACTAATAAACTTGCTTGGTTTGTATTCTATACTGTCTTCTCGACTCTTCATTTCTTGGAAGGCAGAGAGGTGGTCACTTGTGACCCGGGTGGCCCGATTCGGGTCACTTCCTTCAACTCTCCTCCCATATTTTTCATTGGCTTGTGTCATTGTCTTTTGTAAATGCTGCCTTCGGATTTGTTAATAGGCTTGTTAGTCCCACCTTAGTATGGCCTTGTCTTCATTTGTACCCTCCCATGGCGACTGGCCCTTTTACTTCAATGGGCTGCTAATGGGCTGAAGCTGACAACAGCACATCTGTGTTACATGTCATCTGTACTAAAGCCACCTCACGGGTTGTTTTTAAAATCCTGCTTTATTAACAACACCACTGCTACCACCACCACCACCACCAATGCCACCACCACCAATACCACCACCCACCACCAATACCACCACCACCAATACCACCACCATCAATACCACCACCTCCACCAATACAACCACCACCACCACCGCGAATACCACCACCACTAACACCACCTACACCACCAAGACCACTACCACCAACACCACCACCACCAATACCACCACCACCAAAACCACCACCACCAATACCACCACCAAAAATACCACCACCTCCACCAATACCACCACCACCAATACCACCACCACCAATACCACCACCACCACCAATACCACCACCACCATCAATACCACCACCTCCACCAATACCAATACCACTACCACCAATACCACCACCACCACCAATGCCGCCACCACCAATACCAGCTCCACCAATACCAGCACCACCAATACCAGCACCACCAATACCACCACCACCAATACCACCACCACCAATACCACTACCACCAATACCAATACCACCACATTAGTGCCTCTCGCTCACTAGTAATAGCAGGGGTAGTGTACGAGGCCGGAGCTGCAGCTGAGACCATCCCTCCCTCCCTCCATGCCTGCTATAAAGCACAGCCCGCTCTGCACCAGGAGGTGAAGCTAGGGCCCTACTACAGCTGGAGTGTTTTTTATTAGGCCAAAGATAGCAATGACATTACGCAATGCCACACTGCACACTCAAATCACGGAGAGGGCAGAAAATAGCCCCCCTCCCACCCACTCTTCCTCCTGAGCCGCGACAGTGTAATCACAGAGCGAAAGGTTTTGGAGCGCTTTGTTAGTGATACTAGCTCGGATCATATGTAACTCTCACTTCACACTTTGTGTCTGTGTAATTTACAACACTTACACATCTTCTTCACTGCACTATTTATCACTACTTTGAAGACGTCGCAGGCCGGTCTCTTCCTCTGATATTTACAATCTAACAAGCGGTCGAGAAGGCCTTTTATTGCAATGCAATAGGTCTCGCATTTGCGAGAGTTTAAGCTATTAGTATTGTAAATGACAATGCCTTTTATTTATGTTTTAAAACCCAAAACATAAATAAAAGGCATTGTCATTTACAATGCCAATAGCTCAAACTTGTGTGAATGCGAGACCTATTGCATTGCAAATGCTTGTTAATCTTGTAACCTGGGGCCATATTATGTAAGGGTTCCTGCCCTGATCTGTGCTGTGTAGCATCTTTAACTTGGTGTGGCAGACATAGACCTAGACAGTGAGCCCCAAAACTAATAACGTGCTGCCACCAGAGCAGTGTGAATTGTCACTTGCCCTGTTTGAAGAGCATCACGAAAGGTTGAGCAGATGTTCGAAGCCGCCAGTCCACCATTCACTTTACAGGTGGAAGCATGGCTGCCTGTTAAGGGAAGTCGGGTGGGTCCATAGAACCTTCTTTACCCCCTTTTGAATGTCAGTGTGTGAACTAGTAGTAAGACAGCAACATTAGTGTATTAAATGGGGCAACAATTTAAGCACAGAGAAGCTAGTTGTAAACACTGGCAGCTAGTGTTAAGGAGCATGGGGGTGTTGCCCCTACATTCATTGAGGAGGAGAGAAGAGAAGAGGAACACTGAGCAGCTCAATGCCAGCTCAATGCTAAGGGCTGCAGTTTGCTTGCAATGAACCAGCTGAGTATGTGTCTTTTAGAGGGAGGGAGGGAAGGAGGGAGATGGAGTGAGTACTAGTGCATGTGTGCTGAGCCCTCGGAGCCCAAGCCAGTGCAGTGATGTCGGGAGCAGTGTGTATGGCTTGTTTTAGCGGCGCTGCATAAGTCTGCCATGGGGCACCTTTGCTGTGGCCCAGGGCGGAGTCAGAAAGATCCATAGATGTAAATGGTTGTGGCGCAGCAGAATTATGGTGTCAGTGTGGGTGGTGCTGAGGGGACTGTGTTGGGGAGGAGTCTGGCAGCTAATTTCGGCCCTGGAAAGCTGGCCTCAACAGGTGGAGAATGTGTGTAGCCTGTAGCGGCATGCTAAAGAAAAGCTGCTCTTGTCACGTGTGCAAAGGACGGAGTGCTCCCTTCAGGGGCGTAACACAGGCCCCCGTAGTGCGGGGGGCCCCCAAGCTCCAGGGGGCCCCCTCAGCACAGCACTCTGGCTGCAGAGCTCCTGATTGAGCCCGGAGGGCCCCCCCCCCACGTCCCTTGCACAGAGGCCCCCTCGAGTTTCGTTACGCCAGTGGCTCCTTTCCCCTTCTGGCTGTGATTCTAACCCATGTTTTGCCCGTGGCAAACCTTTGGGCTGAAATGCAGGTCTGGCTGAAGAGTAGAAGTTTCACAGTCCCTCTGTCCCCACTACCTCTGACAGTGCCGGGGACCTGGCGTTACCATTAATGCGACAGCCAGGCCCAGGTGCCTCCATCACCACTGCATGATTTAAAAGTATTCTCCAGTTCCCAGATACTTGGTGACCGAAACGTCACTTTTTGTTTGAATACGGTTAAATTGCTGCTCTATTGATTTTAATGTTGAAAAATGCTGACTTTTTAACATCTTTGTTACGAGTGCTCTTTCTTCTTTTGGAGGAAAGACAAAAGACAATGATAAGATGCTTTAAGAAAACACATTGGGATTTATTACATCATTTCTTAAACCGAGAGACACAGATTGTAACAGAACCCCCTCCTTCAGGTCAGACTTTTACAGTCCACCAGCTGCCCTTGGTTGTAAAAATATAACGCCTGGATAACTGCTGACAAAATCCCCCATTTCAATATTCATTAACCTCTCTCTTCTTTTTCCTTTTGCCTCACCCTCATTTTCTCAGTTGCTTCTCAACAACTTCAGCTCTTCTTCATTCCCTCTCGCCCTTATAATGCTTTCTCTACTCCTAATCTGTTGTCTGCTTAGTATCTCTACGACTGTGTTAGACCTGGCATATTTTGACATGGTTTCCCCTGTCTTTTTGTTTCTGGCCTCCTGTTTTTATTGTGTGCTGGACTTCGTTTTTGCTGGTGTTTGGACTCTAGGCACTTTAACACTGCTGACCAGTGCTAAAGTGCATGTGCTCTGTGTCTAAAATGTAATGGCATTTGGTTTTCTCCATGATTGGCAAATTGGGTATATGAGTAAGTCCCTAGTACAATGCACTACATGTCCCCAGGGCCTGTAAACCAAATGCTACTAATGGGTCTGCAGCACTGACTGCGTCACCCTTATAAGTAGCCCTCCAAACATTGCCTCAGGCATGCCACTACGGAGCCTATGTGCGCAGTTTTTAGCTGCCATGTTGACCTGACAAGTACACTTACTTGCCGGGCCCAAACCTTCCCTTTCACTGCATGTAAGGCACCCCTAAGAAAGGCCCTAGACAGCCCCCAGCGCCAGGTGTTGTGTATTTAAAAGGTGGGACATATGTTTTTAAGTTTTACATGTCCTGGTAGTGAAATGCAACTAAATTTGTTTTTCCTTACAGCAATGCCTATGTCTCCCATGGGTTAGCATTGGAGCTGCCCTGTAGCATTTTACACAGATATTTTTTAATTGGGAGCTGATAGAAAATTGGAGTTTGGTGTATCTGGACTCACAATTTAAAAACACATCTTTTAGTGAAGTTGGTTTTTGTATTTCAGATCTGAAAATGCCACTTTTAGAAAGTTGGCATTGTCTTGCTTTAACCATTCAGTGCCTCTGCCTGTCCCTAGAATAGATGTCTAGGTTGGATGACAGTTGGGCTATGTGAATTCGCTCTGGACAGTCACACACAAAGGGAGCTGAGGTGTGCCCTGCATATCCCGATGGTCCATCACCAGGCTGATGGGTCGTCCTGCGCTAGAGTGGTGGGAGGAGTTGACACTTGCACCTGAGTAGGTCTGTGCCTGCCCCACACAAAGAACTGCATACCCCACCCTGTAGTGTGTCTGGAGCCAGGGCCAAGAAGAGCAGGGTCTTGTGCACTACAAAGACCTTCCTTTAAAGTCTCCCTACTTCAAAGGCCAAAATGGGTTTAAGTACTGGACCTGTGACACCTTAACAGTAGAAACACTTCTGGACTGAGAACATTCTGCCAGGAAGACGAACTGTCGGACTGCCAGGAGGGGCTGCAACTTTGCTGCTTGCTTTGTTGTGTTGGCCAGCTGTCTGCTACTTCTTGCCTGGGAGTGAGAGGACTGGACTTTGCTCTCTGCATCCTGCTTTTTAAAGTTTCTCCAAGGGCTTGAGTTGAGCATGCCTCCTGTTGGAACTCTCAGGATCATCAAAGACTTCACCTGCATCTTGCTACCAGCAACTGGGCTCCTCTGCTGTGAGTCCTCACCTGCCAAGTGGAGCCAAACCCAGTCCTGTACCCTTGGAGGTGATTCTGGTTCTGCAACCAAAAAGTCAACGCATCGACTCCAAGCATCACTTCAGAACCGGCGCAGCCCTGCAAAATTGACGAATCAGCGCTGTCTTCACCGAAGCCATAGTCCCCACTCACCGAGTGTGCAACGTGACAGCGACTTACAACGCAAGCCCAGACGATGACGCTGTGCCTCCGAAGTACTGCCGCTGCGTGAGTCTTGAGCACCACTTCATCTTAGTCCGTGACGCACCACTCCAACTCCAACACAGCGCCGGCAGCCTGGTGGTTCGACATCAATGGCGTGGAATCGATGCACCGCGATGTGACATCGACGAAGCATCCACACCACGTTGCCTTCAGGACCCGGGCCTCGCACCTACAAACGACACATCACCTCCTCTCCGCCCCATATCATCTCCAGGTGTGAGCAGCAAACGACCCTGTCCTGCCTCCAGGACAGGGTCCTTTGCTACACTTTGCTACAGTGACTCCTTACCTCCTTTGTGCAATGCATCATCCCTGAGAGCCAACGTGCCAATGACCTGCATTTCAGTAAGGCACCGACGCATCACCTGCCTTCACGACACCTCACATCCTCAGCGCACCGCACTGTCTTTGACTTTGTGATGCATCCGAGGTACTGTACTGGGGTCCGTGCAACTCCTGTAGCTGGTCCTCGCTCCATCGCAGTCAGACTGAACTTGTGGATTTGTCTCGGTCAAGCATGACTAAATAGCCCCAGTTGGAGCTATTGTTTTCTAAGCGTTATAACTGCATTTAATATTGAAGGATTCATATCTGGACTTGTATGTTGGATTTTTGTTGTTCTAGTCTTGTGTTACACAGATACATTTTGGCTACTCTTCTAAACTTGTGTAGAGTACTTCTGTGGTGTTTTCACAGTGTTACTCTCTGTGTGTGCACAAATATTTTACACATTGCCTCTTTAGTTTGGCCTGACTGCTGTGCCAAGCTAACTGATGTTGAGTACAGGTAAAGTTATTGTGTACTATACTTACCCTGACTAGAGTGTGGGTCCCTACTTGGACAGTGTGCAAACCGCTGCCAAACAGAGACCCCAATTCTAACAGTCTGCATCAACCTCTTTGCCTCCTCAAATTGCCTCTTTTTGTTCTGTTCCCCTTTATTCCTCAGTCTCTCTTAATCCAGTCACCCCTCGACGACATATGTGTGAAGTTGCAAAGTGTCTCTCCCTATCTACCATAATTCTTGTAAATAGTATGGTTATCACACATAGTTCCCAAAGTTTTCTTGCATTTAGATTTTCACATTCAAAATCATTACTTTTAGGCTGCTTTTATATTATTTTCAGAAAAAAACAATACAATCTCCCATCCAGTTTCAAAGACGTGAGGAAAACAGTTCATGAGAAAACTGTACATCCATTTTCAGTTTTATCTAGCAATCATGAGAAAATAATGCGAGACTGTAGGGAAAGAGCACTAGGCTGTAAATGGAGGAAAAGCTAAAAATTCCATGAACTATGGTATAGCCAATACTCAGGCTGTGTGAGACATCACTTACAGTACTAATTAGGAGTGTGCAAAACTGCGCAATTAATTTTCTTGACCTATTGAGAAATTTAATGAAACCACACTTTGGGCATGAAATGCAGTTTGGTGTTGTTGTTTGTGTTATTTTTCATGCAAGGACATCCTTATCTAAAAAAGTCACACAAGGAATTGGCAGGAGACTGAACAGAAAAATGTCTTTTGCGCACTGGATGACAATTTGTGAAATTGTGTAACGCAACATGAAATGTGTGAATTTTCCACACCCAAACTTCTCCTCTGCCTGTATCTGAGCAAATGAATGATTTGATATTCCTGATATTACAATTACATTCTAGTCTTGTTCCGCTCTATCTCCTCCTTTGTTCCTTCATTCTTTTGGTCTGCCTCCAACATTCCATGCCTACTTATTTCTTTTGTGACCTCATTATTCATTCTTACTTTGTCTTCCCTCAGTAACTGTCCCCTCAATCCTTCTTTTATGCATTTTCTTACTTTACATTCTCAAGAGCCCACCATCTTCTCTGCAAAAAGTTTCGGTATTAATTTTTGTTAAAAACAAAGGCTTATTTTGCTTGTCTATATTTGGAGCATGATGAGATAATCCCAGGGAGCAACACTAAAATATTGTGATACCAAACTGTAAAATTAAAAATAACAATAGAATTATTGTGAAGGTAAGTAGATTTAGCAAAGTAGATTTACATTTCTTAACCTCACATCTATGTGCTTTCAAGATATACATATCTTTAAAATTCATTTGTGTGGTGATAAGTATAGAAAATCTATACTCGCCTATAATTTACTTCAAAATGTTGTTGTGTATGTTCTTACTATATTTTTTTAGCACAATATTTAGGACTCAATGACACTTAGCCATTACACCATGATTTCTAATTCACCGTTTGTCCACTATTTGTTAAATTGTCACCATGATGGTGTGTGGCACCACCTGGGACCAGACAGCTGTATCACCTAAAAAGTTCAGTTATAGATTCTAGGGCTTTCTTCGATCAGATATTGGCGTAGTCTTTTCTCCAACGCGCATTACAAACACAATACGCATCTTAAAATCGCTGCTCGCTTTATTCCTTCACACACATCATAAATATTTGCTCCTCCTCATGCGTGTTTTTCAGTTAAACATATTTATGTTTTTGAAGATTTAATGGTTTCTGCCCTGGAACATGCTGACCCATCCTTTCCGCTCTGCACAAATGAGGCAGGTGTTTTCTAATACAGCTAGATCCAATTCAGCCCTGAGTCTCAGGAGAAAATTGTGTAAAGCTGTAAACCCCAGAACTATTATAAATGTCAAGTTTTTATGTAAAAAGATTTCTCAATGTAATTTCTACTTTATTGCAGCATAATCTTATTTTTCTATAAAATTATAAAGATTTTTACGCTAAATAGCACTTCTACTCAAGATATCACAGATGATGCAAAATTAATTTTTCATATGCTTTTTGACACCTCTTTATCTGCGGCTTTATCCATTGCCAACATTGTGTTTACTACATGCAGTAGCTGTTAAAGGCACTGAAAACTATCCGCGCCCTCCCTTTTTAGGCTGGAAAATTATTTTTTCTATGTCTTTCCGGAGATGCTATGTTATGTATATTTGTAGAACTCCCTAAAACCTGGAGGTTATCCGTGACCTCAGTAGCCGCTGCTACCGGATGGGGGTGGTGGGGCGGGGGCGTGGGGTGGAATGAAGAAAAAAAGAAAAAATGACTTACCTTTAACGGTCGGCCGCCGCCTCTCCTCCGTTTTCGTCATCTTCCTTCTTCCTGCAGTCCCGGCCGGCAGCAGGAAGTACCCAGGCACACAGGCTCCCCTGAGCCAATCACAACGCTGCAATGTAGCATTGTGATTGGTCTGAGCACCATGGCTGGGTGCTCAGACAGGGAGCCTGTGCATGTTCCTCACCAGGCTGTGTAAGGCAGCCTGGTGGGGAACATGCAAAGTGCGCATGAACTGTTTGGCCGGCCCAAGAGGGCCGGTCAAACGTTCATACACACTTAGGGAGTGCACAGCACTCCGCCCCGGCTCTGGCCAGCCCCGCCACTGACTGCAATAGGAAAAATAAAATGATAATAACAATAGGTTATTATCATTTTATTTTTCCTATTGAGCAGTGGGCGACGTTCCGCCTTAGCGGAGAAGCCGCCACTGCCTGACCTGCCCTACCGTTAGGCAAGTGGACGCCCATTCGAAAAGCGATTGCTTAATCTTCATCTTCAGCTTCTTGCAAAACTCTAGAATGGACAGCTCTGGCTCTATTCTCATGTTACCCACCATAGACATTCCCGTACTGATAACCCAGACCTAGAAGTTATCAGTTGCACATCAAGCCAGCACCAATATACAGCTGTTATCTTAAATAGACATTTGTCTGTGTTGTTACATTAATAATAAAATTATTATGAAAATTCAGCAGTATCAATTTTTCTGATGCCATCAAGATTAAGGTCATGTTACATGATTTACGAGAGAAAAAAAATCAGGATTAAGGGTGATATGATGTCACTTCCTGTGATGTCATTAATTTCAAAGGGTATGTGAAGTCACTTCAGCTACCCTAGCATTTTGGTGAATCACCGTTCATGTTCCTTTTCCCATTCCTCTCATGTTTAGGTTCGACAAAACCATCACCAGATCGCTTGTTTTCAGGGACCACAGATGGGCATTGGGTGAGCCCCCTTCAGGCCATTGGCTTGCTTGGTTGATCTCCCTTCCACCCATTGTCTTGAAACATGGTCAATCACATTTTGGATCGTCCCACTGCAAAATTTCTATTGGCTGTTTGGATATATTCCATTGCCTCAATTGGAATGCAAGAGGGGTTATTTTACATCTGAAAAACACAATCAGTCTTCACACATTCAATACTTTATGTCTTACTTTCATGATATAAAGAATTATTTTTTGTTACACATTAGGGTAATTTTTTTAATTCATCTTTTCAGAACTTGCAAACGATCCAGACACTACTATGATATTTGGTGGTCATCTTAGTGCCTGGCTCATACATAAGGGTTGAAAAAAGATTAAACAATAACCCTGATCCTGCAGCAAAATAAAATGATTGTTTTGTGTACATCGTGAAAGCAAAACAAAGTATTGATTTTTTTCCAGGTACTGCTTCAAAGTTTTTTCCTGTGAGCACTGACATATGAGCCTGGGACTAAGATGGATGCTGGCGGCTCCTCGGCCCTGACGCTGGGATGCTGTTTACACAAAGAGCGTGCCCAGTGTCTTATCCTCTCCTCTGCCGTTGGAACGCTACATCCTTTCAGCACACTCAGTGCCTCTGCTATGGTCCTGTTGCTGGGCCACTACTGCTATTCAGCATGCTTGTGACTCATTAGTGCTGCAAACAAACATTTGCAGAACCAATTGGTACTGCTTGTAAATCTCAATACTGAGCAGAAGTATTTGCTTTGCCAATGCTTGCTCTTTATTTGTGCCAATAGTGCAATGCCACCATTCCCCTATTTTCCCATTTACTCTAGCTCATTTAAGAGAGAAAAATGCTAACAAGTGATGCTTGCTTTACCGCACACAAGTCTCTGTATAATGTTACAATGAATGTAAATCCATAGTGCAGTATTATGTCTGCAATGTTCTTACTTCCTTTGTAGATTTGGTGAAATTTGCAAAAGAAATTATTCAAAAGAGCTCAGCTGACCCAAAATAAGTCCAGTATTCTACATTGTGTACCACACTGAAAGCACCGATGTGGCACCCGAAGCCAGCTATGCCGCGTGTTGAAGACGTTTTCTGCGATCCTCGGTGCTATAGGTGTGAGCCACAATGTCAGCACATCCTTCATCTCCATGTACAATCATTCTCGTCTCTCCTTCTGTTCCACCTCTCATTCTAGCACTTCCTCGCACTAGCTCAATCCATCTCCCTAGAAGTCTTACTACTTATCCTCTATTCACATCTGCCTGCTCCCTTTCTCACTCTGTGCAGCTGCCTCACCTCCTTTCTCTATCATTGGCCAATGGTCACCATATATCTGCCTTCAGCTCCACTCTCCCTTTCTGACACTCTCTTTTTCTCCAGAAGTTTACTACTATCATACCACTGTCATGTCTCACCTGAAGCTTCTTTCAGAATTAGGTGGTATGTGCGGTCTAAAGGCCAAATTTGAGACTGTAGAACAGACATGGATAGTGAACCCTGCTTTCCCCCATGCCAAAAATTGTGATCCTGGGTAACATCCGTGTATCTCTCTGTGCCTGCGAGGATTTACCTGAAAAAATCAGTCATGCAAAGTGGACTAGAGTATCAGAGGAGTCATTGCAGTAAGGATTAGAGGTCTGGGGCTACAAAGGTAGGTAGGATTGTAGCAAGGTCGAGGATGTATGATGCTACATCGCAAACGTTTACATCGCAAACATTTACATCGCCGTCTTGACATCGCATACACATTCACAACGCACACTTTCACAACGCAAACCATTAGTTCGCTTCCCCATTGAAATGCATACAAAACACAATCACAACGCACACAAACACCCTGCACGCTTTAACATCGCGATTTTTCTCCCGACGCCTAAATCCTAAAACACTGTCCTACACTACGACCAGACACTGCCCTAAACCCTAAACACTACACTCTAAGCACAATCCCCCTTACGCCTAAAGCCTAAAACACTGCCCTACACTACGACCCCCAGACTCTGCCCTAAACCCTAAACTGTAAGCACAATCCCCCTTACGCCTAAAGCCTAAAACACTATCCTACACTACGACCAGACACTGCCCTAAACCCTAAACACTACACTCTAAGCACAATCCCCTTACGCCTAAAGCCTAAAACATTCCCCTACACTACGACCACCAGACACTGCCTAAAGCCTAAAACACTGCCCTACACTACGACCACCAGACACTGCCCTAAACCCTAAACACTACACTCTACGCACAATCCCCCTTACCTCTCTCTCCTCGCGTCGTCTGTCCCGGTGCTCGCCTCTGTCCGCGTCCGACTCTCGTCCATTACACCACATGCGATTTAAAAGCGCATGCGTTTTAAAAGCGCATGCGATGTAATGGGACCCGTGGTAATGGTCCACGTCGTAACGTCGCTTGCGTTGTAACGCTTGCGACGTAAACGCATGCGATGTAACGCATGCGTTGTGATGGGTGTTCGCCAAGGTCGAAGACTTACTGGTTAAAGCATATGTGGCACTGGGGTCACTGTTGGAGGACCAGAGCGAGACCCATCAAGTCACACTTGTCAAGTATTGCACTTACCCCCATCGTCCCCCGAAGCATGAAGCAGAACTTGAAAAACGAACCGGCACACTGCCATTATTGCCTTAGAGAAGACCCAAATCTCAGGCTGTATTTATGCCATCATAAAACATGACATTTAAATGCACCTGAAATGTTTTCGACATATTTCATATTATGTACATTATCATGAAACATCATAAGGTCATAACTAAACTTGAGATCTTCTATTTCCGAAAGGAGTCATGGTTGACCACCCCTCAGACCCTTGTGGCATCGCGGCCCCTACAGAAATGCCCTTGTGTGTGTTGTTCCATCCGCTGCTGCTGTCCGCCCTTTACTTATTCTTCATGGTAGGAGCTGTAATTGAAACAATGAACTCTCAGAAGTTTACTTTTGGTTTTACATGCGAAACAAGAAGCTTTTTAAAAAGGACTAGAACACTTTGTCAAATTTTAAAATATAGCTGACATGTCTTCATGCCACGTCTTACACATTTGGCCAATTCTGGCATTTTGGCAAACAGCACTTTGTATGCTGGGGTTTTGAATTATTCACGGCGGTGATAAAAGCAAAACTACAAGCCCCACAATGCAACATGGTGTTGGATAAAAAGCATAGTGCCAGTTAACAGACTCGTAAAATGCAAAATTAAACGTAGTCCCTGTCTCTCTGAATTTCTCAGTAGACAGCCAAGGCTTAAACAGCTCTTTCAGTGAGAGGGCAGAGACATCCTTTCAAATGCAAGCCTCTTGTTGCTCATGGCACTATTAGGAAAAACAAACAGGCATGTTAATTACCAGAACAGTGTGAGTAATAAACAGCAGCAGAAACGGTCTGTCTGAAAAGACACTGAGAAAGGAAAGAACAATTCTTTCCCAACCTATCCGCGGCCGAGATGTTGGCGCGGGTCAGGTGGAGCGCGTGCATCACCAAGGTGACGCGCCCGGCCTTCCACAGATGCTGCCGTGCGACGGTCGCCAGTGATGAGGAGCAAAGAGTTAAATAGGACCCGGACCCCCCAGGTTGGCTCCCGGCCCCGCCCCCATCCAAACCCACAAATCAATACTTGACGACCAAAGCTGTGGGTAAAAGAGGCCATGTTTATTACAGACCAACACACAAACATGACAATATATACTTAATACAATTCGATACGATATGGATTTATCAAATTCAATCGTTAAGCAATATGTACATTTAAGTTGATCATAAAATCATAATCCATCAGCAAGTCTGATAGAACCTAATTTATATACCAGAAGAATGTTGTCTATTGCTCCAGCACTAAGGGGCCTTCTGGCTCGCGTCCCCCAACCAACTGAGAGCCACGCAAGGCGCAACCCACCTGCGTCCTTGAGAGGTGAGCCCCTGCCATCTGGTCCTTGTCCGCCACCTGAGGGGCCCACCCCTCCACCACCAGGCTGGCCATCGGGGCTCGTAGGGAATAACCAGGGGCGGATGCCCCATGCCCTAGTTTGTAAACTGGCGCCCTTGCCCCCAGCCGGTGTCTCCATTCTCTCTGGGGTGAGCTTACCGTATCACCCCCTCAGTGCTGGCCTAGGGAGTATGCAGGAGGACTCCCCTTAACAATGTAAGGCAATTTATGTGGCCTCCTTACCGCCACTCTCTATTCAACTTCCAACACCTTTCCAAGCTCTACCTCTAGGGATGGGTGGGTGGGAGATTCACGGAGTCCCCTGCATACCGGGGTCGGCGCCGTAAGGAAGAGAGGGCGAGGACCAGGGCAAGTTGCCCTAAATAGGCCCACGCCCACTCCTCCCCCTCGCTGTTGCCTGCTCTGGCCGGAAGTGACGTCACGACGTTGCCCCGGAAGTGATTCACGCTGTAGATACGCCCAATCCTTTGAAGAGGAACCACGAGGGCGTGGCCGGGTTCCCGGGGGGCCGCGTCCTAATGGCGCGCTTCCTTATAGTTCGCGCTTTTCCATAGGACCCGGACCCCCCAGGTTGGCTCCCGGCCCCGCCCCCATCCAAACCCACAAATCAATACTTGACGACCAAAGCTGTGGGTAAAAGAGGCCATGTTTATTACAGACCAACACACAAACATGACAATATATACTTAATACAATTCGATACGATATGGATTTATCAAATTCAATCGTTAAGCAATATGTACATTTAAGTTGATCATAAAATCATAATCCATCAGCAAGTCTGATAGAACCTAATTTATATACCAGAAGAATGTTGTCTATTGCTCCAGCACTAAGGGGCCTTCTGGCTCGCGTCCCCCAACCAACTGAGAGCCACGCAAGGCGCAACCCACCTGCGTCCTTGAGAGGTGAGCCCCTGCCATCTGGTCCTTGTCCGCCACCTGAGGGGCCCACCCCTCCACCACCAGGCTGGCCATCGGGGCTCGTAGGGAATAACCAGGGGCGGATGCCCCATGCCCTAGTTTGTAAACTGGCGCCCTTGCCCCCAGCCGGTGTCTCCATTCTCTCTGGGGTGAGCTTACCGTATCACCCCCTCAGTGCTGGCCTAGGGAGTATGCAGGAGGACTCCCTTAACAATGTAAGGCAATTTATGTGGCCTCCTTACCGCCACAAGGGCGACCAGGGCAAACCGCCCTTCGCCCTCACCACCACAAGGCAACCCTTCCTATCAATCTTCAGGCTCGGAGCCATGTCGAATTCAAATGCATGGGTTCCTCAGTCTGGTTACCTCTGTAATGCGGGATAAACCAACTCAGGGGACAGCAGTCCCACATGGCGTCTTCCGCCAGCTGCTAATGTGTGGGATCCGAGGATCACCCATGTCACTCACCCAAGGGCGACCTTTCCACCGCCCCCAGCTTCAACTCGCTCTGCTGGTTGCAAAAGAGCCATACGAGCCCAACGCACGGGCAAGCGACCCATTATTAGTCGTGGCTCTTAATTTCGTCCTGGCGCTATGAGACCACGCTACCTTGGAAACGTCCTATCCAAATTTGGGTAACCCAGACCGAGCTCCCTCGAGGCCTGTTGACCCAATCCAACCGTATCATTACCTCTGTAATGCAAGATAAACCAACTCAGGGAACTGTAGTCCCACATGGTGTCTTCCGCCAGCTGCCAATGTGGGGGATCCGAGGATCACCCGTGTCACTCACCCGAGGGAGACCTTCTCACTGCCCCCAGCTTCACTCGCGCTGCTGCTTGCAAAAGAGCCATACGGGCCCAACGCACGGGCAAGCGACCCAGTATCTACATCGCTTTGGCAAATATACTGCCTCCATCTTGTCCAGTGACATATCTGGCTTGCTGCGCATGTCGCTGCCCCGATTCTGATTAGAGTGACCTCCTACCTCAATCCCCCAGCTGCGGGAAATAGTCCAGCACGCGATTTGCCCTAACTATACACAAGTCTGCACCTGATAATCGGTGGGCATGTACGCCCCCCTGAGCAACCAGCCGCTACAGATCCATTCCTAGTAGGCTCAGGTTATAACCTCCCCTAGGGAGTGAGTCCATCTACCTCCAAACCCAGTGAGCAGTATCTGCAGACCCCCCCATTGTCCCGAGATGCGATGTCCCTACCAGTTTGCTCCCCCTGGAGGGGTCCCCAAAATAACCCTGCACCTGTTGCTGGAAATAAGGCCAATCCCTCGGATGACTACCCCCAAAGTGGAGGTCACTCCACATGTAACTTGCTAGGATCTTGTCACAAAGGGAGCTGAAACCCAATTAAGTCAGCTTTTCTGCCTTCAGTTATATCGATTGTTTGAAGAGTTTTGGTACTGTCGGTTTGAAATAGAACAGGGAAATGCACCAATAATGAATGATTCGTTTGGCCCAGTCCTATATTTCTAAACAGCCATCATCATCTTCACAGATGTGTCACGGAGTCCCCTGCATACCGGGGTCGGCGCCGTAAGGAAGAGAGGGCGAGGACCAGGGCAAGTTGCCCTAAATAGGCCCACGCCCACTCCTCCCCCTCGCTGTTGCCTGCTCTGGCCGGAAGTGACGTCACGACATTGCCCCGGAAGTGATTCACGCTGTAGATACGCCCAATCCTTTGAAGAGGAACCACGAGGGCGTGGCCGGGTTCCCGGGGGGCCGCGTCCTAATGGCGCGCTTCCTTATAGTTCGCGCTTTTCCACAGGGTTAGCTCCAAAGCTCTGGGTGCTGGAAGTAATTCTGGAAGCTGCGTGGTGGCACCGCTCCGGATCTGAACAGGTAATTTCATCTGTATGCTAATTAACAGATGGTCCTCGCCCGAGTCTGCTCGTGAAGCCTTAAGAACACGCTCTGTCACAGCTTGTGGGGAGCAGGAAGCAGCTTTCCTGCTAATGCATGGGGAAAGGGTAGGGGCAACCTTAGAGCTGCCCCTTCGACTTGCGCACCCATCATCAGCACTATGCTTTTTACAACGTCCTCGAGCTACCCCGAGGAATCCGCAAAATCGCCCTTAATTGCCCTTTCAAAAGAGAGATTAAGCCACTTACCCGAGCCACCCAGGGTTTGATGGAGCCTGTTCACATCTACATAATCTGATTAGGATAGTAAAGCAGAACGAAGGACTGCTACATCCTGAATCCAGTAGTTTGATAGGCCGAGTCATGAAGAAAGCATCATCACGCCTATGGTCAGACTTCCCTCACTAAAGAGGAGAGGGAGGCATCTTTAGATCTTGTTTGAGCCCCCACTTCGTGTCACACCTGTAAGATGTTACCACATTTGTATTCTGTTCTAAGGGAGGCCACCTGAGCCACGTCCAGCTGGTCTCCAGTTAGTCGTTCTGCTTCTCCCCACGTCTTCGGGAAGAATTCTAAACTCGGTCTCCAGATCTAGCTTGCTCCACAACTCTTCTTTCCTGCATCTACTTCTCTCTCCAACCTTTGCATGCTCAGAGCTATAAACTGTAAACAAAATCTCAGAATGGACGCCCAGTGCGGTAACCAGCTAAGTGGACAATGATCATAAAAAGTACCAGAAAGGGACTTGCAGAGCTGCTGAAAGCTGCCAGCTCACTGAAAACCATAAACTACGCACCAGTCTTTCACATTTCTTCATCCATCACATTGCTAAGTGCTGCATCCCATAACATGATAACTGCACCTTTTTTTACGGAGTTTTATATAGCGCGAACTTGACCCGAAGGTATCGGGTATCAGAGTGCTTTACATAGCACCAGTTGCGTTACATGAGGACACATTCATTTTTGTTAGGCACGGGGAGATTAAGTGATTTGCCCAGAATCACAGGATGTTCAGCGTCATTTCCGAGACTCGAACCCGGTTCCCCAGATTCGAGGTCGACCGCCCTAGCCGTTAGGCCAACTCCTCTCCTTCATCTCCTTGGTAGACCTTACGCATCGCATCAGAATACTTCCCACTTGGGGTCAAAACAAAACACCCTCCAACCACATGCCCTAAACGGTGTAGCATGCTTCCAATGTAGCCAGGCGCTTAAGCATCCCATACTGGGGTGGTAACTAAGAGCTATATGTATGGTGCAATACAATTCATGGCGGCAGTAAAGCTGCTGATTCAGGCAGACCAGGATGTGTACATTGGCTTCTCCTTCCGGGTCACGGGTGCTCTCCTGTTCTGCCCCCATCCCTGCAGCTTCCTGTCCATTCTATGGAAGAGATAGAGTGGTGTCCTGCCCTCTAGGTGTTCTCCGAGTGGGAAGAACTTACCTGCTGTGTAAGTGGGAATGAAACTCCCCTGCAGTGAGTGAGTGCTTGTGTATTCAGTAAATACTGTCACACTGCTAGCCACAACTGCCCCAGAACAGATTACAAAGCCAATTGGCCATCAGCCCACGCAACTTGCCAGTCCAGTAAATTGAGCTTGTAGTAACTCACCTGTGTAAATACTACTTGAAGTTCAACTGTACCACTTAACGTAAATATGCTGAAAATAACCACTGTATTCTGAAGCTGGGCTACGACCACAACTCAGTGACATTTCCCTGGGAAAAGCAGCATCTTGACCTTGCCACGGGAATCACCACCACACCTGTTGTGGTCTACAGTAATAATGAGAAACTTGGAGCCAGGAGAAACAGTTTTAACTTCTGGCCTCCTATTGGGCTAAACTGTGTTATTTTTTTGAAATTATTCCTTTCCTCCCTTTTCAGTAAGACTGGGAATATTTTGAATCAATGCAACAGCTGCTAGGGACCGTGTGGTTAAAAAATGGACTGGCAATTACGTTGGGGAGCGAAGAAGTGTCTAGTCTGACGGTATAGTCACTAAAGTGTCATATGGTGGTAAATGTAGAGGCATTCGCAGCAAGTAGCAGTGTTCTTCAGTCTCGAGTCTACAGCTTTAATAAACTGTTGTATCCTGGGAAAATGATGCTCTCCCTGTGCCTCCGTCCACTCATCTGACAGTATCATCAGGCTGAAACATGCTCAATGGGAGACTAAACACCCAGGGCATATACTCCCAGGACAGGTCATCAGCATGGGTTTCATTCACACATTCAGGGCTGTTCATCAGAAGCTGGCTGGATCTGCATCTCAGCAGCTGACTGTGCTCCTGAAGGGGAAACAGCCATTACAACGCGACCGTTAACACACGTTACCTTCATAGCACGGTTGTTACAGCGCAATTACCGTTACCACGCAGGATTTTACAACGCATATGCCTTAACCACGCATGCCTTTACAACGAAAAGGCAAGGTTGGTAAAGGCATATGCGTGGTAAAAGTAAATGTAAGTATTTATGGTAAGTATTAAGTGTCCTGCCGTGACGACTGCACCACCATGAAAATGCAAACATGGGGCCACCGGTTTGAACTCTTCTTATCTGGAAGTGGCAACTGCAGGTTAGCAAGAAAGTGAAATTACAAACCTGGCGTTACACAGGGAGACCCACTGGAGGGCTGAAAACATGGAAGAAATTTCCAACAAAATGTTGCACACCTATTGGAAGGTTCAATTGAGACACTACAATTCCCAGCATGCAGTTTAAAAAGTACTAACCTGCGAGGCCTACTGTAAGGCGTCAACTGAGCATGCTATAAAAGAAATGTTTTTGAAGTGTCAGTGCAAATTTATTTGGAGCCTGTGAACAAGGGCCAGGAGGGCCCGAAACGCGTCAGGCATGTCGAAAATCCTTCTGTTAATGCCGGTTTCCTGCTGTGAACATTAAAGGGCTTTGTTTTAAGCACACCTGCAATTGAGTGTGTCGTCGTTCTGAGGACAACTAAAGGGTGAATATATATATATATATATATATATATATATATATATATATATATATTTTGAGGAAATGTTTTTTTAGGGTTAAGGGTGGGTATGGGTTTTTGGGTGGCAAGGGAATTTTTTGGGTTTACGGTGGGTACGATTATTAAGGTGGGAAGGGAACTTTTAGGGTTGGTATGGGTTTTTGGGTGGCAATGGAATTTTTAAGGTTTAAGGTGGGTATGGGTTTTGGATAGCAAGGGATTTTTAGGGTATAGGGTGGGTATGGGTTTTAGGGTGGGAAGGGAATTTTTAGGGTTGGTATGGGTTTTTGGGTGGCAATGGAATTTTTAAGGTTAAGGGTGGGTATGGGTTTTGAGTGACAAGGGTATTTATATATATATATATATATATATATATATATATATGTGTATATATATACACATGCACATTCATATATGCATGTGTATATATATATATAGATATGGATATATCTATATATAAATATATAAATATATAATCTATATTTATAGGTAGATAAAAATAAAGTTTGTACATACCTGTCAAATTTTTACCAAGCACATGTAGTTATCATGCATGCCTTTACCACGAAAATGTATTATACAGATAATTATTGTAGCCAGGTTGTAATGGCCGTGTTGTAAAGGCAAGCGTGGTACCGGTATGCGTTATTCCGTCATACATCCCTCCTGAAGCAGCATTGTGCAGGTCCCCTCCTGTGCTGCAGCGCCCCCTCTCAGCCACCAAAGGTCCCTCTTTCACTGGCAGAAAGAGTGGGAGTTGCTTGGCCTTTGATGATGTTAAAATCAGCGGGAACCAAAACGTGGGACAGTGGGTGTCCCACAGTGGCTCTGTGTGGGCAGCGGGACAGAAGCTACAGCGGCAGGAACGCATCTACGAAATGTGAGACTGGCCACCCCGCGTGCCAATCCAATACCTTGAGCTTGAAGTAACTCCCCAGGGTATATGAATTCTGACCAGCTGTACCCACTGCCTTTCCAGAAGCCTCTAGTTACCCACCGGGCTGACTGTTTTGGCTTCTCTAACCCAACCTCGACCTGCTCCACAAGGTACCCCCTAAGGGCCCTCAGCACGCACCCCGCTTCCACCCGAGGATGGTGGAGAGCGCGAGGTACTCGGAGCGCGGAGTCTCCCCAGACACTCGGATGCATCTGTGCACATGTAAATGAAAGCACTTAGCAGACATCAGCGTCAAACCTGAGCTCTGAGACGAGCGTGATTTGTAAGCTGCATCTTGGCAGCAAAGCAGGATCTGCAGAGGGTTCCTGGGAGAGCAAGAGAACCGTTCAAGGTAAGCGGAAACTGAGCTGATGTGCATTAAGCACCGACTCGGCTTCCGTACAAGGTAAAGCAGCTGCTGAAACGGCTCCGTGTTCCGCGGTGTGAATCAGCCACGTGCCCGCAACCTGAGGGGCAACCCTGTTGTCTCAAGGAGAAGCCACATATTGGCTCTGCAAGCAGAGGGATAGGTCTGCCGTCTTACCGAAGAAGCGGTTATCACCTCTGTAACCAGAGGGATAGCAATGCTGTCTTACCCGAGAAGCGGTTAAAAACTCTGTAACCAGAGCGATAGCACTGCTGTCTCACCTGAGAAGCGTTTATCATCTCTGTAAGCAAAGGGGTATCTCTGCAGTCTCCCAAACGGCGTGTTTATCACCTCAGTAGCCAGAGGGATAGCTCAGCTGTCTCACCTCATAAGCATTTATCACCTCTGTAACCAGAGGGATTGTACTACTGCCTTATCAAAAAAACATTTATCACCTCTGTAACCAGAGGGCTAGCTCTGCAGTGTCACCTATGTAACCAGAGGGATAGCTCTGCTGTTTCACCTCATAAGCATTTATCACCTCTGTAACCAAAGGGATAGCTCTGCTGTCTCTCCTAAGAAGCATGTATCACCTCTGTAACCAGAGGGATAGCTCTGCTGTCTCACCACAGAAGCATTTATCACCTTGAAACCAGAGGGATAGCACTTCTGCCTCACCCGAGAAGCATTTATCACCTCTGTAACCAGAGGGATAGGACTGCTGTCTTACCAAAAAAGCATTTATCACCTCTGTAACCAAAGGGCTAGCTCTGCAGCCTCACCTAAGAAGCGTTTATCACCTCTGTAACCTAAGGGATAGCTCTGCTGTCTCATCTCAGAAGCATTTATCATCTCTGTAACCAGAGAGATAGCACTGCTGTCTCTCCTAAGAAGCATTTATCACCTCTGTAACCAGAGAGATAGCACTGCTGTCTCTCCTAAGAAGCATTTATCACCTCTGTAACCAGAGGGATAGCTCTACTGCTTCACCTCATAAGCATTTATCACCTTTGTAACCAAAGGGATAGCTCTGCTGTCTCACCTAAGAAGCGTTTATCAACTTTGTTACCAGAGGGATAGTTCTGCTGTCTCACCTCATAAGCATTTATCACCTCTGTAACCAAAGGGATAGCTCTGCTGTCTCACCTAAGAAGCGTTTATCAACACTGTAACCAGAGAGATATCTCTGTTGTCTCACATCAGAAGCGTTTATCACCTCTGTAACCAGAGGGGTAGCTCTGCAGTCTCACCCAAGGCACGTTTATCACCTCTGCACGTTTATCAAAGGGATAGCTCCGCTGTCTCACCTCAGAAGCATGTATCACCTCTGTAACCAGAGGGATAGCACTGCTGTCTCTCCTAAGAACCATTATCACCTCTGTAACCAGAGGGATAGCACTTCTGTCTCTCCTAAGAAGCATTTATCACCTCTGTAACCAGAGGGATAGCTCTGCTGTCTCACCTCATAAGTATTTATCACCTCTGTAATCAGAGGAATACCTCTGCTGTCTCCCCTAAGAAGGGGTTGCCACCTTTTGTAACAAGAGGATTACCTCTGCTGTCTCTCCTAAAAAGCTTCTATCAACTCTGTAACCAGAGGGATAGTTCTGCTGTCTCACCTCAGAAGCGTTTTTCATCTCTGTAACCAGAGGGATAGCACTGCTGTCTCACCTCAGAAGCGTTTTTCATATCTGTCACCAGTGGACTAGCTCTGCAGTCTCACCCAAGAAGCGCTCATCAACTCTGTAACTGGAGGGTAACTCTTTTGTCGAACACAGGAACCAATTATCACCTCTTTAGCCAGAGGGATAACTCTGTTCTCTCCCACAGGAGCCACTTATCTCGTCTGTAATCAGAGGAACAGCGCTATTGTATATATACCATAAGTAATGTAGCACTTCAGTGACCAGAGGGATAGCTGTGCTGTCGAAAGTAGGAACCGTTTACCAACTGAGTGATGAAGGAAAAGCCCCGCTTTCTAAGGAAGGACCATTTCCTAACTTGGTAACCACATGGACACATCTGCTCCCAAATACTATTAAAAAATGTGCCACATTATGCCGCATAATTAGCATTTTCTTGCTGCACAATTTACTGAACCCTGCCGCATAATTTGGCGCTGTCCTGCCACATAATTTCAGTGGCCCTGATTATAGTTTAGCCAGCTCCATTCACCACAGTATTTTAGCTCTGCCTACCCTTTATGTTGAACTTGTTGCTATCCACATAGCGTGTCCGACTGTTGTCTGTCTCTTAATAACCTTCCCAGAATACAAAAGAAGAAGATAAGAATAGTGGCAGCTCCTCCACTAAGGTGGAGTAGCTTCTCCCCACTGCTGTGCAGCAGTGAAATAAAGGAAAAATAAAATAATAATAACTTAAGGTTATTATCATTTATTTTGTCCTGCTGCAGCAGCTTTGCAGGGCAGGGCGGGGCTGCTCTGACACAGGAGCAGGGGGAGTGGTGAGCACACTTTGCAAGTGCGCATGAATGTTTGGCCGGCCGCCAATGGGTAAGAAAGCACTTGAAGATGTAGGGCCCAATTCACAAAGATAACTTACATGTAATGAAGTTACGACTGTGGAGTCTCTGCACTTGGGGCAGTGCGCACTGGAGATTCGCCCCAAGTGCGGAGATTTCACCCGAGTGCAGAGACTCTGCAGTCTTAACATTACTACCTGTAAGTAACTTTGGGCCTCATTAGGATAGCGGGCAAACTTTCGTCTGACTGCCATCCATTCGGAAAATGGACTGCCCGACTACAAGTCGGTGGTCCCACAGTCCGAATAAGGATGCGACCGCCACCACGGCAGTCGCAATGTCTATTTTATGTATTGTGACAGGTGCTGCAGGCTGCAGCACCTGCGGCAGTGCATAAAATATGCCTGAAACATATCCCTGCACCATCTGGCAGGCACCATACGGGATATGTAGGGGGGCTCCATAGGTGCCCCAAAAACCCAAAACTGAGGCCCATGGGGCAAGGGGGGCCCTCTACTGGCCCCCAATGTCCCTTTCTGCCTGCCTTTTCATGGCGGGTTCACCGCCATGTAAGGGCCGGGGGAAAGGAACATCTTAATGCCTACGGCGGTGCCTGGCAGGCACCGCCACCATTGTAGGCATTACTCCGCCTCCGACAGACCGATGCTCCTTAAGCCCGTTGGATCCGTGGCTGTCGGTCTTTCCAACCGCCACACATCCGACCGCCATCCAATTGCGGCAGGCAGAAAAAATCATTGCGATGGCAGTGGGATCACCACCGACGGGCTGTCGGTGGAGGTCCCACCATCATCGTAATCGGGCCCTTTGTGAATCGCGCCGGTACTGACTTGGGGTGTGGTTTTTTTACATTTTATTAAAGCTTTTTTGAACCTGGTGTTATACCAGTGCACCGTAAGCTTGATATGAAGTGGCCCCATACAGCCAGTAGTCTACTCTCGTCTGGACACTGAAAGGAGGATTAATGCACCTTACCAGAGAAACATTTGGCGCAGTTTGTGTGTGTTTCCCCAGTGGAGAAAATGTGGCGTAATGGCCAGATCTGCTGACTTTGGAGTTGGGGAACCAGGTTCGAGTCTCGGCATTGGCTCAACATCCTGTGATTCTGGGCAAATCACTTAATCTTCCTGTGCCTACCAAAAATGAATGTGTCCTTGTGTAATGTAACTGGTGCTCATGTAAAGCGCTCCAATACCTTCGGGTCGAGTTTGCGCTCTATAAAACTGCAAAAAAATAAAGGCTTGGACCAGGGGTAGAAACTGCAGGAGCCCTACTGCTAAGATCTGCCTTAGAAGAGGAAGCTGTACTTCTTTCGTAAGGCGAGGATCAGCAGGGAACGGAATAAAGTTCAGATGACTAAAGACTGCAAAGAGTTTTTACCAAGGGAAGGAATAGCTAAGGATCCATAAGCACCATGTATACCAGCAGGGCTCTGTATGACCCAACATCTCTTGTGTAACTAGAGGGACAAGGATCTGCAGACAGCATCCCATAACTATGAGATTGGCTAGCCTGCATAGTACCAAACTCACTTAGCTCTATCTCTGTTTTCCAGGAGCCACATCAGCCACAAAGTGACACAACTGTTGTCCTGTTCATGTTGGCCATCAGGGTAGTACCATTTTGGCTGCAGTCTATAGCACTGATTGCAGAAACATTTGAATCTTCTGTCCGGCCCTTACACTTTCTGAAATGATATTTGAAGTCAGAATTGGACCATAGCACTGCATCTCAGTTGCCCAGTCATAGATTTTAAATCTGTTTCTTATATGTATTTTTTTAATTTTCATTACTTTTCAGTTATAATTGCATTTTTCTTAGCATTAAAGTTGAATTTATTTATTATCAAAGTTTGGAGTATAAAATGTATATTATTTTTGGTGTGTAATATTTTTTATTTTAATTTAACATACATTTAACAAATTTATTGCGATTTCAATTTTTAAATGTATTTTAGCATTGAAGCTATTTTTAATGTATACATTTTTATTTTTGTAATATTTGAGAGGTTATTTTTTTTTATTATTTTAATAATGTAATACCTATTGTATTTTTTATTTTTCACAATGTTTAATATGTTTTGTTCTTAATTATTTTTTATCATTATTAGTTATTTTTATTTTCAATATGTGTATTTAATAATTTTATCTGTTTACATATTTTAATTCGTTTTAAAGTTAAATATTTATTTTTAAATGTATTTATACAGTTCTATATCACATGCATCTTTTTTAAATGTAATTGTTTTAAGTTAATATGTTTTCTTAAAGTTATTATAATGTTAAATATGTTAAATTCTATATTCTTACTCATATAATGAATATATTTTGATCCACTATATTTTTGTAGTCAATATTTTTGTACTTCATGTAGTAAGAATATAAAGTCGATATTTGTGTCCTCAATATTTTTTGGTTACATATAATATAGCAATATTTTTGTCATCAATGTTATGTTTTAGAAGCTATAGGCAGTGTTAACATTTCTTTTTATCAGTTGCAGATGCCATAGAGGTCTCAAGGGGCCCAAGACACTCCTTGCTCGAGTTGGAGTGGGGAAGAGAACCAGTTTTGACCAGTTAAGTGGGAGGAAGCACATCTAGAAAGGGGAGTGGCTAGGAAGCGGGAAAACATTTTCTGCCAATTTGAAGCAGGAGCTCTTGGGTAATTTTACAGTAAGGCGAAAAGGAAGTGCTGCAAAAGGAGTTGTGCATAGCGTGAGAAAGTACCAAGGATTGGGTAAGGAAAAGTGTACAATCACTGGCAAGTCCACAAGATAAGAATGGCACCTCACCAAAATGTCCTTAGAACATTCTTAAGAAGACTACACCTGAAGCATAAAGAAGACTCCTGCATGAAGAAAAGAACTCCAAGGACTCAAGGACTCTTGACTCCTGATGATACCCTGGGACTGGAACCACTCTCCAAGGGTCAGGTGGGTGGCCTCTTGCTTCCAGATTTGTCCTATTCAGAATTTTTGGCTGACAGCTTCAGTGGGAGTTCAATGCTAACGTGGCCTCCCCCTTTTAATTTGGATCATCACGATGGCGGAGGAAGGCTTTCAGCGAGCTGAGGTCAGTGCAATTCAACTCCATCCAACGCCCATAGCTGTGGCAGAGCAGCTTTGTTCTCCTGGCCCAATGGAGTATTTCTAATCTTTTTGCCATCAGAGGCGGGCACCTAGGCCCGAGAGAGGTGCAGCATTAGCGTGGCTCCAACTTGCACCCTTAATTATTAGCATGGCCTTTGTACTTAATGTACCATTCATTTTCCTCACTTTCCTGGGCACCACCGGCCCCGTGTTAGTGCGGCCTATGTCGAGGTTGTATTGCATTGTCGATTCTCTCTCCGCCCCACGGAGTCATTTTCATTTATTTCCATACATCAGTCTAAACCTGGTAGGGCCACTGCATTAGCGCGGTGAGCAGGCTCTAGCACTTTGCCCTCTCTGCTCAGCTGCTTGCTGTTGAACACACATGCGTGTGTTGTTATAAGGACCTGTACCCTCACAGGGCCAAAATCGTGACCGGGATGTTGGAGGTGAGTGGGGGGCTACGGGTTTGGGATTGTAAACTGTTATTTTTTAGGCATGGGAACATATTTATTGGTCTTCCTTTGCAATTAGTACGGGTTTGACATTGCTAACTTAATCTTTAAGCATGGAACGTATTCATTCATTGGTCTTTATTGGTGTTTAGTTTGTAAGCTTGGGCCCCATTAGAGTACGATGGCTGAAAAAGGTGGTCGGGTGGGGAAGAGAAAGGGGCGCAACCCTGAGTTGGCCCTACTATTGAAACTGGTCCTCGCCAAATTGGGCGATGAAGGGGGGCTCTGACAGTTCAGCATCTGACTCTGAACTGGGACAAGAAGCTTCCGTACCCGACTGTCCATGATGGTCCAATGTTCTTCCTTGGCTGTATTCCATTGTATAAAGAGAAGGTCCAAGAAGCAGGCAGTGAGTAGTCTGGTTATGGTTGAGCAGGGGGTCTTCGTTCCAGGGGCTGTATCCCTGGTAGACCAGGTGGTGTTCACAGGTCCTGCTGTTGGCTCACATGGTTTCCCCACTAGTTGTTCCACCGTGCTTACCGCGGATGTCTACAAACACTTCATTGCTGAACATTGTGGCCGCATCGCCGCCACCAGTCGCATACTCCACAGTCTCTCCCAGTCCATCTGAACCCAGCGAGGTTCTTGTCGACTCGGAAGACATTACGCAGACCTTGAAGGTACTTTCCTCAGGCTCGATGGAAGCATCCATAGACCTGTCCTCTGTCCCCCCACCCCCCAGGGGCCCTGACTCCCAGCGGGCAGGCTCAGCCAGTGACCACAGTGCAAGGTAGAGTGCTACTTCCCTCTCTAGAGGAAGGGTCTCTTGTTCAAGGATCTACGAAAGTCTGATCAAAGATTAGTCTGATCACAACTGGCGTGCTGGCTTCAGTGGCTCAACTACTCTCCCAGTTAATGGAGTACGCCGATAAAACTCCTGAGGGTTCCTCTTTGACATCCTCATGGGCCTCATACAATACAGTTCTTTCCGCTATTGCAAATTTAAAGAGGCAGGTTGATGCCATCACTAGAGCCCACAATAGCGAGAGAGAAGGGGCAGCTATGAGGCAAAGGCAGTGAGACTGTTTCATCGTTGGCAAAGGAAACCTCTGCATCCTCACCAGGTAAAGAAGCTAGGGGGGATGGACGGAGAGGGTACTTTGTCCGCTACGCCATTTTGCTCACAAAGCCAGGTAAGCTGGCATCACACGTGCCTGTGGAGGTGAAGGAAAAGATCTGGAAGGGTGATTTTGTTGATGTTTTTTCACTTAATAGGCATGTGAGTCACAAAAGAAAAAGCTGAGAAAGATGCTTCATCGAGGGAGAGGAAACCTAAGGTTAAGTAGTCTATTACCAACTGGTTATTTGGCTTCAAAGTGTATATGCCTGTGATGTAGAAAAAAATGCTGAAAATTGCGACTTCTATGATATTTTATTTGAATAAAATACTTAAGACTTATCGTGTCTACAGAGACACGGCTTGGCTAGACTGCGATTGCAACTTTAGGTGGGCCAGGCTGGAGGATCCTGACATAGGGTGGGTCCAGACAGTAGACAATGTCTGGTTAGAGAGCATTGACAATAAACCCAAACACCCCTAAAACAACCTTTTCATCACCAACAGGCCTCTGGGGACAAAAAGGGATCATGCTGGCCCTTAAATAGGAAGTTGGGTCGTGCAATTTCAAGCACGTCTGCCACCGCTTACACCCAGAGTTCAAGTGAGTCAAAAAGTTTAGAAAGAAAGGAAAGGATGTCATGAAATTATCCAACTAACTGCCTCTTACCCACGCCAATCCAGGTTTACAGATTGCTTCCTTGGCTTAATTTATACCCCAACACGGAGGCAGTGAAGATGTTAAACTTTGGTTTTTCCATGGGTTTCAGGATCCCAGAACAGGGTGTAACCCCCATTCCACACTGGAGAAACTTGGTTTCAGCCCACCTGCACCAGGAGGTAGTGACAAAGAAGATAGCGAAGTAGGGCACATGAGGGAGAATTGCTGGCAAATTTTTGTCACCCCCTTTTGCAGACTTTGTTTGCTGGCCGCTGGGCGTAGTACCTAAAAAAGAACCTGGGCAGTTTATACTGATTCATAACTTCTCTGCCCTGAGGGGCTACTCGGTGAATGATGCTATCGACACCCATTCTTGCTGAGTTAGGTACTCTACAGCGGACCAGGCATTGATCAAACTTTGTGAGTTGGGCACAGGTGTATTACTGGCAAAAACTGATATTGAATCCACCTTTAGACTCCTCCCAGTACATCCAGATGATTACCACCTGCTGGGATTCAAATTTGGTGACCACTAATATTATTACAAGTACATGCCAATGGGCTGTGCAGTTTCCTGCTCCTATTTCAAAATGTTCAGCTCGCTGCTGCAATAGATAATCACACAAAAAAACTGGGCACCAGGATGTCATTCACTATTTGGACAACTTTCTGATCAAGGGCCTGCCCGGTTATTCAGAGACCTGGGGGTCCCCCTGGCATATGACATAACTGTTGGCCTCTCCACATGTATCACTTTCCTAGACATTGAGATAGATATGGTGCCAGGGGAATGCCGCCTCCTCTCAGACAAGGTACACGCCTTCTGTAAGTCAATTGACATAATTTTAGGACTTACGAAGGTAACTCTGCAACAGCTTCAGGTGTTGGTTGGTCAGCTGAAGTTTGCCCTGAGGATCATCCCCATGGCCCTTGCAGATGAATGACCAGCCTCACACACAAGCATCATCACACACAGTTTTAGGCTGAGGTGAAGGAGGATTAGATTCTGGCACCGTTTTCTGCACCAATTCAATGGCTCCGTCATTTGGCTTATGCGGCCAATATCCAACCACACTCTTGGTCTGTTCGCTGATTCAGCTGCCAGTGTGGACTTAGGGGCTGTTATAGAGGGGGCAGAGTGCTGCAGGGACAACTGGACCTCTTCCTGGCATGACAGCGGGTCACAAGGAGTGTGGCTTCTTTGAATTGTTTCCCATTGTAGTAGCAGTGACCATATGGGCAGAGGTGTCTGAGAACAGAAGTGTTATTTTCTGGTCTGACAACATGGTAGTGGTCGTGGCTATTAATATACAAGGGGCTTCTTGCAAGTTGGTCCTGAGGTTGTTGAAGCTTTTAGTTGTGCTGTGCCCGAAATTGAATATTTTATTTAGAGCTAAACATGTGCCTGGGATTCACAATAACACTGCTGATGTCATGTCTCACTCCAAGTTGCAGGAATTTTCGGATCTTTCACCCGCGGGCAGCAGAGACAATGACAGAGTTCCTGCTATATCTGTGGAAGATTGAAGTCCCACCCTACCGGATCTGGTGACGGCCTCGCTAACGAAGCACATGCGGGTGTCTTATGAGAAATGTTTTGTGCATTATAGGTCCTTTCTGCATGAGCTGAACATTTCAGACATATTTAGGATCAATCCCATTTGTCTTTTCCTTGGAGCCTTGAGCAACCTGGGCCGGCCGGTATGATACGCTAGGGCACACCTCGCAGCCATAGGCTTCTTTACCAAGCTAAGAGGCTTAAGGGATGTAGCAATTGCTTTTTAGTCAGGAAGGCATTGTCTGGTTAGGCTAGACTAGGAGGCAGTGTTAATGATGGAAGGAGACCTCTCAAAGCGCAAATGCAGAGAGTCATTTTATACAACCTACGCAAGGTGTGCAGCTCACTATACAAAGTTACACTGTTCTCAGCCGCATTCGCAGTGGCATTCTATGGTGCCTTCAGAGTTAGCAAGGTAGTGGGTTGGTCTCGGTCAGACTATGCAAGGGGTTTAAAGTGGCGGATATTCACCTAGACCAAGATAGGCTGTCCATTTGACTGAGAAGATTCAAGATTGATCTGGAGGGGCACGGCACCTTGTTGGAAAATGCCCCTTTTGACATGGTTACCCCCCACTTATTCCTTGGTATCCGGTGCAACTTTGACTGAGTGTGTGCTGGGTTCCTGCTAACCAGGTCACCAGCACCAGTGTTCTTTCCCTAAACTGTATGAAAGTTCCACAATTGGCACACCTTTAGGATCCCTGTAAGTCCCTAGTAAGTGGTACCACTGGTACCTAGGGTCTTGGAATTAAAGAGGGTCCTTAAAGGCTGCAGAACGAATTGTGCCATCCTAAGGGACCCTCACCAAGCTCATGCAAACTGCCATTGCAGCCTGCATGTCTTGGTGCAGAGAAAACCGAAGAGTCGACATGGCACACATCCCTGTGTGCCATGCCTGCCAGCACGACATGTGGCATAAGTAAGATGGCCCTACATCAGGCCTTACAGTCCAAAGGCAGGGTGCACCATACCCATGTGTGGGCATATCTGCGGGAGTGGATATGTCCCGGTGATATCTAAGTTCACCCATAAATATTACCAGTGCACAGGGAAGCCATACAGAGTACATGGGCTGGATACTCATCATTAAGAGTTCCCCAGCTACATGATGGCTTCACTGTACCCCAGGGTGTTTGGTACCAAACACCTCATCTTAATAAACCCACACTGATGCCAGTGCTGGATTTATTAATATATGCACACAGAGGGCACCTTAGAGATACACCCTGAAAGTCTACCAACTACTAGTGTGCTGACTGAATGGTCTCAACCTGCCAGATACTATAGACATGTTTCTGACCTCCTGAGGTGAGAGTCTTTGCTCCCGGAGGTCAGGAACAAAGGCTGCTCTGGGCAGAGGTGTTCACACCTCCTCCAAGCAGGATGGGCATTCCAGAGCAGGAAGCTTTAAAGGCCCTGCAGTCTTTGTTATGCTACCCCGGGCCTCTCCAGATAGTGGAGGACATTCAGCCAGCACCACCCCTAGGGTGGGCTAGCTGATGTGGACTCCACTTTTTAGATTCCTCCATGTTGTTCTTGACGGAATTAGCATTCTAGGGTCAGGGTTATGTGCAATTCCACAGGAAGTGGTTATATAGAGGGTGTAGACACCCTATAGGTAGGTAGCCCATTGACTACTACCTGTCACTCCCCATAATGCCCCTAAATTGAGTGTTTAGGTGGCACCCCTGAACCCAAGAACTCAGATTCAACGCATCAACAGAAGAAGGATGAAGAAGAGTCACTGCCTGGCGAGAACTGCAGCAGGACTTTGGCGCGAAACCATGCCGTCCTGAGCCCTCTCTCGACAATCACGACAGAACTCATCCTGTGAGCTGGAGAGCTACCAAAGCCTTGGGTAGCTTGCCAGCACTTAAAAAACTACTGTCAGTCTCCCCTGGAGTAGAGGAGCTACACCCCTCCAGGCTGCAGGCACCTACAAGCTGAGTCCAGTCCACTATCTTGCAGCCTCCCAGCCCGACCAATGCTGCAGATGATCAGGAGAAGGTACTCGTGCTCTGGAAGGTCAGATCTGTCTCCCCACCGAGTGTGAAGACACCAGGACCAACCGGAGCCATGCCATACCAACCCCCGGGGTACCGGATGCTCAACACCAAACACCAACAGTGAGAGCCCAGTCCAGGTTCTCACTGCACCAGGACAAAGTAGCCATTGAGGGACGTCAGCATCACTGAGACCCACTTTGAGATTGGTCCAACTGTTTTGATGTTGCCCCTGCCAACTCTTTGTCTCTGACCGTGAGGTGTATCTTTGCGCACCCAGTCGAGCCGACCTAACCACTCTGACCCCGAGTCGCCCAGCCCTGGTTCTGATGAACCGGCTGTGTCCCCATGCTCCAAGACCCCTTGTGACCTCAGCTCCTGTTTGGGAAACCTCAAACTTGCCCGCAAATCCCCTCTGTGCAGCCTCGTTTCAGATGGCCCCCCTTCTCTGCAGCGCCAGTTACCAGACTCACTAGCACCCTGCTCCCGGTAGAACCTGGGCAGTTCCAGAAGAACTGCTGGTAGTATTTTGAACCTTGGCCTACTACTATCCTGATCCCAGAAGGTGAACCCCTGAAACTGACTGTACCTACCTTTATGCATCTTTGACTTTTCCTCCCATAGCATTGCATTGTGCATAAAAGCGCACAGGCATGAATGTTTTACTTACCTGTGCATATCTCTATCAAAAACTGTACTTACCTTCAAACGAGGTTCTTGAGTTCAAAATATATATAAAAAGAAGTGTTATTTTTCTAAATTGAACTCGGATTTATTCTTTGAGTGTGTGTCTCAATTATTGCCTCTGTGAGTATAACAAATGCTTAGCACTACCCTCTGATAAGCCTACCTGCTCGCCCACAAAAGAGAGTGTTAGTATTATCTACTTTTTCCTCTGTAAACCAATTAGAGGCCCACTGCACTCTGCAGAGTGTACTTCATTTTAGTACACTATATAGAGAGCCAGCTTTCTACAGACCTGCAAAGAACTCCGAGCCTCCCGGGGTTCTTCTATCCGCCCGGCGTCCCGCATGGAGACTTACTTACTAGTCTATAAGGCCCAACTCCAATACTTCAGCACTATGTATACATTCAAATTGGAATTGCCTCTCGCACTATGAGTTCGTAGTGGTCTTGACCTGCGCCCTTTAAGGCCATATGGGTGGATCCCTCGGATTATTCTTTGTATTCTTTCAGAATTGGTGCGGCGACTTTTGCGGCTGAGGAACATCGTTCCCACAGAGAGGTTCAGAGAATAGGCAGATGGTCATTTTCTTGCTTCAAGTGTTATATTCGACTTCAGACTTATAGTAGGGGTGCCTTGTTCACTTTAAACAATTGGCATGTGTTCCTTTCTTCATGCTTTTTTATTTTTGCTTTCTTTTAGTAGAATGATTTCCAAGGTGGTGTGTATCCTCAGCCATTTATTCATGCAGCAGGGAATGTACAGGTTGCAACTGCTCCATAGACCAAAGCCGGATCTGCTGAAAGACATCTTCAGGTGGTGCAGAGTCGGGATTTCGCAGCCTGAACAATTGGTGGAACAGACCAGAGGTTGTGTGGGGCTCCAGTTTCCAAATCTTGTCATCGAGCAACAGGGTGGTAATAACTTGGTGAACTTGGGCAGCAAAACACTCAGAAAAGTTATCTTGAGGGAGTTCACTTGCCTAGGTCAGGTCTTCACAGGTGCGGTCACACTCATCACTTGGTGCCACATGATACCGCCCAGTGGGCATGGACATTAGGTCTAGGATAATTAATGTGTCCGTCAGCCAGCTTAACTCTGAGATGTCAAAATTGTGCCCAGGCCCAGGGCGCCCGTGAAATATCCCTCACAAATTGAGGGATATTGAGGGAGAGGCGTCCACATGTTTCATGGAATGGAGGTGCATCTGTCTGATGTAGGTACTGACCTGTTCATACATGACATGTGGGCATAGGCTCAATCTCTGTTCTCTAGTGGGGAGGGCGAAGGACCTTATTGCCCTGGCCACCCGTGTGGCGAGAGACCTGTGTTGTAATGATTCAAAGTGGTTTCACTGTTCTATCTCCATGGTAGCGCTTGGATCGGGAGTTGCTGCGGGGGAACGGACAAACGAGCAGCTGGTGTCAGTAGCTCGACATTAAAAGAAAAAAAAAGGCATTGAAACTTACCAGTGTGTGTCCCCTTAACACTGGCGACGAGCGAAGCTTCCAGGGGACAAGACTGCCATCAACTCATCTTTTTTTTTCTTGAACCCACGGATTTGCCATCTTCTCCTCATCGACCGAAATCGTGTGACCAGTGAAGAGGCGACCCTCCAGGATTCCGGACATTTGCTCCTGCTTTTCCCGACTTCCTGTGAGTTTCCTAAGTAAAATTAGGCAATTTTTATGAGTTTGCCTTTTTTTTTTTTTTTCAAACGGTGCCTGCTTCTCGAGAAGCTGCTCATGACGCTGCTCTTGTGACGCTGTGGAACAGTGCGCGTCAGGAAGTGAGCAGCGTCATCACGTGACACGCACGCTATGCTACGTGCGTGCCACCATCTTGATGTGGTGTTAAATCTCCATGACAACCACAATTAGCAACGCACACCGCCACAGAGCCCAACTCACCGCTACTGAACCTCGAGTTTCTTTCACCAGTATTATTTATTAAATCGGATGTATCCCAAAGGATTTTACAGGTACTGTTTTCTCTATTTTGTGTCTTCCATTACAATTGGAAAAGCTGCCCGTGCCTGCGCTGATTGATCTGACTCTGATCTGATACATGCTTGCTGGTTGCCTTTTCACATTATTTTTGTGGATTTCTGCTTTTGCCCTTGATGTTCAAACGTGGATTGCATACTGCATCAGCCTTGCAATTTTTTTTCTACATTCACAAAGACTTTAATTCAAGTTACATGAATATTGTTCAATTTATACCGCTCTTGTCATAATTAAGCTAATTATTACTGAACTGTTCCATTTACACAAAAGCTACACCATGGCTACCACTTCTATGAACCAGCCTCCTCCATTCTTGTGTGAAAAAGGTGAACCATTATTACCATGGAAAAGGTGGAAACTTTTGTTCGATTCATATTTGGTGGCTATTGGAGGTGAAAAATTCTCGGCTCATAGGAGACAAGCTATTCTCCTTCACAATCTTGGAATAGAAGGACGTAACATTTATGAAAGCATTGACGTAATTCCTGTGGGTGAAGGTGATGGTGAACCATCTGATGCGTTTGAAATGTCCATAAAAATGTTAGAGATGTACTTTGGGCCACGCATCAAAGTTGTCTTGAAGAGACATAAGTTTTTCATGAGAACGCAAGAGAGCAATGAGAAGGTTGGGAACTACATAGCTTCTTTAAAGACACTTGCACGCACTTGTGAGTTTGGTGACCTCACTGACTCGTTGATACGTGATCAACTAGTTAGGTGCACCAACAGTCCCAGGGTGCAAGAAAAACTCTTGTCCAGAAACCCTTCCCTTAAGGAAGCAGTGGCCATCGTAGAAGGGATGGAAAACACCTCTGGTTGGGTCAAGGAGATGAAAGCTCATAAAGGCACTACTGATGACTCTCCATCTCCCAGTAGCATTCATGAAGTGACCCAAAGAGAGACACATCAAGACTCTGTTGATAACGTCTCTAAAGTGGTGCGTGGAACTAGAGTCATGTCTTCCATGGATTCTAGGATAAAATGTTATAGGTGTGGGAGTACCAACCACTCCTCTAATTATCCTAACTGCTATGCAAGAAATACTACATGCCACAAGTGCGGAATTAAAGGCCATTATGCGAGAGTATGCAAATCTGGTGGGAGAGTTCACACTGTGGAGAATGTCGAGACTATTAATGAGACCCCAAGAACTGTTATGTTAAGCGTGAGAGGTGATGGCATGGTTGATGCAGATCTCATCAGTATGCCAGAATGTGAAGTAGTAATAGGGGATAAGTTATTTGTGGTTCTGGCAGACTCTGGATCCCCTTTTACCATACTGGACAATGATCTCTGGGACAAAACCTTTCCTGAATTGCCCCTGAATGCCCCAGACATTAGCCCAATTAGCTATGGTGGCTCACACATAGATGTAACAGGTTATGCCATCATGAAGATTCACTTCAAAGGAAGAGAGACCATTGGGAAAATTTATGTTGCTAAACGTGGTGACAATCTCCTTGGGTGGAGACATCAGAGAGACTTGGGGATAATTCTCAATCCGAATGCTCATTGTCCATCGGAGCAAGTCATGCTGGTTGATCACTCTGCAACCTCTAATAAGTTTTTTGAGGAGTTTCCTCAAGTTTTCTCTGACAACCTTGGTCAACTTTAAGATTTCGAACACCGCATTGTGCTCAAACAGAGTGCAACACCTGTGGTACACAAAGTTAGGAAAGTCCCTAACATGATGTTGGAACCTCTGAAAAACGAACTTAAAAGGCTGGTTACCCTAGGAATAATCGAGGAGATCGAATCCTCTGAATGGTTGGCCCCAGTGGTTTTGGCCCCCAAGGATGGAGGGAGGAGTATTAGGATGTGTGTTGATTTGAGGAGTCTAAACAAGTGGATATGGGTAGACCGTCAACCCCTTCCTAATATCTCTGAGTCTATCAACATGCTGGGTGGTGCTAAGGTTTTCAGTGTGTTAGATTTGTCCTCAGCTTATCACCAAGTGCCCCTCCATCCAGAGTCTAAACACTTAACATCTTTTGTTACACCACTGGGGGCGTTCCGTTTCATCAGGATGCCGTTTGGGCTAGCTTCGGCAGCTGCCTGTTTTCAGCGCATCATGAAGAAGATCCTGGGAGACATTTCTAATGTCATGTTCTTTCAGGACGACCTTTTAGTTTACGGAAAGGATGACTTGGAGCATGACTGTGTTTTGAGGGCTGTTTTACAAAGATTAACTGACAAAGGTCTAACTGTGAATAGACTAAAATGTAAGATTGGTGTGTCTTCTGTTACATACTTGAGTCATGTCATCTCTGGAGAAGGCATCCGACCGAAAGTAGACCTGGCCAAGAGCATCATTGATGCCCCTGCTCCGACTGATAAAGAACAAGTGAGGTCTTTCCTTGGCCTCGCTGAATTTTATTCGAAGTTTGTTCAAGGCTTCGCCTCCACTGTTGAACCCATCAGAGCCCTTTTGAGGAAAGGAACGCACTTTGCATGGTCACCTGAGTGTGTTGCGGCCTTTAATTCTATCAAACTGGCGATTGGTAAAATGCCTACCTGTGGCCATTTTGACACCACAAAGCAAACCTTCCTTACAACAGACGCTAGCTTGTGTGGCCTTGGGGCGGTGCTTTCCCAAATTGTGGAAGGCGAGGAGAAGGTTGTTGCATTCGCCTCTAGGGCGTTAAAGAAACCTGAACAACAGTATTTGTGCATCGAAAGGGAGGCTTTGGCCATTGTGTGGGCGATAAGACACTTTAAGTTTTATTTGTGGGGCATTCTTTTCTCAGTGAGATCAGATCATCGCCCCTTAGTCCAAGTATTCTCGTGTGTGGAGAGTGAGAGACTTACACCCAGACTTAAACGTTGGAGCGAGGGGTTGGAGGGGTACAATTTTCAAGTACATTATCTTCCTGGTTCTGCCAACAAAGCAGCGGATTGCTTGTCAAGACTGCCAATTGAGGTTTGTGCACATGCTCAAGACTGTGACTCTGCTGGTGTTTGCTGGGTTAGGGAGACTGCTATTCAGGAACTGGAGTGGAAACAAGCTTTATCTGAAGATGTTTTGATTCCTGTTGTAACAGAATTTGTTATCAAAGGGTGGCCTGACAGCAAGAAACTTGACTCTGACATGTTACCTTTCTGGTCCATCAGGCATGAGCTTACTCTTTGTCAAGGTCAACTCATGTGTGGTGAGAGAGTGATACCTCTTGATGCTTAAAACCAAAGCTTGTCAACCTTGCTCATGAAGGACACTTAGGTAGAAATCTCACTAAGGCTCGTCTTCGTGAGAGGTATTGGTGGCCCAGGATGGACAGTCATGTGGAGAAAGTGGTTAAGGAGTGCTGTCTGTGCGCCGCCAATGATAAATCCCAGGTCACCAATACTGCTCCTTTGTCGTCTGTTGAGGTTCCGCACGAGCCTTGGGTCAAGCTTGGTTTGGATCTTATGGGTCCTTTTGAGCTTTTGGGTCCCTCAGAAAGGTTTGTAATTCTTTTGGTTGATTACTCATCAAAGTGGGTGTCCGCTAAATGTGTGAGTTCTGTTAATACTAGAGTGGTTATTGACTTCCTCAGGGATGAATTTGCTAGTGAAGGCATTCCCAGGTTCCTCACAAGAGATGAAAGATTTTCTGAGTGACTTTGGCATCACCCATCAGAAAACTGTGCTCTATGCACCCCAAGCCAATGGTCTTGCGGAACGAATGAACAGGGTTGTGAAGGCGTGTGTGCAAAGGGCGATTGATATGAAAGTTCCTCTAAAGAGTGTACTAAGAGATACTTGGTGGGCACATCGCACTGCCATCAATGTGGTGCTGCGGAAGTCTCCCTTTCAGATATTGAGAGGGAGGGTTGCATTATTCAAACTCAATCCTGGCTGGTTACCCCTCATTGATGGTCCTGTTTTGGATAAGGAGGAGATGGGTGCCAGAATCCAGTCCTACCAGGAGAAGTACAAGGAGAGGTTTGATTTTAAGAAATCAGCCAAGGCCACGTCATGGAAGGTTGGTGAGTGGGTACTTATAAAGAGACCATGATGGCATAGAATGGGTGTCACTGAATTTATGGGTCCTTTTGTCATTACTTCTGTTTATAAAAATGTAGTTACTGTTCATAATGGTGGTAAGTGGAGCATGTCTCGCCTGGTGAAATTCAGAGGCGACAAGTCTTTGTTTCCTTCATGCCCAGATGTTTTGCCTGGCCCAAGTTTTCCAAAGTGCAGTTTTTCTCCAAGTTTTCATTCTCGAGGCCTTTCTCCAAGGTCTTGTTGTCCTCCAAAACGTTATGATGATTATATAATGCATTGATTTTCGTGTTGTTTTTGAGTTGAAATGATGTCATGTTTTGACTTGCGCATTTCTTTCCTTTTTCTTCTTTTTCTTCCTTTTTCCTTTTCCTTTTTCTTTTTCTTTACCTTTATTTCTTCTTTCTCCTCTCTGTTTTTCCAGTAAGGGGGGTGTGTTGTAATGATTCAAAGTGGTTTCACTGTTCTATCTCTATGGTAGCGCTTGGATCAGGAGTTGCTGCGGGGGAACGGACAAACGAGCAGCTTGTGTCAGTAGCTCGACATTAAAAGAAATAAAAGGCATTGAAACTTACCAGTGTGTGTCCCCTTAACACCCTACTTCCAAGTTTACTTGTAAACAACAAAGGGGACCTCCAACTCATACTTCCTAGTGCAGCACAGAATAGGGGGGGCAGCAATCATGCTTCATGTAGAGGATGTACATAACGGCCTAGGGGCTTGGGCTCATAATTCATAATTCGACAGTGTATGTCATGGGGCTTTAGCTCCTGGTCCCACATCTTGTAGCTCCTCAAACATCCTGGTGTTGATGGGGCAGGACACTGAGAACACAGACAAGGGCACAGTGAGTTGAGACCGCCCCTCAGAGATGCAAGTGGATTCCACCTGTATAGGCCATAGGGGATGAAGTATTTTAAAAGACCCTGATGTTAGAGTGCTCACGTCAAAGCCTCGTGCAAAAAATGTGTCTGCTTGCCTTAAAATTTAGGAAATGTACTCAATCACTTAGTGTGTGTTACTCCAGATTTTGACAAATGTATTTCAACGCTTGCGGTATGGTATTTATCCCACTTGACCCTTACGGTGTCCATGTTATGTTGTGTTCTTCACACACTTGTAATAAACATAACCTTTAACCACAAACAGTTACTTGTCTTGTCAGTGTCTCGTTTGGGTTTGAGGGGTGCGCGGCCCAGACTGGCGTCTCCTGGTCCTATGACCAGAGTGCCACGATGCATCAGAGGGGTGCAGCGTTAGAACCAGGGACCACCGTGGGCTGGAACACTCCCAGGCTCTCGCGATGCTCTGCCCCGTGGATTGGGAGCGGCAGGCCTCACCTCTATGGTGCTGTTTGGTGTGGCCCATATTGCGAAATGTGGGAGAGCCGACGGTAAGCGGATGGGTGCCGCTTGGGTTACGTGTTATTTCCGTCCTCTGACACTGAGATTGCCCGGGGTATTTAGACCAGTCTGCCCCTGGCCTCCCCCTTTTCATCCAGATCATCATGGCAGCAGAGGAGGCTTCCAGTGCGCCAAGGGCAGTGCAATTCACCCGCCCACCCAGACCTCAACTCAGCAAGAAACTTGACACAAAACCTACTTCCAAGTTTACTTCTAAACAGCAGAGGGGACCTCCATCTTATAATTCCAAGAGCAGCACTGAGGAGGAGGGGTGGGGTGCAGCAATCCTGGTCCACGTAGAGGATGTACACACCAGTCTAAGGGCTTACCTGGCTGCTAACTCCTGGGACGGCCTTCCCCTCCATCTCTGAATGCCCCCCACCCTGCAGGAATTCAGGAGAGACCAAAAAACCTGGCTATTCGACTAACATCCCTCAGCAGCAGAACCCTCCCCCCAGTGCCTGGATACACTCTTGGGTGATAAGCAGTGCTTTCACGTTTGATTGATTGAAGGGTTTGGGCTCACAATTCAAAAGTGTAGTGTATGGGGCTGTACCTCCTGGTCCTACTACTTGTAGCTCCTCAGACATCCTGGTGACGGAGGGGTGGGACCCTGTGGACACAGACAACGGCACAGTGAGTTGGGACTGCCCCTAAGAGATGCAGGTGGATTCCATCTGTGAGGTCCACAGGGGATGAAGGATTGTAAAACACCTTGGTGTTGGAGAGCTAACGTCAGAGGCCTCGTGTAAATAATGTGTATGCTTGCCTTAGATTTTAGGACATGTACTCATTCACTTACTGTGTGTTACTCTAGATTCTGACAGATGTATTTCAAAGCTTGCTCTGTGGTGTTTATCCCACTTGACCCTTACGATGTCTATGTTATGTTCTTCAAATGCTTGTAATAAACCTGACCTTTTCCCACAGTTACTTGTCTTGTCAGTGTTGTGTTTGGGTTTGAGGGTGGTGTGGCCCAGACCGGGGTCTCCAGGTCCTGTAGACCACAGAAAGCGTTGCCATGACAGTGGAAGAGCCTTCCTTGTGAAACTAAACCACACCAAGAAAAATATCTTCTTGAGATGACATGCTAGGTACGGCTTCCCAATGTAAGTGCATGGGCTACCTAGAGTGATGTTAGTACTACATTTATATAGCGCTTCATACCCCCGATGAGGTGTCGAAGCACTTGTGGCAGACGGACAACAACTTACCCAATAGATTTTGGACCTTGAGTGAGAGATCAAATAGGTGAATATGGACTTTGAGTATCTCTCCCAGTGGGATGCAAATGCCACTGCGGGCCCCTCCTTGCCCGTGATATGACAGTCATTTGCTTGTTAAACAATGTACAATAAAGAAAGAAATCTGAATTTGGATTAGTGGTGCTAACACATGCATGAGCACTCTGCCTCTGTGCTCTCCAGATATGTTGGCAAGAGTAACTGATCCGACAGTCCATTTAGATGCCTTTCAGGACTCAGACTGCGCAGTCTGCATGGTCCAATCACCAGCGGCTCCGACAGCCTTTAAGGGACTCCAGGCAGGATATTTAATTCAGCCGCTTCGCGCCTAATTGGAACAATCTATTGATTCCACAGGAGGGTTTCATTATCTTGTAATTTCCACTCTTATTATTAGCGCTGGGAAGCCTCCCTGCTGCCTAAAATAGTCAACATAATTTACGAAGCCCGGATATTGTGGTACACAGACAGGGGCAAGCATGGGCTGCTACATACTACACGAGCTGAAAATGGAGAAATTGGGTTCATCGTCTTTCATTACCAAGGAAAAGCGGAAGGAGGAGTGAGCAGGGCACAGCTCAGATTCAGTGGTGTTGCGTCATTGGTGCAGCAGGTGCAGTGGCACCGGGGCCCAGAACCCTGATTATTGCTGTATTTCACATTTCTAACATCGATCAGGGGGCTTTTTCTTCCTTGCATTATGGCCTGTGACACACTGGCTACGCCAATGCTTAGATTCATGGCAAGATTTATAGTTTGGACAAGAGCATGTGTGATTCCACCCAGATGCGAATCGCTGGGCATTGCTTGCCGGATCTGAAGGGCATTTTACAGGTGTAAATAAGACATAAATTTTTTTCAGCCAATCAGATGTAGCTAAATCGTTCACAGAATCTGAACTACAAATCACTCATTCCGGATAGCTTGGCTTGAGAATTTGAGGGAAAAAAGACAGTATAATGGAAGACACTGCGCTTCCTGCAACTAATGCGGGACATTTTGTGAGGTGGGAATGAGTTGTATTCTCGCAGCAGAAACCTGTGGTCACCAACAGGTCACTTCAAAGCTTCTCAAGGCCACTCGGCATTCCATCCTTCCGGGGACGGCAAATGGAGCAGCACTACATTGTGGAACAGTAGTAGTGCTAGGTAAAGTGCTTCGAAACAAGAGAGCGGCATGAAGGGCTTACTTAAAATAAGCTATCCATGTTATAATTATGGTTATTTTTTTTACAAATGGCCAAATGGAAATACGGCTCAAAAGTTCCTCAATTCTCTATGGTGCAAAAACGGTTGCGTTCTCGACGACCGGATGAAGTAGCGCGGCCGCGCTCATTAAAACTGTAAAAATGTGGCATCCAGGGAGCCAGTGCTGCGGGAGACAGAGGAAAGATTAAGCGTCAGGGAGACGCGCGCTGCTTGGGGAAACTCTAAGAGTATCCGGTGCCAGAGGCTTCCCCAAGTGTTCAGCGAGACTGTGCATTCATGAAGGCTTGCGGTCCTCTGCACCCTACACTCGACAACCTGTTTACTGTCATCTTCAGCCATAATTCACTTCTGACACGTCCATCCATCACCAGCTGGATGCCAGATGCTGCCGACGGTGAGGCAGGAGTACCTGTGCTCGTAGAGCACCCTTCAGTGGTAGCAGCCACGGCCCAGGCAGGCCGGCTCTGCCAGAGGGAGACGGGCATAGATCAGAAGACAGGCCTGAGAGAGCCCGGGAGCACATGCAACAGGTGTTACAAGGAGGCTCCTTACACCGCGTGCATTTGGGCCAAAGAGGGGTGCAGCACAGACCACAGACTAGCTTGTTGGTGTGAAAAAGGCCGCTTTATTGAAAACAGGTGCACCTTACATCAACATTCCTTGGCCTGTGCCGTACAAAACTGAACCTCACTAAATATTATCCTCCTACCTTACCTACCAAACATTTATAACCCCCCAAAACTTGCAACTTCTTAACCTTTCTTTACCTAGCTATCTATGTACACTTCCTATGCTCTTTCCCCTTCCTGCGTGCTCCCGGAGTGACCTTCCCAACCAATAAACTGTAAACCTCTGTACCAACTATTACCCAGGAAAAATGCCCCCATAAAAACAATCGTTAGCACACCAGCACCTGCTTCAAGCGACAACCAAAGTACATGCTTCCCCCCCCCGATGCACCTGTTCCCAACAAAGCTACCCAAATGCTCCTGAAACTAAAAGGCCTACTAAAACCCCCCAGAAAAAACCTCCAGAAATCCCCCAGAAACTTGGGGAGGGAGGGAGGTAAAAAACAGCTCCACACTAGACCCTCCCAGCCGGCTGTCGTGTCACTTCCACCGAAATGGTGGCCAGTGACCTAAGATGGCCGGCTATGTACGGCTCCCAGCCCAAAACCAGCCCAACCCTAGCCCAACGAGCCCAAACCTAGCCCAGGGCAGCCCAACAAGCCCAACTGGGCTCTGGCTGCCCCCCGGCCCAAAATCCCCGGGAGGGGCAGGCCTCCCGGTGGTCGGCCGCCCCCCCCCAAAGCCCTTTTGGGCCAAAGAGGGGTGCAGCACAGACCACAGACTAGCTTGTTGGTGTGAAAAAGGCCGCTTTATTGAAAACAGGTGCACCTTACATCAACATTCCTTGGCCTGTGCCGTACAAAACTGAACCTCACTAAATATTATCCTCCTACCTTACCCCCCTCCCCTCCCCTAAAGTTGTTCCCCCTGCAAACATTTATAACCCCCCAAAACTTGCAACTTCTTAACCTTTCTTTACCTAGCTATCTATGTACACTTCCTATGCTCTTTCCCCTTCCTGCGTGCTCCCGGAGTGACCTTCCCAACCAATAAACTGTAACTGTAAACCTCTGTACCAATTATTACCCAGGAAAAACGCCACTCAGAAAATTCCTCCCCAAGGACTTTTCTGACCCCCCAACTAGGGCCCCTGTCGTTTCGGGTATATACATATGCCTAAAACCCTGTCCAAAACCTCCTTAAGCTGCACTATGTACAATTCCATACCATAGCGGGACAAATGAACTCCATCCTCCCTAAAGAAATAGACTGCTGCATAACACAGTTCTGGATGCTCCATCCTCCCAAAACCTTCCCTGTCGCAAAAAATCCGCATATCCCTGTTAATCTTCCTTCTTGCCTTATCTATTGCCGCTGGCCGCTCTGCCCCCCTCCAACATCTCCTGGAAATAAACTCCGACCATATCACATGACAACCCGACCACTGCCCTTGAACCTTGAATCTCTAAAAGGTCCCTCTTCATTTGTTTCAACAAAGCCAAACCTTTACACTGCACCAGATCGTTCTCTCCCAAATGAATGATCAACACGTCTGGGCAAATCCCACCTCTGATCGACCTGTTCAATGCCGGAAACAACTCGTGCGTGCCACCTCATGCCCCCTTTTCCCTGCCAATGACACCTAAACAACCTAGGATCCAACCCTAAATTCACACTGTTCTGTTTTCCCCATTCGTAATGCTCCGCCCTTTTCACAAAAGAATGTCCTACGAGGAGGATGGACAATTCCGCCGACGCAGGCCCGCCACTGCACCTGAAAAGACACATATATGAGAAAAAAGGGGAGAAAATCATGCCTCTCCCTCCCCGGAGCCCCGCAGCCGGATGTATGTTTTGAAACAATCTGATTTCCATCGCCCCAAGCGCATACGGTCTTCCCTCCCCCACCCCTTTTTTGCTGCATCCGTTGCCGCACCTATGTGAAAGGAATGTGTCCCAAACTGTCCCGGGTTCTCACCTAGTCCTTGAAGGGCGCGCCTCAATACCCAAAGTAGTTGAGGCGCCGTCACCCTGACCCCATCCTCCCGGAGGAAAACCTCCCCGGCGCCAAGGCCCCCCCTCGCGGCTAAGATCCTCCCCCATGCCGCGGGGCACACCTCCTGTTCCCCTACAGGCCCCATGACCACCCACTTCCCTGCTCCCCGTTGGTCTGTCTTCGAGCGCCCCAGTAGTACTACCACTTCCTTCACCCGCAGGTCCACCTCCCCCCACTGTACCCCCCGCGCACCCCTTGCACCCAGGAGCTCGGAAACCCAAAAGGCCCCGAAATACATCCACGACATTAACGTGGAAAACAAAACCGTTTCTTCATGGTTGCGGCATATATGCGGCAAAAGCCGCGTCAAGCCGACTAGGATACCTAAAGATATGGGCCTCCTCTGCTGCGATCTGTTGCCTCTTTCCCGTGCCCAGCCTTCCATCAGTCGCATACCCAATTCACCCGCTGACGGCGCGTAGCCCCACCACAATTTTCCCATGCAGGCAATGGCTGACAGTTTGCCCGCTATCGTCACTTTGGACCATCCTTTGTCCATCATAGCCAGAATAAATTGTACCACCTGTTCTTCCCTGACCCAGAGCCTGTCCTGCCGCGTCGCGCCACTGTCCAGGAAATCCCGCCAAGCCAGCTCGTACGCCCTCCAGGTTGATGTGGCCACTGACCCTCTTACCAACTGCATGACCCTTTCTCTCCTACCGACCACATCCCCTCTGGCACCGGCGTACTGCATTCGTCCGCCTCCGTGGCTAGCCCATGGAACCTCTGCCACTGTGAACGAGACAAAGCGTCCGCAATGTCATTGTCCACCCCCGGCACATGTCTGGCTTGAAACAAAATATCATGTTCCAAACATCGCAGCACAAACGCCCTCAACAACTTGAGCACCTGAGTGTCCCTGGCTGACTGCCTGTTCACGACCTGCACTACAGACATATTGTCCACCTTGAAAATCACCTTCTTGTGTGCCAACTCCCGGGCCCAGACCGTCACGGCCACCACTAGTGGAAACAGTTCCAGAAAGGCAATGCTCCTCCCCCCGTTCTTCCAGTGCGATGGCCATTCAGCGGCGCACCACCTCCCTTGCCAGTAAAGTCCAAACCCTCCTGCCCCTGCTGCGTCCGAGGAGATGGTGACGTCCCATTCCCATTCTTCTGAGGCGGCCATTGGGATACCATTAAAGTGCTCCAAAAACACCCGCCACATGCGCAGATCCTGCTTTGTGCCCGCCGACAAGCGCATATGATGATGCGGTAGCGTCAAACCGGACAAGGACAGCCCTAGTCTTCTGCAGAAGGTTCGCCCTGCCCGCACCACCCGGCACGCGAAATTTAAGTGCCCTAGGAGGACCTGTACTTCCCGTACTGTCACCTTCTTTTTTGCCAGCAGGCTGTCAATCAAGAGCAGCATATGCACCTTCTTATCTCCAGGCACACGGGCTTCCATTGCCACTGAATCCAGCTCAATACCAAGAAATGACAACACCGTGCCTGGACCCTGTGTTTTCTCTGGCGCCGGGGGCACACCCAGGTAGCCCATGAGCTCTGTAAAACTAGCCAGCTGCTGCTGACAGTCCGCCGAACCGGGCAGTCCCACCAGGAAAAAGTCATCCAGGTAGTGTGTCACCGTCTCTTTACCGGTGTGCCACGAAAAAACCCTCTGCAAGAAGGTACTGAACCCCTCAAACAAGGCACAAGATATGGAACACCCCATTGGCAACGCTTTGTCCACGAAAATGGACCCTTCAAACTGTATGCCCAACAGCTAATAATCCTCTGGGTGTACCGGGAGCAGTCGAAATGCCGACTTGATGTCGCATTTTGCCATGAGGGCGCCCGTCCCTACTGTCGCTACCAACTGCCGCGCCTACTGATGAGTAGGACACTGACGAAAGCTCGGCCGCTATGAAATCATTAACCGACGCCCCCTCCGGCCATGACAGGTGCTGTATCAGCCGGTATTGTCCGGGTTCCCTCTTCGGCACCACTCTGATAGGGGAGATGATCAGGTCCCGAATCGGGGTCTCTTGAAAGGCCCCCGCCATACGCCCTTCCCGGACTTCTATGCACAATTTTTCTCGAACCACCACTCCGTGTGCGTTGGCGGATTTCAAATTTTCAGCCCACCTGGCGGCCCTCGGACCCTCATACCCCAGCCGGAAACCCTCCTGAAAGCCCTGTTGCAGCATTCTAGCGTCCTCGGTCCGTGGATAGGACGCCAAAAATGTTTCCAGCCGCTCCTGTTTAATTGGAGTATGAGCCTTTGCCCAGATGCCCCTGTCCTCCCCTACCCCCTCACCCCCTGTTTGTTGCCCGGCCTGCATGGATTGCTGCCCCTGTCCGCTGCTTCCCGTCCCCCAGCATTGCACCACTGGGTGTCGACCTGCGCACTTGGAGCATTCGTGTCAAAACCTGCAATATTGCCGCGCGCATGCGCCCTTTTTAAAGCCCCAGCACGCTCCCCCTGCGCCTCCGGAGTTGTTCCCCGCATACCCCACCCCCCGCGGGTGGGGCGGTTCGGAAAGGGGCGGGGCGCGAGCTGTAGCCCGCTCGCCGTGTATATTGTTCTCCCGAACTTGGCCCCCCCCATGGTTTGCTGGTAGAGGTCTGAGTCTATTTCCCCCCACTTGGCCTCTGGATCCCAGGCCATCCGCGCCCGGAACTCTTCGTCATAATGGGACCATGCGTAACCCCCGTACGTGACCTGTGCTCGCCTGATCACATCCATGTATTTGAACAATGCGACGGCCCTGCCCGGGTACTTCTCACAGTACACGCTGGCGAAAATCAAAAATGCCGCCGACCAATTCTCAATGTTCATGGGCACCCTCGGCCTCTTGGCCAGTTCTAGCTCCTCTTCCTTGGACCCTTCTTTCGCTGTAAGCTCTCTATGTAGGAGCTTTAACATGTCAACGTAGTCGCCCTTCCATATTTTCTCTTTGGTGGCCAACGTAAGGTGAGCCCCCAGGGGCTTCGTAATCCCCATATATGGCAACTTTTTCACTGAGATGTCGTGGCTCTCTTCCCCCCCCCCTCATTGGGAGCCCCCCCTTCCTCTTTGTCTCCCTCTTCCGTCCCCCCTGCCGATCCCGCCGCATGTCCTCCTGAAGCGGCGGGCGCCACACCCCCCTCGCTCTTGCCCCCCCCTGGACTTGCCGACTCCGGCCCCACCCCGTGTCTTTCACATATGTCCCTTTTCTCAAGCGCACCTCCCACTCCTCCCCCCCGCGCATCGGTGCCGACCGAGACCCTAGCCTGCGGATCACAGCCTGTCGGCCCTTTGTACAACCCTTTCGTTGCCTTACCTGGCGTCAAGGTCAGCGTCCGTACCGGATCCCGCCGCCTAACCAGTCGTGCAGAAGGGGCCGTCACTCTCTCCGCTTTGTTCCACCTGACCGAACCGCTCTGTAACAGACTAGGCATATCGTTAATTACAGCCCCCCCTTCTTGCCTGTCCCCAGGCTCCACAATTTCCCCCTCTTCAAAGCTTTCTTCATCGTAATCCATTAGTAATGGGCCATCCACCTCGGACTCCGGCCCCTCCACCCCTGCGCGGTCCCTATCTGACCAGCTTGGCAATGGGCCGCCCTCCGCGGGCTCCAGCCTGCTCAAGCCCGCCCTCTCCCTGCAAGTGCAGAGCAATTCCCCCCAGTCAACACTCCCTCGCCGCTGCCCTGCGCGCTGTTTCATTGGATCCCGCTCCGTGCTATATGCCTCCTGCGCCCGTCCCCCTGCGGCCGCATTGACCCATCGGGGTTGAGCCACCGGGGACCGTTCGCCCGCCTCCTTTACGCCGCTGCCGGCAGGTCCCTCGTGGGAGCGCGACCGCCCGCATGAGGCAGAGCCGGCCCATCCTCTCGGTGGGTTGGAGCCGCACGCAACTCTCCTGAGCACCTTGCCGTCCTTTCCTGCCAAAAAGAAGTGGAGTCCGACATGCCGGGGTTAGTCCTGCCCTCTGAACCTCCAATCCCCAATCCCTCCCCCCGGGAATCCCCCCATCCCCATCCCGCACCCGACGGATTGGATGAATGGCCCCCCCGCCGCGATGGGGCAGACCCCCAGACCCCACCTCCCCCTCCCTGGGCACCCCATACCCCCTCCCCCTGGAAAGCCCCCCTTCCCCATCGCTCCATTCCAACGACTCAACCACCCGACGCCCTGCGCTGCCCACCCGAGCCCCCTTCCGGCCCCCACGCTCCCCTTCCCCTGACTCCAAAGGCCTCCCCCAACCCACTGATTCCGACCACCGGTGTCACAGGCCCTCTGGCGCCTTATCCAGCCATCCCCCTATCGCGAGGGACGGCATTGGCCCCCAACGCGGCCCCTCTCTTCCTGCTATCCCCGACACCCCCCCGGCCCCCACCCCCGTCCACCCCAGCCCCGGACCTGTTGTTCGACTCCCGAAACCCCCGGGTCTCCCCCTTGCCACCTGCTATACCCCCTGTCCCCCACCCCTACCCCCGGACCCATTGGCCCCACCGCCTGAATCCCCTGCCCCCAAACCAGTCCCTCCCTCCACCCCTGTCTTCCCGCAGACCCCCTGCCTCCTCACTCTCCTCCCCACTTTCAATCAAAAGCGGGGAGGACCGCCCACTTCCCTTCGGTGAGGGGACCTCCCCCTGCTGCCACGATCTTGGCGTGTGGCCGCTACCACCACGGGGGCCCCCACGGCCCCCTTTTTGCCCTGTTCCCTGTTTGCCACCTTCTTGACCCTTGCGGCCCCCCCAGCCCCCTCCCGAAACTGGAGCGCGGGTCGCGGAGCCGCGCCCCGCCCCCGGCCACGTGTGCGCTTCCCCGGCGCGGCCGCGTTAGCTGTGCGGCCGCGCCCCCCTGCCTCCATGCTGACACGTTTCCAAGCTCGCGGCGGCTCGCACGCCAGCACCGCCGCCGCGACCCGGCTTGCAGCCCTCCTGGGGGGCCTTACCTTGACATCGGGCCGCAGCATATCCATGCGGCCCGCGCCCTCCAAGAGGCAGAGCGCCTCCAGCACCCGGGGATCCTGGCTATGGGCCGCCGCCATCGCCCTGCACAAATGCCCGCCGGAAGATACCTCCTACCTGAGTGCACCGCCAAACACCTACCCTGCCTCACCCAAAAAACACCACAACCCAAAAACAGCTCCACACTAGACCCTCCCAGCCGGCTGTCGTGTCACTTCCACTGAAATGGTGGCCAGTGACCTAAGATGGCCGACTATGTACGGCCCCCAGCCCAAAACCAGCCCAACCCTAGCCCAACGAGCCCAAACCTAGCCCAGGGCAGCCCAACAAGCCCAACTGGGCTCTGGCTGCCCCCCGGCCCAAAATCCCCGGGAGGGGCAGGCCTCCCGGTGGTCGGCCGCCCCCCCAAAGCCCTATTACCTCACAGCCATTACTACACGTTGACCTTAACAAGGCATAGTAATACCATATACCACGCATGCCTTTACCCCACATGCCTTTACCCCGCAATGCTGTTGTAAAAAGTGTGTGTGTGTGAGTGATTGTGTGTGTGTGTATATCTATAACTCGCTTTCCTCTTCAAAGAAAGAGACGGCACTCCAAGATGAAAGAGTGTTGCCACAGGTTTTAATTCATCAAACACTCCGGATAGGACGCGTTTCGGTTGTTCAACCAAAACGGCAGATATGAACCCTTTCATGCGGCCTTGAAAATACCCAGGATTATAATTCTATTGATTCGCTTCCTGCAGCCAAAGTCATTTTAAAACCATTGTGTTTTTTACCTGTACTTTATCACAATGACGATAGTCATAATTAGCTGGCTGCCAACGAAATGTCACCAATACCGCAAACTGGTCTCATCTCTCAATTTTGGTGTGTATTCTTCATAAAAAATGTACATATCCTTCCATCTTTCACCGCACGGCTGCTGCCTCGGTGCCCAGCTCCAAAATGCAAAGTATTCCTAGCAAGGGTGCAGGGTAGTGTGAGTGAAAGGCTCTGCCGGGAGCACATGAGGTGACGAGGGCTGTCCACGCTGGGCCCCCACCCCCACCACGCCTGCCTCCACATTCCCAGTTGTTCAGTGCTTCTGGGGGCAAGTCAATTTGCATACTGCTATTAAAAAAAGTTGCGTTTAAGTCGACTTGCATCCAAAACGCTGGTGGTGCACGTAAAAGCGCCACCGCTGGTGCTTGTAAATTATACCACTCGCTTTCCTCTTCAAAGAAAGAGACGGCACTCCAAGATGAAAGAGTGCTGCCACAGGTTTTAATTCATCAAACACTCCGGATAGGATGAGTTTCGGTTGTTCAACAACCTTTATCACCTAAAAAGCACCATTTTGAACATGCTATATGTACTAATTACTTAATAGACATAAACAAAATACTGTTCGGTTTTTTACATGCAGCTCCAAATTACTAGCAATTGCCAGCACTCGGGGTTGAAATTAATTTACATAATGCACAGCCAAATACTAAATCATTATTTGCAGCAGTTCAAAATATACTGTTACACACGCAAAAATAACTTTGATACGTTTTTTAGTATTGAGCACTTGGCCCTGACCGTGGATACACCCTGATCTGAGGCTCCTGTCTGAGCAGTCATTGAACTCAAATTATACTCGATGTTTGAGATTCATTCGGTCTTTGCCAGTGCGTCATATAAACATAAAATGTAAAAACAGTTTTCTTTTCCCGAGAGGAAATGTCATTCCCATTACTGCAGAAACCTGTATTACGATCAATTGTTGAAAAAGCCCAACAAAACGGCAGATATGAACCCTTTTATGCGGCTTTGAAAATACCCAGGATTATAATTCTATTGATTCGCTTCCTGCAGCCAAAGTCATTTTAAAACCATTGTTTTTTTACCTCTCCTTCATCACAATGACGATAGTCATAATTAGCTGGGTGCCAACTAAATGTCACCAATACCGCAAACTGGTCTCATCTCTCAATTCCGGTGTGTATTCTTCATAAAAAAATGTACATATCCTTATATATATATATATATATATATATATATATATATAGAGAGAGAGAGAGAGAGAGAGAGAGAGAGAGTGTATTGGAATGTTGAAGGCAATGGAGTAGCTCCGTGCTTATAATGGTTGGTCTACGCCCACAGAACCAACATTCCCATGTTTGTCTTCATGTTTCTCCCTTTTTAATTCAAGAACATTTTACCTGCAGTGGGTGGAATGTTCTAATAGCCTTATAGCCCTTCTGCCTCAGGCTATACTGGTTGTTAAAGAGGGGAGAGAAGAGAGAGAAGAGAGAGAAGAGAGAGAGAGATATATATATATATATATATATATATATATTCACAAATGCATACTGCAGCATATGCGGGCCATAAAAACCAAGGATTTAACCTATCCAGTGGCCAGGCACTGTGCCAAAATTCATCAAAGTGACATTGCCCAGATGTCATAGACACAGTGTCCCAGAACATCAGAGGGAGAGATAGGGTGAAAGTGCTCAGGAGACTAGAGAGTATGTACATTTTGAATCTAGATTCCAAGTTTCAAAACTGACTGAATATTGAAGAGGATTTACATAACTTCCTATAGTGGGGAGGTGGACACCGATTAAAGTAGCCAGAGGGCAATATATCTTACTGGCCAGGCCCTAATACTATCAACAGCAGCAACACAAACTGTACAATGTACAAGGGAGTAGAATGGTCAGAAATGGACCATAAGTATAAATTTATGAACGATCGCACATTTAATCTGCAACACAAAGAATTGTTGAAGGTAATGCACACTCGGTGGGTGTAATACAACACATTTCTCCACTAGAATGTTTCCACTGTTACAGCCACAGCAGCTGAAAGCAACTAAATTAAAAGCATTTGCTAGAATATATTATATTTAGTTAACAGTGAGGAACAGTATACAATATAGTTTACATTTATCCAATTTTATATTTGTGGGTATGTTCAGTTTGAGAACCGCAGGAAGAAATGAGTATTTTGTTTATTGTTTGTGCTTACATGAGGCCTTATATTCTCCAATAATGGTGCCGCCAAGTTGGTGTGATCAAGGTCGCGGCTGTGGCCGAAATGCGTCACGGAGACTTTGCAACATCAATAAAAGTTTGAATGCATCAATGGTGGTCTGGGTTCACTTTGGCGTGGAAATATGCCCGTTCAAGAATTGATCAAAAGTGGATACAATTCACGGAGTGGCTGGCTCCGTTACACAGACCACCCTCCACGTGAGCCTGCCACATTCAGCAAACCGGACTACCACTGAAAACGGAAGTCCCAATCTTCAAGCGGTCCCCACGGTTGGCAGCCCCTCTCAATAATGAAATAGAAAAGTGGTAAAAGAAGGACGACAGCGGTGGAGTCTGAGGACTCGTGATCATCCGAGACAATTTTACCAAGTAAGCAGCAAATTAGCAGGAGGAGGTATTTGAGCTTGTTTTTTGGCGAAGGAATTCATCTTACATTCCGTTAGTCGATTGGAACGGTTGTTACTTTGGCAGGAAGCAGCAGCAGACAAGATGTTTAATGATCAAACCCTAGTTACAGTTGGTACATCGTCAGATATAGTAAACATGGGCTAAATGGTGGGTAATATTAGCTGAAAATTATGAGCCTGTGAAAAATACAAAAAGCGGAACAAAGTGGTGGCAACACAAATCCCTCACTATATATCTGGAAGTTGGACGTGTGCCTCGGGGATTAAGAATCTTGCTAGCCCCCAGTTTTGAAAATCCAAATCCAGAAATGTTAAAGAAATGGGCCAAAAGCAATTTAGCAGCCTCATCAAGATTAATCTGCATTTTGGTGAAATATGCAGAAATTGATCATATTAAATTACAAAAACAAATAAAAGAGCTTGAGAGAGAGAATTTTTAGAGAATTAGAGAGAATTTAGAGATTTTATAAAGCGCATGGCTACCCGCAGGCATCCCAGCGCTGAAAACAGATGAGGACAGCAATCATGCGTGAGAGTTTAAGGGAACAGCCATGTTTTAAGTTTTTTCTAAATGCCTGCTCATTTTTGATTAACCGTAGATCAAGGTCCATGCTGTTCCAGATTTTAGGAATCAAGTGCGAGAATGATCTTCCCCCCCACCTTGTTCTCTTGACTTTGGTGGTGTTCATAAGAAAATTCGCTCCTGACCTGAGACAGCGGCGGGGTAAGTAGTGGGAGATCAAGGATTGCAACAATGCGGGGCCTCTACCATGCATGGCTCTATGGGCTAGACAGAGGGACTTGAATTTGATCCTGGCCAGGACTGGAAAACAGTGTAGCTCCCTCAGGGAAGCTCTTACAGACTGGTGCCTAGGTATCTTGAGAAGCAGTCTAGCTGCTGCGTTCTGTACCACCTGTAATCTATCAGTGACATATTTGGGGGAGCCAAGGTATAATGAGTTCCCGTAGTCAAGTCTCAATACTACCAAGGCTTGTACTACCGTCCTTCTTGACTTCTCTGGGAGTAGGCTTAGGATTTTCCGAACCATTCGGAGTATCCCAAAGCAGGAGCCAGCCAATTTTTTGGCTTGCGTCTCCATAGTCAAGTTCTGATCCAGCCACATCCCCAGATTCTTTATAGAGGTTTTTGGGGTCGGGGGTGGACTCCATTTTACTGGCCAGGTGATCTCTGTGTGTGGGCTAAAACTGCTGCCCAGGATCATAAGCTCGGTTTTGTCTCCGTTGAGCTTAAGTTAAGGCTGCAGTCGGCCATCCATGTTCCTATTCTTTCTAGGCAAGGGGCAGTTGCCTATGGTCAGAGTTGGGGGTGTCCGCTATCGAGACCACCAGTTGGGAATCATCTGCATATGACACGATGGAAAGTCCGAACTCCTGCACTAAGTGAGCCAGAGGGCTCATATAAATGTTAAAAAGGGTTGGGCTCAGGGAGGATCCCTGAGGTACTCCCCACGGGACCGAAAATGTGTCTGACAAGATGCCTGACTCCATACACTGAAATGATCTATCGCTCAGGAACGAAGCCACCCATTGGTTGGCCGTCCCTGTGACCCCAATGTCTTTAAGCCTTTGGATGAGGATCTCGTGGTCTACAGTGTCGAAGGCCGCACTCAGATCTAGTAGCAGGATGGCGGCAGCTCTTCCTTGGTCAAGTATGCTTTTTAGTTTTTCGGTGACAACAAGTAATGCTGACTCCGTACTGTGTTCTGGCCGGAATCACATCTGTGTCTGGTGTAAGATACCATTGTCTTCCATGAATTGCGAGATAACGCTGTTCACGTGTTTCTCAGCGACCTTTCCCAGAATGGGCAGCAATGAGATGGGGCGGTAGTTTGCCATGGCGGTGGGGTCTAATTGAGGTTTTTTCAGCAGAGGTTTTACGATAGCGTGCTTCCATTCTTTGGGTACTATGCCCCTCTCGAGAGACAAGGAGATGAGGCTGGTAAGCTGCGCCAAGACACAGTTCCCCCCTTGAGCGAGGATATGTGGCGGAGCGGGGTCTATGGGTGACCCTGATTTGAAGCTCCGTAGAAGGGAGCCGGTCTGTTCTTCACCCAGTTTAGGATAGTTGAGCAGAGCCGGGAAGAGAGAGGTATCTGGCTGCTCTGTGCTGATAGGGTGTTCCGGGATGGGCATAGAGTCTGTGGATGCCACCGGCTTTGTGCTTATATTTGAGTGAAGGGAGTTGTAGATATTTTCTACTTTACTCTTGAAGAACGTGGCTAAGCTGTTACATCTCTCTTTTGAGGATTGGAGAGTGTGGGTATCTGAGCCTACAGTTGTGAGGGACTTTACAATCTTAAACAGCTCTTTCGGAGAGTTGGAAGACTTCTCAATCCTTTCTTCAAAAAAGGCGGCTTGCACTTTTCTGATGTTCTTATGATACATTGAGGCATTGGTTAGCACTGAACCCCCACAAAAAGTCATTGAAAAATTGCCTCAAGAAGCAGGAAGAAACTATGAAGGCACGTAAGGCACAGAAATTTCTGAGAGACAGAATTGATTATGAGGAAGTCCAAATCTTCACCTTTGCTCGAAGATTTGATAATCTAAAGTGACGGAGGCTGATCAACACGAATAGGTCACGACAGGAAAGAAGTGCCACAGATACCGAAACGGAGCTCAGCTCGGATTTGGACACTGACAATGAGTCCAACAAACAACAAGGCCCAAGAAGCAACATAAGGGCCAGAGCTACTCTGATTGAGGAATTGAATTTTTTACTGCAGGATCGCCGCCAAACACTACGCCCAAGAAATCCAAAACCCAGAGGCACAAAGGGCAGCGATCCAAACAGAGACAACGAGCTGCAAGAAAAGAATCCAAAACAACCGAATTGGAAAAAACAACAACAGAAATAGATATTGAACGCACCATAGTGAATCTCACACCACGGACATTGAACAAAGTGGAACAACAAATTTTGGCCTTGGGCTTATCGTTCTGCCCCGAAAGTTCATTTCACTATGGACAAACACGGATAGATGAGTATAAATTTCTTAGAAACTAAAATGAATGAAATTTCATGCCAACAAACAACCGAAACATACCATGCCTAGTCCCATAGGGTAGTGCCTGTCCATCAAGCAGGATTACAAGTATCTGATATGACACTGCTAAAGGAATTAACAGCGCTACAAAATGAACATTTGGGTCTAAATACTCCTATAGAGCAGAGGTCTTCAAACGTTTGAATGCCGAGACCCCCCTGTCAACATTTTCAGGCATAAGGACCCCCTCCAGACAAAAATTTCTAAACCTGTAGGCAGGGCTACTGGAATTATGAGGCAGGTGAGGACCAAATCACGCGACAGGCTTGACTAAATTGTGTGGGAAGAAAATGTAAATAACGTTATGTGATGCCGCGTATTTTGGGATAGCATTGCTTCATTATTTTGACATTTTTTACACACAGTAACACTGAGAAAAGATTTCACCCCATCATTACCAGTTTATAACCAAAATACAGCAAATAACATCAGAAAGATGGCTAGTCAACCTTTGTGAAGGGCCTTCCACTCCGCAGGAATACGTGCTGCCACATTAGAAGCTCACCTGGCCCTGGCCGGGAGCAGGAGGGGTCCCTTAAAACCCTGGCGGTCTTGAGCTGAACTGCAGAGCCAAGCAGTTTACCCATGCCGCTTTCCTCTCACCCCCTCCCTTCCATCCCTCTCTCCTCTCCTCTCCCAAACCCGGATCCCTCTCTCACTTTGCAGGCCATTTTCTTTCACCGCTTTTTACAACTTCTGAACTCTTCCCATTCAATCTCTCACTTCACCTTTAATCACCTCTTGCCATTCTGTCTTTTCACTGCCCTTATCTCTAACAGTCTCTCGCATTTATCTCATGGCCTCTCTGGCCCCGTCACCTCCTGTGCCCCTCAGCACTTCTCACTCACCTCAAGTCTCTCCATTCAAATTTTTGTCTATTTGTATCTTACACCTCTCCAGTCCCCCCATTCATCTTTCACATCTCCCCTTTGTTCTTCCACACCTTCTTGAACCAACGTCCCTCTCCCCTGTTACCTCAGCACCAGTGCCTAATTTGAGCAGACAGAAAAGTCACATAACGAATGAATACATACTTTTTTATTTATAACTCTTTAGTATCAAGAGGAGGTCTTTGCAGGCTCTTTAAACAACACACAGCAGGCATTTTTCTTTTGGCAACTCAACTTTATATTCCTTGTCATGAAATGCATTCTCATACTACAGCAGTAAATGTAAAATACAAATGTAAGGAATAGGCAGAGTGGGGGCCCAGGGGTACTGGAACCAGAAAAAACTAAGCCTTGTTAACCAGTTTACAAAGGCATGTAAATATGCAAATGGTCTGTAAAGACCTGTGAAAAACTCGGGCGTGCCGGAGATAAGTCTCCAGACACTGCCCAGCTGAGCCCACAGCAGCTCGAGCTGCACTGCAGCAGCCCGGGCTGAGACACACGACGGGGGAGGAGGGGGGCTGAAACCCTTGTAGTCCATGGGCCTGGGCAAAAGTGTGCCTGGGAATGCGCGACCCCCTTTGTATCACTCCATGACCACCCTGGGGGTCGCGCCCCACAGTTTGAAGACCCCTGCTGTAGAGGAACAGGAGCTAGCAGATACTGAACTACTAGAGATATGGAGCAAAATAAAATCCTCCTTTAAGCCAATGTCAAAGTTCTTACCCATCACCCCACACAATGCTATTGATGGATTTAGAGACCTAAAATCAAGGACATTAAAATAATTGATAAACAACAAGCAAAACAACCCAAAAAGAGCAATGAGCAACATCGAAGATACTTTATTTTGATTAACAAACTTCATAAACATAAGGACATAGTAATATCAAATTCAGACAAAGGTGAAAACATCGTTCTCTGGACATTAACAGCATATAAGGAATGCCAATAACAAGACAATATCTGCTACAAGAGACAAATGAAGGAACAATAAGCCCAAGTGAAAATCAACATTAAAGAACAATCAATAGAATGGCGCAATAATGGACTCCTCACCCAAGAGGAGTACAGCTTCTTACGGAATGATCATCCTAGAATGCCTGTGCTGTATATAATCCCGAAAATCCATAGGGAACCCATTAAACCACCGGGACGACCGATTTTTCCAGCCATAGGGGGTTTACATGATAACATGTCTAAATATATTGATTACTTTTTGCAGCCCTATGTCCAGAACTTACCCTCTTTCATCAAAGACACTGGCTATTTCCTCAAGGCTATCTATGATATGCCTTGGGAGGACAATTTCATTTTGATGTCGCTAGATGTTTCATCATTATATACTAATATTCGTCACACTGATGGCTTAGCAGTTGAACACTGAAGGAAGTGACACGAAATTGGTTCACCCAGGTCACTCGCGACCACCTCTCAGCCTTCCAAACAAATGAAGAGTCGGTCAGACAGTAGAGAATACAAACCAAAGTTATTTATTAGTCAAACACTCGAGCGGAGTCCAGTCTGACCAGCCTCCTCGGATTGCTGCAGAGGGACTGACTCCCGCCAACATAGAGATACATGATATACATTTCCAGTACTCCTAGAGACACGCACAGACTGGAATTTTCCAGTTAGTGGCTGGTGAACAAAGGAGACACAGAAGGATGAGCTACAATCCTAAGACCGGGTACATGCTATCTTAGTTCCAAGGTTATTCTGCCCGTGCCCGCCACTCTGAGGGTGGGAGCAGGCCTATCTAACGGGAAAGGTATGTAATGACAAGACAGTCTATTCATTCGTGCAGCGAGGCTCAACCTTGGAGAAATAATTTAAAAAAAACATTGAGGCTGCTTTCTGCTGACGCAAACAGAATGAGACAGAAGCTTGGTTTCATGGTACAACATGGCGGCTGAATGCAAAATGGTGCCACAAATGCTAACTTAAATCGTACAATGCAAGGGGAAGTCGACTAAAACATTTTCCATTCCAACAGACCCTCCTTTTAGCATTTGCTAACATTTTGCCACTGTCTAAAAGTAAATAACTTCTTGTATATCAGGAAAACTACTGCTACATGTTAATACACAGATTATCAATATTCAAAAATGCCTTTATCTATTGACATTAGGTCATTGATATCCTTCATCATCATCATCACAGCCATTGTCTTAGGATCATGTACTTGAACCTCTGGCTTGGGTGTCAGTGTTTTTACACAATAAGCACAGCAAGCAGGAAGACAGTGTATGCACAAGCAACAGGTGAAGAGTATACCAGCAATTGCAACTAAGAAGATAAGAATCTTCCAACCCCAGGACGTGATTAAACCCCAAAACCATCCAGAGAGTGTCCATGTACCATTTTCTTGGTGGATGTCAGATGAGAGCCTATGCAGCTTCTGAATGGCAGCATATACATTAGGGGCATGGTCTGGGATGTATACACCACAACTGCTGCCAATGACGCGACAGGCCCCTCCCCAGTCAGCAAGGATGACGTCTAACACCATCCTGTTTTGTAAAGTAACGAGTCTCGTGGCTTGGAGGTCAGCAGTGATATTTGTCAGTATACCCACTGTTGTATTTATAACCCCTTCAACAACTCTTGTGAGCCGACGTATGTTAAGGCTATTTGACATGGGGCCCCAAAAGGTATAATACCCTTCATGGCGTCTGTAAACTGCTGCAAAGTGGTGTCTGTCTAATCTTTATATTCTGTGTTAATAACCCTTCTGATTCGGGACAGGTATAGACTTCTGCGCTGCAATCGATGGTCCCTATGATAACTGGATGGAGCTATATATACAGGTGGTAAAAGGTAAGAGAGATAACACCTGCCCAACCATCCCTAAGGGAGCCAAACATAACCTTGGGATCTACAGACAAAATAGACATTAGGAGGTGGTATCAGAGGTGGACTATCTGTTGTTCCCATCTTATATTTGGTGTTGCACCTGCTCTCCCCTTCCTCCATCTTCCCACTCCCCTGGACACAAAAAGGAGCTGTGGTGTTAACCACTGACAGCGGTTTTGGCTTATCCTCAGTAACATTACGAGCCTGAAAGGACTGGAAATATTCTGACGCATTGAATCCCAGGAAATCATTCATTTCCATCTGAGACCATGTTCCATTTCTCACCCCTTTGTATGCATGCATGCAAGAACTTAGGAACAACCTACCGAACGACTCTCGACCTGTAGGGGCACCAGGAGGTACTCTATGCAGGAAGTGTACGTTTTGTACCATAGTACGGGGACCAATGCTATTTCTTTCTAATGTATCCAACTGGGGAGGTGGGAGCAATGCAAACCACCCCTCGCAGCTACTAATATAGGACAATGGCATGGACAATAGGTTCTCACTTTTATGAGTCACTGAGGGAAGTAGTCCACACACCGAACAGTTTGTGATGTTAGACGCATTATGTGTCTGGTGCAACATTTGTATAAACACATTACCCTTATAAGACTTTCGGTGCTCCCCTTTGTGAGGTGCCAAAGTGACAAATATATGCTCAGGGGGAACAGGCGTCGTACCAACCAGGGAATGCACTGGATATTTCTCCTCCATGAACCATGCTACACTAAGAACTGTTATTAGGGAAATAACAACAATCGCGACAAAAGCTATTTTACTTTTTGTGGACCAACTAGACCAACCAGATCCATACCGCTCTAAACGGAGTGCCGCAAATGGCTGCTCTTCCTCAGCAATGGGTCGACCAAATGGGTACATTTTAATCAGAGAAAAGGAAATGCAATAGGGACACTGGCAAAAAGACAAAAAGGGGCAAAAGTTCCCAGTGTCCGTCAGAGCCTCACTGGTAGACTCCTATTGTTCATCAACGGTGGCGTTATTGAGCACCGGCGGTGGAGCTGTCGGACCAGCTCTTGAAGAAATCCCACGTCGCTCAGGATAAGGTATCCCCTCCCCCCTCCAGGGGAGCACGTTTGGTCTAACCTGTCCAGTGTCCGAGCAATGCACGAATCTCGTCTGTCCCTATGCTACCGGTGCCTGACTTATCGAGTCCCTCCCTGCTAATCTGACTTTTCCTTTGGTGCACTGTTCCTCCGTCGGTGACGCAGATTGTACCTAGCTACTCCAGGCACAGTAGGGTCAGGAAAAAGGTGCTCAGGGGGGTCAGACACAGAGGGGCCAATAGACTGGGACACAAGCACAGATGGGCCAGCAGAACGGGGCTCCTGAATGGCCCTGACCTCAGGGGGCACTGCTGCATTCAACACTGCATCATTCTCCTCCTCCGTTTGGGTCCACGTTAGCTGGGCATCTGAGAAGGGGACAAAGCGAGGCACCTGCTCCCACTCCGAGTCCCCAATGCCATTGAGAACCCACTGGTCATAAGGCAGAGGGAGAGGCACTTTCCGGCAGTGTTGGCAATGGATCCAATTCTTTCGGCCAGCAACCTTGACCGCTGTTCGTGTGGCAAGGAGCGCCTGGACTGGCCCCTTCCACCGCGGCTTCAAACTTCCTTTCCTCTGAAAGTTACGCGTCAGGATATAATCCCCGAGCCAAATGTTGTGCCCGGGCTCCTCAGGTGCTGGCGGAAGAGTGTCCTGGATCTGTTGGTGAATAGAACGTAGACTTTTAGTTAACTCATACAACTAATCCACTAACAGAGGGTATTCAAACTCAGAAAATTTCCGAGGACGCGGGACGCCCCAGACATTTGCCGGGCGCCCGAACACGACCTCGTAGGGTAACAATCCTATTCTGGAATGAGCAGCTGTTCTAGTAGACAAGAGGGCTAACGGTAAAGCATCTGGCCACTGCAACCCTGTGCTCTCCTGAATCTTTGCCAATTTCAGTTTGAGAGTACCACTGTATTTCTCAACTAGACCCGCTGACTGGGGGTGATTCGCAGCATGAAACTTTTGTTTGATGTGGAGTCCCTCGCAAACCAACTGTATGACTCTCGCATTAAAGTGGCTTCCGTTATCACTGCAAATCAAACGGGGCAAGCCAAAGCGAGGAAAGAACTCCTTCATGAGTACCTTTGCAGTCGCCATGGCTGTATTTTCTTTAGTGGGGTAAGCCTCAACCCATTTACTGAATGCACAAACAACCACCAACACATATTTCAAATTGTTGACTCGATCCATTTCTATGTAGTCTAACTGGAGGACCTCAAAAGGGAAAGTAGGGGGTGCAAAATTGCCAGGTGGTGCAGGGGTACCCTTCCCAGGATTGTGCATCATACACACCATACAATATTTGACCAAATGGGCGGCCGTCTTTGGGATATTGTCATTGTGCCATACAGGATCTAACAATTTACAGATACCTTTCGCACTAATATGGGCTGGACCGTGCGCCATAGTGACTAAGGGGAGAACATATGCATCTGGTAACATCCACCTCTGTTTCCCTGACTTATCCGTCCCACACCCTTCCTCATCCACACGTGCTGTGCTTTCCTGCCATACTGCTAACTCCTCGATCGTTGCCTCGCTCTGAATCTCCTTGACATTTGCCAACGTATCCTCAAACATGGTAACCTCAGGCACGCACTCAACTGGACCTGCTACAAACATCCTTTTCATCTTTGTTCAGGCTGTCTCCTTAGCTGTCTGGTCTGCAAATGCATTCCCTCTACCCACATCATCAGTTATTGCGTTGTGGGCACTACATTTTATTATCACCAATTTCGTGGGGAGTGTCGGAGCCGACAAAAGCGTATGTATAAGAGGGCCATTCTGTATTTTCATCCCACGGGAAGTGAGAAACCCCCTCTCTGCCCAGAGTCGCCCAAAGTTATGAGCGACTCCGAAAGCGTACTCGCTGTCAGTATAAATATTGACAGTCAGTCCATCACTCAACTCACAGGCTCGTATAAGGGCAACGAGTTCCGCTGCTTGGGCCAACTGATAGGGAACTTGCGACATCTCAACTACCGTGTGCAGTGTTGTGATCGCATATGCAGCCGTTGTAGTGCCATCTGGTAACTTAAAACAAGAGCCATCGATGTATAATTCCCCTTGGGGGTCAGATAAGAGAACATCAGTCAGGTCTACCGGTCCCTTCGTTTCTTCCTCTGTCCGAAAAATGCAATCATGTATATCAATTTCCTCACTCTCGGAAGGGAGGGGGTAGCAACGTGGCTGGGTTTAGAGTGGCACATATTTTAATCATGACATGCGGTGCAAAGAGGGTCAATTCATAACCGGTCAGACGTGCACTGGTGAGGTGCTGTGTCTTGGTTTTATTCAACAGTGTATCCACAGCATGGGGTACCATGACTGTGAGGTCAGTATCAAGTACGAGCCCAGCCGATTGCCTTATAGAGATGGCCACTGCCGCGACCGCTCATAGACAGCTCGGGAGGGCTCTTGTGACAGGGTCAAGAAGAGCAGAAAAATAAACACACGGTCGTTGCTTACCTCCAAAGGCCTGTAATAAGACAGAAAGCGCACAACCGGCCGTCTCGTGTACATACAGCACAAACGGCTTCATGTAGTAAGGCGTACCAAGCACAGGTGCAGAGCAAAGCGCGACTTTTAATTGCTCAAGAGACTGCTGACATTCAGGCGCCCAAGGCAGGGGTTCATGCACATCTTTAGTGGGTAGCGCAAGCAGGGGTTTTGTTAGTAACGAATAATTAGGAATCCAATGGCGACAGTAGGAAGTGATGCCAATAAAAGCGCGCACATCCCTCTGAGTTTTAGGGATAGGCATTTTAACAATGGTGCTGATGCGCTCAGGGGTCAATCTCCTACCCTCCTTCGACAGTAGGTGACCTAAATAGGTGACCTCCTGTCGACAATATTAAAATTTTGAAAGGGACACTTTATGTCCGTGGTGAGCCAAATACAACTTAACCGTACTGTCTTTGCATCCATTTTCAGTGTCGGAAGCAATGAGGATATCATCCACATATTGGAGCAATACATTACCTGAGGGAAGCGTGAGGGAATCCAATTGGGCCTTCAAGGCTTGACTATATATGCTAGGGCTCTCATTATAGCCCTGAGGAGCTCCACAGAATCTAAAGCTTCTGCCAGCGAGGGTAAAACCGAACAAGTGCCTGTTGTCGGGATGGATCGGGATACTAAAGAATGCATGTTTCAGGTCAATGACAGAAAAGAATTTGACAGAGGAGGGAATCATCGTCAGAAGGGCAGTAATGTCAGGGACCACCGGGAACTGAGGAACCACTATTTTATTAACTGCGCGCAAGTAAATCACAAAACGATAAACATCTGGGTGATCATCAGAGGAGTCTGAAGGTGCCCTCTTAAGAACGGGAAGAATAGGGCTATTACACACATTCGCTGTCGTCTCTTCAACAACTCCCGACTCAATCAGATCCTGTATAATCTGTAACAAAGCTCGCTCCCCCGCCTGCGGTATTTTGTACTGGGTAATACGAGGGAAGATGGCATTGTCCTTAACTTTAATGGAAACCGGGGGAATTTGCAATAGTCCTACATCCATGTCACCTGTTGCCCACAATGTGGGTGGCACATTTTTAAATTCAGCAGGAAGGGGTGCATCTTTGGATAGACACTGCTTAGAGCTGACCACATTCGGACCTTTTGTCATGTGAACACCGTCCGGGGAACAATAAATTGTCGCATGTAACTTCTTTAGTAAATCTAAGCCCATTAAATTCTCTCCGCAATTAGAGGTCAACAAAAACGGTGAATCCACAGTGAAGGGACCTATAGTCAATGCGAGTGGTTTGGAAATGGGGCTTACAACCGGTACTCCAGAAAATCCTACTGAAACATTATTATGGCCAGACAGAGCTGCCCCGGGGACCAGTGAACGAGAAATAGAGCTATTCATTGCACCTGTATCCACCACCAAAAATTCCTTAGCTGAGCCATGCAATTCTGCAGTAACGTAAGGACCGCTCTGATCTACAGGTATCTGAATTGGTCCCATACCCTGTCCCTGGCTGTCCTAGCTGTGAGACATCCCTGTCACCTCATCCAGATCATAGTCATCGTGGTAATACTGTTTGCCCCGAGGGTCGTCAAAGTAGTTCTGGTCAGTATGACCCTTCGATGTCCCAGCAGCGTGAACCCTCTCCTGGCCACCATCTCCACACCCCCGTCCATGAGACCCTCGTCCCCTTGGGACCGCCACCTTTTGCAAAAGCACAGGACACTCGCTGCACCAGTGTCCCTCCTCTTTACAGTATGGACACTGATTCGGTCCTACAGGTGTAGTGTTCCTGCTAGCACGCGGAAGCTGTCGGTCCGGACCACCACGTCCCCTACCATTCACTCGAGAAGCCTGTTGCAATAACACCTTAGTCTTCAATTCTTTGTGCTTTTTCTCCACCTTCTCCTTCTCCTCATTTTCCCTGTGTTCATAATACTGTGCCATACTCAATATTACAGAAGGGGAGGCGGTAGTACAAGTGCTCTCCGAAGCCTGCAACCGAGTCGCAATCTCAGGAAGCAGGTTCGTGACAAATCTATTAACGAACAATCAGACACCTCTCTCCACCGACAGGTCCTGTCCGCTAAAATCCCAAAACACACCTTCAAATCGAGTGAAAAAATCAGACACACTTTCATCTTTCTTCTGACGACATGCCGTTAACCTGTCCCAATCTACCCTTCTTGGTGGAATAAGAGAATGCATATAGGTAATAATCCGGCCAGGCAAAGCTAGTATCTCGGCCTTAGGCTTCTCACTAAGGCTTCCTCTCCTGGTCCCACACCTTAATCTGATCCCAAGTACCACCCAATTCTGCAACATGGTCCTGTGTTTGGTCCTGCCTCCAAATATCAACGGGTACCAGTAAACCAAAAAACATTTCAATATCTGCAAGCGTCATCACTGTTGACGAAGCGGCCTCTGTCAATTCCTTATAATATGCAGTAGGATTCTTCCTAGGGTCGGGTAACTGAGTCTTAAGGGACAAAACCTCACTCCTCTTCCATGGAGTATAAGCACATTGTTCCTGAAACCGGGCCTCTACCCGGGGTCTAGTAACGATGTTATGCTGATCTCGTAGCTCTGGTATCTCAGGGTGATATATGGGGTGGGCTTCCCTCATCGGGAATTGGGACACTGTTTTCGGGCTCTTCTCAAGTAGCCTACCTCGATAAGCAATCAATTTTGCAACATTACCAAAAACCTGACCAGGTGCCATATCAGCAGCATACACATTGTCCCTAATATTATAAATAATCTGGGGTGCAGCATTGTTAAAACACTGCTCCCACAGTCCAATCAGAGTAGCCGACATGTGCTTAAGGGCATGCTGCTGCACAAGCGGCTCATAATCTTTCATCACACTCCACACATCCTCCACGCTGTAAATGGGGTGACGAGCCCACTGAGCGGCCTGATTGGCTACCACCTTCTTCTCTTCATCGCCCACATCAGATCATATCAGTATCCACCCCAGTCGTTCCCTTGCTGTCGCCCAATCCCCGTCCCCTAATCCCCATACAGGCGTTCCGCTACTCAGTACCGTTGGTGAATGAGGGTAAAGGGAAGGAGTAGTAACAGAAGGAACGGGCACCAATGTCATCAATGGCTGTGTCGTAGGTGTAAGAGTTGGAGGGAGAGATGCCGAAACAATAGGCGTAGCAGGGAGACTCGCGGTCATCGCAGGTGCAGAAGGCGAAGCCAAGGAAAGGACAGAAGGTGCGGTGGACAAAGCAGCCGGATCAATGACAGAAGAAATAGAAACAGCAGAAGCAGAAGAGATGGGCTGCTGTGGCAGTGGGATTGCAGGATATATTTTCTGCGGGGCATATGGGGGTGGAGGTCGAGCATCTAACAATTCCTCCACAAATGCATCTCTTTCTTCTCGAGCAACATAAGACTTTTCACATTGCAATCGAAATTTCCTATCAGCACACTCTATCCCTTTCTCTGTTTTCTCTCTATCATACGCTACAGCTTTCTGAGTCACCCTCTGCATTTTTCCCTTCCGGGCCTCCTTCTCTGCTTTCATTCGTCTCTGTCTAGATTCCTTTTGCCATGTTCTGAGGGAATCAAACATCGACTGTCCACTTCTTTTCGCAAACAATTTATCCTGCAGGAAATTAATTTTCTGTTCATCGAAAGTGCCCGTCAACGGCCACTGCAACTCGGCATTGCCCCTCGTATATTTGTGCCATAACGTACTAAACATAATAGGGCCAAGGCCATGTTTGACATACATATCGAAATTAGGGGTGCCTTCTGGTGGCGCTGGCTGACTTTCTTCTAATCGAGCATCAGTAGAACAACAATGACAGCCCAAACAAAACATTTTACTGGCACACGGCATCTTTCAAAACGAAAACAAGTTCACTATTGATGCCGAGCAGATATTTGCAAATATCTAACCAAAACTGGCTTTCAGACCTCATCAGATACAGACCGAAGTGGTACCATGTTCACAAAAAAACTCAAACAAATTCAAGCGCTTGCCCAAAAACAGTCCTCAGACCGTACCAAACACAAACCAAAATGGAGCCATAGCCACAAAGAACCAAAGCAAACTCACCTGGTGCAGACAGGCCAAACAAATTTATTCCCTACTGCCGACTCTTCGGACCAAACGGTCAGATCCAAGGGTTTCGCCATTCAGGACCCCAGCCGAGATGACCACTGGGCGAGGCACCGCCCGGTCAGACAGGTGGGGCAGCTGCGAGTACCAGACTCTCTCGTGCAGGGATCCCCGGTCCACCCGTCCGACCCGATGTGGCCCCATCCTCCTCACCCACATGTGGGGAGGAAGGGCCACACCCGATGGGGTCCCTGTTAGGGCGCCAACTGAAGGAAGTGACCCGAAATAGGGTCACCCGGGTCACTCACGACCACCTCTCAGCCATCCAAACAAATGAAGAGTCAGTCAGACAGTGGAGAATACAAACCAAAGTTATTTATTAGTCATACACTCAAGCGGAGTCCAGTCTGACCAGCCTCCTTGGATTGCGGCAGAGGGACTGACTCCCGCCAACATAGAGATACATGATATACATTTCCAGTACTCCTAGAGACACGCCCAGACTGGACTTTTCCAGTTAGTAGCTGGTGAACAAAGGAGACACAGAAGGATGAGCTACAATCATAAGACCGGGTACTTGCTATCTTAGTTCCAAGTTTATTCTGCCTGTGCCCGCCACTCTGAGGGTGGGAGCAGGCCCATCTAACGGCAAAGGTATGTAATGACAAGACAGTCTATTCATTCGTGCAGCAAAGCTCAACCTTGGAGAAATAATTTTTAAAAAAACATTGAGGCTGCTTTCTGCTGAGGCAAACAGAATGAGACAGAAGCTTGGTTTCAGTCATGGTACAAAATGGCGGCTGAATGCAAAATGGTGCCGCAAATGCTAACTTAAATCGTACAATGCAAGAGGAAGTCGACTAAAACATTTTCCATTCCAAATGTTGATGAAAATGATTCAGAAATGTTTGCATAACAACTTTTTCCTATTTGACAACTGTATGTACTATCAAATAAGGAGAACCAAGAGGGGCGCCTGTTTATCCCCCAGGTACGCATGCTTACACATGGGCTGGTGGGAGGAGCGGGTGCTTAGAGTGGATTACTCCAAAGAATGGGATGAAAATGTGGTGGTCTGGTCATGCTGCATCAATGAACGTTTCATCATTTGAAGAGAGTCTGAACAAAGTGCTGAGGATTTCATAACACACATTAATGTTAACAACCTTAACCTGCACTTTACTGGTGAAGTCAGTAAGAATAAGCTTTACTTGTTAGACTTGAAGGTATTTGTGGCAGAAGGCAAACTAGAAACCCAACTCTATAGGAAAAGGACAGCCAGCAACTCACTCTTACATGCGTCCAGCTTTCACCCCTGACACCTAATAGCCAGCATCCCCTATGGCGAATTAATATGCACCAAAAGGAATTGCAGTTTGCCTCGTCACATCATGTCGTGTCAGAAAGACATGATACAAAGGTTCACACAGAGAGGGTATGACACAATTTTGATTACTACTGCACAGGAAAAGATTAGCCACATATCTAGGAAACACATCCTATTTAGTCAAGGCAAAAAACCCGAAACAGAGGACATGGTCAGGCTAATCACCACATATAGCAACCAGCATAAACAACTAGCGAAGGCAGTCAAAAAGAATTGGAACATAATTCACTCTGATCCCACCATAGGAACGATTGTTCCGGTCAACCCTTAATAGCTTTTCGAAGAGCTAGTTCCATTAGGGACAGCCTGGTTATATCGAGTCCTGAAACAAGAAGAACATACAGTTGGCTCACAGGAATTAATGGTTTTCATAAGTTCCCACGATGTAAAGCGTTCACAATAGGTATCAATACCAAGGAGCATCTCGCTCCCTTTTCTCATACACCCATTTCCTTAAAGGGCAATTTCAACTGCAAAAGTGAATTTGCTGTTTATATGTTAACTTGCAGCTGCAACCTGACATATGTGGGCAGCACAGTGCTGTAAGTTCACAAACGCATACTGCAGCATATGCGGCCCATAAAAAACAAGGATTTAACCTATCCAGTGGCCAGGCACTGTGGTGAAATTCATCAAAGTGACACTACTCAGATGTCATATTATGTCATAGATACAGTGCCCCAGAACACTAGAGGGGGAGATAGGGTGAAAGCACTTAGGAGACTAGAAAGTATGTACATTTTGAATCTAGATTCCAAGTTCCCAAACAGACTGAATATTGAAGAAGATATACATACCTTCCTATAGGGGGGAGGTGGACACCAAATCAAGTAGACAGAGGGCAATATATCTTACTGGCCAGGCCCTAATACTATCAACAGCAACACAAACTATACTAGAGATCCGATGTACGAGGGAGCAGAATGGTCAGAAATGGACCATAAGTATAGATTTTTGAACGTCGCACATTTTATCGGCATCACAAAGATTTGTTGAAGGTAATGCACACTCGGTGGGTGTAATACAACAAATGTTTCCACTAGAATGTTTCCACTGTTACAACCACAGCAGCTACAAGCAACTAATTATAAGCATTTGCTAGAATATTTTCTATTTAGTTAACAGTGAGGAACGGTGTACAATATAGTTTACATTTGTCAAATTTTATATTTGTGGATATGTTCAGTTTGAGAACCACAGGAAGAAATGAGTATTTTGTTTATGTTTGTGCTTACCTGTTGCTTTATATTTTCCAACAGTGGCACCGCCACGTTAGTGTGATCAAGGTCGATGCCTCGGCCGAAACGCGTCACGGTGACTATGCAACAGTAATAAAAGTTTGAAAGCATCAATGGTGATCTGTGTTCAGTTTGGTGAGGAAATACACCCGATCAAGAAATGATCGAAAGTGGTATATGTATATATGTATATATGTATATATATATATATATATATACGTATATATACACACATACACACATATATCTTAACTATACTGATATGTATATGTGCTTTTATATAAATATAAATCTATAGTCGGAAAAAAACTTGTTATAGGGACGTTATAGTTAGGCTCAGATTATGCACGCACAAAACCATAGAAATTCAGCAGTTATAGTTACTTGAGCTAACTATAACTGCAACACACTGCTTATGACCTCACATATTACATCACTCATGACATGGTCAGTGACATCACTGATGACTTCTCAAATGACATCACTGATGTCATCATAAGTGTTTTGTAAACGTTTCTGAGACTTAAAGATATATTATAAGCTGTTGCATAACTTAAATTACTATTCTTCCTGTACTACTGAGTGATACTATTTCTAACATATGTCATCTGAGTGGCTGTGTGACTTTGTATCAGTGTGTGTGTGTGTGTGTGAGTGGCTACATGGGTGTGTGAGTGGCTGTATGTATCTGTCAGTGGGTGTGTGAGTGGCTGTACAGGTCTCTCCGTGGGTATGTGAGTGGCTGTATGAGTCTGTGAATGGGTTTTCGAGTGGCTTTCTGGGTGTGTGACTGGCTGTGTGAGTGGTTGTATGGGTGGGTGTGTGAGTGGTTGTATGGGTGTCTGAGTAGCTGTGTGAGTGGTTGTATGGGTGTGTGAATGGATGTGCGACTGGTTTTATGGGTGTGTGATTGGGTGAGTGGGTGTGTGAGTGGTTGTATAGGTGTGTGAGCGGGTGCGTGAGTGCTGTATGGGAATGTGAGATGGTGTTTGAGTGGTTTTATGGGTGTGTGAGTGACTGTGTGGGTGTGTCAGGAGCTGTGTGAGTGACTGGGCCAGAATGGAACCTCATCGGCCTCTTTATATAACAAGAGTCCCCAATTTACACAAAATGTCTACCCAACTGGAGTATTTTCTATTAGAGCTGGGCAGTAAACTCCACCAGTCCAGTTTTCAGAGTTTTGCCACTCTGCGCTCCGCTTGGAGCTCGGCAAAAACTCAGCATCTGCCAAGTGGTGGAGTTTACTGGTGCCAAACCCTCTGCATATGAGACATGCAGCAAGTCTGTAAAAATTTCGCCATGACCCGTAGCACAACAGTCCCAGTGGGAAGGTATAGGAAACCTTCAGGAGAAGTGCAGGGAATTTAGAGAAGGTTGGCTGCATTCCTGGAAGAGTCCTCTATATGCCTACGGGGTTGTGACCGGTCGGGTTGTGATCTTTCATGCTTCCCATGTTTGCATACTGCTGACAAATTCCCGGGGGTCCTGGATGCTCTCACACATGAGAAGTGCAAAGCTGTCAATGAACACTGGATTCAAATGCACAAAGGAGGCACCCGTTTCAAGCAGGACATGCAGTTGAAACATCAGGGACTGTCCGGAGCGGTATTTCGTACTACACAATAGCACAGTGTCATGAGTTAAAAATAAAGAACTGGCAGATGTACACAAAGCCCGCTCCATAATAGAGAGGGGTTTCCTAGCTGAGGCTTCTGCTCCGACTGCACCTTGATGAAGGTGACCACCCCAACGGCCACGCTGGACACCCCCAGCCCTATCTCCAGCACAGAGGGTGCCAGAAGACTGACGATGATCTGGCCGCTGGTGCACATCCTCCTGCGGGCCTCATATCTCCCAGTTCCAGCAAAAGAATCCAAACACACCCTGCAGTTTGCATCTTCTGTCTCTAGCCTTCAGCTGCAAAGTTTTATTTCTCTGTCAGTGGCACAGCACACTAAAGGTGAGTTAATTGATTTCAGATTATCTGATCCTCGCTCGAATGCTCCAACAGCATATTTTGTTGCAGTGCGCCCCTTGTATTATAATAAGTGGCCGTTGACCTCGCTGGAACTGATATTCGGAAAAGGGGCTATAATAATTGGGGGCATCAATCCTAGGAGATTAGAGTCCTTCTGCAAATGTGAAAAAGTCCTTGTATCTGTGCAAGGGCCTGACACATGCCAGCGCTGTTGTTGTACCGTTTACATAGAACTATACATTAATTGAAAATGCGCTTGCAGTGGACTCAGAAAGGGGATGTCAATAACAAGATTAACATCGTTTTGACACCAAAAAATATATCAACATTTAAGCATTTTTAAAAGTGTCTCAAGCTGATTTTTTTGTTTCAATGTAATGGACTACATTATCACTCTAACATGGTGACCAAACGAGCTTAGCACAAGCTCCACATTTCAGTCCGCCTTTCTCTTTCTATAAACCGCATGCCTGTTCAGGGTCACTGAGAGTGGCAGCAGCAGTCGTAAGTACATGTGTACCCTGTGACAGCTCAAAGATGCACAGGAGCTTGAACCTATGCCAGGGTTGCTAGGGCTGCCGTCCATAGTTCGAGATTGGATGCATCTGTTCCCCGCATCAGGTAATTTACACTTTGCAGCTAATCAGTGTGTGGACTATATATTTAAGAGGCATGATGATCCTTCTGGGAGAAGTGGATGAGTACTGTACTCCCATAGTAAAGTGGGGGGGAGGGAGTCAGTAACTTGACTTGGACTCTTGAGTTTTAGGTTTTACTTTTTCGCAGATCAGCCGAGTTTGGGCAGGCAGATGTGTGGCCCACCAGCGCCGTAACACCCAAGTGCCACTAGAGAACACAAGGTGCAGACTAAGCCGTGTGATGTGTCTCATTCTGTTGGTCTCTCATTCTGCTCACAGCACTTAATACTACCAGCCCTGAATTAGCCTTGCATTCTGTTTTAAAGAAAATCAGAACAATATTAAGAGAATTTTCATCATAGCTCTTAGAGCTTAGAAGTGTACATCCAGGCAGGGCTTAGGTTCCGCCGGTAATCAGTGCGGGCAGAAATCCGCAGAGTTTTTAAGTAACTCTGCTGAATTCCACAGAGTAAAACTCTGCGAGTTTTGCCCACCCCTACTCTCTTTTGGTTAATTAGTAAGGGCTAACTCGTTGGGTAAATGTCTAGGGCATGTTCTACACTACAGCTGCGCAAGGGACCAGGAGGAAATGTCTCCAGAGACCTCCTGTGCGTTTAATTTGGGCAATGTGATTTTTCCTCAAGCATCTTCTTCCAGAAATCTTTGATAACATGAATTCTCCTATGGAGAAGATGACAAGACCACAAAGAGGTGAATCTCCACCAAACAAGGGTACTTCCTCTTAACTATATTAAGAAAGTGCTTCTTTGTTTGGTGGAGATGTCCTCATATTCCTCTGTGTAGAGGTTGCACTTGAGGAGGCCTTTTAGTAAGCTGTTCATTAATATGGGAAAAGGCGGGAAGACCTTTGCCTACTACTAAGGTGGATGTTGGGGGACAAATGGGGGGAGCTTGCAAGTGATTTTGCACATTTGCATACTTGTAGTAATTTAAAGGAAGAACCATGCACTCTGCTCTCACCAGGAGATGACGAGAAAGAACCCACTTCTCACAGTCACTACAGATTGCGTTCGATAGATCAGTGATACATTCACTTCCGGCAAGGATTTCAGATCATTTTCAATGTGGAAATGCCGAAAAGAAACACAATTGCTTTGCCTTTGTCAAGCCCAAGAAGTTAGGATCTTTTGTCCTTCATAGAAGAGGAGGGGGACTGTGCGCCCGCCACCCTGGGTGATTGTGGCCCCAGGTACTCCATCCCCCAGGGCCTGGCCACTTGTTCCAGGGTGCCCTGGCCCCACCCAGATCAAACAAATGATGGACGGAATGCTGACAATGCAAACATTCTCCCCCAGTCAAAAGATCTGGGTTAAATCCATCGTTCTTTTGCCCACTACGCCACCCCAGTTTGGACCCATCCATATGCAAATCAGTCTTGACCCTGTGCCCCATGGGAACAGTCCAGACCGAACTGCCAGGCCAGGTCCTCCCTGGACCGGAAACAAGCATCCTGGGACCGGTTTCAGGGTATGTCACCCTTCTTCAGCCAGGCTAGCTTGAATCCAGTGGCAGTGAGCAAGGGACCCACGTCTGGGCATACCCATCCCACTTAGGGCGAAAAGTGTTACAGCAAACAAATGATGGACGGAATGCTGACAATGCAAACATTCTCCCCCAGTCAAAAGATCTGGGTTAAATCCATTGTTCTTTTGCCCACTACGCCACCCCAGTTTGGACCCATCCATATGCAAATCAGGCCTGACCCTGTGCCCCATGGGAACAGTCCAGACCGAACTGCCAGGCCAGGTCCTCCCTGGACCGGAAACAAGCATCCTGGGACCGGTTTCAGGGTATGTCACCCTTCTTCAGCCAGGCTAGCTTGAATCCAGTGGCACAGTGAGCAAGGGACCCACGTCTGGGCATACCCATCCCACTTAGGGTGAAAAGTGTTACAGCAAACAAATGATGGACGGAATGCTGACAATGCAAACATTCTCCCCCAGTCAAAAGATCTGGGTTAAATCCATCGTTCTTTTGCCAACTACGCCACCCCAGTTTGGACCCATCCATATGCAAATCAGTCTTGACCCTGTGCCCCATGGGAACAGTCCAGACCGAACTGCCAGGTCAGGCCCACCCAGAGCACCCAGTGTTTGGGACCGCGGGGGAAGCCTTAATGCCCCCGTGGTCCCTGACGGCTCCCTGTCTCCAGCGGGAGCCAGCATGGCTCCCGCACACAGAGAGCAGCAGAAAATGCTGCTCCCTACGTGCATGTGGGAGCAATTCTTTCATCTGTTTTCCTGCCTGCTAGACAGTGTACAGAGAAACAGATGAAAAGTCAGCTCACAGTGAGCAGGAGCAGTTTTCCTTGCTACCGCCTGCTGGGAGCAGACTTACTGTTTGCTCTCACTTGGCGAAAGCTGTCAAAGCTCCCGCCAAGTGAAAGCAAACATCCATGTCCAGAGGGTGGGCACCTAGGGAGCCGGCCCTAGGGGGTGGCAGCCCCCATGGCCATTAATGGCTCTAGGAAGGGGGCTGCCAACCACCCTCCTTTCAAAGTGCACGGCCATGCCCCGGGGAGGCGGGGTGGTACCCTGGGACCGAATCTGGCAAGGAGTAGGGGGCCGCATGTGCCCCCTCCCCAATATAATCAGTAAAGTTTGCCGCAGGAACTGGCCCATCCAGGGGCTGAAGTTTAAACAAGTGTGGGAGACCACCTTTGTTTTTTTTTTCTTTTCCAAGATTCGTTGATCCGCTGTGATTTTTGTGTCAAAATAAAAAATAAAAAACCCTTTTTTACCAGGCCTTGGGGGTAGGGGTATTCCTACCCTGTCCCCTTCTATTTAGTTTTTAACTTTTTTCTTGGAAGTTGGCTGAGTCCAAGTCCCAAGATGGTTGCCAAACTTCCTGGTCGTAATGTTGGCAGCCAATCGCATGACATCTCTCAGATCCGCAGAGGATTCGCGTCCCTAGATAAAGAAATTTCTTTTTCCAATAATAACTTAAAAACTACTGAACGGATTTAAACCAAATTACAAAAAGAGCTCTTTCTGGACCAAGAGCTAGCTTTCTGCCAAATTTAGTGTAATATCGTTCAGCGGTTTGGGCTGTAGTTGTGTTCAAAATCCTTATGGGAAATTGCCTTTGGAAAATGCGTTTTGGGACCCCCCCCCTTTTTCTTGGCCCCACTTGACGAATCACCCTGAAACTTTTCACACAGCAGTTGAACTCGGGTGCGTACTAGTTTTGAAAATTTCACAAAGATTCTTCATGCGGTGGCAAAGTTATTAGCAAAACAAAAAAGAAATTCCTATGGAAACGTTGTCAATTAATGAATCACCATCTTGTTAAAACATTTAAATCGCCCCGATTTCATATAAATAAACAACATATTCCATCATGTCAACAGATCTACAATAAAACACATTTCAAAAATAACTCTTTGTTCTCAAGTGCGCACCCTAAAAAATGTAAGACATATTTGCACATGAAATAATTATGCACAATTAATGACCTGTTCCTAACACAAGTTGTGCGCACTGTTCGCGCTTCTGAGAACAAAATACTGGAGACATTTGCTTCAATACATTCTGTCAGAACTGTTGATTTTCAGACAGAAAATTATGTTGAATGGTCACAATATTAGGCTTTTAAAACAAAATGCTCAAAAACATTTTATGGCGTCGTCCCTCCCCTTCTGGGTTTCAATGCCCCGTGTATGATATCAAGTCCACTCAATCTCTGGTGTTGGCACTATCACACTGTTCAATCAGTTTTAAAGAACACAAATGTCACGCACTAATGCTCTTACTGCAACAGAGATCTCAGAGTGTCTGGACTCCAAAACTTAAAGTCTCACCACGTGCAACATATTGAAATTTACCAGTTATAGTCAATTGAAGTAATTATGACTTGCACATTTGCCATCCACAGAGATGTAATTGATGATATAATTTCAGATGTCATCAGTGATGTTATCAATGATATCATAGAACATGTCATGAGTGATGTAATATGTGAGGCCATAAGCAGTGCATGGCAAGTGTGCATGCTATAGCTACTTCAGTTAATTATAACTGGTCAATTTCAGTGCTTTTTTTGACCTGCAGGACCAGCCAGAGTGCTTTATTTGTCATTTCTTCTGTCTGTAGTACAGTGTTGCTCGATGTCTATCATTTTTAACGCTTAATTTCTCTAAAATAGTTGAACAGATTTTCACCAAATCACAATTTATGGGCAACAATCTAGCTTTTTGCAAAATTTGGTGCAGTTCCGTCCAGCCATTTTGGCTGTAGTGCTGTCTGATGTTCCTATGGGAAATTGCACTGGGTAAAGGCATTTTGGCCTCACCACCCCCTTTTTTCTCAGCCCCCGCTGGACAGAAACCCAAAAACTTTCCAGGAAGAAGCTGAGGTGGATGAACCTTTTCTGGGGGAAAGTTTCATGAAGATTTGTCAAACGGCGCCAAAGTTATTTACAAAACAAAAAATCCATTTCCAATGGAAACTTGGTCCTAAATATAACTACACAGTGGCGAAATTGGAAACAGCCTGGGAAGGTGGCGGGCCCCGGGGCTTCGATAAGCCCTAGGAGGGGGGCTCCCGTGTGCCCCCTCCTATATTTACCTTATGACCCTGGGGCCAAGGCCCAAAGAGGGGTTATTTTAAAGCATGTGCGGGAGCCTGCGCTTGCCTTTTAAAAAAAAACAATTTGCAGCAAATTTGCGAATATCTCAATTTTGCTGCAAAATAAAAAACAAACATGCTTTTTTGCCGTGGCGGGGTCCCAGGGGAACCCAAGACCATGGCTTGGGGATCAGGGTATTCCTGCCCCCATTTCTTTAGTTTCACTTTTTTGGGGGGGGGGAGACTTGTTGAAGTCGAGTCCCAAGATGGCTGGCAACACTTCCTGATTGAAATGTTGACAGCCAGTCAGAGCAGTGTATTTCCCTGCACAAGCTCGTCTTTTATTTTCAAAGGCTTCGCACTGATGACGGCAATAGCCAGAAACGCGTCTGCGGATGTTTTATGGCCGACACACACCCCGTGAGTGCACCGGACCCTGTGAGTACCATGAACTCCTTGTTTTTGTCATATATATATATGTGATCAAGGCCCAGGTGGGGCTGAAACGCGTTATGTTGGTGGAGATGCAGGGCAAATAAAACTTTATGCACAAGGAACTTTGGGTCCGTGTTCGTCTGTGGGGGGGCTTGTTGACCCCCCTGCCCTGGGGACCACCACCTCCCTGTGGCACACATAAAAAAATTAAGGGGGTCCGTTGCGCGGCCCCGGTGAACACCACCTCCCCAAAGCAAATTTGAATAGAGGAGCGGGACCGCGCGGCCCCCATCCAGGAGCCCTACATTGCCCTGGGGACCGCCACTCCCATGGTCGGCTCCACCAATGTCCCGGGGTGCCCACACCCGGGACATTGCAGTTTGCTATGGCATAGCAGGAGCACTGCTCCGGCCATGCCATCACAAACAGTGTGCCCCCCCCCCCCTTTCATGATTATAATTTTTTTTTAAAAAGGCCTCGCCCTGGGGGATAGGGTCCCCGGGGCTCAACACATCCCCCAACTAGTAGTGCGCCAGGAGGCGCGTTTACAGAGTGGTGGAGAAAGAGGGTGCGGCCACCGAAAAACTCTCAGCAAACCCACTGTGTGGGACTTACTGGAGGTAACAGGAGTACCTGTTGGCCCCCAAGGACCCTCTGGAGCCAAGAGGACTTCATCCCCCAAATAGTAGTGCACCGGGAGGCGTGTTTGCAAAGTGGTGGAGAAAGCGGACGTGCCCTCTGACAACTTCTCATTAATCCTGCTGTGTGGGACTTACTGGAGGTAACAGGAGGGGAGTTGGCCCCCAAGGAAGTCCTTGGGGGCCAACTACCCCTCCTGTTACCTCCAGGAAGTCCCACACAGCGGGATTGCTTTGAGGTGTTCGGATGCCAATCCCCCTTTGTGTAGCACTCTGCAAACACGCTCCTGGTGCACTATTGGTTGGGGGATGAAGTCCACTTGGGGGCCAAGAAGCCCTCCTGGGACCTCCTGTAAGTCCTACACAGCAGAATTCCTGAGAACTGGTCGGAGGACCCGCCCCTTTTCTCCACCACTTTGCAAACGTGACTACTACTTTAAAAACCATGGAAATTCACTGAAAAAAACAAAGGTTACAGGGATGTTATAGTTAGTAATTTGCATTTAAAAAACCTTATAAATACACTGAAAAAAACAAAGGTTAGAGGGATGTTATAGTTAGGAAATTTAATTTTTTTAAACTTAGAAATTCACTGCAAAAACCAAGGTTACAGGGACGTTATAGTTAGGCTAACATTTCACTCATACAAAACCAGAGAAATTCAGCAGTTATAGTCAGCTTAGCTAACTAGAACTCACACCCCCGCAATGCACTGCTTATGACCTCACATATTACATCACTTATGACATGGTCAGTGACATCACTCATGACATCTCAAATGACATCACTGGTGACATCACCAATGACATCATCCACAGAATCTCTCACGCACCCATCATACCCCAATATAACCTTTCATACACCCACTCCAACTTCCACACTGCCATTCTCAAAACCACTGACACACCCATACCCATACTTACACACCCACTCACTGATTCATAGGACTACACACACCCATACAGCCACACATATACCAACTCACTCACTAATACAGCCATTGATATATCCACTCATATAGCTATACAGCCACTCACACACTGAGTCACCCATAGAGCTACTCACACACCTACTCACTCACCCATAAAGTCAATCACACAGCCACTTACTCACCTATACAGTTATACTCACACCCACTCTCGTATTCATACAGATACTAACACATACTCACCTGTACAGTCACTGACACAAGCACACACTGACCTATGCAGCCACTCATAACCAACTCACTGACCAATACAGCCACTGATATATCCACTCATACACCCATACAGCCACTCACACACTGTCAGTCACCCATAGTGCTACTCACACACTTAATTACTCACCCATAGAGTCAATAACACAGCCACTTACTCACCTATACAGTTATACACACACCCACCGCTTATTCATACAAATACTAACACATACTCACTCACCTATACAGTCTCTGACACAAGCACACACTCACCCATATGGCCACTCTCACAATCACTCAGTCACATATACAGTCACTCATATACTCCAACACTAACCTATATTGCCTTTCACATATGCAGTTACCCATATAGCACTGACACATCCATTCACTCCCCGACACATCCATACACACCTCAGCCACCCATTCAGTTCCTCACAGGCGCACTCACTAACCCATACAGCCACTGACTCACCAACTCACTCATCCATGCAGGCAATCCACCCCCCTCACCCACCTGCAGAGACACTCATACAGGTACTCAGACAACCAATCAATCACCCATACAGCCACTCGCATACCCACTCACCAACCAATACACACACTTAGACACCAACTGACAGACTGATACAGACATTCGCACAACCTAGTCACTCACCCATACATTCACTGAGACATCTAATCACTCACTTATACAGTCAGTCTCGCATCCACTGAATCGTCCATACAGGCACTTATACACCCACTGATTCACCAGTACACCTTGGTATATATATATATAACACTCATAAACGTTTTAAAAACACTCAGTCACTTGATGAGGTCATCAGTGATGTCACATGCGTGAATTCATTTGAGATGTCATGAGTGATGTCACTGACCATCTCATGAGTGATGTAGTATGTGAGGTCATAAGCAGTGCATTGCGGGGGCGCGAGTTATAGTTAGCTCAGCTAACTATAACTGCTGAATTTCTCTGGTTTTGTACAAGTGATATGTTAGCCTACTCAGCCTAATTATAACATTCCTGTAACCTTTGTTTTTTCCAGTGAATATATATATATATATATAATATTTGTCCCTGCTTCTCTTTCTTTGTCTTTTCTGGGGGTAAACCTCCCTTTTTTCTTAACCCAATAGCATCTCTTTTCTTCTACCCTCCCCATAACCATAAAAAGCTCTTACCTCCTATTACCTCTACCCACCTCTAGACCCTAAAAAACCCTTACCTCTTTAACTCTACCCTCCTGTGAACCCTTAAAATCCCTTACCTTCCTTTACATCTACCCTCCTATTTATTTACCAATCCCTTAATCCTTACCCATGTCTTAACCATTAAATTCAATCTTTTGAATAACATAATATTTATCATTATAAAACACATATCTGTGTGGTAAAGTACTGCGGGGTAATGTACCAAAAAAGGGGCCTGATTGCACTTACCTGTGTGGTACATACATGAGTGGCAACATCCTGCGGGGTAAAGCCTGTGCTGGTAAAGAATGCATACTGTAAGTGTCCAGTCAGCTGTAGAAGTGCAGGCACTGCTAGGGGTATATCCTTACTGCTTCTGAAGGACATGAGCAGCACAGCTTACATAGTTACCAACTAGGTAGAGGAGTGCATGGTCTCCTAGCTATGACACCCCAAACATGTCTCACTCTCCTGTCAGCTGAGGGAGGGCAGGTCAATGTAAGGAATCTGAATGCTAGTTGTATGTAGAGAACCCATTGTCCGGGTGTCACTGGTGTGATGGTTCTCCTGGGCCCGAGACATCTTCAGACATCCAAAAACTTCTGCCCACCTCCTCCTGCTCTGCTTGGCATTCCCTCTATATTTAACAGCTGATCAAACATCTTGGCAGTATATTAGAAGCTTCTGGTGTAGATCACCACATTCATGGATTGCTCAGTTTCCTTCAACTGGACAATCACAATTTAAGGGGGGCACTGATTCCAAAATGGATCACAGAACATGCTTTTAGAGGAATCCTTCCTACTGTCCAACTGATTAACCTCAAAAGTGTTGCAAATACAACCATTTGTCTCTTTTCGGACTACACAAAGGGAGCCATGTTTCCTCATATGGATATTGTCTAGTATTTTTAATCATTTGAGCTAGAAATGAACATGTTTGTTAAAACAGGCTAACTATGCAGAAAACTGTGTGGCAAGTGCAGTAAATGAATAGCTATGTGGCAAACGCCGTGTCCACAGAATTGCAAATTGCACTGGCCCTGACCACTATCAATTGTTTAATTGACAATCTGTTCATGAAAGGTAAAAAAACCTGTAACATTCTAATTTTATCCGTGTCCATTTTTGGCCGCATATTGAAGAAGGACAGCTTCAACAATCTCTTAGAGTCATGGTGACATTGATTGACCTTGTGGTTTATCATGCCACCAGAACCAGTTAATGGCAGTATTGAATCATATTAAACCATTACTTGTTATATATATATATAACACATGGAAGCCTGCAATTCCAGTATGACAAACATTAGTAAAGTCAATAGGTCTGGCATTGGCTGCTAGTTTTCTTATGGTATTTGTAAAACCTTATTTTTGAGGAGCTGCCAGGTCCTCACTAACATAAAAAATAAAGATTAGCTAAGGCAAAAATATTTTTTAACTTCACAAAACACACTTTGCCCTAGCAGTCTCTAGTAGCGAAGCAAACTAATTTGTGTGGCTGTACTCTATGAAAGCGCATTATGCAGTCACTCACAGTGAAGGTAACCAATGGTTAAAGTAAGCGGAAAAAAATGTGAATGGATGAAGAGGGCTGGTGGAAAGTCCAAATTAATTTAAATATATATATATATTTATTTTAGTGAAATCAAAAGGTGCTGGCTAATGTCAGACCAAGACACTGTCTCTAATTCCCTTTCTACAGCCGAGTTGTGAGGTCTCTAGTCACCTGCAATAATGTTATGACATAGCTGCTCAACTGTAAATAGGGTATTACAGTTGAGTTGTGACATCACCATGTTTGCCATGGCCAGCAGGTGAGGTGAAAGGCAGGTCAAGGAGCAACATTGCAGCTGCAGTTTAAACAATGAAGAAAATAAATCAGCATTCGGCCTCATTCCTCTATAGAGTCAGGGAAATCCCTGGTAACTTCAAATATTCCTATAATGTACTGGGGGGCACTTGATCTAATGTATAATAATCCCTTACTTTTTGGGGTGACACACTAAGATTCCCTTTGGGAAGTTTGCTCTGAATTCCTTCTGCCCCTTACTATCACGTGAAGAATAGGCAGGGAAGTGAAAATGTGTTTAAGGGGTGCATGGAATCAGGAAGGAATCTATCGGGAAGCTGGGAGCTACAGGAAAGGCAACAGAGCTGCTTCAATATATATTTTATGTGTCAGAAAAGCTTACAGCTTTGCGCCAGTACTGCGTTCAGCACTGACTGCAGAGATGTCTTCAAGGTAACTCTCTTGAGTGTTTGATTCGTCCTTGAAGGAACCCTTGCCTGTCTCCAGTTTGAAGGCTGGTCCCAGTGCATGTGTGATGAGATATGTTTCAGAGAAGCTAGCTATGGAATCTGTCAGCTCTCTTAAAGCCGCAGCACTACCAACAGACAGTACAGAAACACAAATCCTTCAAGCAACACTGACTGACAAGTTTTCGCAGATCAATTTTTCATGCCTTCAATAGAACCTAGTGACTACTAATCCAGAGTGCGTCCCTACTGTGGGCTATCAGGCCTTCTGCTGCATGAAAATATACACTTATAGGAGCTGGGTATATTTATAGAATACTGAATACACAATATAAGTATAAAAAAAAACACAAAGAAGAGCAAAACGTGAATATTAAAAAAAGGGTTACAGAACCAAGAGAAGAGTTATACACCTTACATTCCAATAAACACATACATTGAAGGAACTAAGCTGAATATTGCAAATAAAACACATGATCAAGAAAACACTAGCATGCAGATAAACAGACCTAATAAATAGTGCACTTTTTTCAACAATTTTGGATCACAGCTGTTTCCATAGGATCCCCATATTTATGTGACCTTTGAATTTTAGTCTACATTCCTAAAATGTTAGAGTTTTAGGAATGTAAAACAAAAACCCTCTAGGCGAGTTGGTGGGCTGGTAGCTTTTGAGTTGCGGTGTTTCAATGCTGGTAAAGTAGGTCTGGATGCATGCATGGTTTTCAAGATAGGGACCTAGAACGCATTTAGAGAACCTATATGGAAAAGATTTACATAGTCAGTGGTGATCCCAATAGTCTAATACCAGATCTAACAACAGCTTTTGATACAACTGGCCATCATATTCTGTTGGACACTGAAAACAGGGTGGGCCCCGGGGATCTGTTCTATGGTGGTCCCAGACCTATCCCATAGAATGCTTATAAATGGCCGAAATCGACAATAACCATTCTGTTACCCCTCTCATCTCATGTGATGCCCCTCCCGGCTCCATCCTAGCACCAATTTTCTTTTATATCTATGTTTAACCCATGTATGTGCTCCATCTGCATCTTGGTGTCTCATTTCACCAATCCACAGATGACACTCAGGCCTGCCTCTCACGGGATGTCCCTGAAACTTCAAACTTCAGCACATCCACAAATGGACAGAGAAAATGCATCTGAAATGCAACAGACTAAAGATGGATTTTCGATTCCTTACACCTCAATCTGACCCTGGCGCTGAACTTCTCTAGCTTGAACCACTAAAATTAGCAGACATCACCCCAAAATTGGCCACCTCTGCTAAATCTCAGGGATTCCTGCTTGACTCTAACCTCAATCTTAAAACGTATCTCCAGGCCATAGCTAAATCTATCAGATTCCACTTTCACAAATTTAAGACGCTGAAACACATTCTCTCCTTCCTCATCACTGGGGGTGCCCAAAATTGACAAGCCCCTCTCAGACCAATGTCACAAGCACCAGCAAAGTTCCTGACTGAAACAAACAAATATTGGCAAAGACAATTGGTTTGCATTGGCCACCAGTCTTTGTCACTTTGTCTATATTTGTTTTATCAAGGTTTTTGCATTTTGTAAAATATTGTTTTTTTGGTGAGCTTCCAGGCCCTCCCCAAGCTTAAAAAAAACACACTGACTAAAAGCAAAAATATTTTTGATCTCAAATAACACACATTTCCGTAACAGCCCCTTGGACAAAAGGGACCTAATTTATGTGTGAATATGTCCCTTGTGAAAGGGTAAAATGCCATCACTTACAATTAAATTAGCCGATGGCTGAAGCAGGCTGACCCACTGCCCCATACTGATAGATGTAGGGGATAGAAGAAAAATGTGAATGACACAATAACAGTACAATGGATGAATGAACTAACTGAAAACTCCTAGAAGTAAGTATATTATATACATATAATTTATTAATATCAAATGGTCTAAGCTAATGACGCACCTAAAATGGAAAACATCACCCTTGCACTTACCCAGCTTAAATGGCTCCCATTTTAGGCTTGCTGCACAATGAGAACTGCTTGACTTACCTTCAAAATTCTGAAGCAACGAACTCCAAAATACCTCACCTACAAACTTTCCTTTTGTGGAGGCTCTTTCTCTCTCTACCTGTAAGACCATAATTTGCCTCCACTCCTCATTTCAGGGAAAAAGTGCACACACTATGCAGATCTTTTTCCTGCAACACTCTGAAACTGTGCAACTCACTCCGTATCCATATTAAAAACACGTCCTGTTTGCAAAGCTTCAAATCCCTCTTCACAAACATGCTACTTGAACTGTTCTCGTGCATGACCATCCAAAGAACACATTCTAGCCGAATAGGTGTGCTCTTACGTCAATACAACTTCTTGTCTGTTTATCCAATTATTTACCTTCCTTTAACTATTAATCTTACAGATCTCCATAGCTCTTAGCCCTCTACTCATATGATCAGTGTTGGCATATGAAAGTTGCTGCTCTATCTAAGTATTCTTGTGGTTTTTAAGTCTTGTTTGAGACAGTGCATGCACTGTCGCTTGCGAGATTTTTGGGTAGCTGAACAAAAAAAAAAACTAAAAATGACTTAGAGCCTGTCCATAACTTACCATTGGTTGACTTCATTGTCACTCTCCTTTCCTTGCTTCTCATTGGTCAGCGCATGCCTGTTTCACTTTCTCTTCACATGTTTGTCTCTTTGATGAAGCATGGACCAAGTACTGATTAATGTCCTTCAGCTGCTCGCGCACTTTTTGAGGTACTTTTTTCTTCCCTCCCTCCCCCTCCGTAACTTGCCTTGTCTCTCCTGCCCCTTTGCTTGTTGACCTCTCCCACCCCGTTGCATGTTGCCCCATCCGTCCCTCCCGCCCCTCTCCTGAATCGTTGCTTGTTGCCCCCGTCCTTCCTTCACTGTTGTTCACCCTAACTACCAATCAAAACTCTCTGAAACATCTCCGGTTAGAGGGCTCATAAAATACAAATCTTTCAAAAATCACAACAAAACATTCCTAACTTTTATGATGTATGAGGCTTTTTGGTGCTCTTTGCTTGATATGTTACGCCCATTACACCTGCAGAAAATAACTGCGCATCTGGCTGTTGCCTTGCACATCTGTGTGCAGCAGAGGACCACCTCGTCCTGCCAAACCCGCCTTCCACGACAGTAACAGCACGTGTGCCTGCCGCTGAACACTCCTGTGTGAAGCAAAGTGCATGTACCATGGAGTCCCTGTGGTGTTTAATAAACGAGAGCTGCTGAAGCTGCGCGTGAGTAACAGGAACAATAAATAGTGCGTGCTCGCGCGCGTTTGTAATAAACAAACAAGGTTACAGCATCCTGTGTATGTAATAGAGGGACCCAGATGGGCAATATTCCAGGACCATACGTGCGCGTTTGTAATAAGTAAATAATATTGCTGGGTGTTTGCGCGTGTAATAAACAGACGTACTTGAACGCTATTACAGTGAGTATGTTTATCTTCGTATGTTTGTGTGATAAAAGCAATATTGCAGAATATTACAGAATCATGTGTGTAACGAGCACAAAGGTTGTGCATGTTTCTAATAGACGAGCAATATTTCGGGGGTTTACGCTTGTAACAACTGAGCAATATCTCTCTGTCCTATATGCATGTTTGATAAAAGAACCCTGTTTCAGGACCCTGCGTATATTTAATGTACATACATATGTAGCAATGCTACAGACCCTCGGAGGCATTTACTAATGTCAACAATGCTGACGCTAACGAAGGCCGCGCCGGGGGTGTGATCATTAAACAATATGACAGTTAGGGCTTTAAGAGGGATGAAAAAACTGGGGGGGTCTCCGAAAGGGGCGTGACCGATATAATTGAGGGTGTGGCTTAAAAGCACGTAAGCTGAAAATCTGTGCTTAGTTTAGTGTGTCGTCCGACTGGTATTTTGCTACTTTTGCTACATCCAGATATATATTATAGCAAGTAACATTACACGTACAAGCCAGTACCATTGACGTTGTCAATGGATGCTAGTTGCATAACATGAATAAGCAACAGCCATGGCTTCCTAGTATAGCAAATTGAAAATACTTCAGTTCTGAAATGGTGGGACTGTGAAAGAACGAGTCTCTTTGAAGTTACATGGTAGGCAGTGAAGGGTGGTACTGCTGCAGAGTTAAGATTTTTTTCTGTATCCCGAGGGCGAAAATGGAGAGTCCGAGAGTGAGCTCGTTTCAGCACCTGCTTTCTAGAACTGCTGGTGCTGAGCACAAGCAGGACCCGGCCCACTTAAAGCCCTGATGACAGTATCTATAAATCTGACAATAGACGAACAATGAACATCGCACTAGCCTATGTGAGCGATGGATAAACTAACAGTGACTGGCAGCCACTGCGCAGTATCCTTCGAAAACTTCGGTCTGAGCGGTGTCTGCGTCACCACACAGGCTCGAACCTTCGTGACCCTCGAGCATTGTTTATAAAACACACAACGTGTAATTAATGCAGACACAATGTACATTAATCCCATTAATAAAGTCTGCATTATGGGGCAATAAAGAAAACGGCTTAAATATGTGAAGTAATCCTCCTAATGGGAATTAACCCGCCCATCACCCCAATCACTGCCACTTCTGTTCTGCCCAGACTTTTTATACATCAAGGAGTGATCTCTGGTTTAGCTGAGCTTTTCTCAAATCAAGTGCCCAAGCTTTTTAAATAAATATAAAACAAAATACCGTCAATATATGCACACACTTGTCCATGCCAGTGAGGGCAAATACGTACTGTCACACTTGTAAAATAACTTGGGCTTAATAAGGAGAACAAGAACATAAACCACATACTTAGTACATGCATGCACTCGGCACTGCAGAGCTATCTTACAAACATAATAACAGCACAAGGTGGCTCAGTGAGTTAAACACTTGTTGATGACTACAGTTGTCATGGGCGAACCATGCTTCTGAGGCGGGTACATTGAATACCTTTACACTGAGTAATTGTAACAGCTGTCATTTACAGCGCTTAGAGGTGACAGGAGCGCTATTTAAAACAAGCAAAGTCTATAGATCTCACCTAGTTAATGAACCATTTCCTTCAATTTATGCTTTTGTACTATAATCTATGTAATTCTCTAACACTGCCCTGTAACAAGTTTAATCAATAATTGCCTAGCACATATTCTTTCGTACTGAACTCCCCTGTAAGTCCCTAACAAACACTGTACTGTAAACAATATTTATGTTCAACAGATAATTCAGTCGGGCAAATTATTTTCACATCCTCATTGTGTACAGTGAACTGAAACATTGTCCAGTGAAATTTGTGCTATATTAAACAATAAATATATAAATAAATAAATTAACAAGTTGGTGTTCCCGGCCTAATGTTGAACTAGCGCTTGTGCGTTCTGTATCTGTAGGTCTCCCATGTAATGTGGTGGCCCTGACAGTCAAACTTAGCAACTCTCTCTAATGAGTAGTATTCAGGCAGCACTCAAGGTTATCTATCTCATCTATCTATCTATCTATCTATCTATCTATCTATCTATCTATCTATCTATCTATCTATCTACCTATCTATCTGACAGAGATTTAGAAAATCAGGTGAGATCAATAGAATCTGATAAACCAAAGGCAATTGATGAAGTGACTTGACAAACATATAGTTGTATTTAAACCACCCACCACAAGATAACATCAGCATGAAAAACACTCCCAAAGTGCAAAAGGACGCATCCAGCTGGCCCCACTAGGACTATATTCTCATCACCCACAGGAGTGTCTCTAAATGTCAGATTGAAAGTTGTCAGACGGATTAAGAAAACTCATGTGCTTCACTGCTTGAAAACAGACAACTGCTGGTGTGCCTGGTGTGGGTTGCCCACATCTTGCTGACAGAATAAAAAAAAATTATCATGTTAAAAGATAACAAATGTAGGTAATTCCTGGCCAATTGGCATCATTTTACTAATTTTCGTAATCTCTGCCTTGTGCTTGTTGCAATATGAGTTACTGGCCTTTCTGTGAATGCCTCCATGTTATTAATGCAAAAGGAACAAATGATGGACGGAATGCTGAACAATGCAAACATTCACCCCCAGTCACAAAGATCTGGGTTTAATCCATTGTTCTTTTGCTCACCACGCCACCCCAGTTTGGACCCAGCCATATGCAAATTAGTCTTGACCCTGCTCCATTTGGGAACAGTCAAGTCCGAACTGCCAGGCCAGGGCCTCCCTGGACCAGATACAAGAATCCTGGGAACGGTTTCGGGGATTCACACCCCCTATGGTGAAGCATGCTATAAATGGCAGAATATAATAAAATACAGTGTCTGGACAATTCCCTCTTTGGCAAAGATGGATGTACCATAATGAACAGGCAGTTTGGACTTTCATGATGAAGATGTAAAAACTAAGCCTGGGCGGAATGACCAAAAAGCTCTGCAGCACTAGGTGGAGTTCCGCAAGCAGCGGAGTGCATTAGGTCACACTGTTCATGCTGAATTTTAGTGGGTGTTTGTCCCAAGCTGGAAAATTGGCACGTAAGGCACCATGCTCAGCGCAAGATGTAGCTGCTTCTTTCTGGAGCTGCAGCTTCCTCAACGCGAATGGAAGGTTTCTCAACACGAGAGGTTGCAGTCATCCACGACCACCCGCATTGGGAAATCTCGCCAGGAGGTGGTCTGGAGTAAGACTTTCCTCGCTTGCGCTCACCAACTTAACATTGGTGAGGTAAAAAACTGTGCTATACGGAGCAGAGTTGTTTGGAACTCTGCATGCTACGCGGAGTGGGAAAAACTCCACAAACTCCGCAGACGGAGCGGAATTTCATGGCCAAGCCTAGTAAAAACCCAGTTTTTCGACAGACTAAACTAGGCGACCCTCAACTCTTCCTCAAATGTTTAAGCATTATTGCCGGCACCTGTAAGAAAAATTGGATCTTAGTTGCCCTCCTCATAGTTATAGGCCGAGTCAGGCGAGGGCGCATATCTCGAGCCAGGCAATTAACATACATTATTGCCCTGAAGATAAAAACATGTGTGGCTGTCTGCATCCCTCCACCCAAAATAATGAGCTCGGCTGGAGCAGGGGCCGCCTCGAAACTGAATGGGTGAACCAACGCAATTTCATTCTCACGCACCGCTCCCACCTCAGCCACTTCTCAAGCACCGCCAGTTTACAGGTGACTCTTTGGTCTCCTACTCTTGCTTTAACTTAGGAGAGCTACTTCAGCCAAAGAAGGTAGAAAATGTTTATATACGTTTTTGTACTTTTCTTTGACTGATTGGGCTTGCCTCAGCAATTGCAAGGACAGCAACATGTGAGCTAGGGATGCTTGAGAAGAGGCTAAGGAAGCATCACAGGAGATTGGAGAGATGTTTTCACCCATACCAGTAGGTGAGAGGAAGCTCATGCTCCCACAGCGTAGCCTATTTCCCACACCACACAGGAAGGACGTTGGGATCTACCAGCCACAGGCTGAAACTTTTGCAGTCCTGAAACATTAAATATAGCCTGCAAGGGGAGCATTCTGATTGGCTGGCAATGTATCAATGTTCCATGGTGGGCATTATTGGAAGTTAATCCCTCAGGTGGGGTAGACCAAAGCTATTATTGGGTGCCATTAGTGTAAAGATAAATTAAGATCCTGTTAGCGACCACTAGGACAGGATTGTGTAGGCTGCTCTGTTAAGGTTAATTTAGAATTTAGTACTTCGACGATTTTAGTTGAGCCGGGGATACATTTTAAGATTTGATTAATTAATTTCAGGATTATTTGTCCAATCTACAAATATATTTCAGAAATGTGTCTATTGATAACAGTATTATTTGAATTAGTATGTAGCATTATTGTATTAGTATGTTCAGGAGTTAGCTCAACGATCTGATTAATATATTTCACGATTTTGTGCATGTATTGAAGGAATATATTTCAGGAATTGTATGAATATATTTCACGATTTTGTGCATGTATTGAAGGAATATATTTCACGATTTTTACACTCATCTGTGAACAACTGTTTAATGAATTTGAGTATTTCCTACAGCAATTTAATGAGCACTTTTCACAACAGCACTCACCTATCGTTCTTATATATTCATACCAGGATTCTACAAAGCTTTCGAATTATTTTTTCTTAAATTCTATACATGGATTTTATTAAAACATTCCAATAATCAGTTAAACAACTTGAGTGAACTGCACGACTGAGCTCACGAATATGATCAAAGGAGCCATAAACACGGAATTCAGAAGCCAGCCTGTCCCTTGCCCTCCCCGGTACACCTTGCATAAATCATGCGCTGTCACTTGTCACATGAATAATATATACCGCTTCTAAATCGTCACATCCGAACGTTTGTCACCCCAGAGAGGACTTGGACACCCCCCACATGCTTGCTCAGTTAAACCGTCTACACATCAGGTCAGGGGTGACGGAGATATCACGCAGCCAACAGATGCGCCTCAGTGCGCGAAACGTGAGACGCCAACGAAGCAAAATGAGTGAACGGGCACTTCCTTTAACTCCAGCAAAGGGCAGCGATAGGACGAGGTGCAAATGACGCAGTACGTCAGGCCGTGATGGCTCGGGTTCCTCAGAACACTGTATTCTGACGCTAATTGTACACAGAGAGGTACCACTGGAGGGCACGTATGTCACAGCCAGTACATATATCATTCATCAGATAGCTGACAACCTATGATTTACAACTAACTCCTGCTGTGGGGGCATGCGGTTTTCTGACAGCAAGAACGTGCTTTCAAAACAGGATGTAAATAGGAATTTTCAAGCCTCTTGCTTACTTCTATGTAGAGAAACCTCGAACCGCCATACCCATGTTGCAAAGATGTGCCTTTAAAGGGATCTTCTGATGGAGAATATTTCTTTCTGAAAATGAAACACAGAAAGGAAAAGTCACTTTATGCCATGTACATCGGTGCTGCTGGTGTAATTTTGTGACAGAAAAATGAACATCTGGTGGCACGTAACTTTATATTATCTATAATGATATTGCTTATTAGCCTTAAGAAATTGAAACTGTTCTATCAGAGTATTATACTTTGAAATAGACATATTTAAATTAATTAGTAGGGAGTTTGTGCTCTGCTTTACTAGGTTTTAAGTTCTAATACATGGTCAAGCCAAGCACAAAATCATGCCATGGAGTGCCTGACACGAGTGCTGCTGAATGCTCAACCATTAGGAACCAGGCGATGACTAATAGGATCCTGGCTTGGGTGTGCAGCCTCAGACAGCTTGAGGGTAGGTATTACCTAGCCTCTCCCACTCAGGAGAGCCGACAATATGGCGGGGGTCCAGTGGGTCAATCACAGAACTGTGGCATTTCGCCCCGACACCTGGTTTGCGACGGAGTGATGGCCCCCGGGGGAAGTGAAGGTCGCAGACCAGTCTTCCCCCGGGGCTATTCGCGCAAGGCCGGAAGGACAAGGTGGGGGAGAGATTTAGAGAATTGGGGAAGGGGCGGGACTTTAAGATGTATAAAAGGTGTCAGAGAGGAGGTTCAGGCCTCTTCCTGACACCTTAGCACCACGGGGGGGGGTTTAGAGCAAAAATTTTGTAGGCGGACCAGTGCAGGTTAGTGGGTCGAGCTATGGGGGTGTTACTGCTTTATAAGGGTACCCAATGATGGGATCGTGCGTACCCCGCCGATCTGGGGTGTCTGTGACGGGTGCGGCGAGGCGGCGCGTAAACATGCTGGCCAGTTCCCTTCCGGACGGTCAGTTTTTCCTGTTGGGGGGGACATGTTTCGCGGGCATCTGGTGAGTTGCGACAGCGCCCTGCGCGGCGATATGGGGCTGGGGGGGGCGGGCTGGGACGTTTTTCCTGGCGCGGCCCTTGCAGTGGAGATGGGCGATACTTCCACACGCTTACGTGGTGCGGGCCCCGAGTGAGCGGCGCCGGGGCTGTGAACCTCGCTCCTACACATGCGGCCGATGGGCCGTCTTTCCCCATGCCGGTCAGTGGAGGCTGCAGGTGCGCGCTGTGGGAGGGGGAGGGCGCAGTTGCGGTTCTGTGACGTGGGGTTTTCAGGCCTTTGCCCCCTCCCCCCCTTTGCCTCGCTTGAGCTCGACTGCTTGCCGGTGCGTCTCCTTCAGCCTATTAGCTGACTCTTGGCAGCCGGTGCCGCCCGGCTGCATCTATCTGGGGATGAGGGCCCCCAATGGTGATGAGGCGCGCCATGGGGGACGGTCGGGTCCCTGCCAGTGTGCAGCCGCTAGGTTCGGGGGGGGGCTGTCTCCGGGTGAGGGTGCCGCGAAGCCCGCATACTGGGGGGTTGGGAGGGACGCCGGGATCAGTATGTCCCCAGACGGTGGAGGTATGTGGGGATTTTTATGCGCCTGCACAGCGTGGGCCTCGGCGGACAGCACCACAACGTGGGGGGCCTGCGGGCTCCCCTTCAATACTGAGCCTGGGCGGGAGGCTGTGCAGCAGGCTCCACCCCATTGATGTGCGGGGGCGGGCCCATTTGGGCGGGCTGTGCTGGGGAGGGCCAGGCTGGGACAGGTTCCGGAATTCTTCTGCGGAGGTAGGGGGCCCTCCAGGAAGGGCTTGCAGCGGGCGGCAGGTGCGTGGGGGAGAGGGGGCTTCCCCCCCCGGCCAGCACAGCATTGTGGGGGGCGGGGGTCCGGAGGGTGGGTCGGTAGCTGCTACACGGTCCCCTGGATAGGGGTGAGGGACTGCCAGCACGGCATGAGGCCCGGTGGTGCTTGGGACCCTCCAGGTTGGAGCGGCCTTGGGGGGGGGGGAACCAGGACCGGCGATTGATACCGGCAGAAAACGGGGCGTCGCCAGTGGGGCGCACGACGGCCTCGGGGCGCTGGCCAGAAGCAGTAGGGGGGTCAGCGGCGGCCTTCCCTCCAACGAGGGATCGCGCAGAGCATACTACGACGTGATTGTTAGATTTGTGCCGATGGTTTGTATGGTGAGAGGAGAATGAATGGGGTGTGTGGCGTGGTGTGCCGGTTGGAAAGTTGGTTGATTGCGGAAGGGGTGGGACAGGTGCGGCTGCGTGAGGTTTTCGGGGATGGGGGGGGAGTTGAGGTAACCAGACTGTTTTAGTTTTGCAGGAGGCGTGTACGGCCTCAGACGGAACGGTGGACAGGGAGCAGAGGGGCGCAGCCGCGCCGGTCAGGATGCGGAGGTCCCGGACGGACTCTCAGGTAACGGACGGACTCTCAGGTAACGGACTAGGGCCGGGGGCATGGGTCAACGGGAGCACGGGTGTGAGGGGACCTCAGCGGGGATGTGTGAGTGGTTGTGGGGGATTTGGCACGAAAGCAGGTGCAGTGGCGGCATGCTGCTGGGGAAATGTGAGCCTGGCGAATTGGTGGGGATGGGTCCACATGGACAATGTGGTACCACACGCACAGAGGGGTCGACCAATGGGTCACATCGTGTTGTCGGCCGGTCCGAACGGGAGTGTCGCATGAGTCAGGGGTGCCAGTTGACATGACAGAGGATATCGGTCTCCACTGTTGGGCCCACATCGTACAGTGTGGGGGGGGGGAGGGTGGCAGCTCGGGGGCGGGGCATTTGCCCTGCGGATACGCTATGGTTGGCCATTCGGGGGCTACGACGAGGGAGGATGGATTATGGGGGAACGAGGTCAATGACAGGGGGTGGTCCGGTTGATCGGCCACCGTACGGGTGAACTTGGTCAGGTTCATTGGACAAGGGGCAAAGGACTTGCCTGGGGGGTGGGCAGACAGGGGGACTCTTTGACGGACGAGTTTTGCGCACTTGGTGGGGTTCACAATTGCCTTTCCATCGCGGGACTCGAAGATGCATAATGATCTAGGCACAGATTTCGGACCTATGTAGCACGTGACGGGGAGTTAAGTCACAGGGGGTTGATGCAGTCGGATAACCAGCATCCTTGAGGGCCAAAGTGAGAGGGGAGTCCATTGGGCTGTTGACGCCGAGGTTGGTTGACTTGGTCGGTCATGTATTGTGTGAGGAGCGGGATTTTCCGGTCCTTGTTAAAGCAGGAGACAAAGGGGTTGCCTCTGAGGTCAATGGGGAGTGCGTTACGCATCCTGGGGAACATTACCATAGGAGGATCGGCATTTGGTCGTGCTTTCATGTCAGTTTCGGGGGGATGATTGGCAAGGGGTTGGTGCTCTCAGATTTCTGGTTTTTCCTGTTTGTACCAGTTTATGGTTGGTAGTTGAAGGGACTGGACCAGGGAGACCAGGTTTGGGGTGGGACAGTGAGACAGAGTGCACGGGTGGCCTGGAAGCTGGCAAGGGAGGATGTTGGTTGTCAGAGGCAATGTGGGTGTAAGCAACGGGATCCTGTACAGCAGACAATGGGCGAAGAAGGTTCGAGGATGTAGAGGGGGGGGCTGCACACGGTGGGAGTTTAGAAAGCACAAGGATAGTGGTATTTTCCAGGGGTCAGGTTGGACTGGGGTGTTTGGGGGAAGGACCCTGGAGACGGGACGATAGGGTTGGGATGAAGCGTACGAAAAGAGTCACTTGCTGGGATGAAAGGGTTGTTTAATGCACCTGGTGTGTTGGGAGGTGGTCCATGGGCAAGGGTTTATTTCGGCAGGGCAGACCAGAGTCGGCGCAGTTGCAGTGTTTGAGGACACGGTTTGAGCCGGGGGACAGGGGCGATTTGGGGGTGGTTGAGTCGTTCTTTGGACGCAGCGGATGGGTGAAGTGGAGCGTGGGGGTCATAGAACGCGGGGTCGCAAGGAGAGGACTAAGGGAAAAGGGACGTACTTCTTGCAGGACTAATCATTCTTTTTCTACTACAGGAAATGGGGGTAGATCGGGCTCCAGGGCGGTCGCCTGGAGGGGTGGCCATTCACCCGGGCATTGGACGGCAAAGGAGGCGAACTAACAGGTGTACAGACGTCACCGGGCGGGGAACACAGTCATCGGGCTGTGAGATGATGGGGGAAGCAGTTGAATGAAAATGTGGGGGAGTTGTGGCCAGTACGGCTGGCCTTGTGTCACAGGAAACAAGAAGTTGCCACAATATGAGGATACATGTGGGAGAAAAAGAGTGTTCTGGGATATGTCTGGTTTGGCTTTACACTATTGGACGTGGAAGGGGATTTGGTTTACTGAAATGGATCGTGGGGGCAATTTTGGTCACATGAATGACTTGTGACTTGCAGACGTGGGGAGCGGGGTGCTATCGAACTGACTTGCCAGGTAATGGCCTGCTGGTGATGAGTCTGTTTCAAGGAGAAACGGGTGGTTTTGTTTACAAAGGGGGGCGCCTTTTACGGACGAGGGTTCGCCCAGATGTTCTTTATTCCAAGGGTCGCAGGCTTAGGTGGTGGATGGTCGTTCACCGCGATGGGGGGGGGGCACCTTTCACGGACAAGGATTGGCATGCCAATGTTACTCGTTGCACGGGATGCAGGTACAGGTGGTGGATGGTCGTTCACCGCACAGTTGAATGAAAATGGGGGGGGGAGTTGTGGCCAGTACGGCTGTCATTGTGTCACAGGAAACATGAAGTTGCCACAATATGAGGTACATGTGGGAGGAAAGAGTATTCTGGGATAGGTCTGGTTTGGCTTTCCACTATGAGACATGGAAGGGGCTTTGGTTCACTGCAATGGAACGTGGGGCAATTTTTGGGCACGTGCATGAATTGTGCCTTGCAGACGTGGGGGCGGGGTGCTATCGAACTGACTTGCCAGGTAATGGCCCGCTGGTGATGAGACTGTTTGGAGGGGAAACGGGTGGTTTTGTTTACAAAGGGGGCACCTTTTACAGACGGGGGTTGGCCCGGATGTACTTTAGTTACACAGGTCGCAGGGGTAGGTGGTGGATGGTCGTTTACCGCGATGGGGTGGCACCTTCACGGACAAGGATTGGCCCGTCATTGCTCCTTGTTACACGGGATGCAGGTACAGGTGGTGGATGGTCGTTCACCGCGATGGGGGCACCTTTCGCGGACGAGGTTTGGCCCGAAAATGTTACTGGTACCATGGGACGCACATTGAAGTGGTGGATGGTCGTTCACCGGGAGCCGCAGAGTGGGGAAGCGTTAGGTGCATAGGAACGGGAGGAGCGAGTGGTCCAGTGTAGGGTTGGCACCTTTCGTGACTACCGACTGTCCCAACAATAGTAATTTTATACGGGACACAAGTTTAGGTGGTGGATTGGTCGTCCACCGGGTGCCGCAGGGTCGGCTGACGGGAGGCGAATGGTGCCCTGGAACTGGGGGGGTGGGGCAGGGAACCGCCCTACGGGGGTTTCCCTGGTTGGCGGTACTTTGGAGGGGTGGTGAGTCACATACGGGCGGATCCACCCCTCGGGGGGGGAGAACGGTATACGGGTGACTGATAGCGGGGCGCGGGAGGCAATGAAGGAAATTTAACAGAGGATGCTTGGAGGGCAAGTGAAGGTGAGAATGGGGAGAGGAAGGAGGTCACCGAGTGAATGGGGAAGAGTCAAACAGGTGAGATGGTTTTGAGAAGGATGAAGGGAGAATGAGTCGGTATGGGATGGAAAAAGTATATTTATTGCATTTATGTACTGTGTAATAAAGTCTAAATGGTTGCAACCTTGTCCTAATAAAATGGCCTTTTTACGCTTCAAATAACAGCGTGGAGTGTAGTTATTGCGCGATGATGGCCCCCGGGGGAAGTGAAGGTCGCAGACCAGTCTTCCCCCGGGGCTATTCGCGCAAGGCCGGAAGGACAAGGTGGGGGAGGGATTTAGAGGATTGGGGAAGGGGCGGGAGTTTAAGATGTATATAAGGTGTCAGAGAGGAGGATCAGGCCTCTTCCTGACACCTTAGCACCACCGGGGGGTTTAGAGCAAAAATGTGTCCACCCACCCACCCTACAGGTTTAGGTGGAGGGCGTGGTACTAGGATCGGTCTTAGCATGCCAGTTTAGGGCAGGTTGCAGAGTAGCGACGTTGCGGTACTTTGGAGGGGTGGTGAGTCACATACGGGCGGATCCACCCCTCGGGGGGGGGGGAGAACGGTATACGGGTGACTGATAGCGGGGCGCAGGAGGCAATGAAGGAAATTCAACAGAGGATGCTTGGAGGGCAAGTGAAGGTGAGAATGGGGAGAGGAAGGAGGTCACCGAGTGAATGGGGAAGAGTCAAACAGGTGAGATGGTTTTGAGAAGGATGAAGGGAGAATGAGTCGGTATGGGATGGAAAAAGTATATTTATTGCATTTATGTACTGTGTAATAAAGTCTAAATAGTTGCAACCTTGTCCTAATAAAATGGCCTTTTATGCTTCAAATAACAGCGTGGAGTGTAGTTATTGCGCGATTGCGGTTTGGACCAGGTCGAGCGCTGAAGTGCTTTCAGGGTATGTTGGCCTACATTCCACCCATATTTAAGGGGTCGCACGGTGGCGTGGGGGTCTCTTTGCTCGCCGCCAAGGGAGGAAACAGTGTGCTCCACATGACCCGATGCCCCCGCCTCCTTATGGAAGACGGCGGTACACTCCCTGATAGCGGCCCCCACCTTGAGTCTCTGTTCTCTGTTGGGAGCCGCAACGGGCTTGAGAATTCTTTCTCGCCTCACCCGAGAATCTTGAGTAGTATTTAGACTGTCTGTGGCGGCTTGAGAGGGTGCATGGGGGCTGCCAGGTAATACAGGGGATGCGACGAGACCCGTCGCAGCCTACTGTACTTTCGTTTTGGGAGTAAGTACCTGTGTTTGTTGTTTTGATTGCATAGCACATTTTTTCTCCTGCCAGAAGCAAGCATTTTGATCATTTTTGTCCTTTTGTTTTGGGAGAAAGTGCCTGTGTTTTTTGTTGTGATTGCATAGCACGTTTTTCTCCTGGCAGAAGCAAGCATTTTGAGTGTTTGTAGCAGGTTTTATTCGGAGGAGAATAATTAAGTGCTTTTAGATTCTTTTCTGGGTGGACTTGACCTCTGAGAGTGCTTTGAGGCTTTGGCTGCAATTTGTTGCTGATGCATTTTTAGTAGTTTGCTGAAACGAGGGATTTACCTCACTTAGGATTTGCGATCCAGGTACATTTTAGGGTTATTGGATTGGATTTGTAGGAGCTGTGTGAATAAGGACACAGTCCGTTAGTATTGTGGTGTTAGCGGCAAGGTTTGCCCTTGGCTAACCTGATTAAGATCTCAGCAAGGATGCCAGGTGGAGCTAGGAAGGGCGACTAGCGGGCACATCCTGGCAGTAGTATGGAGGAGATGTTGCACAGCATGGAGCACAGGATGGATCCCATGGATGATATTTTGGCGATTTTGCACCCACAGGGCCCACAATGGGGGCAGCCTGTAGAGAAAGCTGTGCCGGCGGAAAGACCTAGAGGGCCAGGGGTTGCACCACGGACGGCCTACCCCCTAGTAAAGAAGTGAGGCGGGAGACAAGCAGTGGACGAAGGGCGTCAAGGACCATGGGTCGCCTCTGAGGTTGTGCCAGTGTGCAGCATAAGTGGTGGTGAAGGTCAGGGCAGCGCCCCAGCATTTGCAGTGACAACAGTGACTAACAGCAGCACTGCAGCGAATGGCAATAGCTGCAAGGCGATTGGGGTCATGCCAGCAGGCATCGCAGGTCAGCCAGAGTTGGGAGCAAACCTGTCAGAGTTTTGCCTTGGCTGTCAAAGGTAGGTGTATTGTCTGCACCATTAATGAGCGGTGCATTGGTGGCTGTAGCAGAGAGCGACCATTTCAAAAGGGCCAGGAGGCTGGTGGCCCATTTGCACTGCTTAGGATGGTAGGGATCACAAGGGCAGGTGGGAGTGGTAGGTGTTTCAGCTGCGCAAGTGGCGCAGGGGTCTGAAGGGGCTAGTACCTCACAAGCAAGTATTGGGGCACAAGCAGTACTAGCACCAGCCAGTTCCATTTCCCTCCCCAAGGAAGCTACGCCAACAGGCATGTTGGTACCATTTCAGAGCATGGGTTTAGGGGATGTACATTCTGAGCATGATGGGCAGGCCGTACCCTACAGGTATTAAGGAGAAGTTTCAGAAAGGCAATTATGTTGATATGTATAAATTAATTGTAAATGTGCCTGAGAGAGAGGAGAGAAAGCAGTGCAAGGAGTGCTCGCATTCTAGGGAGTGTGACCATTGTCCTTACAAGAAAAGGGTGGAAGAGACAATGATGAATTGGGTTAAAGGAGACCATACCACCTTCAAAACAGAATTCAACCAGTATCACTACCTCCTGAGAGAATCAAAGAAAGCTCTACAGACCACATCAAGATGCTTTACGACAACTTCGGCAACCAAGACCATGTCACCGCCCCAACTCCTACCCCCAGCGATGGCATCCAACAGACCCTCCTCACCTGGACCCCTCTCACCACAGAAGACACCGTAAAGACAATGAAAAGCATCCACTCCAGAGCACAAACTGACCCCTGCCCACTGCATATCTTTCACAGGGGCGCTACTGCCATCGCACCCAAACTACGCCGAACTATCCCTCGAGACTGCCACATTCCCCAGCGACTGGAAACGCGCAGAAGTGAACCCCCTCCTAAAGAAGCCCTCCGCATACCCGACGGATCTCAAGAACTTCAGGCCCATCTCACTGCTCCCTTTTGCCGCCAAAGTAATCACAGCGCCGGCATCCAAGGCACAGCCTTAGACTGGGTACGATCTTTCCTCTCAGGCAGAACACAAAGAGTAAGACTCCCGCACTTTCACTCTGAACCAACAGAGATCAGATGCGGAGTACCCCAAGGATCTTCCCCAGCCCCACATTCTTCAACTTCTACATGGCCCCCCTCGCAGCCATCGTCAGAAACCATGGACTCATCCTCTTCCTCACCAAGGAACCCGACATCACGAGGCGCAATTTCCAAGAAGGAATGAGAGACGTCGCAACCTGGATGAGCAACAGCTGCCTGGAGCTCAACTCAGAGAAAACAGCAATCCTCATCCTTGGCTCCACCCCCTACGCATGGGACAACACCTGGTGTCCCCCCGCCCTCGGAAACCCACCCACCCCAACAGACCACGCACGCAACCTCAGCATCATACTCGATTCTTCAATTACCATGAACCGCCAGATCAACTACGTGTCCTCCACATGCTTCAACACCCTCCGCATACTTCGCAAGACCTTCAAATGGATCCCCCCCCCCCGACTCCAGGAAGACCGTCACCCACGCACTCATCACCAGCAGTCTGGACTACGGAAATGCTCTCTACGCCAGAATCAACAAAAAACTCCTCCGCAAACTCCAGACCATTCAGAACGCCGCAGCCAGACTTATCCTCGACATCCCACGACATGACCACATCACCCAACACCTCCACGACCTCCTCTGGCTCCCCGTCGAAATAAGTATAACCTTCAAACTGCTCACACACGCCTACAAAGCCCTCCATAACACCGGACCCCAATACCTCAACGAACGAATCTCTTCCATGCCCCCAAGAGAAACCTCCACTCTGCCGACCTCACCCTAGCCACGGTCCCTCGCATTCACAGGGCAGGGGCAGGTGTTAGATCCTTCTCCTACCTCGCAGCCAAGACCTGGAACGGACTCCACCCTCCCGTCCGACGAAGCCCAAAACTGCACCAGTTCAGAAAGGACCTCAAGACCTGGCTCTACGAATGACCCATGGAGCTGCTCACATCTTCCCCCCCACAGTGCCTTGAGACCGGGTGAGTAGCGGGCTCTAAAAAACCCTGATCGATTGATTAATTGACATAGAAGCTAGCACAAACCACAGCAAGGAGCTCTTTGCCATCGGGAAGTAGTTCTGTAACCCGCATCCACCGGGAACTGCATCACCCCCTCCCAAGAACTGTGTGACACCCTGGCAGACTTCTTCCACGACAAGATGTCAGCCATCTAGGAGAACTTCAAACCCCAACTCCTGCCTCTAACAGCACCAGTCTACTCACTCCCATGAACACAAACCCTGAACACCTGCTCACCCATTGGGGCCCTCACAACTCAAGCCACAATCTCCATCATTAACTCCGTAAACTCGGGAGCACCCATGCACCCATGTCCCCACCACATCTTCAACCTCGGGAGCAAGATGATAGGTAAAGAAAGGCTCTTAAGACCTGGCTTTTCTCGGCCTAGCATTTATCTGGATTTCTTTTTCCCTCTTTTTTTTCCATCCCTCTTCTGGACGATAGGACGGTAGGGCTCCAGCGCCTTGATGCCTTAGGGTAAATGTCACGCTTTACAAATCTCAAATCAAATCAAAACAAGCTCAGAAAGTCCTGAATGCTCCATCACCATGGCCTCCTTCCCTGAGGACTGGAAACACGCTGAAGTGAGGCCCCTCCTGACCCAGCAGATCTGAAGAACAACCGACCTATCTCCCTACTCCCCTTTCTGGCTCCCCTTTCCCACGATGGTCATTGAAAAGGCAATCAACCACCAAGTCCCCAAACACCTAAAACACTACAACCTCCTGGACCCCTCTCAATCTGGATTCCGAGCTAACCCAAGCACTGAGACAGCCCTGATCACAGCCACCAGTGACATCAGGCCTTCCTGGACCGCAGCGAAACAGCAGCCCTCATCCTCCTGGACCTGTCAGCCACCTTCTACACCGATTTCCCCACATCTTGATCTACAGACTCCACTAAATTGGAATCCAGAGAGACACCCTCCAATGGATCCACCTGCTTCTACGCCCTATGCATGCTCCGTAAGATTTTCAGGTGGCTCCCAATCAACACCAGAAGGACTGTCACTCAGGCCCTTGTCACTAGCAGGCTGGACTATGGGAACACTCTCTATGTATGAATCATTGCATGCCTCCAGAAGAGACTACATACAATACAAAAACCAGCAGTAAGACTCATCCTCGACCTCCCCAGACGGACTCGCATCACCCGCACCTCAAGAAGCTACACTGGCTCCAGATCCCGAAGAGATGCCAGTTCAAGATGCTTACCCACGCATACAGAGTCCTGCACAGCTTAGGATCAGCAAACATTAACAAATGAATGACCTTTCACCAACCAAACAGACACCTGCAATCCGCCCCACTCTTCCTCGCAAACAACCCCAGATCCGCCGACTCAACATCGGAGGACACTCCTCTCACCTGGTGGCCAAAGCCTGGAATGACCTTTCCCTGCACCTTTGGAATGCCGCATCGCTCTAGAATTCAGGAAAGCACTCAAGACCTGGCTGTTCAAATTAACAGAGCACCGCGAAGCAGCTAGCAACTCCAGCGCTTTGAGACCCTCACAGGTGATTTGCCATGCTTTATAAATCCTGATTGACTGATTGATTGACTGTAGTCTAGCCTGGAATAAGAGTGGCTGCCACTTCATAGTTCTGGGGAGAGCGATGCGAGGATAGGTTTCAGTACAGCATGATGAGAGAAGCAGTTTCTTGAGACTCTTCCTCTTTGGGTGGTCAATGATCATAACCTGGTCGAAAATTAAACCCAGGTTCATAACAGTCGTGTAAGATTGAGGAAGTTGATCAAAAAGTTATGGTAAGTTAGAGGCTTTTCTATGCTCCAAGTCATTGCACCAAATAGTCTAAATTCGGTTTAAGACATTATGTTGTAGCTGACAGAAAAGTATTCAGTTCTTTTTATATTAATGAGCAAGTTTTGAAGAGTGAGAATGTTGTCAGTGGTCTGGAACAGATTGAGTAAAGAAAGCATATAGATATAGAAGAGGATTGGTGACAGAGGAAGCCCACAGCTTAGGTTAACTGAGGGGGTGTAAATGGACTTAATTAACTTCTAACTGAAGAATCAGTGGAACCATTTCAAGGTGGTGTTGTTGGCACTGGAGACCTTCCCTCATTCCTCTAAAGAAGCAACTGCTGGTTGACAGCATCAAAAGCTTCCAATAGGTCCAGTGTCATCACAAAACACCCGACATCCTTACCCATCCAGCTCAGAATATCGTCCCAAAAGAGTACTTTTATTGCTAGGCAATGGCTGGCACCCAGATTTGAAGATGAAGCGGAAGTTGTGAGCATCAAGATTTTGGAGTTGTGGAACAACCATCTTTTCTGTCACTTTGGCCAGGATAGGAAGTTTGGTAATCTTCCTAAAGTTTACACAAACGGTAGACTCAAGATTGTGATATTCAGCAACAGACGTCACAATCTGCTCTTGAGTTTAGGAGGGATAATTCTGGCGAGGAAGGAATGAATCAGAGTGAAGAGATGGGCTAAGTAACATTCTAACCCTCCTAGTGCTTGGTCTATGGATTGCAGGATGACCTGTATCTCTTATATGTTGGGAAGGGTCAAGGGAAAAAGATATGGAAGCTGAGAAGTAAAGAAAACAGAGGTTCTATAGACTGAACTCTCTGTCCTGGCCTGTGCTGCAACGTTGCTGTTTCAAGATTTTTAGATCATGAATGAAAACATCGTGCTGTATAGGATTGATATCTCGATGTGTGCGATTGAAGATTTGATGTGTCTGCCTCCTGATCTTGTTCATCTCACTGATCTACCGCCATTACCCCTGCTACCATATCTACCCTCTAATCCTCTTCCCCTTCACACGCTTCATTGCTCCCCACTCCCCACCATACACTGCCTATTCATTCTGTTACCCTCAACTATCCAGACGCCCAGCACTCTTGGGACTCTCACCCTCACATCCAAATTTATACATCTCACCCCCTCACATCACCTACTCTATACCCCATGCCAACCTACAACTCTACGCTCTTACCCTCACCATCAAGCACATGCATATCCACACAGCTCAGTTCCCCACACTACACACCTTCCACAACCAATCATCCATGTTTCCCATGACAGTTACCCTTACATCCTATATAACACCTATCATTCTATTTTCCATGTATGCCCTCTACTGCACACCTTAAGTTCAACATTGCAACTCACCCTGGCTTCCAACTGTCTTATCACCCTCACCAATCCCAACTCAATATTTTAATACTCACCACACAATACAGCTCCCCAATAATTTTACCACCCAACTCTCCCATGACTCAATGTCACATCACTCACTAAGTCTCCCCATATACGTCCCTCCCATACAATTCACAACCCTGTACACCACTTTCTCACTCTCAAAACCAACATCCATCTTCACACCATACAACCTCAACCAAAAACACCAGTGTAAGACAACATAATAACAGGTACCACCCGTCACCAGACATTTTACATTACTGATAGTTCTTATCCCCCAATATTGAATGTGGCCCATTCTATTTAACAGTATGGTACCGGAACATTGTGGCATAAACATTGTCAGGCAAAAATAGTGGGTCCTAACTAACACCCCAAAGGAGTTAATAATATAAAATCTGCATCCAACACAGGGATATTTTTGAGAAGGATATTAAAGCTGCAATATTTATCTCAGACAATACTGGTACTCCAACATATGGCCAATTTAAAATGTTGACCTATAGGTTACACACATTTATCTTTAGCGAGTCCTTAGACCAATAACTTAGTTTGCCCTTCTAGTAAGTGAGCAGCTGCAAAACCATCCCACTGAAAAGCCCACATCTTGCCAGTTCAATATCATCTACCGTTGCACTATGTAGGACTGGTTACCTTCTTAAATTTATCTTTAACTAGGCCCAGCATTTGATTTTCAAGAAGACGGCCTAAAAATTGACTGGAAATGTGTTTGAGGATCCTTCTTTCACATGAAATTAGCTAGAAATTAGTGGATAGGATTGGGTGCAATCAAATTTTCTTATCAAATTTACATCAGTTTTGCAAAAATGTATGCATGTTATATACAATGCATTCCATGTCTTCATGAAACTGGTTCAAGATGAAAATGTTTTGCCTTTCCAATCAGATGCAGGTGAAAATTATGCGAAAAAGCCAAACCATACAAGGAGAAAAAGTTCATAAAATAAGTGTAACTTGAAAAACCTAGAATCACCTGAGATTATGCATAAATAATGAAATTGTTACCAGGAGCTAGTTGTGCGCCTGACTGTAGCAAAATGTTGAGAATTCCAGACTGACAGGAACTACTAAAAAGCCTAGGAGGAGGGTAAAGAGCCAGTGAGACACTGAGCTTCAGTCATCACACAGATCATATCTTTGCGTTCCATCACAACCCACTACATCTCATGCATACCTCCATTTTCTCAATGCCTTGCCCAGATTTTCTCTATCCAGATGCATAATACACTTGGTGACATGCATCATCTACTACACAAAACCAACACGGAAAGGTTCAAAATGGTAAGGGCCATCCAATCAAATGGTTACACAAAAGGCAACTGGTGCTGCATGCAGCACCCCCGAAATCTTGCAGTCATTTTAGTTGGATAGTGGAGAATAACTAAGCTCTTTCAAATGCGTCTTTTAATTTCAGCATGTTGGTCACATTTAAAGATGGACAAAGGTTAGTGTTAATTCTATTATCAGATACATTCAGACGTAGTTTATAATTGTTTTTTTATTGAAATATTCCTATATCTATTTGATTTCACAAAACATACATACTCCCACAGGTGTAAAAGTCATTGCTAGCTTCCTTTCTATAGTTTACATTTTAAAATGACATTATCACAAACGTGTATTTCTGTGGAAGTGAGCAACAGTGCCTTTTAATGCTGGGATGTGATGGGAACGCGTATTCACAACCCGGGTTAAAAAAAGACACAGACCAGGGCATGTTAGTCTTACTTTGTGCGAAGCACCGAGTATAATACCACAGTGGCTCATTATGTCTCTCTTTGTAAATATCGTTTTTGTCTAGATCGACAAAGCAGTGTTTTTTCATATCATAGCCAGTTTAAATACATGACTGGCAAACACTGTCAGTTATCATCAGGCTTACATAAGCTGCATTCAGCTTGTTGATCTGGAGAAGTCCACATTCTTTCATGCATTCCCCGGTATGCTACATTATTTGCATATTCTTTTATTTGATATTGTGCATACCTAAGACATTTTTTCAAAAACTCATGAAAATATTTTTTTGTATTACTTTGAGGTGCAGTGGTAAACCCAAGGCATGCAGTGCTCTGGAATTTTCATACATCAGACATTGATGTGAGCAAAAATGTGCAGAAACACTCTTGGTGCCACTGTTCCTTCCAGCTGTTCCCCATTTTTGTAGTCCGAGTTGGTTATACAGCAGAAAAGGCTGCCCGTAAATATATCACTGGGTCACTCAGAGAAAATAGATCAGCCTGACCCAGTCATTGCGCCTTACAAGTGTCATTTACATTTTGGGTCAGCACACGTTGCAGCCATTTCATGTAGGAGCCGGCAGTCATTGCATTTGGGGTTTTGCTTGCTTACTGCTCAAGACAAAGGGGTCCATCTCCAGAGACAGTACCATAAAACTCCCCACCTGTGTTAGGGCCATGGTGAAGATGCGAGGGCGCAGCTGAGCACTGCGGACATTCAGTGCATCTGCACGGGCAGCAAGTTTGTGGCATCCTGTGGCCGACATGAACTCATGACGTTTGAGCAGCACCAGTGCGCAACATGTCATCTGCACACAGATGACTTCACTTACAAGGAAGCAGGAGTATGGTACCATTGCCTCAATGGGGACAGCCAGCGCTGTGAGGCACCCAGGGATCTTACAATATGTCATCTGGCCCCATGGACAGGGGCAAGATGTGATGAGAATTGGGGTGAGCAAATGTGCCCCTCATTTTTCGTGGTGACAGAGGTGCATTAAGGCAGTTTCTTCCAATGGCGCTCACCTGCACTATGCATTAGGCAGCCTGTTCTCTCAAAGTGCAGGCTGGGTAGCAAGACACATGGAAGGTTAAGTGAAAGTTTGGATGTTGGAAAATGGCAGTCGGCTGTATTGTGTCCTTCCCTATCTTTTCATTGAGCATCTACTTTTCTGGCTGCTGCTTCCTGACAGAGGCCCATTTGTCTTCCTTTCTGCCGTCATAAGTTGAGCTGTTCCCTTGGGCTCAAGATGGCAGGTGTCGACTGAGACAGCTTACTCTGCCTCATGGCCAATCTTATTGACACACAGAGCCTCAAGGTTGTTTAGCAGCACCTCAACCACATCAAGGAATAGTCAATAGTTGCTGTGGCACTGGCTGTCGAGCCAACTCAGACTAGACTCCTTCCATTTCTTAATGATATTATTTAGGGTGAAGATGAGATGCTATTGGCTCTTGCTGAACAACTTAAGAGCTTTACGCTCCATCAGAGTACTTGAGTATGTCCACTCACTGCTGCCTTCTATAGAGTTTAGTCTCTATAGGAGAAACAGTGTTCAGGACAAGGCAGTGAATTCCTTCGGGAAGATATACCTATGAATTTGAGATCGGTTGAAGGTAGGGTTTAGTTTAGTCTTTAGTAAATATCAATCTATAATCAGCCAAAATGTGAGCACTAAGCAGTGGCCTTTTCTGAGGTATTGTTAAATGTGTGTAGCAGCCCTTTCCTAGTCTTCTCATTCTGACTGACAGACAGACCAGCTGACGGCTTACATTTATGTACCACACCCTGCCACAACCTAGCTTCCATGCCCTCAACATTTATATGGGGCGAGAGTATGTGGTGGTATACCCAGAGCCACTGACTTTGGAAATGGGGAACCAAGGTCGAGTCTCGGCAATGGCTCAACATTCTGTGATTCTGAGCAAATCACTTAACCTCCCAGTGACTAAAAAACATGAGTCTGATCTTGTGTAATGTAACTGGTGCTCATGTAAAGTGCTCTGATGCCCTTGGACTGAGTTTGTGCTATATAAAACTGCAAAAATAAAATAATGTCCGCAATATAATAAGTGTTAAAGAAAGATATAAGACTCACACTTGACTGTAGTTTTTTAAAGAAGCTCACTGAAACCATGTCAAGCATGAGTTCACTCTACTAATTGTGACATAAATAAGGTCAACATTGCAGACCCTAGAGGAGCAGGCGCTCCTCATCCAAATGCGACCTATCACAACTCACTTAGCTTAGATCATATCGTGTAAGTGGGAAAGATGAAGGGCTCCCTGGGATACGAATGGGCATGCTAACGCAGTGTCAGTGCTTCCTTCCAGGGAAGATGACACGCTGGTATTCAGAAGCTAACCGTGTATACAGTGTAGATTATCAAGCGCTTTCATTTTAGGTGCTTTGCTCAGTGGGGTCTCTGACAGGGAATGGGTTTCCCCATATATCAATGTGTTATGCAGCAATAGAAGTCATGGGGCATAAACTCTCCTTGTTAAACCTGGCCTTTCTCTGCCATTAGCTGGTCGAATAGTAAAACCTTTAGCCCATCTCTATGACTCTGGGTATTATGAATCACAGAGCTGTGAGGCTGAGTTTCATTCAAACAAATGTGTAGAGAACTGGTGGCATTATTAAGCATGAGGTTATGAGTGAATATTGTCAACTGCAGCTCTCTGAGGGGCTCGTGGTGGTCCCAACAGCAGAGCCTCAAGTCAAATTGCTATTACCATCAACAGATATGTAAGTGAAAGTAGGTATTATCAGGACCAAACCCCTCAGTAGTGTGGGTCTGTGTAATACAACTACAAACCATCCATGCGGCTCTGGGTGCTAGAAATAGCAGATCTCAGAAAGTTATGAATTCGTCTTTGTATTATCAAGAGTATACATTTGAATGACACTGGGTATTTCCCAAAGACTCATCGTAAAGGCCTTGATTATCTCCCAGTTGGATTATGTGAACTCCTTATATCTTGTCTCCCCTCACTATGAAACAAAAAGGTTTTGCGTCATTTAAATTGTGGCTGCTCGCCTCCTTCTTAATAACATAACGTGTATTTGTAAAGCGCACATTCACCCAAGGGTATCCTGGAGCTGAACAACAAATGTTTATTGTCACCCAACTCAGTGGTACTCATTTTATCGACTTAAGAAAGATGAAACGCTGAGTGACCCCGCCGGAATTTGAACCTGTGACCATGAGGTCGAACACAGGCCCCTAGAGTAGACGCAGACCCGCCAGACCCGAGGCAGCAGTCAGCAAGAAAGGAACTGGCTCACCTCAATTGGCTCCCCATTGAGCAGCGGGTGCAGTCTAAAGCTCTCTACATCACTCATTGGGCCTTTCATAACAAAGGACCCCAATTACTACGTTTCCTGATTGAACCTTATAACTCTGTAAGATCCCCGAGATCGGTGACTGCACTTCTTGCAACAACACCAAAAATCCGCAGAACAAGATGGGGAGGCCGTTCCTTTAAGTACCAGGCTCCTAAGCTATGGAATTCTCTGATGCTCAAATTGCACCAAATAGATTCACAACCCATTTTCGGAAAATTCTTGAAGACCTGGTTGTTTGCTTGTTAGATGTTCCCTCAGTGTCCATATGGGACCAGTTCTAGGGATATGCTGGATGGTGTACGTCTGGGAAGCCTCCGGGTAGCTATGCACTTTATAAATCCCCTATATTCTAAATCCCCTAGATTACATTAAAATTTAGAGAACAAAGCTCTTTGTGAATTAATCCATGTGTCATAATGAGATAAACTCTGTCTGTGTTTTGTCTCTTATGGGGCTGCGAAATTTGACTGAGCCGGGGTCAAGAGCGCTCAGAGACTATGTGGATGATCAAGAGTAGAGTCTGAGTGTGCCCACTTGTTACCAGGAAGATCACTCTGAGTGACTGGGCATTTAAGAGACATTTTAATAACCATTGCGTTGTGTCTCATGAAGGTCTGAGACCCTTTTGTGTTAAGACTAGAACACTGCATTTAGTTGACTATTACAATGATTACTCTGAGTCTGGATGGGTATTCTGAATACAGAGATTGGTCCATTTTTTTAGCAAAAGAATAGAATAACACATCATACCGTGCAAATTTTGGCCATTGGTCTCTGAGCCTACATAGGTGAAGCAAACAGGTAAAATGTCCCCATAACAGTCCCGCCTTCAATTTTACTGTAAATTCTTTCAGGAAGCAATGCTTGCTTGTTGAGATGACTGTTGAAAACACTGTCAAATAAGTGCTTGCAGATGGCTTGGATGAGGGCTTTATTCCACTATGACTAAGTTTGAAGCCCGGTACCACAGCATAGGCTGGGACCAGTATTTTGAGTAACATTGTCCCATTCCACATTAATGGTGTTCTCATGGTTATTATTCCATAACGCATTATTACTATGGACATTGTTGCCACTGAAGGCATAGAATATCAGATGCCTTTGCCTCTGTAATCATTTTGGTGTATTTTTCCCATAACACAGTATATTCTGGTGCCCATCATTTCTCTTGCCATCATATTTTGGAAGCTCTATACTTGAGCTATGTCTGTTTCACATGGACTCAATATGCATAAACATTTTTTGAAGTGTATTCAGGGTTCCAACTGGGTACAACATGGCTGATGAACATAGAAAAGTTACCTGTGCTGTAGAAGGCTGCTACCTGTTGGCACTGTTGAAATTGGTGCTATGTTTGATTAATTAATTTCAATTCCATTCCAGACCCGTTTTTAAAACCGACCATACAGTTTCGCACAAATCATCGCGACTGAGTTGCCCAGTTGTCGTTTCTGGTAACTTATTTGCATTCAGGTGCTCATTCAATGAAGAATGTGTCCACCGTAAAAAAGAGACCCTATTGTACCACTTTATCTCCCATTATTTTCCCATATATATCGAAGATACACAACTGGAGTCAGCTGTTTTCACACAAGTGTCCTTGGGATCCTCCATCCGCCCCCTCTCTCCCCTCCCACACACACACACACACACACACAAAGATCAGAGGAAAAGGCTCGGTCCACTTGCTGCACCCGGGCACTCAGCTACATGGGTATTTTGTGAAGGTCCTTCGATTTAAGTGAATTGACACTAATGGCCAGAACCCACACCTTGCCCATTGTTCCAAGCACACTGAATGTGGGGCTATGTAATGTACAGCACTCTTGTATCTTGGCCTGAGTCAGGCTCTAGCGAACCCATAAACATAATTTAGAAAGTGTTTCTTTAAAATACAACATCCATTCTAATGTACACTATAAAACACTGTCCCCATGATGATTATTTGCACCTTGCCATAGGTGGCGTTCACCCCAGAACCAAAGGACAGTGTGGAATTGCACATTGCGAACAATCTATGTGCACATTTTCTCTTCAATGTCTTCATGTAGCAGTGAAAGAACAAGGTTCCCAGCTCCCTACATAGTGCACGCTCAGCAATCAGAGCAAATTTCCATCTCATTACCGAGTATTTAATTTGCAAAAGCTTATCTAACCAAGAAAGAAATTGATCATTAGAATTAGCATGAAGCAGGATTGATGCGTTAGTGCTGGTTGCGAGGAGTTCAAGAAGCACTGATGCTGTATCGTAGACTAGCTGCGCTAAGCCGCGATGGATCCTTTACGCCTTGTCTGTTCATAACATCTGAGTACGATTCCTATTATCTTCATACACATGAGCGAATAAATTTCCAACCCTGTACATTCTGCTCTATCTTCAGACTTGCATTCTGAAGTATTTTAACTTTATTTTTTAATGTCGGCAGGATTTGCTTTTTCATTAAGACCCAATATGGGGATCTGTATAACCAATACCATCCCAATGGGGGAATGAATCTTACCCTGATATACAGCTATGATCCGGACGGATTGTTGTAAAGTTTCTTCTATATAGATTAGGTAGTTTGCTAGTGGATTCAAAAGTACGAGTTCTGGTCCCGTGGGTGAATGACGTAACTTTTTTCCTCACATAGTATGCGTATCCTTGTAAGAATGTTGGGTTTTACACATATTTGCACGGCCGTCTGTGTGAAAAAAATAAAATATATATATATAAATAAATAAAAGTCTTGTAAAATACCATATACATCCAGTTTCTAAAGGTTACCATGTAGTGTATGTGGCTGCGGGCACGCTACATATTTAGTATCACAGTTACTGCGAGACATTTACCTCTGGGCTGGCAGACCACTCTAAGGGCCCGATTACAAGTTTGGCGATAGAGCCGGCCACCGCACTGCCAAACCCATGTGAGAACCACCCGCCATATTATGACTTTTTTAGTCACTGGTCGGTGGTTCCTTTGGTGTTCCCATAGTGGACTGTTAAGTCCATGCTGTGCTGGAACCTTGAGTGCATGCACAGATGGGAGGCACATGTTGTGCCCCCCTCTGTACATCCACATGGAGTGAGACACAAGGGGGCTCTGTAGGGCACCCTTTATTTGCTCACTGCCTCTGTTTTCATGGAAGAAAGACCTCCATGAAATCAGTGGCGGTGAGCCAAGCATATTACTGCCTCAAGACTGCCGCGCGACCAACAGAGAACAGCTGTTCCCTGGCAGAGTCAGCGGTCCCAGGGTGGCACGACCACCAAGGTCGTAATGTGGCGATCGGAAGACCGCCATCGCCGCCCCACCACGAGTCTGGCGGTCGGAGGACCGCCAGACTCGTAATCAGGCCCTAAATGTTTTCAGGAGGAGGACCCTCGATATGGTGGTAATAAAGTACTCGGACTTACCTCTACCCACCAAACCTAGTACTGAAAAAAATAGGGTATTGGTTAGAATAGGATTAAAGTGTGTTGGCACAGTTGTGGATGTAGAACTAAATAACTCAAAAGAAAGAGACATTTTTCAAGAATGATGTACAAAAGGAGAGACAATGATATGCAAGTCATTCTGTCGATAGCCAATGAACCCGATGCGTCTCATCACTCAGCGGCGTAACGCCTCCATTGCTCTGATTTAGGTTTGACTCCATGGTCACAGGTTCAAATGCACACAAGTTTACTAAGATAGTTCTCCTCTTGTTGTCGATAAATGGAGTACCCCTGAGTTGGGTAAGAGTAAATATACAGCACCAACATGAACCGTGGCGTTTTTTTTGTTTTTTTTAATACACATATCATATGTCATGTATTATTCTCTGTACAACAGACTAGTCTCATGAAGATACTCCTAATTCTTTGGTAGTCCAGTGCCGAAAACATACCCAAATGTGTGCTCAAGTTTATACACAAAGTGATATTATAGTTGGGTCCTTCCATCAGCTGCTTATAATTTCAGAGCAGTTTTTTCACACTTGCCTAAGCACTATGAAGAATTTCCACTGCATTTTTAATCGCAGCGGCGCGATTGCTATAGTATCCGTAGGGAATAAGACGCATGAATTTAATAACATTTACGAAGATTACATTTCTTCGAACTCCTAGATTTCCATTCATTTCACTCCTTGTTTTACTCCAGAAAGCATTTATATATCCAGGGTGCCCCTGTCGGGTTGTGAGAGGCCCTCGATGGGGTACGAGTTATCGCCTTGGGGCCATTTCACACACCTAATTTGATAACGACAGACCCTTGCACCAGCTGCATGTTCCAGTTATACCCTGAGACACCCAATAATTCATGCATCCTCAGCTGAAGTAGGGCTCTACTTAGAATTAACATGTGAGCGTGTGGCGTGGGGGCTTTCTCTTGAGGGCTTGCAAGAGCATTGTCTGCTCCTCCCGTGGTGCTGGAGGGGAGGAGGAGGAGGAGGAGCCGGGCAGCACCTGTATCCACAGCCCCTCTTGAACTGTGATGTTACCAGGTGGCTGTCTGGGCAGTCATAATGGCAGCATTAAAGTAGACTTACAATTCTATGTGTTCTGGTTCTAGTGGTCATCTCACAAAACATTTCGAACTGCCACTAATACATGTCCATGGTGGTAAATAAGGTAGTTCTTGGTGCAAACACATTTTACCACTCTAATATGAGGGTAGTGTTGTGGTGATATATTGTGCTTTTGTGCTGAATTATTGCATTATTGTACCGTGGTTGCTGTTTAGCATTGTTTTTTGATGTGTTATGCCCTGTTATGTTTTTGTTGTATTATTTTGATTTATGCTACACCACTGTGCTATGTTGTGTTATTTTCCTTAGAGATGTCCATAAATGCTGCTACATTTCCATCCAACAGCAGCATATTCCTTTAAAGTTCCTTTGACGAACAACCATTCACCACCATCTAAGGTAGTAAAATACCGCTGCGGGAAGTCCTGAAATATTTAAGACACCAGTCAATCCAAAGCCATGAGAGAGACTTGTCCTAAATTAGCACTTTCTGTGCTCATGTGACTCAGCGCTGCATGAATTAAAGATGCCTTCATTTTCAGGTGATGCTCAGCTTACGTCGATCCCCAGTTATTCCTTCCAAGTGACAATCCAGCTATAAATAACCTCATCACCGTATCGCAGTAACAATGAAATCTGCAGGACACACAGTCTGAGAGGTTGGCATAGAAAATGCAGAATAGGAATTTTGCTCAGCTTTTGCTTGTAATGAGAGCCCTAAAGAGTCACTCCTGCGGTTACATCAGCACATGTGCTTGCATTCCAAGGCCCAGGTAATTGCAAACGTTCAGGCGCTCCAAAAAGTATTTGGGATACCAAGATTTCGAGACTCTACCCAGAAAGAAAATGAAACTCATGCAGGTTGTCTCTTCTACCCATGTATCATTCTCTCACCCAATAAAACCTAGGCCTGAGTGTACATGGGAAACATCTGGGGGAAACTAATTGGCACATCCGTGTATATAGGTGATGAATATATTTTCGGGCTAGGAAATGAGCTTGAAGCATTGTCCAGAGCCAGAGTTACTGTGGGAAGTCAAGCCAGGTAATGGGATCTCGATGGGAAGTGGCACAAAATACGCGGGCATGTGGGTGCGTGTGCGCAGCTGTCGATTGACAATTTTTCAGTATTATCTGATGTGCCGCATATCTTACCCATGATTGTATAACAGAATATAGTCATCATAAGAATAAGGGACATGGTCATCCCCGTATCACAGACTATACTCATCAATATTTCAAACAACTACTGATCATTGGGGAACAGAATAGGTTCCTCATTGGAATGTGTCCAAAGTTGTACTAGAGAAAGTGCACATCTGCTTACTAGAGACTGTGACCACTGCTGCATTATGTATTATGTTCATCATGTAACTAGATAATATTTCCCCTAGAGTAGATGACAGAACATGCCCAATGGTCTACAATTGTTGTACAACGGAATATGTCCATCTCTCAACAACAGAAAATGCCTATCACTCTATCATCAAACACTCTGGTAAGTGTGGTAGTTAATATGCCCACCATTATATTAGAACATTGGAATGTTGAGCGCTCCACTGAAAACAATGGAGTGCTCTGGGCTTCTAATGGCCGGTAGAAGCCCGGAGATCCAGCATTTCAATGTTTAACAAAGGCTTCACAGAGCCAGAGGGGTTTCAACCCCCTTGGGATCCCTGAGGCATTTTTTTTACAAATTAGAACATTCTGCCCTCCAGGGGTGGAATGCTCTAATAACCTTAGAGTCCTTCGCAGAGGGCTCTACCGGCCATTAAAGCCCCGCCCCCCTTGTTATAGGCCCTCACCTTCGGCTCGGGCCTTTGACACTGGAGTGGGCCTTTAATGGCCAGTAGAGCCCGGTATGCTGGGCTCTAAGTCTATATTAGGACATCTGGCATCAGTGTGTTCACAGAATCTGCTTTTATTGATGTTGTAGAAGACGATGCTCACTGCCCATAAAGATGGTGTCGTCATACTGTTGCTTCTGGACCTTTAGCCACATTCAAAACCATCTGGTGTGTCTGACCTAACTTGGACCAGTGTTATAAAGCCTGATTAGACAACATCCTTTAATAAGATACCAGGGCCGGGCTAGGAACCAAAAGCAACCCTGCCAAAAATGTTCAGACCAACCCTACTCCCTTCCTCCTCGCTCTCTCGTCGCTCTCTTCTCTCTCCTATAGTCCTCCACTCCCCCCTTCGCTTGCTGTAATTACCTGGGGAAGCAGGAGAAAGTGACAGAGGCACCAGCAGCTGCCCCTGCCCTAAAAAAGGCTACAGCTCACAGGGTAATGGCCGGTGGAAAAAACGGGCAGTCCAGGCCTAGAGACCTTCACGTTCTCACCACCAATCTACCCCGACTAAGGTATAATTAAAAATTTGCGAACATACGTGACAAGAATTTTCAATTCTATTAAGGACACGGAGGCGAGGATTATGCTTCTCATTTCTTTACTGCAAAATTTCAGCAGCCAATAAAACAGAAAACAAAATACTACAATACCCATGAACACTTGCATGTCACATGAACAACCATAGAGTCTTCCCCTATATAAGCTCAGAACAAGGAAACCGTGTCCTCTTTCTTTGCACGGCAACCAACAGTTAAGTCCGTGATATGATCTCCGCTCTTGAAAGCATCTTTATAGAACGAGAAAAAACTTCTCCAGAAATAACCAGTAGCCCAACGGGGCTCGACCTCCGAACCTGGATCCTGATCCAGCGGGATTCGCAAAACTCCTGTGAAGGGGAAACTTCCGATAAGAGTCATCAATCTCATTTGTTATTGGCACCTGAAATACAAGGAATATGCCGTAACATAGTTCACCATATTTCTTCAACAATCAAAGGAAAGGGAAGGGAAAACAAGGAAACATATGCAGTTTAAAACATTATACATATATCAATACATTGACGATTGGGTGGGATAATCCTCGCCTCCGTGTCCTTAATAGAAGTGAAAATTCTTGTCACGTATGTTCGCAAATTTTTAAGGACCGGAGGCTCTGATTATGCTTGTTCAAAGCTTAGCGACCACCACAGATGCTACGTCTACAATAGGTTTGTAATAAAAGGATTTAAAAGTAGATTCTGACGACTAGTCAGCTGCATTCATAATATCAGTCAAGCTGACACCCAAAGAAAAAGACTTAGAAGCCATCGCTCCACGAGCTGAATGAGCTCCAAATTTTGACACATCAATGCCAGCTTCCGCCATTAACCAGCGTACCCATCTAGCTAAGGTAGCTGGAGTCACAGGACAAAATGGTTTTTGTAATGCAATCAATAATTGACCATTCATGTCAGAACGAAACTCTGCTGTACTTACCTCGTAATCCTTCAAACATTGAACCACACATAGTTTAGGATTAACAGGAAAAGCCGGATAAGATACCGAAGAGGTATTACATTTAGTCCGCTTATTAATAGAAAAGGTCACACCCTCCAGGGAGAATCTTCTCCCAGCCAGATCCAAAGCCCTAACGTCTGAAACCCTCTTGCACGATACTAAACAAAGTAACATAGTCAATTTGGCTGATAATTGTTTTCTAGACAAATATTTGTTAGAAGGCCAGGATTCGAGAAATCTCAGCACAGATGAAACATCCCACAATTCAGAATACTTCAGACAAGGAGGTTTGACCATACGTATGCCTCTGAGCAGTTTACATACTAAGGGATGTTCACCCACTGGTTTACCGTCAACCGTTAGGTGACCCGCTGAGATGGCTGACCGAAAATTGTTCATAGTCCTATAAGCCAAACCCGAGGCAGCTAGGGAAGCCCAAAAATTTACCATCAAGGAGACATGTGCTTTAACGGGATCCACTTCCCGTTGAGAGCACCAGCTACACCAACATTTCCAGGCAGAGGAATATCTCTTATGCGTGTTAGCTGACCAGGCCTCATTAATGAATCTGTCAGCGTCTCTTGAAAGGCCCGGGATCTTCCATCTGTCCCTGAAACTCACCAGGCTACTAGATGAAGATGCCCGACCCTATCAGAGGATGAGGGACCTTTTGAGGGTCCAGCAATAGGTTCCAGAGCTGCAGCAGGAGGATCGGGGTTGCACACAACAACTCGAGAATCATGGGGTACCAGGGCTGAGCCCTCCAAAGGGGGGTGATCAGAATCAATTCCGAGTGATGGCGTCGGATCTGAGCCAGAACCCTGGGGATCATCATGAACGGAGGAAATGTGTAACAGAGGGTCACTGGCCACATTTGAAGAAAGGCATCCGTGGCTAACGCCTCCGGATCCGGACGCCAACTGAAAAAAGACGACACCTGTCTGTTGAGGCGAGAGGCAAATAGGTCTATCTCGCACGGACCCCAGAGACGAACCAACGACTGGAAGACTCTGGGATGGAGTCTCCAGTCGCTTAAGTCCTGAAGATGTCGAGAGTGCCAGTCGGCCACCTCGTTGTTGCGACCAGGAAGATATTCTGCTATCACTGAAATCCTGTGTTGCAGGCAAAAGTGCCAAAAATCCTTGGCTATCTCTGCCAAAATCCGGGACTTGGTCCCCCCTAGTTTGTTCACGTATCGCACAGCAGATATGTTGTCCATGCGGAGAAGGATGCAACAATCTGTTTTTTTTGGGGAAAGACAACAAATCGCAAAAGAGCCTGCGAGAAGTTCCAGACAATTTGTATGCAGCGAAAGTTCCTCCTGTGACCACCTGCCTCCAGTTGACAACTGGCCGCAGCGGGCTCCCCAACCCCACCTGCTGGCATCGGATTCTATCACCACTTCCGGGCTGGATCCGAAGAGGGTTCGACCGTTCCAAGCCTCCATGTGGTCTAACCACCATTGCATCTCCAACCTCGCCTCCTCCGAGAGGGGAATCTGATCTGCATACCCGAGGCCTTTCCGGAGATGCTGAATCTTCAGTCGTTGCAGTGCATGGTAGTGGAGGGGGCCCAGAAAGATCGCTTGGATTGACGAAGAGAGGAGTCCCACGATCCGGGCTACAGATCTCAAGGACACAATCTGCTTGCTCAAAATCGACCTCAACTCTCTCTTGACTGAGCGAACTTTCTGAGAGGGAAGGAGGAGTTGACAAGACAGGGAGTCGATCTGGAACCCCAAAAACTCTATGGATTGGGTTGGTATTAAGATTGACTTCTGCGGATTCACCAAGAATCCCAGACTCTGAAGAAGATCGATCGTCCATTCCAGGTGAGTTACTACCAGGCGAGGGCACCGACCCATAATTAAGATGTCGTCTAGATAAATAATCAGACGTACACCTTTTGCTTTTAGAGATTCTACTACCGGACGCAGGAGTTTCGTGAAGCACCAAGGTGCTGACGAAAGGCCGAAGGGGAGAACCTGGTACTCGTAGCAAATCCCCTGCCAGAGAAACTGCAAGAATCGATGATGGGGAGCAAAGATTGAAACCAAAAGATAGGCGTCCTTCAGGTGTAGACGAACTAGCCAATCGCCCTCTTGAAGAAGATCGCGCAAGAGATGGATGCCCTCCATCTTGAAGTGGCGGTATTTTTTTATTTATTTTTATTTATAACATTTATAAAGCGCATGAATCACCCCTATCGGGGTATCTCCGCGCTGTGACAACTTTTAGACAGCCAGAATAGGAAGATCAGAACAGTGAGGTTTTTAACAGTTTTCTGAATGATAGGTAGTTGGTGCAGAGACGTATGTGGCTGGGCAGTTGGTTCCAAAGTTGAGGAGGTAGATAAGTAAAAGATTTGCCTCCTAATCTAGCTTGTTTTATGGCAGGTTCTCCATGCCTTATCAATACCCTTTTTTGGGTCCTTAGAATATCTTTTCAGATAGGTCAGCATTGAGGGGTCTACCTCCGGCGTCTCTGCTACTTTGCCTGCGAGGTCAGGTCTAGGGCATTCTGAGCGGAGACGTGCTCTCACGTCTTTGTCAAACGCTTGACAAAGGTGAGACTGGACATAGTCTGCCACTTCTTGCGGTGGGAGCCATGCCGTGGAGTTAGGATGCACAATCTCCGTAGGGTCGAAAGTCAGGAGTTTGGGCCGGGAGGGCGTCTGCACATGACGCTCCTTCCTAGCTTTCTTAGAGGGGCGAGGAGCCTCCTCCTGATCTGAAGACTGGTCCGAGGATGTACCGGAGGAGTCCTCCTGGGGAATCTCCATGATGGTTGCCTCACTCTTGGGGTTTCCATAGGCATGACCTGAAGCCATGGACTCGGCTAGTTTGGCAAAATCTGCTGTGTGAGGATTTGTGACCCTTTTCCCACTGGCCTTCGGACGGGAACCTGGAGTGGGAAGCCAGCCCTGCTGTTGAGCATAAAAGCAAAGATGGCGTTTCAGTGGCTCAATAGCCCTGACCAGTGCTCTATTTACGGAGTGCTGTACTCCAGCGTCAAGGGCCTCAACAAGGTCCTGTTCCATAGATCCAGAAGGATTTTCATCACCATACTCCTCCTCATAGTAGAATTCAGACATCCTGTAAGGCAGGGTATGTACGAGTCGAGGAGTGGAATATTCAATAATGGGGGACAAAATCCCACAACCGGGACTTAAATTATTGGGTAAGACCAAAATCAGGGGGAGTGGAGCAACCCCAGGCAAGCCAGACAGTGTATTGAAATAACAGTTAAATTGTGGAGGGAGGGCTTGCCGATCCACTCTAGGCAGAGCCTATGCCAATTATGCAGCCCCAACACTCCTGACCATGTGGGACGTCGTCGGGAGCAGGCACCGAAGAAATCGAGCTACGAGCTTAAACGCTGCTCTCGCTCTTAAGACAACGCTGTAGCGAAAGTGAAAATGCCCCCAAAATGGCCGCCGCGCATGCTGGATGCGAGCCACACAGTGCCAGTAAAAGAGGACTCCGCGTCAGGCAGACGCGCGTCCTCGCTCCCTCAATCTCCCACTCCACGGATGATTGAACGCGGGCGGGGACGCCCGGTACGGGAGGCCAAGCGCTCCCAACGCGCACAGGAGACGACGCCGAGAAAGCGAGCTTGGGGGAAGAAACGGACAGGACCGTATACAACCACAGCCCAAAGGGCAACAAATGTGGGGAATATCGAGTAGCAAAGCAAGCCTGACAGTAAGCAATTACCCCGATAACAGTAGTCATTAACATCAAGAAATATCGCATAACAATGGCAACACAATGCATATAATAATTGAGTGAGCACTTAACTGGCTGCGGAGCAGCAAAGAAAAGAGGACACTGTTTCCTTGTACTGAGCTTATTTATAGGGGAAGACTCTATGGTTGTTCATGTGACATGCAAGTGTTCATGGGTATTGTAGTATTTGGTTTCCTGTTGTTCTATTGGCTGCTGAAATTTTGCAGTAAAGAAATGAGAAGCATAATCGGAGCCTCCGATCCGGACATAGAATCCAGACCGTCACAGGGCTTTCTCCTGCATTAGTTTCTTTGATTTTTCATTCTTGAATTATGTTGAATGTTTGCAGATTATTTTGGGGTAACATTCTCATTTCACATTCTAGTGTACCATCCTGCTATATAGTTTTCGGTGCTGTAAGGAGGACTACACATTCTCTCAAACTGAATCAACTAAAAGAGAGCTGCTGATAGCCAGCAGTTCACAGAACCTGGATTGGGGTTATCACTGTAGAGTATGTCTATCATTAGAATGTACATCTATTTGTATTCTACTGATCTTATTGCAAACATTCCTCCCATCACCTTTGTGTGTTCGATGTAAAGCCCCAAGTGGAAAATTCTTCTGCATAAGCATTATTTGCAGGAATTTTTACCGGGATGTAGTTTTGCAAATTTGAGATGATTTGTAATTTTGAAAAGGTTGTCAGCTCTGGCAGGCTGTGGGGCTAAAATTTAAATTTCATCAACCCCTGTCATGTTGCTTATTCAGGGAGCTTATCTTAAAATATATGGGTTATCTCCAAGTCTTTCTAAATCTGCATATACAGAATCATTCAGTCATGCAGAGAGTCCCTTGTAAGCATGGCAGATGAGGGAAGAGTACAAATCTGGCCAAGCTGGCACATGCAACGTCATTGCACAAAAACAACACTATGATTCTCCATCACAGATAAAAATATCCCACACACTACTGTTACAATGAGTCATTTTGAATCGCTGTTTTTTTATCTAAGCATTTAAATGTGTGAAATGCTACATAAAAAGAATATATTTTAATAAAATTTGTCATATATATGATTCCTTGGGCGTTCTTTCATGCTCTATATCGTTGTATTCTCCATATTCAGGGCATTACAGAATCCTTGCTCCATATCAAGAATGGACCGACGCGTTTCAGCGGATTGCCTTCTACTTGGGATGTGTGTATATATATGCGTGTGTATATATATATATATATATATCCTGCGAGAGGTGCTATCTTTTGTGTACAATATGCACATCACGCAGACACATCATTTAAATTAGGAACAAGCAGTTTTCCACGCATCCTGAAGCCATGCAGCAAGTAATTAGCCATATTCATATGTTTGAATATAAGCATTCGGTGAATATTTATTTTTGTGCATTTTATGCATTTCAATTAAACCTTAAAATATGTAGAAATAAGACACATGAACCATTTGCAGCGGTGACCTTTCTCTGGGTTGTGTGTATAGGTTGTGTCATTTGAAATTTTGAACAGCACCAGTTCACAGTTACTAATTAGATGCCACCCGCAGGTGTCACCTTTCACAAACATGTGTTAATTAAAGGCTAATTCATATTCAGTAGTGGCTAATTAATGTTCATTGTTTCCAGTACTGACTGAAAGCACAAAATATATCCATTTAGTAGTCAGTGCTCAGGAGGCATCATCTTTAGGACCTAGCATAATTTTCAGTTACACCAGTGTAAATTCACAAATTTCGTGTTAGGCCCGTTAAACGAAATTCTTAAAATTATCCCATTATGCCGCGGCATAATTATGACATGTTTGCAGCAACATTTTAGTGCAGGAGCACAAGAATAACCCGAACGACTAGAGAGCGAGCGGCTGTTGTTTTCATCACGTGTTATTTGGGCAATTTTTTTAGTGCAAACTGCGCCCTCTGATGCATTTTGTGCTAAAATATAGTTCTGAATCTGGCATTTCCCATATTTTTTGTGGAATTTTAAGTGATTACGCAGAAGCAAATTACACAAATTTCACAAACCCCATTTCGTGTCTCCCACCTGTCCCTCTGTATTATGGTTCGTCCCAATTCTGTACTGGACACTGGACATTTTAATGCATTGTTTTCCTTTGTTTCTAAATCTTGGATGGGGCAAATTTTTTAGTGCAAACTGCGCCCTCTGATGCATTTTGTGCTAAAATATAGTTCTGAATCTGGCATTTCCCATATTTTTTGTGGAATTTTAAGTGATTACGCAGAAGCAAATTACACAAATTTCACAAACCCCATTTCGTGTCTCCCACCTGTCCCTCTGTATTATGGTTCGTCCCAATTCTGTACTGGACACTGGACATTTTAATGCATTGTTTTCCTTTGTTTCTAAATCTTGGATGGGGCAAATTTATTTTATGCTGGTTTGCTTTTGCAAACTTTTCAGTTTCCAAATTTTCAGTGGTTTCCACAATTCCTAGTTAAATCCATGCAAACCTTTTCAGTGCATTCCACGATCATTTTCACTGCATAGTGAGATAATGTTCATTTTAATCAAACCCATGCAAAATGGAAAACTTACACAGACTTTTTTTCAGCAAATGTCTCTTTTATGGCAGAAATATTAGCAGAAATCTCTATTTTTACACGTGTTTGACAATGCGTAAAACTTTGCAACTCCATAAAGTCTAGAAAGCTTTTCATAGAACTTCAGAAAGGGTGAAAAGAAAAATAGCAACTTTGCACACCATTGCTCAAATGCATTATTTCTCCTAAATCCATTCCTCTGATGAACATGAATTTGCTTATACTCCTTCAAACCCACAATGGTCCTCTTTAGAGCCTTGAGGTGTTCAGCGATTTGTTCAGCACTGGAGTAAGCAGTTCTGCTGCTCTATAAAAAGCAACATTTTGACCACACTATCGTCAGCAAGGAGGAATTGCGTAAGTTAAGATTTTTGTGTAACTCTAAAAGGAGTGGTTTCCCAACCATGGGTGACACAGATGAACTTGGTTCAATGCACCAGCGATGAATGTGAAAGACAAATTATTGTAGCCCCCAAGACGCTATACAATGTGTAATTGACATAGAAGTATTGCTTTTGGGTTACTAACAATAACATAAAGGGCTCAGGGGCACTGCAGAAACAGCAAAAACCCTTATTTCATTATTCACAGTAGCACACACACACTGTCTTAAGAATGAACACTTTTACATTTAAAGTATATATTACTACAGGAACAATCTGTTTCTCTGTACACCTAAAACAACTGCACAGAATATTATAAAAAAGCAAGAAGACTCATTATAAATAACGAGAACAAAATGAACATTTCCAGCATTGCTAAAAGGTCATTTAAAATGTTAGAACCTACCACCTGAATGCCTAACTCTATGCGCTATAATATGAAAGCATGAAAGGCAAAGCAACTTGCAGTCTAGAGTTTCTTAAAGAGAAAAGGTGCACTGCATACCAGGTTTACAGCAAAGGCTGTCTTTATCAGCAGAGACGTGAAGACACTGTTCCCCACGAAGTGCAAACACCCACTGCAGTAGCAGTAAGTCAGGCTTCCTACGGGACTTGGCTTTATCAGCTTCAGGTGATACGTGTTATCTGCACAGTGCGCTGGCAGCACACGAGACTGTCTCTGGCAAAAGCTCGGGCGATAATCTGGATGAAGGGCCTGTCCTGACAAGTGGTCAAGTGGCAGTCCTTATATACTAAATCTTATTTGAAACTGGAATTTCTGACATAAGTTTAGGAATCAGTCACACACAAAAAGCAACTGGAATATTTCCATAGGTTGATATGTGATAAATAAATTGATCCTTTCATTGAACCTCTTGGGTATCCAAAGATACTGGATTAGACGCCTCACTCACTTGATCGTGACATGCTTCATCATTGGCACCTATCCACACCCTGATAGGATGGTACCATCAGGGTGGACTCAACCCTTATTCAACTAAACCTACTGTGTTTTTGCACAGTAGGTTTAGTTGAACAATTGTTTTCAACAAAAAACCACAAAATACCCTTTTTAACCATATCCCAGGTACCCTGTGAATAAAAGAAATTGATGGCTATACCTGTAGATATTTTTAATAATATACTTTTCACCTGGATCCCTGCTTATCCAGTTTTGATTTATCTATGAACTCCCATTCTATCTTTGGTTGAGTCCACCCTCATGGTACCATCCTACCAGGGTGTGGATAGGCTCTGGGAGAGTGCGACTGGTCTTACAATCTCTCGCTCTCAACATCTACATGGCCACGCTCGCACGCATCGCCAGACAGCACGACCTCAACATAATCTCCTACGCCGACGACACTCAACTGATCCTCTCCCTCACCAAGGACCCCCTCGCCGCCAAATCCAACCTCCATGAAGGAATGAAGGCCGTCGCCGATTGGATGAAGATCAGCCGACTAAAACTGAACACGGAGAAGACAGAGGTCCTCATCCTCGGCTCCAACCCCTCAGCCTGGGACGACTCCTGGTGGCCAACGACGCTGGGAGCAGCCCCGACACCCACCGACCACGCACGCAACCTGGGAGTCATCCTCGACTCAACGCTCTCCATGGCCAAGCAAGTCAACGCAGTCTCATCCTCCTGCTTCAACACCCTCCGCATGCTTCGCAAGATCTACAGGTGGATCCCGACAGACACAAGAAGAACAGTCACCCAGGCCCTCGTCAGTAGCAGACTTGACTATGGGAACACCCTCTACGCGGGAGCCCCGGCCAAGCTCATCAAGCGACTGCAACGCATACAAAACGCCTCCGCACGCCTGATCCTCGATGTACCACGCCACAGCCACATCAACCCCCACCTGAGGAACCTGCACTGGCTCCCCGTCGACAGGAGAATCTCCTTCAAACTCCTCATCCACGCACACAAGGCACTCCACAAGACTGGCCCAGCCTACCTCAACAGACGACTCCTCTTCTACGTCCCCAACCGCCAACTCCGCTCCGCCGACCTCTCCCTCGCCACTGTCCCTCGCATTCGAAGAACTACCACCGGCGGCAGATCCTTCTCCCACCTCGCCGCCAAGACCTGGAACACCCTTCCACTAAGCCTACGACAGACCCAAGACCTGCTGACCTTCAGGAGGCTACTCAAGACCTGGTTGTTCGACCAGTAGCAGCACCCCCTCTTTTTCCCTAGCGCCTTGAGACCCTCGCGGGTAAGTAGTGCGCTTTACAAATTCTGTGATTGATTGATTGATTGGGGGATACGTTTAGGAATGTCTGACATAGATTAAGTGAATCAAGGTATACGTCCCAGACATTTCCTTATGAACATAAGAAGACAAAAGGACGCCAATTCAGACTACATAATTTTGGTTACATGTCTGTATGTGTTCCTATTTAACCTTGACACAGTGAGGATTACACATTTGCCCCAGATAAATGTTGCATTAGATGTTGTATCTATGTCATTAATCGAAGAACTGACAATATCACAGTTCCTAGAAAAAATGGTCTGGTGACATCTGCGTCTAAAGGCAGTCATGACAATGATTCTGCATAAATCAGGGAATATGGTAATGTCCATTGTCTAAATTAAAGAAGATGGCGGCGTCTGTGGACTAGGATGGAGTTGGGCCTACATAAGATGGAGTCGGACCTTAGGGACTTTATGTGAGAGATAATATTTTCAGAATGTAGTGGTGTCAAGTTCATGTCTAGCTAAGCCTATGAAAGCCCCCAGCATCCTTGAACAACTATGCAGGTATGAAAATTGGTTTGCACATCTGTGGCAGGAATCAGGGGAAAATCGAGAAGGAGAGTGAGAGAGAAACATCTGACTGGATCTCACTCTTTGAAATGGATTTTTTACAGGCAATGGACGACAAAAAACTACCTTGTTGCTTGAGAAATGAAAGGCCGCTGAAGCAGCTGTAGGAGAGACAAATGCCCACGTGTATAAGGGTACTAGCCTGAGTGAACTCATACAAATTGAAATGATGTTAGAATTTTCAGTTATGTCAATAGATGTTACTATGTTGAGCCCTCTAGTACACCACGATACCAAACGACAACTCCAGAACGCAAACCGGACTGGTTAGAAGCTGAGGAGGTAAGCAGGAGATGGCTCCCTGAAGGTTTAGAGCACAACAAAGCACAATGCAGGGAAGTTAATGCGAGGGAACTGAGAGAGAAGAAAACAAAAAACATGTGGAATGGAAATTGGCGGAGAACTGATACAAAGCAAAGAGCCACAACAACTCATAAGATGTCGTCAGGCAAATGCTGCATGGCAGAAATTGTCCTAAATAGTGGCTGTACCTATAGTGCTCTGGATGTGCACACATAAACAGGTAGTGAGTGTAACAGTGATTCACTCAGTTACCACTCTTGAGTCCCCAACCTCTTCAGTTTTGTTAAGATGAGGCAAAGGAAGAGGGAAACAAAAACAAAAGAATAATCTGAAGTACAATGGACACCAGTCTCCCCAAGAGTGAATTTCAGCCAAGGGCAACAACCGCAAGCCAGCACGAGCCAAGGACCAACACAGAGGTAAAATTGAGTGACTAAGTACTCACCGGCCTACATACCCAAGTACTCAATAAGATCCTCAGTTTTGTCTCTATTCAGAAAAAGACAGAAGAATTCTTCTGTAAAAATGACTCATATTCCAAGACCACAGAAAAGTATGAACTAGTCAAAATGGGCCTTAAAAGAAGTCTACTTTTGTCCTCTCCACCCCACTTGAATCCAACCATCCGTAGAGCTCTTTCAAAAAGTAGTTTTGAATGATTGCTCTAGATTAACATACAGCTCTCTGGGTCTATTCAACAAAATGTCTAACCAAGCTAGAACATCATTAAAAGAATTGTCTAATGAAAAGTCCATCACCATGAAGCTTGCAAATAAAGGGTAAGCTATTGTTATCCTCTCCATCTTAGCCTACAGTGAAGAATGCTTATGCCTCCTTTCCGATGAAAGGTCACTACAAAGAGTTTACCAGTGATTCCACTGAATGAATCTAGCTTAAAATTTGAAGTATGATCCCTGAAGCTACTCCACAAGGGTGGAATAGAAAACAACCGGCAAATTTTTCTCATCAGAAAATTTAAAGATACCATTCTTCTATTTACTTACAAACATACAAGAAGAACTTCTCAGATGATACCTGTTACTTCTAGAATTGAGCCTATCTTGGAATATCAATTCTATGATGTCTTCCTGAAGCCTTTGGTACAGTTCATATTGTCTTTCCTTAGAAGATACACATTTTTTTCTTATACTGCTTGAAAATATGGAATTTGATCCCACAAAGGAAATCCTCAATAGCCTAGGCATTGAGGCTTTGTACACCTTGTGACTCCGGCAATCTACCTTCCAGATGATCCGAGAACTGTTAAGACCATGGGAGGGGAAATTCCTAACCCCTGTCTCGTTTATTATGGAATGTGCTTTATGAGCCCTAACACAACACTATTTGAAGATATCTTATATTCTACAAAAAAGAACAACTGCAATGGGCAGGACCTACGTCCCCAAGCTGGCAAACCTTTACATCCACAATTTTGACATCAAACATAACTTGAACCAATCTTACCTTCACAAAACAAGGATTCGGCTTTGGAAGCAATACATAGATTATATTATCAGAAGATGAAATAATAGCTATCGATTTTACAGACAGGGTTAACGTTTAGAAACCACATCTGACACTTATCATCGCCATGAGCCGCACAATGCTGTATTTCTTGGACCTGCTATTTATCCCGGGTGGTGGGAAGTCCTGCACCTAAATATAGAGTCTATGCCTCAAGAAACCTACGAGCCCAGGGACAGAGGGAGCTGGGTAGGGTCTTGTATCTAACTTGATTATAGTGTGTAGCATTGTGCCATCTAGTGTAATAAAGTACTTGTTCTTACTAAAGCTAAGCACTCAGCTGAAGATCATTTTATTGGGTTGGTTGGTGTTGTGTTGACTGCTGAGCCCGAGTACCCCCACACTAACCTCCCTGAGAAGCCTGTGACTTCACAATACCACAACTACCAAGAGTCAAGTGCTAAAAGAGTTGTAGTGTCCAGTTCATAGAGCCATAATAGGGTGGGCCACTGGACTTCAGAGGCAAACAACCCTGTGCCTTTTGGCTGTGGCCCACTAGTCTCTGCCTGCACTTTGACCCCGTACCGCTCCTCAACTGGGTTTAACACATGTTAGGATAGTTTGGATCAGAAGCTACCTATGGCAAGATGACTCACTGACCTGATAATCTGGATCTGGGGCTACCTCCGCCATGGAGTATAACGGAATGCGGAACTGTAACAGCCACAAGGACATCTACCCTATGGCATTCCCATGTGGATTACGCTACATTGGCCTGACAACCAGAAGAGTTCAAATGTGTATCAGGGAGCACAGAAGCTATATTAGATGACAACTCATTACTTTGAGATGGGCACATGGGCAATCATAGAAAGACGGAACCACTCAAGTAATCAGAGAAACACCACAAGGACATCTGTTCATGGGCCCACAAGCTTCAAACCAATATAACAGACAAGAATGAGGATATTCCTCGGCAGCCCTTAGGAACAGAAATATTTTTCTTTTTGAAATTACTATCCTGACAACACTAGCAAACTTATGTCTCTGCCAGCGAACAACTAAGAGAAAGGACAGCATTATTAACTTTTGGTTAACTGAGACTACCCCATTCAGAGGCCCTATCCTTTCATTAACTGAGAAGGCTACCAGCAACACACCTGCAAATGACACCACAGAACCATATCTTGAAAAAATTCAATCCGGCTGTTGATGCAGAAATTCTTTCTAGGTTATTCTTAAGACCCATACCTAGGGTATTGCCACATTTCTTCCATTTATATGAATGGTTGTTTTGACATTCCCATAATGTGTTTCCCACTGCCATGACCGCTATATACTTGTGTTTTTTCGGCATGCTTCAATATATGGTCGGGTGACTCATCTCACACTGCTGATATGTCTTTACCGTTGCCATTGGATGGCTAGGTTTCTAGTGGCTTCCACAGTACTACTTCATATCTGGAATGCGCATCCGATGACGTGTCAAGGGAAGTGGCTCATCACTTGCACATGCTTGATGAAGATGGGAGACGCTGCAGCCTCCACCTTTGGTGATCCAGTGCCTGACTGCAATAGACAACAACTTTTGTCTTCCTTCGCTGGGTGAGTGACTCTCCCTGTTGGAACCTTATTCATTGTCCCTGGACCCTTTCTGCTATTAACAATCCAGTTTTTACTTTTTATACCTTATAGTGCACAGAAAAATTAGGATTTTACCTCCCCGATGGCAAGATAACATGCACTAGCTCAGGTAAGGTTCCTACTAGCCTCAAGCTGTAAGGTTGTACATTTGTAACAGTCATTTTACTTGTTATGTACTCACAAGTCTGTAGTTGTTGAAAGTGCTTTTTTTTCAAACAGTGCTTCGGTGCATGTTTTGAGCTCCCTCACAATAAATAAAAAGGCCACATGTCCCCCAACTTCACAATGTTTTGAATCATGCAAACGACCTAACTCTGCTGTTCACTTGCCACATTGTTTTTGTTACTACTTAGGGCTTCATCTGGTGTTGTGTCCTCCTTCTTGTTCGTTTGGATAGGGAGAAGTGACTATCCCATATCCCAAATATATCAGAATTACTGTTTCTAGTTTTGTTTTTGTTTTACAAATTTCTGAGTCTCACTAGGTAGACACTGCACTAATCAGTAAGGACTAGATACCAATAAGTGAGAAGTGGATCATGGCCTTGATGAAAGCCTTTTGACCTGTCTGTAGGCACACATAGAAGGCTGTAAGATTTTGATGACCCTGTAGAGCAGAACTGACTGAATTACATACATGTGAGGAGAGGGACTGACAATGAACCATGCCACCTGTTTAGGGGTGTAGGCTCATCCATCGATTATCACACATACAAAACACCTGATCTTTGACACACTATAGGTTCCATAGGATCCAACATATATCTGCTGGAGTAACTGCTGTATTTACGGTATAATTTACTCTACTTGAGTTGTTATATGTCCCTTCTCATGTGTAATTGATAGATATTCACGATAAACAGATTGTAAAACAGTTGCAAAAAAAAAACAAGCTGCATTTCTTGCCTTCTTACTACACATGTTTTTGCCTCGCGACAGACACTTTTGAATGTGCACATTTGTACTAGTGTGATCTACGTTTATTCCTTTCACTAGCAGACAAGTAGTAAACTGGTGCATAACATCTGCACCCTGTTTGACCCACTGCAGAGTTTCAGTCATCTGGCACTGTGCAGGGTGGTTAGATTACGACCATGGTCAACGTGATCACTCACCTCTTACAAAACAAGAGTTGCCCATTGAATTTTGAACACATGAGAGAAGAGGCGGTTCATATTTGCCTTTTATATATTTTAATTGCGTAAAACTATTTGATTACCAATAAGATAGCGTGGAGGGGTTTTGCTGTTATGCTTGTGTAAACTCATGCAAACCCCACTCATTGGGCTATGCCTATCAAGTGTCATTTTCCATATGTGTAATGCTTATACCGAGTTAGTGCCTAGAAACCGTTGGAGTACATGCCCTCTGTCTCAAACTATTGACATTAATGGTATAACTTTCACTCACAAGAAACTAGGACATGATCGTGTCTTATATCATGCATGAATTGTGAAACTGATTATGTGGTGCGGTCACATGTGCCACACTAGCAATATTATCACTCGACTTTAGAAGCTGCATTCACAATACGTTGTGTTGGTATCATTGTGAATACCTCACATACTGTTAGTATGCAGACGACCGTCCATGCATAATATTCTGAATAAAAACAACTCTCATAAGAATATCTAGTTGCATGTGGAAAAGATTTTGCTGTTTATATCAGCCTTTACTAGAGAGTTCCAGAGGCATGCGGTCAACACAGAGAAGACTCTTCTACCTTACTCATGACCTCTTTTCCAAGCAGGAAGAACTCTACCTTGCCTCTCCTGTGCAACTGCAGATGCTGACATTACCAGGTAGCATCATCAGTGAAGCCATTCTGATAGGCTGCTGACTAGAGACTTCATAGTTATATCTCATCAATCATTCTCCAGTATCTTTGCAACAAGCCTGTCTGCAGCATAACACAAGATACACGTTTTTTTCTCCACAAAGGACGTTTGGTGAGGATTGGTTAAGAAATTCAAAAGTTAAAATGAGGGGATTTAGGATCACAAGGTAGAAAACAGTGCTCCTCTATACTCCAGCCAGCCTTTTGGCTCTGTGAATGCTTTCTTGATGTGTCATATTTTTGGGGAAATATTATTGGGCGAGACTGTCAGGCCTTCAACAATCTGGAAAAAACACGTGACTATAAGTAAAAATATAATTTGGTCTTAAAAAGCACACATGGACATAGTAGAACCAGGCACTTAAGAGAACTACTTTATGGGTGGATGTGCGCCTTGTGATAGTGAGGAATGCCATCACTCACAATGAAGAAGTTAGCCAATGGCTGAAGTGGTTCACTCACTACCACATGCTACATGGAGTAATGGGCAGAGGATAAGCCTAGTGTGGGTAAGCTTATGTGAAACTAGTGTATGCATGTTTTTAACAATGAAGTATGCTCATGTGTGGATGTGTTACAGGAATATTTTGCAGTGGTTATAGAACTTTTTCATGATATTACACTAAGGGCATCATTATGATGCCGGTGGGACATCCACGTCCCACCGACTGCCTGTACATGGCGGTCCCACTGCCATAAAAAGGTAGCTGGTAAGGGACTTTGGGGGCCCCAAGCAGGGCCTCTGTCCCCTGTGGGCCACTGTAATGTGGCCTTGGGGGGCACATGTAATGCCCCCACTCATCTTCATGCACTGTGTGCCAGGCAGGTGCCTGGCACATGGTTTGCATGAATGTGCACAAAGTGCTCAATAACACTGCGGCTTGTGCTGCAGTGTTATTGAGCACTTTTCCGCCAGCCAGCCAGTAGGCACATTGAAATTTGACAGTGGGCCCACCGATGTCTTGTTGGGCGGTTCCCTGCCTGCGGCGATGGCAGTTGGATGCTCATCCGATCACCATCGTAATGAGCCCCTAAGTTTGGTTCAACAGACCGAGATTCGAATGGGGTTCGCTGAGTTTTATTCTCAGGTAATCAGAAATTCTGCTGCAGCATCTACGCTGTGGGGTGAGTTTCCTACCTGTATAGTAATAAGACATTCATGGCTTCTCTTTCCCTGTGTTTTAATTATTTTTCTTACAAGTTCATCTCTTAAAGAAGAGTACAAGAGAGGTGAGAGCATTAGACCTCAAATGACTCCATGGAATCATGTGTAGTTAGGCAGGGTTTGTAGTGACCATGACGAAGAACATAGACCCAAATAGGCTCTCTGAATGGCCGAAACATGTTGGCTTAGTCATACAGGTGGACAAGGCATTGCATCTCATCATACACATAAAATAAAGTGTATTTTAAAGCGCACAATCACCCAGATGGACATCTTAGCGCTAAATAACATATGTTTATTGTTACCCAACTCAATGGTACTCATTTTATCGACCTCAGAAGGAGGTCAAACACAGGCCCCTACAGTGGACGCATTAGTCCACTATGCCACCATAGTAGTGATTTTAATCATATCTGAGGTACCCATGATAAAATTAAATCCACTGGGTATATCTCAAGATATCTCTGAATTGGATCACTGCAATCATCCAATATCAGTTTATCTAAGAACTCCCAGTATTTACCTACAATGTTTTGGAATGTCGCCTGTTAGTCATTCAGCTGGAGCTTTAACTAAATTGAAAAACCTGAGCAGTTTTTTTTTTTTACTTTTTATATACCGTGAGCTAGACGTGAAGGTATCAGAGCGGTTTACATGAGCACCAGTTGTGCTACAGACGGACACATTCATTTAGTTAGTCACGGGGAGATTAAGTGATTTGCCTAGAATCACAGGATATTGAGCGCCCCTGTCAAGACGTGAACCCGGTTTGCCAGATTTGAGGTCGACCCTCTAGCCGTTAGGACGAGGACGTGACCAGGTGTTTTTCCTCTTTCTCTTCTTTTGTGTATGCATGCCAAAGGAAACATTTGACTGACACAAAAACAGAGCTAGCTGGATGCCCCTATACGTAACTACATTAGACATAATTTTGGTAAAAACAAAAGGTCTTGGCTATTCTCAAACTAAAAACAGCCAAACCAAATAGGTAATCCAACCTTTTGTAATTTATCTTTGAGGAAAAATTGCATCTATATGTGAATTTACACAAATGTACGATAGCAATTCACATTTTGACAAAGTCGAATTTGCAAGTAAAGTGATTGTCTGACTGACTGCATAAGTCCCGCTAATGTGGAGGCTTCTCAATGCACCATTTCACAAAATAAAATGATCTCTTCTGCATACAATTTCACACAAAATGACTGGCTATATCGATTGCTACTGGGTCAAAAATGGATACTATAAATTAAATTATTAACAGAACCGCTAAACAGAAAAACAGCAATTTGAGTTTCAGGAAGGTATAAATGCACAAAACATTCACACGCCATTTATGAAGTAGTTACATTTATATGTAATTTATTTTTCGTTAAAAAGAAATGTCTTTTTTAAAAACTAAGGTGGTCCCGTGCAGGATTCTTGCCAACAAATGCAATTCAACTTATATTTACATTGATTGTTTTTGTAAATCTTTCCAGGTAAATGTTGTTTTAAAGCTTAGCTAATTGGCCTTGGGGGTTTCCACTGAATTAAGTAATTGACCTTTTACACTCTATGAGAATTGGGGAATTGACCTTCGAAGTCATTTGGGAAATATACCTCTAAGTGTTTTCCTTAATGATCATTAGGAATAACCTTAAGTGTCTGCCTAGCTTTATGCTGAAAAGAGCAAATTCAATTTGGCATGTATCATAGCACTCAGCAAAATAGTACGATTAAATGTACACGTTGTAGCTCTTTCGGGATCAGAATGAAATGCTTGAAACGCTGAAAATGAATAGATTTGCAAAGTCAGTGCAACATTACTGTTTGGGAAGGCTATAGCGAGGCAAATCATATAGAGACAAAAAGAATCAAAAGGTAGGATTTTAAGACTCAAAGTAATGTCCATAACTATATTTAAATAAATACATTTTAATTCTGTATACAATGGCCACCACAAAGCATGTCATTACAGAAACCGTTTTCAGTCCTGGGGTTTCCTGTGGATCAAAATCCATTCTGAGTGTTGTAATGTTGATTTGCATTCACTAAAATAACCAGTGACATTTCTAGAAGTGATTTTTAGGGGCCCAAAAGTGCAACAGATAAAACTGATGAGGACACCTAGAACATACAATCTTAAAGATTGTGATATATATATATCTATCTATCTATATATATAGATATATATATATAGATATAGATATCTAAATCTATATATATATCTATATATATATATTTATTTTACCTTCTGGTGGTTGCCAGAGGGTACTTATAGTTAGGACCATGTTTCCATAGGAAAAGCGTTTTTGACATGCCTATATCCTTGGTGCCATTTAACAAATCTTTACGAAATTTCCCCCAAAAAGTATTATAATGAGTCTTGTGCATGGAAAGTTGTGGGGTGATCCGTGAAGTGGGGGCCAAGAAAAAGGGGGGGGGTCAAAAAATGTGCATTTCCCCGGTTGATTCCAAAAGGACATTTAGACACGCCTGCAGCCCCAACCCCTGGACGGAATTATACCGACCTTGGCAGGAAGGTAGATTTTGGTTTTCAGATCACGCTTTCAGTTATCCAATGTAATCCATTGAGTAGTTGTTGAGGAATTTAAGGGAAAAAATAAGGATATCTGTGGCCGCAGACAATTAGCGATGATCTTCGCAGCAGTCCCTGGGGCTCTCAATGACATCACTGATTACATCATCCAAGGAACAACTCACAAAACCACTCATACCCCTACACAACTTGCATACAACCAGTCACATACCCATACCAGTACTCACACAACCATTCACTCATCCATAGAGCCACTCACATAACCACTCACTCACTCATACAGCCACTCATACAACCACTTGCTCACCCATACAGCCACTCACACAACCACACGCTCACCCATAGAGCTACTCACAAACCCACTTATTCACCTATATAGCCACTCTCACACCCACTCACTTTCCCATGCAGGCTCTCAACACAGCCACTCACTCACCCATACAACCACTCACACACTCTCTTACACAGCCAGTTACCCATTCACACATCCATGACAATTAAAAAAAAAACAAGTGCAGGCTGCCATGCTTGTTTAGATTATAGCCCCCAGTTGGGGCAAGTTCTGGGGCAATGCATATTTTATAAAAATAATGGAGCGGTGCACGTGGCCCCCCTCCAATGGCATTTTTATGACCCTTCGACCACCACCTCTCCAGGGCTACATATATACATGGAGGGCGTGTGGACACCCCCAGGCCTCAGGGACCACCACCTCCCCGTGGCTGTTTTAAAAAAGGAGAGGGGGCCGCACAGACCCCCCTCCTAGGGCTTTTAGAAGCCCCAGTGACCAACACCTCCCCAGGGCAAAACCAAGATTATGGAGGGGGTCCGTGCGGCCCCCCGGCACAGGGGACCACCACCTCTCCAGGTCGAAATCCAAAATTTAAACATGGAGCAGTCTGCGTGGCCCCCCTCCCGGGCAATATACGGCCTTCTCCCGGGGGCCAACCCATATACGGCCTTCTACCGGGGGCCGGCCCGTTCAGAACAAAAGGAGGGGAGCCGTGCAGCCCCCCTCCTGGAGCTATATATGGGCCTGGGGACTGCCACCCCCCAGGGCACGCTCCTGCTAGCTCCTGAGGTGCCCACCCTCAGGAGATAGCTGTTTGCGTTTGCTGGGTGGGAGATGGCAGCTCCTGCCATATGGGAACAAATATAACTCTGCTTCCAGCAAGGAGGAGCTGTCAAACCACTCCCTCTTGCTGGAAACAGAGTTTTCATCTCTTTCCCTGCCCACAGACATGCAGGCAAAGAAAAAGATGAAAGTATTGCTCCCACACGCAGGTTATGCATTTCTAGCAGCTTCCTGTGTGCAAGAGCAGTGCTGGCGCCTGCAGGAGGCGGGGAGCCGGCGGGGACCATGGTCCTTACACCCTGGGTGGGACCAGGGCACCCAGGAAGACATGGCTACGGGACGGGGTCCAAGCGGCCGAAATCGGCCCGGGAAGGGAGTCCATGCAGCTTCCTTCCCCGATTGTGGCCAGGCCTGGAGTATGGGGTCCCTGGGGCTGAAATCAGCCTGGGGGCTGGGGGGGCACACAGCCCCCTTCCCGTTTTATTTTTCAGTAGTATGCACAGGTTTCCCCGCCTTTTTCCACATTGAGGGACAGCTTAATGAAAGACCCCCAAGCACGTATCCAGCCGATTGTGGTGGCGCGTTATTGATGCAGAGAAATATGAGGACATTTCCCCAAGCAAAGAAGCACTTACTTCATTTAGTCAAGAGAAAATACCTCTGTTTGGTGGAGATTCACCTCTTTGTAGTCTTGTCATCTTCTCTTGGCAAGGATTCATGTTATCACACATTTAAAGATAAAGACGCTTGAGGAACAATCACATTATCGAAATGATATGCACACAAGGTCAAAGGAGACATTACCCCATGGTCCTTTATGCAGCTGTAGTGCAGAATATGCACAAGATTTTTACCCAATGAGGTAGCACTTACTAATTAACCAGGTGAAAGTACTTCAGTTGTGTAGCCGTTTAAAAAAAAACTGGGGACTCTTCAGGGAAAAAATGAGGTTCCATTCTGGCCCTGGTGCACATTTCACAGAAATTAAACCTCAACTGGAAGCACTTACAAGTATAAACATAGCAGGTGCCCCAGCTGAAGCTCAACTTTAGTACAGCACAAACGCTCATAACTTCTTGGGCTTGGCAAAGGCAAATCAAATATGTTTTTTCTTGTATTCCACATTGAAAAACAATCTGAAATCCTTAATGGAGGTGAACACATTGTTGATCTAATGGAGCGCAATCTGATCTCTCGTAACTGTGATGAGTGGTTTCTTTCTTGTCACCTCCTGGTGAGAGCAGAATCCATGGTTCTCTCTTTTAAATACCCTAAGTATGCAAATGCCCAAAATCCATAGTGCCACTCACACACCCACTCACAGACACACTAAGGCACTCACACACCCACTCACAGGCCCACACAGGCCCTCCACACACCCACTCACAGACCCACACAGGCACTCCACACACCCACTCACAAACCCATAGCACCACTCACACATCCACTCACAGACACACACACACAGGCACTCACACACCCACTCACAGACCCACAAAGCCACTCACACACCCGCTCAGATACCCATAACGCCACTAACAGACCCAGTCACAGACCCACAAAGGCATCCACTCACCAACTCACAGACCCACACAGGCACTCACACACCCAACCAACGACCCATACAGCAACTCACACATCCACTCACAGACCCACACAGCCACTCACACACACATCCACCAACCTATACAGCCACTCACACCCCCACTCTCAAAGTTTAAAGGTTACAGTTAGGAAATAAAATGTAAAAAAAGGTGGAAATTCACTAAAAAAAACAAAGGTTACACGGCCATTATAGTTAGGAAATAGAATTTTAAAAAACTTAGAAATTCACTGACAAAAACAAAGGTTATAGGGACATTATAGTTAGGAAACAGAATTAAAAAACCCATAGAAATTCACTGTAAAAAACAAAGGTTATAGGGATGTTATAGTTAGGCTCAGATTTCACTTGTACAAAACCTTAGACATTCAGCAGTTATAGTTACCTGAGATAAAAATAACTTACACCCCCGCAATGCACTGCTTATGAACTCACATATTACATCACTCATGACATGGTCAGTGACATCACTGATGACATCTCAAATGGCATCACGGTTGACAACTCAAATGACATCACTGATGATATCATCCAGTAATTGTGAGTGTTTTCTAAAAGTTTCTGAGTGTTAAAGATATAAGTAAGATACTACAAATGTTAAATTAGTAAACATCCCTGCAACCTTTGTTTTTTTCAGCGAATATATATATTTATATATATTCATTTAAACATTTTAAACATATTGAAAATCAATATTATTAAGATCTGTGGAAGAGATAGTGGTATTCAGAGCATCTCAAATATTCCTACTTCCCTCATTACACCACTTTCATCTCTAGTCTCTCGAATAGATACTTACGCCCTTTTTCTACTGATATCTTTCTGAAGCCCTCCATCTGCTTATCTCACACCTCATCTCTTTCCTCTTCAGCATCTTATTTTCACTTTCTCCTGCACATACTTCTTTGCATCTCATTCACTTTATCACTCCATTAACACACAACGCACCCACTCACCTGTAAGCATTACATCTTGCCATGTCAGTGTTTCAACAGCTGTGTACCTACTCACACTTTAACATAGGATCACAATTACAGGTGGCATCATTGCTCTGTGCACCATGCAGAGAGGCCAAGGATTGGTTAAGTATGTATTCAGAACCCCTTAATTATCCACTGATGGGCACTGTGAGAAATTCGCACTGCCTTTAGCCGGAGCTCCACAGTTCTCAGTTGTGGCCGGTTATGAACACCCACCAACAACCTGAACTCAGATATACAGGAGGAGACTCTTTTCACAGCAGACTCTATACGTGAGTAATTTGTTGCATGAAAACAAACTCACAGAAAAAGCATATGCACCTAGGGAACGCAAGAGCAAGTCAAGTGTGAAATGTAAACAGGAACAACACCACTGTTTGCAGACTGAGACACAGTGTTTGCTTTTTGCAGTGGTGGTGCACAAGGGGTGGCCAAGACAGTTACAGGTGAGGCATCCACCCCATCTGCTAACAAAGAGTACACATGGCACAGTTTGTGCATTGTTTGTGTTACACAGAGAGCATATGCCCTAGCCATGCCATATGTACACTATGTTGACGATATGCATTGCAAAGGGGACACAATGTCATTAATATTATGATTAGTGTTGGCCTGTGTGATGCCACGATTGATATTCCAGTCATGTCCTGTACATACTATGGTGCTTGTTCTATGCAATTGCTTATACCATTGACAATGATAATGTGGTGGAAAAGTCCAATATGATGATGTGGGGAATCACACTGCTTTGCATGTTCCCCTCCAGATGAGTATACACGTTGTTTTCTGTGAATCCTGATAAGCAAGCCCCAGGGAATGTGTTCCATGTTAAAAATGGATGTCCTACCGTTTTTCAGATCATCCCCATTATCACTGGAATTAATTATGTAACGTTGACGGGCCAGCCAGCTGACATTGAACAGATTACAAAATATGCATAATGGTTATTTTTTAAGTTATTCAACAAGAGAAGTAGCCTATTATGGAGGAGCGTTCAACATTTTTGGCACTGGAGGTAGGTTGACAACATTTTTACTTTGATTTTCTACCAAGTTCACTTCATCCTACATAAAGCACATCTGAATTTTTCAAAAATTCTCACCCACATCATCATTGTGGCACGCATCATCATTGAGTCCATATCCGGAATGCCAGTACATCCGAATGACTTAAACTCGATTATTTTGATATTGGCACCCAGGGCAGAATTTAAACAGAGTCCGTTCCATCGACAGAAGACTGGACTGACGCGGTCAGGCCCGAAGGCCGTCCACAAAGTTTTCGATCGAAAATTAAGGATTTGTTGACTGAAGCACTACACGGAGTGGCAGGAAATGCATACAAAACAATACCGTCAAGTGTAGAGTGGATTGCCCACCAAGGGGAACCCGAAGAATGGTTTCGAACCGGAGCACAGCAATACATGTCTGAACCTGATGGCGGAAAAAAACAATCTAACAATGGAGGTGATGCCCATGCGCACTATCACTGAAAGGAGGAGTCACCTTACCTCGTGACTGGAAAGACTTCTTAGAAGAAAAACAACTTGCAAAGATCCGGACCCAACACTAGATGGCAAGAGTATGCAAAGCATGTGTATCTACAGCACACATGCCTCGAACACGCTATTTCCAGTCCTTTGAATCTTAGGACCCATTGGTGAAATGAAAAGCCTATGAGAATGATTAAAGTGTGTTCATGCACCGACATCAGTGGGCTTACATGTTGTGGCTGATTGTCCTTGCCCTCATGGTCATACAACCTTCATCAAGAACAAAAGGATCCCGGTGATTTGTTTTTGTAATAGGAACTCTTGTTGTGATTCTATTATTTACATGTATACCATGCATGCATACACTCATGCATACAAACAAACCGCCCTAGAATCTTCAGGTCAATATCAGCAGATACAGGTAAACAATTGTGAGACTAAAAATGTTGTCAACCTACATGTGGTGCCAAAAATTTCGATGTTCCTCCAAAGTAGGCTACTTTTCTTTGTGAATAGGTTTACATTTGGCGCAGAAGTGGACCTAGCCTACGACTAAATCTTAGGCCTCCTTTCTGATGAAAGGCATATTTTAAGTTAGCCTTAAATGACAGTAACCAGGTTAAAAAAATATATTCCTTACGGACTGGAGAAGTTAGACATGTTGTCTCCTCCATTGAAAATCTCACAAAAATAAGAACATAATAGAAAATTCAAAAGGTAGTGGAAAGTCATGAACCTACTAAAGAAGACAAAGTTTCTCAACTACACCCAACCTGTAGTTTCACTTCACCTAACCCTTTCCCTGCAGCTGGGTGTCCTAGGACTTCCAGCAGCATGGATTATCTTGGAATGAATTATGTAATGTCACTGCCACTGTCAATCAGGGCTGCTCTACCCATCAATTGGTAGTGGGCAACACAATAGCTGGATGCTTGGCAGCCATGAAAACTTCATTTCCTGCTGCCAGCAGTCACCTCCTGAGAGCTCTGGGAATGGGAAGTGAGATGTATGTGACACCAACGCAATAAATGGGGTAGCTTGTCTTTTGAACACATTACTCCGTGGTCACTAGATCATAATTGGTGAGATTTTGGGAAGGGAAACTGCTGAAATTGGAAAAAAAACTGAAATACGTACACAAACACTGATTCATGTGGTCTCAATTTCTAAAGGTACCCCAAAGACACACTCAAGATACCAGGCACTCTGAAATTTCTGATACCAGTAGTAACTGCAATTCAAAGTTCTGAAACTCCAGTGCGGTACTCCCAACCTTATTATGTTTAACCCATTAGTATTTAGCTAATACTGCTGAGTGGACAACTTGTGATGAGAGTAACAGATATTATTCATCTAATGTACCATCGTTATGAGAGGCAGAGACAGATATGTCATTATACACAGTGAACGCATTATTAACCCTTGTATCTGATGTTATATTTTACATTAGTGAAAAAACAATATTTTGTCCACTGATACACTTTGCAACTAACATGGAAAAGTATACAGGTCCAATTGTCTGTGGTTACTATCAAGTCCTCCAAAATGTGTGGCATATTAAGATTTTACTTGAATAGATATACAAATGAGGGCACTAGTCTTCAGTGTAGTGCTATTAAGGGCCGGACCATGGAAAGCTTCGTTTAGTGATCTACTTGTTTGCCCGAAATAAGGATGACTTCTTCCAATATTCCACCCTGCATAGGACAGTTTAGATGAAAGGTGTCAAGGGTCTCCTTATGAGGATTACAGTTAGGCTCAAAATCTAAAAAGAGGGGAAAAAACCTCCTTCTCTCTTGATTGAAGATTAAGTTTGAATTGAAGAATAACAGCAGGGCACCAAACTCCTCTTGAGATCAGGATGGGCAAAAAAAAGCCAAGTAACTCCAGGTGAAGAACTCCGGAAGCAATTAGAGAAATGCATAGACAAAATCTGTGGTAAATTGTGAAGCAAGAGGCCATGAACACAATAAAACATATGGGAAAAATGCATGCTGACACATTCAGGGAGCATGCTAGTTCAGAGCTTCACATACATGCATGAATCAACGTAAGACATTACTCTTCCTCCTCAGATCACATGAAGCCTCAGGTGAATTTCTAAGTTCAGTCTCGGCACAGTTACAACAGGTTTAAGAGATGTAAGTAGAGTTAGCTTTTGGTGTCTGCATTTGGATTTATGACCTTTCTTTTCACAGTGTGAACTAAATTCATTTTGGCCTTTTCCAGTTGATTTGAAAAGTTAACACTGACATCTGACATATCTGCTGGCGGAGATGTTAAATCCAGACACATCTAGATTTAACGTTGAGCACTAACAAATATTTCACTATGCCCAATCTTTTGGTTCACAAAAATCCACTTTAATTATTAATCACCACAGAGAGATCTAATACAGTTGGTTCCTCAAAAAAAAGTAAGAGACTAGTCAACTCAACTGTTGGACCATATGGTGAAGGGTAGAATATCATGATTACATTCAACCCTTTGCTGCCCCCTCAATGTTGTTTTTTTATAAAAGTTGACTAAACTATTGATACATCAAGGATACACGAGTGGAGATTCTGAATTTGTGGGCATGTTTACAACTTTACGAGGTTATCAGAATGTATAAGAAATTTCAGGAGACGAGTATCTACCATAGCAATTCAGAGGTTCTACTATCCAGCAATCAAATCTTAGGTCTTTCCCTCTGTACTATGACCTAATTTCAATCTTGAACACTACACATATCCATCTTATTTTTAAAGTGCCAGTATGCCCCTTTAGGATTCTTCAAACATTAATTTTAAAGCTCTTTGTGACATCGTCTCCCGCACAAGTTCCAAATCGCAACTGAGAACCATGGAACACATCTGTTGTGCTTTCTACTGGCCAGCATCAAAGCTACATTATCTGTTTCATCTGCCAGCTGAAAGAAAGACTTACTCTTTAATCCAAATTGTATTGTTTGCCCGAATCTTCAAATCTGTAGACATGCTCAATAAGGTTTTTGAAGTTGAAAACTAACTCGTATCTCTCCCTCTCTCCTCCACCACTCTCTTTCCTCTGAATTCTTTTTGTAAGTTATGGAAAACCAACTCCAATGCCCACAACTGCTTTGCCTTATTTTACTTCTGATCCTTATATCCCACTATTGCCTATGATTATCCCCTTCTGGAGATCTCAATTTAACTATCTACTTTGTAACTTTACTCCCCATATCTTCTCTTGTGACTCATAATCCCTGACTCTGAACAAACACCTTTCTCCCAGTTGAATCCCTCTCCTTCACCCCATCACTGCCCTCTGCTTTTATCTGTTATGCCACACTCTCGAAAGCAAACCACAATTACCACATTTTTGCTAGAAACCTTTCTTAAACACAACATACTGAAAACTACAACCCATTTCCTATTGTTATTTTCCTGGCATATTTTACATCCTAACAATGATTAATGGACCCATAAGATCTCCTCTGATAAGTCACAGTCAATGGACCAACCAGGCATTCCTGCCATCATGATAATCAATAGACTCAACAGAGTCATGGCTGATATTTTCCAGTATATGGATCCATCGGAGGTATCCCTGACAAATCAGCAGAAAATGACTCAGGACCACATTGCCCAATAACCCAGAAAATAATGGATCCATGAGAAACACCCCTGATAATTCCTCAGTTCATGTTGCCATCAGAGTCAATGCCCCTATCTCATGACTCAATAAACTTATCAGAGACAGGCTGATACTCTGCAATTGCTGACATGATAGCAACAGTAGAAGAGGGTGGATCTAGAAAGTGTTTATTTGGAGATCATAGTAGCAGGAGGAGGTTTAGGATGAGTAGAGGGGAGGGAGAAGAGTCAGAGGGAAGGGTTTAGAAGGCTTATTAGGGAGGTCTGAATAGTAAAAGAGGTTTGAGATGCTACAAGGAGGGGTAGAGGAGGGAAGAGTCTAGAAAGGCTTATTTTTGAGATCATAGTAGTAGAATGGGGTTTGGGATGAGTCAGAGAGTGGAGCTAGAGGATATATTGAGAGAGGTATAGTGGGAGATATAGGGTAGTGCATTGGAGATGCAGAAATAGGAGTAAAGTAATAAACAAAGATACATAAGTATATGGAAGGTATATATGTATAAGTTCGGTAATATATCAGGATTTTGGCTGTATATAATAAACTCAGATTTCTCTAGTGTTGCTGTACTTCTAAGCTAATTTATTTGTTTTTATACTTTCTTTTTTTTAAATTATTCAATAGTGAAGCAATTGTAGATGAATAGTTATGATAAAAAAAATCTTATTTATGCAGTGACTTAAATACATGTTAACCATAGAACAATATAACCAAAAGTAATGTGTACATTTGTCAGGCAGAACTGGCTAATATCTATATATTTCTAAACATGATTATTATACACATTTTTACAAAGGAATACCCTATCTAGGTACACATATATAATCCAAATAACTGAGTATATACAAAGGGATATGCTGTATATTTATGTTTGAGTATAGTGGTTATGTAGGGAAAAGCCAACTCTTGACTAGTCTTCTGTAGTTATTCGTGGACCTTATGTTTGGGGGTAAAGAGTTCCTGTCACGGGGCGGGGTTACCACTGGAAGGGACGAAACAATCAAGAGACTGGTGGGAGGCACAAGACCTCACCGCACCTCTCCTTTTTCCACGGCAGGACGAATGGATAGGTGTAGACCTGCCGGACACCTCAGAAATAAGCCCTGGTTCCTTTAACTGGGACTCCGCCCACAACGATGACGTAGGAGCTATCGGACCGACAAGAGGCACAGGATTCCGGAAGAGGGGGTGTGTCATCACCGGAGGAACAGGAGATCGAGAGGAGTGTGGAGGAGCGGAGAAAGCAGAGGGAGACGGAGAGCAGGAGTACTCGGAGGGAACGTTCAGCCCAACCGGAGAGGAGGAGAGGCAGGAGAGCCAGGAGGCCACCGGGAAAACACTTCGCCCAGCCACGCTCCTGGAGGAGCGTGGCTTAAACAGGTAGAGGAGCGCTTCGCGGGCTGGGTAGGGAGGCGGGAGAGGCCTGAAGCATAGAGGCGCCAGCCCCGTACAAAACGTTGCGTTCTGAAACCCCAACCCAGCACCCTCACTCCCTTCCGTTCCGTGTGCTGCACCGTGTGGGTTGGTGTTCCCTCACTCCATTTCCCCTATAGACTCCCTACGGCACATACAAACACTCACCCTTGTTTTCCCTCTTTGTTTTTATTTTATTTTCGTTTGGGACGTCCTGAGTTCTACCGAGCCCCCATCGGAGACCCTAAGCCCTGGGGAAGAAGACCATCCCGTGACTGAACACGGAAGAGACTAGGCCGGGAACAACGAGGAGAAGACCTACCGGGACACACTATTGTCAATACTCTGGATACGCGGAGGAAGCGTGTGCTTCCCTCAATAAAACCAGTGTTACCCCGAGCTAGTGTCCCGCGCATTGCTTCCGAAAGCTTACAGTTCCATAGTTTGTCTGCTTAAACACAGAAGGATGTGTGTATGATACTATAGCTTAGTACGTTAATGCATGTGCTGCAAATATGTTTCCATTACTTGTGTGTTGCATGCGTGAAATTTCAGACAATAAACGATAACAATCATATTGAGTAATATTACCAAACACATCAAGTGCCAGTTATGCAAACGCAGTGATTTTAAGAGTTCAGCAATTTGAGTATCAGGAATATATAAACGCACAAATCATTCACATGCCATTTATGAAGTAATTACATCTATATTTAATTTATTTTTTGTTTAAATAAAATGGGTTTTTTTAAACTAAGGTGGTCCTGTGCAGAATTTTTGCCAACAAATGTAATTCAAATTATATTTACATTGGTTGTTTTTGTAAATCTTTACAGGTAAATGTTCTTTTGAGACTTGGCTAATTGCCCCTAGGGGTTTCCACAGAATTAAGTAATTAACCTTGCCCATTCTGTGAGAATTGAAGAATTGACATTCAAGATCATTTGGGAAATATACTTCGAAGTATTTTCCTTAATGATCATTAGGAATCACCTTAAGTGTCTGCCTAGATTTTTGTTGAAAAGTACAAATAAAATTTTGCATGTTCTTTGCACTCAGCAAAATAGTTCAATTAAATGTATACGTTGTAGGCTATACGTTGGGGCTAAGAAAGAAATGCCTCAAACACTGAAAATAAATAGATTTGCAAAGTCAGTGTGGCATTATTGTTTGGGAAGACTATATTGGGTAAAATCATATTGAGAGAAAAAGAATCACAAGGCAGGATTTCAAGCCTAAAAGTAATGTCCAGCACTACATTTAAATAGAGAAATTTAAATTCTGTATTCAATGGCTACCTCAGAGCATGTCATTACACACACCGTTTTCAGTCCTGGGATTTCCTGTAAGATCATAATTCATTCTGAGTGTTGTAATGTTGATTTGCATTCACTAATAATAAATTATATAAATCTATATATAAATATATATATATTTATATAATAAATAATATATATTAAATATATAATAAATATATTATATATATTATATATATATATATATATATATATATATATATAGTCACAAACATTTTAAACAGATTGCAAATCAAATATTATTAACATCTGTTGAAGAGGTAGTTTTTTTCAGAGCATCTCAAATATTCCTGCTTCCCTCATCACACCACTTTCATCTCTAGTCTCTCAGTTAGACACTTACACCCTTTTTCTCCTAATTTCTTTCTGAAACCCTCCATCTGCTTATCTTACACCTCATCTCTTTACTCTTGAGCACCCTCTTTTCCCTTTCTCCTGTTCGATCTTTCTAGCATCTTGTTCACTTTATCACTCCAAACACAATGCACCCACTCACCCACCTGCAGGTAATGCATTTTGCCTTGTCAATGTTTCGACAGCTATGTACCTCCTCACTCTTTCACACGAATTACAATTACAAATAGCATCATTGCACTGTGCGCTCTGCAGAGAGGCCAAGGATCGGATGAGAATGTATTCAGAACCCCTTCATTATCCACTGAAAGGCGCTGTGAGAAATTCGCACTACCTTTGGCCGGAGCTTCACAGCTCTCAATCGTGGCCCATTATGAACACCCGCCCACTAACCTGAACCCACACAGATAAACAGGAGGAAACTGTTTTTACCGCACACTCTAAGGGTGTGTAATTTGTTGCACGAAATATTACACTTAGAGAAAAAGCATATCCTCCTAGGGACTGCAGGAGTAAGTAAAATGTGAAAAGTAAACAAGAGCACCAGACTGAGAGGCAGTGTTTGCTTTTCCAGCTGTCGCATGGTGGTGGGGCACAGGGGTATTGGGGCAAGACAGTTACAGATGGGGCACCCGTCCCACCTGTTAACCCACCGACTAGCGAGCCACTAAAACAGCACACTTGATAGCAATAATTTGTAAGTATATATTAAAACTCGGTAAATATGGTATTCTGAAGGCACAGTTTTAAGTAATATCTTGTACAGGAACAGTGCAATATATGACAATGGTTCCCCTTGTGCTTTTTGTATTACACTCTTTGGTTACGAATAATTAAATTACAGGGAAATAAAAAATAAAATGCATTTTTTTAGAAGTACTAACCACAAAAGTGTCTTTCCCTACATAATGTGCATGCGTGATTTTTTTGCCACGGTTTTGATACTCCATGGTGTTCTGTTGCTTTTGTATGGCTGTGTTGCACTTTAAATTAAAAAGTAGGGGTGGGTGGAACTCGCAGAATTTGACTCTGCGGAATTCTGCAGAGTTACATAAAAACTACGCAAGATTCTGTGAAGTTCCTCCAATGGATGGAAATAGGCATTTCGTGCTGCTCGCACTGTGATTTAGCAGGGGTAGCACGCTCTGCGATGAAAAATCAGCAAGAGCAGCACCACGCGGTGTGCAATAGGGTGCAGCTACTCAAGTTGATTTTGCTGCCGCTTGGGTAGTTTTTCTACTCAAGCGCAGCCTTCTGACCATGAACGGACACGACTGTCCGTTTTAGAAAAATTGTGGCGGATGTCCTCCAAGTGACCGTAATTTGTGCAAGAGAATGCCATAGCTCGCTCGTGCTCACAAAGTTACTATTCTGGAGCTGCACAGGAGAACAAATTCCACCATGCAGCAATTGACGGAATTTGGCCTGAACTCCGCATTAGAAGAGTAACTCAGAGTCACTAAAATTCCACCAATTACACGGACAAAATGGGATATTCTGCCCACCCCTATTAAAAAGCAACAATTGTGCATGTCCCTTTCTCCTCCAAAGGCGTAATGGGTTGTAATTGCACTCCACTACACAAAGTGAACAAGAGATCTTTCCTCAAAAACAGTTGTGATGCATATGAATAGTAATGTTAAGGTGGGCCAAAATAAACTCATGGTGCAATGACGATAAAGGGTTATTGTGCAGCAAACACAGAATAGATATCAAAGATGGCCCACATCATAAACATTCACCACAATCCCTCTATTCATCCACTGTTCCTGTTGACATGCTAATACAGAAAACTGTAATCGCAACAGTGTCTCCCCACCTCCCACAATAAAAATGGTGCAGCTAATTAGATACAAATGGCATATCAGTTGAGAAAACATGGCAGCTACTGTGTTATGCAGAGATAGCACATCCCTCCACAGGGCCTGTATGCTTGTGCAATACCATCATAGGGGATTATCAGCATTTGTATGTAAATTATATAGAATATGAGCCCCAATCATCTCCTTTGATCAAACTGAGACCTCAATAGTTATGCTCGACTCAAATATAAATGTTGATCCTTCTTACAGTGATGTGACATGAACATACTGGAGTAACGCTCATCATTATGTTATACGTATGTCTGTGACGCACAGTCTGCCATTGGTGTAGCCTTGTTGGACTGGGCCCTTTTTGGCTAAAGTTCCCTAAACTTTTTGCCTTCCCCCTAGACCTTTTTTTCAGACATGGTGTTGCCAACTTAGATGCTTTGGGCACTTTGCCACTGCCGATCAGTGTCAAAGTGCAAGTGCTCCCTGTGTAAAGTGTAATGATAATTGGTTGTCCATAATTGGTATGTTTGCCTTACTAGTAAAGTGCACTATGTGTGCCAGGGCTGGTAATGCAAATGCTACTGGTGGGCCTGCAGCACTAATTGTGCCACCCACACAAGTAGCCCTAAAGAGAGAACTCAGGCCTGCCACTGCAGTGCCTGCGCGCAGTTTGCTAAACTGCCATGTTGTCCTGACAAGTGCACCCACTTTCCAGGCCTTACCCTTCCCTTTCCATGCACATCAGACACCTCTATAGTAGGCCCAAGGTACCCCCTGGGCAGGGTGCAGTGTTTATGAAAGGTAGGACATGTACTGAGGTGTGTACCATGTCCTAACAGTGAAATACTCTCCATTTCGTTTTTCACTGTTGCAAGGCCACAGAATGGGGAAGGCTGTGTAATATGTTTCCAGCCTATCTTCCCATAGGTTTAAGATGGAGAGGGGAAGTTTAGTGTGCCTGAGCTTACAATTTAATAACACATCTTTTTGTGAAGGTGGTTTTTGAATTGTGTATTTAGAAACCACGCTTTTAGAAGTGGCTGGTTTTTTTGTTCTAACAATTCTGTGGGTCTCTGCCTGGTTGTGAATTGACTGCCTGGATCTGAATGTGATAGGATCTGGGAAATGTCTTGACCCAGGGAGGGGAGGTGAGACAGCAACAGGCTGACCTGCATCTGGAGTGTAGGGGGGAGGAGTAGCCCCTGGAGGTGAAGAGGCCTGGGCTGCTGCCATAAAACAAAGGCTCCATCTCCTGCAGAGTGATTGAAGATCCAGACCCCCACTATCAAAGGAAGAAGGTGTCACTGGCAGGGAGACACCCAGAACTGGTTTGGACAGGGGTCAGTGCCCCCTGAACACAAAGACTTCAAAGACATTTAGGGGTATAACTATGAGAGCTGAAACCCCTGGACTTTAGACTGAAATCCCCATTGAAAAAGGATTGAACCTACTTGATACTCAAGAGGAACCTCTGCCAAAGAAGAACAGCTGAAGAGACTGAAGAGAAGGACTGACCCTTGCTGTGTGTTCTGGGGCTGGCCTGCAGTTTGCTGGTTTGACTAAGGAGAGGACAAGGGACTTTGCTGAGTGCTGTGTCCCCCTGCTTGTGAGGACTTTGCTGTGTGCTGTGTCCTGAAGTAGCGTGTCTCCAAGGGCCCGAGGAGAGCTGGCTCCCTGTTGTGGAAACTCAGGAACATAAAAGTTTCCAAGTGTGTCTCAGCGACGCTGTGTGCGTGTGCTTTTTGAAGCCTGAGACCTTCGTAAGAACTGCCCCGTGATCGTGTGCACCCGGAGTCCAAGTGAGTCTCAGCGACGCTGTGTGCGTGTGCTTTGTGCAGCCTGAGACCTTCGTGAGGATTGCCTTGTTATCGTGCACCCGGAGTTCATGTGAGTCTCAGCGACGCTGTGTACGTGTGCTCTGTTGCAGCCTGAGACCTTTGTGAGAAATTGCCCCCGTGACTGTGTGTCCCGGAGCAGTCTTGTTCTCTGCTTCGATCGACAGCGTGGCCAGAACTGCTGTGATCGTCATTACCATCGGCCCGGACCGGCATCCCCAGGGGAGCTGTGGGAATTCACCGCCACCGGCCCGAGCCTGCCTTTGCCAAGGAGAGACCTCGAACCATCATCGTCATCAGGGGTCTGAGTTCCACTGCCCAAGATCAACGAAGTTGCACCGGAGGCCCGAGCCGCAAGGAGAGGAGAGGAGAGTGAGGTCGCACCCCCCAGGTAACGCTCAGCGAGCGTGCGTGTATCGCCGCCTGGGGCGGGGTGCGGGCTCCGAGGGAAACGCTCTCAGCCTTTCCCATCTTTGCAGCGCAAGCCCCCCCGCTCAAGCCCGTATCGCGGCCCGTACTTGCCGAGGAGTGGCAGTACCGGGGCCGGAGTGTGGAGTGGCACTTTGTTTTCCATCGTAACAGTGTTGGGGGCATATTTTGGCGAATATATGATGTTACTTAGCAGACCATTACTTCGCAAGTTTTTACTACAATGTTTTTACATCGCAAATACCATTACTACGCAAGATTTAACTGCGCATGCTTTTAGTTCGCAAATACATTTAAAAGTACTAAATATGCATTTACTTCGCAGTATATTACTAAGTATACAACTTCTACTCATTTTTGACTCGTTTACCCTTACCCTCATACACTACATTACTCTACACTACCCAAACACCACTACACTACCCTAAAACACTACCCTACACAAACACCACAACACTACCCTAAACCCAAATACGCTACTCTACACTACATAAACAAAACCCTAAAGCCTAAAAGACAACCACCACAACACTACCCTAAACCCAAATACACTACTCTACACTACATAAACACAACCCTACAACCTAAAAGACAACCCCCTGCACCACAACACTACCCTAAACCCAAATACACTACTCTACACTACATAAACACAACCCTACAACCTAAAAGACAACCCCCTGCACCACAACACTACCCTAAACCCAAATACACTACTCTACACTACATAAACACAACCCTAAAACTTAAAAGACAACCCCCTGCACGACCACTACCCTAAATCCAAATACACTACTCTACACTACATAAACACAACCCTAAAACCTAAAAGACAACCCCCTGCACCACAACACTACCCTAAACCCAAATACACTACTCTACACTACATAAACACAACCCTAAAACCTAAAGGACAACCCCCTGCACGACCACTACCCTAAACCCAAATACACTACTCTACACTACATAAACACAACCCTAAAACCTAAAAGACAACCCCCTGCACGACCACTACCCTAAACCCAAATACACTACTCTACACTACATAAACACAACCCTAAAACCTAAAAGACAACCCCCTGCACAACCCCAAAAACTACACTGCCCCACTTACCTCTCTCTCCTCGTGGTCCCTCGCTTCACCGTGCTTCCTCTCTTCTCCTGCTTCAGGCATCGTTAGAGCTGCACGCCGTTGTTTGGAAACGGAAGCGCCTCCTTTTCCAAACAACGATGTGAATAGTCAGCAAAGTAATTGACTTTGCTAAGTAACGGTATATTGCTAAGTAACGGTATATGCGAATTAAAAGCATGCAAACTTAAAGCATGCGAAGTAAAAGATTCTGCTAAGTAAAAAATGCGTAGTAATGGTAAGTCGTAGTAGTGGCTGCAAAGTAATGGTAGATTACCTATTTTGGCAGTAGCTGACCGCGAGTCAGTAAGAGTGGCATAGAGACCGTCCAGAGCACCGCGAGCAGTACCGGAGTACATTATTGTTGCATTACGAATTGCATTATATTTGCATTACGAACTGCCTGATTGTTGCATTACGAACTGCATTATTTTTGCATTACAAACTGCCTGATTGTTGCATTACGGATTGCATTATTTTTGCATTACGAACTGCCTGATTGTTGCATTACGCATTGCATTATTTTTACATTACAAAGTGCCTGATTCTTGCAGTACGAACTACATAGCATTGCATTAGGACTGCATTGGATCATTGAGAATTGCTCATTAATACTGCAAGAACCTACCAGTTCGTGCTGGCCTAATAACCGGCACAGTGAAATATTACAAATACGCATATGTTGGATTTTTATCGTGTGGTCTCATCGTATATCTTTTTTTATAAACATATAATTGTTTTTATGAAACTCGTGTGGAGTCCATTTGTGGTGTTATCACTGTGTCACTGAGAGGGTGGATGCAAATCCTTTACACATTTGCCTTGGAGATAAGCCTGGCTGCTCGTGCCAAGCTACCAGGGGGTGAGCAGGGGTTATCTAAAGGTGTGTCCCACCTTACCCTGACTTAGAAGCAAGGGTCCCTATTTGGACTAAGGTACCTATCTCAGCCAACTAGAGACCCCCAGGTCTAACAGGCCTCATAGAAGGGATTTGGTACCTTCTCCATTTGGTACCTTCTTGCTGTGGCTTTGAGACTTCCATTGCAATCCGGAGTCTGGTTTGTTCGTGAGTCTTACTAAGTAAGTGCAAAGCCACTCAGACTCGCTGTCTCAGCAGGCAGGCCAGTATGATGCTATAGCTCAGTAAGTTAATGAGTTACTGCATGTGCTGCGAATATATCTCCATGACTTGCATGTGCGAAATTCCAGACAATAATTCGTAACTGTGGTGGTGAGTAATATCACCAAACACATCAAGTGTCAAAGAAGCAAACCCGGTGATTTATAGGCTTCAGAGCACAGAACACATTCACGACAGTGACAGTCTTACGCTTGACAAGCGCGTCCTGAAAGGCAATGTCCAGAAAGACCTGCTGCCGGAGAAGCACTTGGCAGTTCCGCACTATGCAGTTGGCAGAAGTTAGGCTTGGTGATGCATGAACTGTGTCCTGGCCACTTTCCTATGCCTCGTTGAACCTCGTTGTTGGTTCCCCACCCTTGCCATGCTGATATTCCCTCCGCGAGTTCCAAACTGTTGAGGTCAATGCAATGGGAATGAACATGGCCATATAGCATTATATGGGGAAAGCTAAGAAGGGAATTTGTGAAAGCCACCATAGATTGAGTTTGATAATAATGAGTAAGAATCAGTAAAGGCTGAGAACTTATGGAAGTTAATTGGAGTATTGTGGTTCCTAAGGGAAGAAACTGGGAGTGTATCCGGGCGGTTATGTTGGCGTGAATGAGCCTTCAGTGAAAGTAAGGAGAGGCCTCATTGGGAGCCACATTAGAAAACTTCTAACAAATGGGTTCCAGGTGCACCAAATCAAACACTTTCCCTTAGTATCTCAAGGGAAGCGCATCAGGGAGACAGAATCCTTCTCCTCTCATAAAGGAATAAGTGTGACCTCAGCATAGGAAATGACTCCTTTTTTAATGATTAAACCTCCCAAATGTATGAAATGAATGAAGTGGAACCAAGAGGCTTCATTCAAGTGTAGGAGACATGGCAGAAGTCAAGCGGGTACATGCGGGAAGATGCAGTAGTGTTATGAAACTTAAGGGGGTCCCCCTGCAAAGTACATGGATGGGGCCCCCCTTGCTCCGGACCCAGTGAGGATCTGTCAGACCAGGGGCCTGCTGCCCGTCTACAGTGCTGGTGGGGGCCCCATGGAGCTTGAGCCTCCCACACCGTGGGTGCTGCGGGGGATATTGTTACGCTATTGGGTAGATCGCATCTACCCATTCTTCACAGGGTGGACGCTGTTTCCCCTGCCATGAAGGTGGGCCCCTCAGAAATATGCTCAAGTCATCCCGGTGTAATTTTCAAACACAGGACACATTCAGCTGCTCCTTTACGTTGTCAGCTTTCATTCCACGCAAAAATGTGCAGGCAGGTAAGAGGCTTATCATATTCCAACTGGGCCCATAACAAGGGCAGAAGTTAAGGGGCCTTCAGGTCTCCTTTCATCGGAGTATCCTGGCTGGGAGATATGGGGAGCTTCACACCTAAATGCAATATGGGGAAACAGAGGTACACAGCTTATTACTACACAAGTACTTAAGAGAGGCATGCTTTTGACTTTGTTCAGTTCCTGTATATAAGACATATGCATGCACTGTAGAAATATCAGATGTGTTGGTCTGTCCGAGTATGTACACAAATATGTATTGGTCTATTCTAGTATTTACACAAATAACAGTTTAAATACTATTATTATTTTTTATTTCTTTATTAACACTACTCATCCCAATCCAGGGTGCCAGAGCACTTTACATCACACGTACACATTATGCATTGACAATAAATCCTATGTGTGTAAATCAATATACAGGATGTGTAAGACAGTGAGGGTTACAATGTGTAGGAGTCATGTGTCCTTCAAAGCTCACTGTGCTATATTAGGATTGCAATTTATGAACTGCAAGAACCAAAACGATCTCTGTGTTAAAAGCAGTAACCCACTTACGATTCAACATAAATTAAAAATCTGTCATCTGTGTATGCCACAAGATGGGCTTTGCAGGAGACATATTAACCATCTATGCTACTTTGATTGAAAACTGGGACTAAACAAAACATAGATCTCTCCTGCAAGAGCATTAACCTCCAGAGTTATCTTACCATTATTATTATTTCCTGAGATTTACTGGGCGTACAAAGATCTATCCAGTAGGTGCTGTTAACCCATAAGATATTTTAAAATGCAGACTTTGCAACCACTTACGCAGAGCAGATTTACTGCCACATTTCTCCTTGCAGCCAAGTTCTTTGTGGCAGAATAAAAAAAAAAAGTTTTACGTTGAGGCCAAAATTTCAAGTTGGGGTTGTGTCACTTTTTTGGCACAACTCCTCCTTTGTTAAATATTTTAATGTGCTCAAATGTTGTCATGATAGGCTTGCTAAACATATGTGTGAGATCTTAAGATCTGATGTCACTTTTTGTGGTGTCACTTTCTGTTAGGTCATGGGTTGTGACGCCACTTCCTGTGAGGCCACATGCGATGTCACGCTCCGTGATGTCACGCGCTGTGATGTCACTTCCATACTGCCTAACTTTGTTAGTCTCCCCACTTCTTTTTTAAGACTTGTGCCCTGATAGGAGGTGAATGCTGTGTGGGACTATGAGTGAGGGTCCATTTAAGTAATTGAGATGGGCACTATGAAGAAATAAAGGCTTATGAGACGCTTGAAGTTTTTGTTGTGAGGGTGGCAGTACATAGTGAGATTGCTAAGATGTAAAGGTTTGTTGAGATGGACAAGGAGTAAATTACAGTGTATGAGCTGAATGAGTGATACTTAGCACTAGTGCTTAATTTGAGCGAATGGTTTCCGGTGCTTGGCACAGGAACTTAATTGGTTCCCGGTGCACGGCACCTGCACTTACTTGTTATCACCACACTTATGAAATGAAACTCTGCCACATGGTGGCACTGCTCATCTAATTTAAGATGAGCAGAACAAGGGTTGTTTGTGAATACAATATACACAAAAAAATACTAATACCTGACTCCCCACCTATTCCTTTAGCTTTGGGGACCTGGAATAATCTAAACTGTCGCACTTGCAGGCAAGAGAGATGGTTAGCAGTGACGTCTGCCACTGAGTAGTACGGGTGGGGTGTGGATAGAAAAATAAATAAAAAACTACTTACCTTATTGCCGGACGCCGCCTCACCTCGCCTTCATCCTCTTCCGTTCCTGCTGGAAGCAGGAAGCACACACAGTAGCCCCTAAGCCAATCACAATGATGCTGTCATGTCACACCATGACAGCAGCGTCATGATTGGTCTGATCACCGTGGTTCGGAACTCAGACGAGGACTCTGAGCCTGTGCATGTCCTCCAGCGAGGCTGCAATACAGCCTGGTGGAGAACATGCAAAGTGTGCATAACTGTTTGGTCAGCCCAAGACAGCCGGCCAAACGCTCATGCCCACGTAAGTGCCCCACCCACTCCTCCTCTGCTGGCTGTGATGACAGCACAGCCCCGCAAACCTGCCTGACAATGGAAAAATTAAATGATAATAACATAGTGTTATTATCATTTTATATTTCCTTTTTCCACTGCTCATAGAGCAGTGAGGCTGCGCTCCTCAGCCTTAGTGGAGGAGCCGCCGCTGATGGTTAGTAGTTATTTTTGTACCGTCATTGACAGTAATGATGGGCAATGGGTGGTGCAAGCTGCAGTAGCCCCCTGGCACTTATTATTTTACAAATTAAGCACTGCTTAGCACATGTGCAGGGGTCACTCGTGTGAGGAATGAGTGCAGATCCACTGAAGTATATTATGATGTGGAGATGTGGAAATAAGTGAGCTTTCATTAAGCGGTGACGCCGACGAGGCGGGCAATAAACACGACTACGGTGACGCGGGAAGTAGCAGTGAGGCGCATCCTCATTCTCTTAGGAGGCTGGAGACCGAAGCGTTAACGCAGCTTGCAGCACTTCGCATTCAGAGGTTTTGATGAATTAGCCAGAATGCAGCCATTCTCCACAGCTGCCTTTCCCTCTGCTGCTGTGACAATGTGATTAATTCTCACTGCATATTAAGCTAATTTATCACAGTCACGTGTGTGTGTATGCAACCTCGCCTGCAGAAAGGAGACAGGAGAAGGGAGGCACCAAGGAAAAGCGAAGGAAATAAGGGAAGGAGAACTAATCTGGGGACCGAAGGAGGAAAACGATGCTCCAGATTAGGGCGTGAGGGATGGAAAGAGAGGCAAAGGGAAGAGAGAAGGAGGTAAAGAGAACAAATAGATGAAAGTATAAGGAATAAGAAAAGGAGAGAGGATAAAGGGAAATGAAGAAGAGAGAGGAAGCAATGAGGAAAGAGAAGGAGAGAGGAAATTAGTGAGGAAAAGGGAAGGAGATAGAAAAAAAAAGTTAGGAGGGAATGACAGGGATGAAAGAAGAGGAGGGGTTGAAATTAGGGAGGGAAACAGTGGGAAAAATGATAGAGGAGAAGTAAAGAAGGAATAGGTAGGCATGGAAGGAGGTAGGATGGAGTTAAGAACGAGGGAATCAAGGAAGCATTGTAGAATGAGAGCCATAAAGAAAAGCACAATGAGAAGCAATGAGGGCATGGAGCAAGGATGTTATAATGGAGGAAGGAAGGAAAATGGAACAGAAGAAGGACCATAATAAAAAATGGAGGATCAAGACCAGGAAGAAGGAACCAAGGGTACGTGGTTTATATGGGTTGGAGGTTAGAAAAGAAAACGAATATTTAGAAAGTTTAGGAGGAGAAATAAAGTTAAAAAAATTAAAAAGAGGCGATTTCAAAAGAGTAAATATAAGAGGGAAGGGATGCATGCTGTAGATTTTGCAGGAGGTAAATTAGAATTGAAGGGAAATAAATCAGGACAAAGGGAACTGTGAATGTTAAGGAAGCTGAAATTAGAGAAGGTGCAGATTTTTGGTGAAAATCAAGAGCATCAATGAAAGCAAAAGAAATGTTGCAAAAGGAGAGAGAAGGGTGGAGAGTGGTCCAAGGAGACACGTGTGAAGGCGGCGAGAGAGAACATCCCAATTGAAACAGCCAAGATGTGAGGAGGAACTTCCCAAGCCATTGCCTGGTCCAAAGAAAGCCAGTGGCTTCGAGCAGCAGATTCAAAGACTGCTGAACGTATAATAGAGGCACAACAGGTCTGTTTGACAACTGCACTGTTAAAAGCCAGATCTAAAATGGTGAATTTAGTCATTAGTGTTAGCAGTGTTATATGCATCGTCATTATTTTGGTATTAGGCATAATTGTGTCTTCATTATTGTGAATGGAATCTTAGCGTAGTTTTTCATGCTAAAGATTTTGTCTTTGGTTTTTTTCTCTCATTATTGTCAAATTACTCATTTTCACATGGAGTTGACCTTGAGGTGGAGCTCACTCCATGGCACTACAGAGTGTCACCAGTCCTGAATGTTTCACTTCAATTGATTTCAGTCGTGCTAGTCTAATTAATTCAATAGAGGAAAACCAAGACTACATCACCAAGAAGGCACCAGAGTACCACACAAAGATTCAGGACCGGGAACAGTGCTCACAGTGACAGGGAGGGAGGTGGGTCCAGTGGGTCAAGTCCTCTCTTTTGAGCTCTGTAGGTCCAAGGAAAATTAAATCAAACATGTTCATTTAACGGCAAGACAACAAAATCAAGCACTCCCAACTCTAACATCCTGAGACCCTCACAGAGCGCCTTGAGACTCTCACGGGTGAGTAGCCGCGCTTTACAAATCCCTGATTGATTGATTGAACATCATACATGCCTGATTCTTAAAATATAAAGTCCCTCTAATTATTCCCCCTTGCACCATGGGTTACCACGCATACTGATCCCATGTTGTGGGTTTTTTTTTCCCTAGAAAAACACTTCTCGATCATATCTAACTACAGCATTGTATATATGCTTGATTTTTATCTTCCTTGGTCACTTGTAAAACGTTGGGGTGCTTAACAAGTAAACCACGTAATAAAATGACTACACTTAATAGAAGACTAATATTAATAAATCTATTGGAGCAGACAAGATCGTGAGTAACCCTTTCTAGGGTTCTTTCCCTCAACTTTTTGCTTTTGTCCCTCCTGGTTTTCCGCTGATCTATCTGCTAGCCTTAGGACTTTGATGCAATTCAGTGCCAAAGCGTTGTGTTTGTCATATACATACTGGTGATTGCTGTATACATGATTGGCTGATTTGAGTTAGCTGTAAGTCCCTCGTCTAGGGATAAGACATATACTTAAGGCATGCAACTCAAATGCTCCTCCATGGGCCTGCAGCACTGGTTGTGCCACCCACGGAGATAGCTCTTCAAACGTGTCACAGGTTTGACCTGGCAGGGCATGTGTGTGCAGGTTACTGTTACTTGACTTGGCATATAAAAAGCTACTTGCAAAGGTTCTGCATGTCTCTCACTACATCGGAGTTCTCCCTGGAGGAAGGGTGCGGTGTCGGGAAGAGGTAGGGCATGTGTGCGAGTACGCTACATGCACTGGTAGTGAGTGGCACCGGACGATGTGTTCGGTAATGTGGGGCCTGCTACTTACATTGATTAACATGAGGGACAAGTGGAAAGGCTATTGAGCAGTATTTGCTACATGCAGAAGAGTAGCATTATAGTGTTTGATATAGATGGGTTAGTAATGGTGAATCCTCTCCGGTCGTGCAAGCGGATTCGACATTACTAATGGGGAAATGCCACTTTTTTTTAAAGTGGGTATATCAGTGCTCGTGGCTCTGTGTGCCTGTCAGCCTGTCTCCAATCCACATCTGGGTGCTGGGGGGAGAGCTACATCTGTGCACTCCTGATAGATGGCCATAAAGTAGGGGTCCAAGGGAAACTGCAAACCTTTGACTCTGAGAGGTCTTCCTGGAATGGATACAAGGGGGTGGAATTGGTACCTGCATTCCAAGGGGCAGGGTTTTGACCCCCAGAAAAGATAGTGTTCAAGCCTCCCGGGTTAGGATGGCAGACAGGACAAAATTTATAGAGGGCCTGTGCATTTTGAAGGTGGCCTTTTGAAGTGATCTCATCCTCAAAGGCCACTGTAGGTATAACTACTGAGACTCTGGCATCAGGAGTCAGAGAGGCTTTTGGAATTGGAACCATACTACGCTGAATTGACCCTGGGACATCGACACAAGGAACCATTGGGGCAGGAAGGACTGCAACTGGATTATCTGCAGACTTGTGGTGGCCTGGGGCTTGTCGTGCTCCAGGAAGGGGACTATCACTTGGTGGATTTTGCCTGGATGTTGCTGACCTGCAGCTAATTGCCAACTGTCTCTTGTCCACAAGATTTCAGGGACAGAAAGAATCTCCCTGTTTCCACAAGATTGTAAGGACCATGCAGGGTGCAGCAGAACTTGGTGGAAGTGATCGTCGGTTGGGACAAGGACCGTCCTGACGTATGCGGTAATCACACTGTGCAGAGGAGTGTGCTCGTAAAGATCAGCAGCCCCCTTGGGGTGCTGAAATGTGAGGAGCTCAAGGAGTGTGGGGGAAGTTTTCTGAGTCTGAGGGACCTGTGCATGCAACCTGTGCTAGGTCACATTCTGTAGAGTGTGGTGTTCAAGAGGTGTTGGGGGACGTTTTCCGAGTCCGTGGGACCCGAGCTGGAAGCCTAGACTGTCCTTGACCTCCAGATCAGGAGGACAGTGCCTGGCATCGCAGCCTCCATCCGAGGTCTCCAGCTCCCTCTCCCAGGACCCACGCCACAAGTTACTCTGTTATTGAGAATATTGTGACTGGACCCGAGGGGTCTCGTTGTGCCTTGTGTGCACCCATGGCTGGCTGCCTGGAGCAACTGCAGCTCACACCTGCGGGGAAACATTTATCCAATTTGGAAGCACGCCAGTTTCCGGTGTCACAGCCTTTTGACTATGGGTGAGCTAGTGATCTCGAACTCATGGAGATGCCGCTGGGTGTCTGAGGGCCTAATCTGGAAGGACAAAACCAAGTAACTGTTTCCTTCCGCTTTAGGTGGTCCTGACAGTCTAATCAAAGTGTCACCAGGGGGTGCAACGTGTATCGTTGGCTGGTGTAGTTTGAGTGGCTAGGTCATGAGGTGTTGTCAACACCTGTGATTTCTTGACTATTACGACTGTATGGGTTATGCGATATTGGGAGTGTCATGTTTTATGCTAATGTGTTAGCAGGAAAGTGGAATACCTCTGAACAACTTGCATATATAGTTCCGTCTCTTTTGAAGTGGGAGGGATTGCTTGGATCGTGAACAATTCAGGGAAGTATGCACAAGTTTATGTTGCGGAGGGGATAACGGGGCAAGTGAATACCTTTGACTAGGACATATATGTTTATGCCGTTTTGCTGCTAATGGGAGAGTTCTACAATTGCATATAACTGTAAAGTGTATAGCCAATGTGTGTGTTGTTTTGATTTTAATGTGTGTGTAATATGAAGACCAGTTTTTTATTCATACGGTGTGTAGTCTTTTTGTAGTGTACTCAGTGTGTTGTCAGGGTGGTGCTGTGCCAATACTTTACACTTTGACCCTGAGGATGAGCCTGACTGCTCTGTGCCAAGCTACCCAAAGGTGAGCACACACAGGTTATCGGACAAGCAGCAGCAGCTGCTCCATATGGGCTAATGAGCATCGCACTGCCCCCACTGAAGGTGCAGCCACAGTGAAAAATAAAATCTGTTTATTACCATTTTATTTTTCCTCTGGCAGCCCGAGCTGCGAGGGCAGGGCGGGGCTATTGCTGGAGATTGGCGGCAGAGACTGAGAGGAGTGGTGACAGCAGTTTAAAGTGCGCATGTCACCTTGGTCGGCTGTCTTGTGACTTTAAACCTTTCCACCGAGCTGTCTAAGACAGCTAGGTGGAGAGAAGGCACAGGTCCCTAGTGCCTAAAGGAGAGTCAAGCCAGCCCACTCCAACCAATCCTGGCACTTTTCTCATGTTGCTAACATTATCAGCAGCATGAGAAAAGCATCAAGAGTGTTAGAGGGGAGTTGGGGGAGGCTCCAAGACTCCTGCTGGAACTGCAGAAGACGAACCATTGAGGACGCAGTGAGGGTAAGTAAACATTTTTATTATGCTTTACTATTTTGACCTACTGACAGGAACTGAGAAACTCGCACTGCCTTAAGCCTAAAGTCCAGAGATCTTGGTTGTGTCTCATTATAAGTACTCTTTATAATAAGCCACGATTGAGAGCTTTGGCACGGAGTCTAAAGACAGCGCTGGTGTCTCTCAGTGAGTGTTTGTTCCCCCACCACTTAATTTTGTCGCCAGACACTACTGTGGACAAGTGTATCGTACTCATCCTATCTAGGACTGTGGATTCTGTATGGCTTTGATGCGTCCCATCCAGACAGAAACTGCTGGGTCTAACATAAAGCAAACAAACTTTACCTTTTTCCCCAGAGTTCAAGTTTGGTGAAATTGTATGAATAGCTAGCTGGCGAGAAAAAAATTGAAGAAGTGGTCACTGATCCAAAAACGTACTCTGTCAAAAAAAGGTTGGCAACTCAATTCATAAAATGAACAAGAACACTCGAATCCCCCAAAAATGTGAAGTCTAGAAGTGAAGTATTGGGCTATTCCAATATATTGCCTAATATGGTAAATACACTTCAAGTGATGCGAATGGAATGCAGAAAGAATGTGCACCACATGGACAAATTTACAATCTCCCACCGCTGGCCTGGATTTTAAAATAGGTGAAAGCAACATTTTTGGGCTTGACATAAAAACTGAGTTCAAGTCATCTAGTGTACCTAGTATTAGGCTTCCAAGTACATGCCATGTAAGACATAAAAGAAATACCCCCCTTAAACACTGTAGATAGTATGTACTGGTGTAAAAAAAAAAAAAATAAGGGCAAATCCTTGTTTTCTATGATGAGTGCTTCTGTAGCACAGAAGGTAGTAAACAGATATTGCTCTAGTCTATACTGCATAAAGGGTTTTTAAAAAGAGAAGACGTGGAATCCCGCATGGCCAAGCTGAGTTGTCAATTGAAAGAAATGTCAAATGCCAAAACTGAGTTCAGTGATCACCTACACTTTAGTTTAGTCCCACTCATTGCCATTTTCAGTTCTCTCACTGAATTCATTGCAGCCTCCTTTTGCTGCAGCTTTACTGTCCTAAAGCACTTCAGTACCAATGTTTACATGGTAGATTCTTAGGTTTTGGTCCAATTTTTACACATTTATGTCTCGTACTCTTCATCCTTCAGATTGATTTCCTTCACTACCTGTGCACTCTGGTTCCTTTCCAACAACCGCTTACCCAGAATCTCCTGTGTCCTGCTGGGCTTAGGTCGCAGCTCCAGTGTCTTCGTCACCCTGACTAGCCCTTAATTCGGCTTCACTTATTTTACTTTTCTTCCAATTACATTTTTGTAAATTCAAACTGTATTTGGCCAGCTAATCTTTTTTAGTACCATACGCTGGCTGGCTGGCATGTTCAAGCTGAAGAAACCATTGGTAGTTTTGTGCTATCCACCCAGTGGCACCATGGGGAATCGGAGCACAGCTGCACATGCAGGTTCATGACTGAGATGCTCTGGCAGCTCAGGGACTCAATCGTAGTGTTCTGTAGGACATATGGTTGAATAGTTCTGCTAGAGTGTGATGGCCATGTGGCTTGATGACTGAACACATGGATGGAACATCTTTACCGTCTCAGTGGATGGCCTGTGTACTTTCATCAAATAGGATTGAAGTTTGTGTCTAGCATGGTTGAACCAAATAATTGGTGGTGATTTGTGTTGTCAAGCCCGTGTCTTGACAGTGCTTTTGGCTTTTTACTCATGATAGCTGTGCACGGTTGCTAATGAGGCTTCAGGTTGGGGGATGCCCGTTTGATGACCCGAGGGACATGCTGAGCCTGCTGCCCCTCCTCTTAGATATTGAAAGTAGAGGGTGGATAGGAAAACCATGGACTTAGTTTCATCCCTAAGTCAACTGTGACTTTATGCATATATAGTCACAAGTATTAAATTATATTTCACTGGAGTGGGGAAATTTCTATGAAGTGGAAGGAATATGCACTTCACCGCTGATGCCCTGGCAGGAACATGGAGAAGCGCATGGCTGGCATATAGAGAAGTGAGGATTAGAATTCATGCTTTACATTTTGCAAACAATCACCTTCCCACTATTTCGACTATAGGCGACTTGGTGCTCATGCCCATTTTAGACTCATTCTATTCGCCCCTGGCCTAAGTCAATGTCTCTGGGGTTACATCCAGCCTGGGCAGCTTCTCCTCTCTTTGTTCTATCTGGTACAGGATGGAGGATTACATTCCATCAAAATGCCAGTGATAACGGAAGTGACATCAGGCACCCTTTGACCCAAATCACATCACAGGATTGACTCCTCACTTCACCTCTCAACACCCTTTTATTTGCTACTGAGTTGCTAGGAGAGTGGCTAGGTAGTGAAGCTACAGAAACAAACAAGACTATGCATTGCAAAGGCTATTTCCTTTCTCCTCCTGTCACAGCTCTCCTGACCCCTGAGACCAGAGGTAGAAAGAGAAGAGTCAAAGTACCAAAGGGTGTACCCTGGGGGTACCCTGGAGTAGCAGCTGCAGCCACCTAAGCTTTATCTGACGTCTATGTGGAAAATGTGCAATATTCTTGGTTGGAAAGCAGAGTTGGGACGTTGTGTAAAGGCACAGCTCTCACATGTTATCATCTCCTTTGCAGGTCTCCCACTCCCTCTATGTACGCACACATTCCCAGCACCCTCAAAAGCAAAACTTGAGGTCACTCATTCTCCTCCATCGCACCCAAGACATAGAACAACCTCCCACAACACATCAAAGCCTCCGCCTCACTTCTTGAGTTCCATAAGAAGCTCAAGACCTGGCCCTTCGTATAAGCACCTTGGGGACCACACACATTAGTGTGCTATACAAATCAATATAACATAACATAGCATATGCACATTCCTTCTCATGCTCTCTGATTTCTTTAGTCATCTTAGAATGTGTCATCCCTCCCCTTTATTGGCCGGCACTGCATCATGGGTAGGCCACTGCCTCATTACAGAGTGCCCTCTGGGTGACTTCAGGTCTCTTCAGAGATCTCCTCTCTAGAACCGGAGGGATCTGAGGAACCTCTGCTACTAATTTATTCAGAAAGGTAATTATTAACCAAAAATCCCATCGTCTCCAAGCAGAGAGCGAGCTGTTAGGGGAGGAAAAAAACTTAACTTCTTTTGATTTTTGCTTCAAATCCCATATGTCAGACATTTTGTAAATGTTAGATAGCAAAAATGATTTAAGCCCTTACATAAACCATGGGACAGGCAGCAAGAGCCTTACATCGCAGACAAAATCAGTGTCTCAAGGAACAGGCGCATGATAGAAAATAACTGCATTGAAGGATAGCTTCTCTCATATGCCATTGGCCTGGCCACTCTTTCATCAAGTTAGTCCTACCCCCTATCAGAAGGTGCCTGCCTCTTCTAGGCTGTGAGGAAAGCTCATTCTTCCTAATCTATCTGCCCTGGACTCCTACCTCTGCGTCAGATCCCTGGCCTGGAAAAGGTATAAAAGCTTCTTGGGAGTGAGAAAAGAGTCTAGAGTGTGAATGTGATAGATACTAATCTTTAAATGAATTTCACCTGCTCACAATTTAGGCAAACATGGGCACTGAGAGCGAAAGAGAGAGAGAGAGAGATGCTTAAGATCACACAATGTATTCAAGTAGAGAAGTAAAGGGTGAGAACTTTGGTCTCCCAGGTTTTGGAGAATGATATCTCAGTCCATAGGCCACAATGTCTGGTAACACCTGCAAGGACACGGGTGAGGCACAGAAGTGACAGGTTTATCCTTCTTCATAAAAAATTCTCTGGCTTCCAAGATGATAATTGTGTGTGCCCCTTCTTAACCAGTGGTCACAGGCCTGCAAGAAGGTTCAGAAGGTTAGATGGTATATGTGTCAGCTTGGTTACAAAGCTTGGCTATCTTCACATCACGTAATGACTGCTACTACATTACAAGTTTCTCCTTCATCCCACTATGGGTAAGTGTCCTTTACTTGGTTGAGGGTATAAGGTAATGAGAGGGCTTCTTATTTGCTGATAAACTCTTCCCGTGTGAAAGAAAGACCAACCTGGTGTCAGTAGCAAGTTCTGACCCTGTGTCTTTCCAAGCATACATGTTCTCATACGGTTCCATTGGTGGATGGCTGAGGAGGTCTATCCTTCATACTGATAAGGAGGATTTTACATCATGTGCCAGTTTTCACCCTCAGTTGCTTTCTATAAGTGATTTGTCCATCTGTGATCCCTCAAGCTGGTGGGCTCTTGACCCATACCAGCAACTTTAAAGGATAGTGCCTGATATTATGCTCTCTAATTAGGGGGAATTGCTGCTCTCTTGAGGATTGCATTAGCAGAGTCAGTAACAGAGTGTCCTCTTGATGCAAGCAGCCAAAAGCTCTGCTCCAGAAGAGGGCAATTTCATCTTCGGTTCACATTGCACGTCAAGTTAAAGGATCTTACATTCTAGTTTACTGGGGAAAGAGGAGTATGTAATAGTTTCAAACTACACTATGCCTAGAAACAGGTAGTACATCATAAGATAGGAATTTAATATTATTTGGAGAGTTTTTTTATAAGTGCAAACCAGGCACTGGAGGGTGTCAGAATGCCTTATATGTATCAAGATTATAAATGGAATACCTATATGTACACAGAAAAAAAAAACAGTAAGGGGGTAAAGAGGGAACTTCCATAATCAGAGCATCAATAAATTAAATAAACTAAAAGGACACAGGATGCAGAATAAGGTTTCATCATTCAAAAGCACTGCCTACTTTTAGCTATAATTAGATAGCCAATGATAAAGAAGCACTGCCCTGATTTAGAAGTATTTACTAGAGTAAAACAAGCAGGTAGGATAGACAGAATAGAGAGGAAAAACAGGTATTAAGGAACTTGGTAAGTAAGATTTCAAAGACTGTTTAAATAAGTTGAAGAATTCAAACAGTCTAATCCACTCTGAAAGGGAGTTCTACCTTTCATGGGCCTGTCCTGAGAAGGTACACGCAGCCAATGAGCTTTTCAAGCTGTTAGGTGCCAAGGCTTTCCATCAACAGTACTGAGCACTGCGCTCAAACCGTCATAACTTTTTTCCACAAAAATGTATCAACGCCCAGTTTTTTAATTTTTTTCCACATATTGAGGATTCTGAAGTTATACAAGGTTTGTGGATTTCCCTAAAGGGAATCAAGAAAATAGTCAAAATATAGCAACATTTGGGTCCAAAGAAGGGTTGGAAAAATGGTAAAATAGTTCTGTGCAAGAAATACATTTTCTTTTTTTCTAAAATTGACATTACAAAAAGCTTTGCTGTGCTTACAGTTTGTCGTGGAAATGTGTGTGAAACCCATTAGTCAACCTGGAAACCTATACATTTCCGAAAAATAGACGAAATTCTGAATACAGCAAGGAATAATTTAAGTAGATTACTGACTGTTTTTTCCAAAGAAACTCATTATTGAATTAAAAAATAATTAAAATGAGAAAGTAGAGAAAGAAGCAATAGGTGAAAATGATTTCATCTGTACTTTTATTGCCCCAATGGTCAATTTACCTGTACTATCATGTGAATCAGAAATTATTTTTAAAAATGTGGTCTTAATTGCACACTAGATTCATTTGCAAGCAAATGTAGAGATATTCAATTGTTGATGTTAGACCTGTCAGCCTTAGGGTGGCCTCCCCCAAAAGTTTTGCCTTTCTCCTCCATTTTTGCTGATCCTGTTTTTGCTGGCCTTCATACCCTGAGCACTTTACTACTGCTAACCAGTGCATGTGTTCACTCCTTACTACTTGGTAACTTTAGGGTAGGGCCTGGACATCCCAGAGCGCAGGGTGCAGTGTACTTAAAAAGTAGGGCATGTAATTCTAGGTTTTACATGTCCTGGCAGTGCAAAACTCTTAATATGGGAGGGCCTATCCCTCCCATAGGATAACATTGGAGTTACCTTAGTACATTTAATAAGCTGTAATTTCCAAATGGGAACGGGTAAGCGGTTCACATCTGGTGTTTTGGCAAATGTCATGAAAAATCGTCTCTTATGGTAAAGAAAGATTTTAAATTACAACTTTGGAAATGCCACTTTTACAAAGTTTTCATTTCCTGCCTTGGCCATTTCATGCCTGTAGCCTGTCCCTGGGTCACATGGCTGGGTGTAGCTGATAGTTGGGATTTGTGTATTCTTTCTTGACAGCCACACACAATAGAGAACTTAGGTGTGCCTGAATGGGCCATCATTGTCAGGATGGGAGGACAGAGATGGGCACAGCTCTACTTGCACTGGAATAGGCGGTATCCTGCCTCTATGCAAAGGGCTGCATACCCCTTGTAGTTAGTCTGGAGCAAGGGTAGGGAAACCTTGATGCCGGTGGACTTCAAAGGGCAACCTCTAGAAGCTTCTCCCACCTTCCAGAGGGAGGACATCAGGAATAAATATTGGACGTCAGACACCAACTCTTCAGTACACTTCTGGGCATGTGGATACTCTGCCAGGAAGAAGGACTGCTGTGCTGTTGACAGGACTGTCACTCTGCTATACTGCTGCCCTGAAGGAACTGCTGACCTTCTGTGCTAACCTGCTGCCCTCTTGCCTTAGTGAGGAGAACTAGACCTGCATCTGTTGGACCCAGGACTCCAAAGTGACTGCAAGGGCTAGTTGGCCTCCTGACTAGAGCCTCAGAGACGGAAGGCTTCAACGACCTTGAACCCAGCACCTGGACTCTGCCAGCTGTGAGTCCTACCCTGCCAAGTGGTGCCACCCCAGTCCTGGACTCTTGGAAGTGGGCCTGAAGATGCTCTGCCAGCCCATCTGTGGATCCAGCAGAACCAACACATCTCCTCTGATATGCGACCCAATCCCAAGCAGAACTGATGCTTCGCCTCTTGTACAGAGGTTGTCCTGATTCAAAAGACTCTGCATCGACCTCACAGCCAGCATCAGAACCGCTACCTGTGCAAAGCTTTCCTGACACAGGGCCTTGCGCTCTCATTGATGGCAGCCTCAACGACGATGCAGGTTCTCAGATTGCAGCCTCAAAGCTCCTCGGAACCGACGCATCTTCTCAACTGCGTGACACCTCCTGCACACCGGACTTCACATTTCAAGCCCTCGTCAAAGGAATCTTAACAATGCTCCGCAGCACCTCCGAACCCATGCATCGCCTCAGCTGCACAACGCATCCTCAGCAAAGAACACAACGCTCCACAACCAGAACCTAAGGCACTTTGTTCAGCGGGCCTAACGGAGTCTCTTTAGCCGGTCCGTCCTCCATCGCGGTGTGCCTGAATTTGTGACTTTATTCCACTGTGGCATGACCAGATATCCCCAGTTGGCGCTTTGGTGCTATTGTCTCTGAAATCTTTAAACCTGCATATCTCTGGTTCTACTGATTGGATTTTTGTCACTTTGGTCTTTTTTTTATTTATTAATAATTACTCTATTTTTCTAAACTGCTGAGGGATCCTTTTGTGGTGGGTTTTTACTGTGTTACTGAACATTGTCCCCTTTACAGCATTACCTCTCCAACTTGAATTAATGCTCAGGGGCTGAGATATGCCCCTGAGCACTAATCGAAATGAAACCAGTATGACATCAGCATACTGGGTGTGCTGGCCATCACACTGATTAAATAAAAGACCTCAGGATGCAAGAGGAGCTCTTTCCTCATGTCTCAACATTATATTCTTTAGCACTATGATGGATTAACCGTTCATGTCCATCACACTCTGGAGGTACTGTAATTGATATGAAATTCATTTAAGCAGTTAAAACCTTTGCTTCAGACTTAAAAAATGTATTTTGCACCTGTGAGAGATACCTGGGGATATTCAAGTGTATTACCTTTTAGATTAAACAGGCAGTTTTGTAAATAAACCTTGCCTCAATTAGAAATCACATAGTGAGAACACTTGTAGGATGTGGTTGTATTTACGTGAGAATGCTTCCTGCCTGGATGCAGCATGAATGACCACTTATCACAGTAACATACTTTTTTTGGTAGATCGGTGAGTCTATAGTCAAGACATGACATGCCTAACAATTACACAGCAGTTTTAAAATTATTAGGTGGTAGAAGTCTGAGTTCCAACGGGCTCTTTTGGGCAAAGTCTTGAAAATGGGTTCCAAGGTTGAACTTCTTACCCAATATGATACTTTGGGATTAGGCGGACCCAGAAATTTGACACTAAAAGTATACAGAATGGATTGCATTTAGCCAATATTCGCTTGGTTCAGTTTTGCAGAGAGAAAGAGATATTCAGTTTTTAATTGTTTTAGTTTGAGGTGTCAATCTGTCATTTTTGAATGTTGTATAGAGAAGAGGATACGATTGATGTATCAGCATTGCTAAATGCTCTAAGGTATATCTGAGGATCGTCTGCTTAGAGATGATGCAACATCTGGGTTATCTGGGGATCATCTCCTTAGCGATGAAACTGAACTGAAGTGGCTTAGAAGTGCTTCAGGGGTTGCATTCAGATATTGAAAAGTAAAGGTGCCAGAACTGATCTTAGGAGTATGTCACAGGTGACAGGAACTGGTTTGGAGAGACTTTGGATTTGAACTATTTTAGTACTGTCACTTATTTGACCCTGTCTTTGAGACTAGGAGGAATATGTGCTGTAATATGCTGCATCCAAGGCTAACAACAGATCTAGGGGAATCAGAAGGCGACTGCCATTGTTATCGAAAAGTATTATCGAGTCACTTGTCACATTCACCATTAATGTTTTTATGCAGTGCACTGCATGGAAACCTGAGCGGAAATTGCCAACAATGTTATTTTCTTTTCTTTTTTGAGCTCAGATCAAACACTGTTCTCTGTGAATTTCATGATAAATGGTAAGCCAGTGATGGGCGATAGTTCTCGGTTTGATTATGCAGAAGGTTGTTAAGCAGAAGTTTAACGTGACCTATTTTGCGTACACAGCAATTGCTCTACAGATGAGGAGGGAATTTCAAGCCAGTTTGGGATTAGAGCTTGATTGATTTTCTTAGCCAAGTTAGGAGGTATGGCGTCAGTTGCAGAGCTCGGTGTTTTTGTTTGCTTAAGGGCATCGTTAAGGGACTCCTCTGTAACTAATTTAAAGTGAGACTATGAGATATTTAATTTCTTGGTCCTAGGCACCTAAGATGAATGACTAGCAGAATTTTTGCCTGATCATTTTGATTTTATTATGGAAGAATTTTACAAACTCATCACATTTCTGTTAGCATTTTCAAACTCGGATGTGGAGTGCAGTATTCTTTCAGCATTTAAATTAGTTTTCTTGGACTGTTTTATGTCCCTTTATCTTGGTGCTGAAATAGCTTTGACTAATATAACATTTTTCTTGTCAGCAGTTCATTTGGATTTTAGGGTGTGCCTATTAAAGATGTTTCACTCCATTTTGTTTCAACCCCCTCATAGTTTCCTTGTTTACAATATCAGTATACCAGGTTGCCAATTTATTCATCCTCTTATATTTCAGTATTCAGAGTGTTTACTTTGTCAAGAGAGGAGAAAGTCAAAAGATTATAGTGGAGAAACAGTGGAGCTGTGTTCAGCACTCCCCTTATTTTCAGAGGCAATAATTTCACGTTGTGTGTTAATCATCTCCCATAGGTTGTTTGTAATTCTCTTAAACAAGTCAACTTTCTTAAAGGTTGAGCTGTAGACTTACAAAGCATATCTAGTGTGATGAAAAAAATCACAAAATGATCTGACTAGTCAACAATCATAAGATCATAAAGAGTTGGGTATATCAATCAGTAAGTCGAGGGTACCACTTTTTAATGGAGTATGTTTAAGGACAAACTGCCAAAGGTCATGGTTTTCAAGGAAAGAGTGGCAACTTTGAGAAGCCACATCCTTCATCTAAGGTTGAAATATCATAGAAAGACCGTATCATTTTTAGTCAAGAGTTGCCCTGTCAAGTATTCCAGGTATTTGTCCACAAAACGTTTTCTGTCACCCAGTGGGAGATAAGCCTTCATGAGTTTAGACATCTACTTGTAAACATTAAAAGTATTGGAAAGAAAGGGTATTTGTTTTTGAGCCCTTCAGAGAAGATTCAAATATTATAGTGCTTCCACCACCTTTTTTTGCTAGTTTGTCAAGGCTAATGGTTTCACAACCCGGAAGGTAGAGTACATCCATATATGGTTAAGAGGAATAAGAACACTGTTGGACATGGCCCTTCTTAAGGGAATTTACCCCAAAACCTTTCGCGTTTTTCTCCTAGTCTTTGCCGACTCTCTCCGCATGACAAGAGGAATCGGGGCACCTTCCCCCTGTACTTCAGGGGTAAAGTGTGCACGCCTGCCTTGTCCACACTAGGCAGGAGGTTGTATACGCAATGGGTTTAGGTGCCGTACCTCCGTGCGCCCCGTAAACAGCTACCCCACATACCGGAGGCAGGTACGACACTGGCTAGTAGTGGTACTGAGCACTAAGTGTGCCGTCCACCGGATAGCCTGTCAACCTTGTACCGGGCTTGCAATCATAGCCCGTGGGGGGGCCATTACGCCCCTGCATAGGTTGGCATCCCTTATGCCTCAGCCCACCCTGAGTGGGTCGTCCCATGCCATGAGGGCCATCCCCTAGTGAAGCCCTAAAGGGTAATGTAATGTAAGGGGTTATTTATAGAGCGCACTGCGACCAAAGATGGTATCCTGGCGCTAAAACCACTATGTAAGGAAGCAGCAGATCGAAAAGCTGAGAAGTGGGTCGCTAGTGAGGAAATAACCAGGTCTTCAGTGCCTTCCTGAATTTTTGTAAATCAGAATGAGATCGTAAGGAAGCTGGAAGTTTATTCCATGTCCGGGCTGCATTGACAGTAAAGGTGCGTCCTCCTTGTCTGGCTTTTTGGTATCTGAGTTCTTGGACATAGTTGCCAGTAGTAGATCGGAGGTTTCTGCCGGGGGATATTTTTTTAGTTTGTTTTGGAGGGGTTTTGGTCCTTTGTTTTGTAGTGCCTTATGGACAATGCAGAGAGATTTAAAGACTATTCTCTGTTTGATAGGCAGCCAGTGGAGCTCCTTCAAGGCCTCTGTAGCAGATGAATATCGAGGTCTGTTCAATGTAAGCTTAGCAGTGATGGTCTGGATACGTTCTCTTTTTTAACAAGTAGTTAGGGGCTCCTAGCAACAGTGCATTGCAGTAGTCCAGCCTACTTAGTATTACCCCCCTGGAAATCAGTGATCTGGCTGGTAGATCAAGCAGAGGAAATAGCTTCCTGAGGGCCCGGATCAAAGCGAAACAGGTCCTGGTAAGTCCGTTCACTTGGTTTTCCAGGGATAGCCCTTGGTCAATGATCACACCTAGGTTTCGTACCGCCACAGGGTTGCCCAGTGGCTTTTCCATGGGTAGCGGCCAGAAGTTTGGTAATAAGGATACCGGAATTTTGTTGGAGGGGCAGCAGAGGAGTTCAGTTTTATTTCCATTCATTTTGAGTGAATTTGCATTCATCCAGTCAAAGATGTCAAGGATGCATGCTTGGAAATTACCAGTGGTATACTCCTGGTTATTGTTCAGTGACAGAATTAATTGAGCGTCATCTGCATAGTTGATTAACTTAATATTGTAAGTTTTTATAAGTGAGATCAGGGGTTTAATGTAAATGTTAAATAGGATAGGGCTAAGGGAAGAGCCCTGGGGGACACCATGTGTTGTCTTTCTGAATTTGGATAGAAACGGGGGAAGAGATACAGCCTGATAGCGATTGAACAGGTAGGATTTTAGCCAGTTTAACATCGGTCCCCCCACACCCACAGCCATGAGTCTGGACATGAGAGTGTGGTGGTCCACCGTGTCAAACGCAGCCGATAAATCTCAGAGGACAAGAACAACCGATTGTCCATTGTCAATAGTCCTCCGTAGTTCATCGGTAGCGCAGATAAGGGCGGTCTCGGTTCCGTGACCAGGACGGAATCCAAATTGCTCTTCCTCAAGCCATGCAGAATCCTCTAGATGGTGCGACAATAGTGAGCTTATATGGAGTTCTAAGATTTTTATTGGAAAAGGGAGAAGGGAAATAGGTCTAAAATTAGCTAGATTGTCGGGGACAGAGAGAGCTTTCTTTAGCAATGGCTTGACTATGGCTTTCTTCCAGCAGTCAGGCACCTTCTCAGTTTCGAGAGAGTGATTGCAGAGTTGTCGAAGAGGGCCTGCAAGCTCTTCTTCCCATATTAGCCACTGCTTTGGGGGCATAGGGTCCAACGGCGACCCTGATTTTATAGCCCTGTACATGGTTTTAAAGGCCTTGTCAGGGATAGGATCCAGCCTAGTAAGTATCACAGGAGACGATTCTGAGGGGGAGAGATCTGAGGGGGCGAGAAACAGTCCCGATTGAACGGGGATGTGAGGGTGAGCACCAGAGTGTTTAGCTGTGGTAGATTTGTTGATCCCTTCCAGAATTGTTTTGATTTTACTGTCGAAATATTCAGACAGGTTATCACATAATGTCTGTGATGGTTTGATCTCTCGCTTAAAGCGAGATGGGTCAGTAAATTCTTTAAGGATGCAGGGGGGTGGTAGACTAAAGGCTGGGCGAGTACATATGGATGTTCCCTGCCCAGGTAGTGAGGAACCATCGCGTGGGGCTTCCTCTGCCTTGGAGTTCGGCTCTTCCGATAGGATACTCCTGGGATGTTGCCAAATCTCCTGTGGGGCCTCAGGGCCCAGAGCACGTCCTCACTGTCGAGGCCTGCACCTTCCTACATAGGCTAGGAAGAGGCACTGACACAGAGTTCTGAATCATTAGACTGGTCTACCAACGCAGACCGGGGAGTACGCACTGGCCCCTATGGGGGTGTTAACTATACCCCCAACCTGGCCGTAGAGGCCTGAACGTACGCACTTGCCCTTATATTGTTTCACATACGTGTCCAGCCTGCCGTTGCAGGTGAAGGGATGCGCTCTGGCACCTATGGCATTTTGGAAAGGTGCCCAGCCTGCCAACGTGGGCTGGTGAGTGCATACCTGCATCCTCAGTGTTTCAACACCCGGGTTAGGCCTGCCGTGCAGGCCTGTGTTTGCGCACTTGCACCCCTGGTGCTAGTGGCAACGTGCCTGGTCCGCCATCACTGACCGAGTGTGCGCAACCGCAATCTCAAAGGGGCAACCCGTGTACAGCTAGGCCAGGCCGGGGTGTGTACACGGCCTCGCAGCTAAGGTACTAGGGTTTGGGTAAGCCATGGGCCCGGCTTGCCACCGCAGACCGGTGGATGCGCACTGGCATCTATACTGATTAAACTCTGGAGCAGCGTTCCATTGCAGACCACTGTGCATGCGCACCCGCACCTACGGTGCCCATGATTGCATGTGCAGCCTGCCATTGTGCAGGCTTGTGCATAAGCACTAACACGCATGTTAGTTGAACCCATGTTCAGTCTGTGTTGCAGACTCGTGTGGGCGCACTTGCAAGCCTAGTGCTGGGGACTATGTGTCCATCCTACCAGTGCAGGTTGGTGTGCGCAATGGGGCACGTGCGCCCAGGTGGTGAGGAATACCTGTGGGTGTTTTCATTACTTATGAGGCTTGCTCTTCCCTTAAGTTAACATGGGAAAGTAGTTGATATTACTTAAGGCTGCAATTATGGATTGCAGCGGAGCAGCCTCATGATGTTTCCTATCAATGGATTCGCCCTGCCAAACCCTTTCCAGTGGTAAAGGTGGTCTTGGCATAACTCACTTAGAAATACAATTTATGGAATATGGGCATTTCTTTGCACTAATGGTCTCATGTGTCATGGTGCCTGACTCAAGTGGATGCCAGTGGTCAGGGGAGCACATGGCCATAAACCATGGGCATACAATTGGCACGACAGACCTCTGCCATTTGTGGGTCGAATGGAATAGATAAGAGAGAGAGGTACTGACACTTGGCATCTAGGGGCTGGATCATGGCCCCACTAAAGATTAATTCCATGACCCCATGACAGAAAGGCCTACAATTTATAAGAAACATCTGTGGATAAAAATGAATCCCCCTAAATTGGCACTCAGTTCAAAGGCACCTGAAGGATAACTACTGGTCCCATCCTGAAAAAGGGGAGAAGAGAACAGAAATGAAAAAGATATAATCGTATCAAGGCATCCACGTGTGAAGAGATACACTTGGAGGACGCGGGACTGGAGAAACCAGACTGCGTGGCGCACATGGTCAGCGGACTCTTTTGTGCCTATGGAGGATAACTGCCCTAGAAGGGAACAGAGTTCCCTTTCTCAATAGTGGCTGTCCTGGGCCTGAAGACCTGCTGAAGTGTGGCTCCCTGAAGTATGCTATCCAAGGGTCCATCGGTGGGCCTCCTGTTCTTTCGGGGTTCTCAGAACCATCTACCTGACATCTGGAGAATGATCCCTTCTTAAGTGCCCACATCGGCTACTAAGTGACAACAGGTAGCATGATGTGAGCATGGAACCAAGAACTGTGCCTGGAGACCGGATCGTATAGTGCGGAGCGCAATAAGTCTCACCCGCATCTAAGACTTGTGGTTTCTGTACTGCAGGGACCCTGACAGTCATAAGCATCTTGTGGTGGTGAGCGAATTCACTGGTTTCAGGACCCCACTGGGGCTCGCTACGTCCGTTGTTTCTGGCACCTCTTGTGTATCACACTGACTGCATGCTCATTGCGTGCAGTGTCTGATTCACAGGGTGTGACCCTCAAAGGTGGGGGTGTACCCGGAGTAATGTCTCATTCTACCTCATGTGGCACTGCTAAACATGTGCCTGAGTGTGTGATTGGACTGGTGTGGTATAGCCTGTATCATCATACACCGGACGTTGTGCCTCCTTTCCAGGGAGGTACGGAATTTGCAACTCTTCGTGTGTGTGATCGAAATTGCCTGGTGACCCCATATCAACATGCACCGGTCATTGTGCCTCCTTGCCAGGGAGGTAACGAATTTGCAACTCTTCATGTTTGAAATCTGAAGTGTCTGGTGTGACTCATACCAACGCGTGCCAGATGCTGTGCCCGGATTGCCTGGGCACGACCCTGATCATCGCATACCTGTTGGGGCACCTACTCCCAATGAGAGGCTCCCCTGTGTTTCTTCCCATTCATCGGTTGTTCCCTTGTTGACCCTCATCGCGGCAGACCAACAGCCCTCTCCTCACCTGGCCCCTCCTGAAAACATCTTGGCGCCAGTTAGTAGTGAAAAGAGATTGACTGGGTTGAAGGAACGCTTCTGAGAAAGTCTAAAAGCGGGTCAAAAGACTGCATGACTTTATTGTGTTTTGAGACCTGTGGGTGAACTTCCTGAGTGTCTGCTAAATTCCCCCTTGTTTATGTCTACCTGCTAATTATAACTTGCTACATAATCCCACCTGCTTCCTGAGGATCCAGATTAAGTGACTCTGGCGGTGTGCGGCTTAGTGTCAGGGTGGCGGGTTGACCATCAGGGTGAACTAGAGAGTGGAGGGAGCATGGGGCCATGGAGTCTGCAGGGTGTTTCCTATTCATTGACCTGCTGGGTACCAGTGGCACCGCATTAGGGTACTGAGTGCGTATATGTGCCAGAGCATTCCGTACGGACTGTGCTCGATACCTGTCGCACCATAGAGCGGTGCGCAGTGAGTGTGTGAGAGTGATAGAGTGCGGACCGCCTGTGATTCACAAAACTGGCCGGCGGTGCCACTTTATACGTTGATTTCATTCCAAAAGCATAATACATTTGACATTGGGTTTTCCTGTGTGGCTCTGGCCCACAGTGCTGCTATAACATGTTCTTGTTTCATATATGTACAGAATTTTGATATTGTTGTGACCCAGGGTGTACTATATAATTGAGTGGGACTGTATTATCAGGATTACCAGTGTGGGCCTGGGGTGGGCAACGTGTCGCACCCCATAAGGGTGCTCTTCCTCAGTGGGGGGGATTAGATTAGGATTTTTTTCTACAGTGGGCATATTAGTGAAATAGTAATAATACGAGTGGGCCTAGTATTGCTAGTAATAATTCCAAATGTGCTTTGTGCCCAAAAGTATCTGATGTTCATGTTATAATGATTGAATATAAGTTGAATACAAACATTTTTACATACATCCTGTGATGTCTCTTTTGAGACACCCAGTGTGATTATTGCAACGGATTTCTGTGCCTTTGGTTTACACATTGCCTCTGAATTAATCTTGACTGCTCAGTGCCAAGCTACCCAAGGGTGAGCACAGGTTATACAGTGAATGTAATCACCTGCCCTAGACGGGAGCGGTAGTTTCTGCCTGACTGGGAGCATCCCCTCAGCCAACCAGAAAGTGCCGGTTCCAACAAACACCATGTCTCAGGAAGGACCATAAGGTCGGGCTTACTTTGGAAGATATAATTAAATATTTCTGTGTGATGGGCAATAGCTAATCCACAGCTGTGGATAGCAAAACGTGAACTGCTTCTATATACTCTTCATGTGTGTCACATGAGCGGGTTTTTTATCTGAATTAGATTAGAACATTTAGTTTCTTTTACTGGTGTGTTGAATGTTTTGTGTAAGAGTGTAAAATTGTAGGGACTTGCTATAACTGGAATAGAACAGAATGACACAGTTCCCATATCTAGTGAATTTAGATTGTTATGTATCTGCATATCAGAGGGATTTTCACCTGCCAAGGAGTATGAAGAGGTTTGAGAAGTTGGTATGATTGGTTCATGTGAGTTCGATTTTGTTAGGGCTTGCCTATTTCCTTAGTTATTTGTGTGGGATGGGAAAGGAAGGTTGTGGAGAGCAGTTTGATATTTGTGTCTGTTTTACCTTAGGTAGCAGAAGATGGATCTGAATTTAATGGGATCGGTCTAAAATTCTAAAACATGACAAGCATTTGCAATGCAATTGGTCTCGCCTTTGGGACCTTATATGTATTGCAGCACATTAGCCTGGGTGCTGAAACATCTACTGTTCTTTAACATGGAGGGAAAGTAAGCACCAAACTGCGTGACATGCCAGGTATGGGAACACATGGAGAGAAATATTGCCTTTCAGCAGGAAATGGTATAGTCCAAAGCTCTGTTTTTAATATAAAATCAGGGCCTTCAGTGGTCAAATTACTGAAAATAGAAGATTTGAAAAAAATATTATTGTCTACGGGTGCTCGTGGAAGACAATTTCTATGGACTGGAATCTAGAGAATGCTAACGTGATTCTGGTATTTTACTGACCTCAGCTGGTCGTTTTCTAGCAAGAAAGTTAAATAGAGGCAGTTGCCAGAAAAATAAAAAAAGGAAAGTCTCTCAGCAGAAAGCAATTCTGGTATTGTACTGACCTCTGCTGGTCGTTTTTCTATCAAGAAAGTTAAATAGAGGCAGTTGCCAGAAAAATAAAAAAAAGAAAGTCTCTCAGCAGAAAGCAATTCTGGTATTTTACTGACCTCTGCTGGTCGTTTTCTATCAAGACAAGTTAAATAGAGGCAGTTGAACAGAAAAAAAAGTCCCTAAGCGGAAGCAGACAAGTCCTAGGGCTGATCTCCAGACCCCACAAAGTACATACACATATAAGTATATAATAAGTATATACTAAAGTATATACAAGAGGTCTCGAATGCTCGACCTAAAAAAGGAACTTTTAATATGTTTGATATAAAATTTGAGGTCAGCATTTTCTTTTAATAGCGTTTTTAGGTCGAGCCTCGAGTAGCGCGCAAGCGCTGCTCTGCGAGACTTTTAGTTAGGGGGTTTCAAAAGCTGACCAGACGCTTGTGCGTCATGGCCTTTTTCCTGCGGTTACGCGCAGGGCCGACATCTGTTTGCAATTATCGTGCCCACACGCGGGCGCGATAATTGGAAACAGATCGCACGCTGTGGCGCGCGCGCACCACTCGCGTCGCCCCCCCCTCCTCCCCGCTCGTGCCTTCAAATGCTTGTGTTTATTCCTTCGCTGCCAGCTCGCCGTCTTGGCTGTACAGCCTGCGCCGGCTGAGGATTCCTTCACGAGCGTCTTGTGACGGTGCCCGGGCCAGTGCTTGTTAAAGTTGGCAGTGCTTTTCTGCACATATGGCTTTACCGTCGTCTGTTTACAGCAGTCAGTCTACAGCGCCTCATTAACGGTTTTAAGCGCTGAAATATACAAAAAAAAATTTTTTTCAATTTCTGCGCTGGGCATAATTTCTGTAACTGCGTTTTCCAATAAAAACAAAAGAACTGAATGCAAATGGAGCCTTGTTTGTGACCATAGGGTCTTCACCGAGTGGCTGTCCACCTGTGCATTTAATTAGTAACGTGTTTACATCGGCCGGCACTTGTTAATCCCAGACACACCCATGGATTGTTTCCACAGCCCCCCTCCCTCCCCTCTACAAAGGTGGCTCCTTGGCTCCCAATCAGATGTCAAGCTGTGCGCCTCCTCTTGAGGAGGAGTCAATGCCTCCCGCTGGTCCAGTGATTTGAATGAAATGAATCCATGTTCCTTGTTTGGGGACAGGGCCATCTTTTCAAATGCGGACACCAAAGCAGGACCTGCCCCCCACTTTGTGTTGAACAGTTTTCAGGTTTACCTCATGTGGTGATGAATAATAAATCGCTTGGAGCTTAAGGTGGGAGAGGCATTGAAAGACCCGCTAAGGGCCTCTATAGTGACGTAGGACCAAGAAGTCAACGTTTGAGACGGCAGCGTGCAGAGGCATGATCAGGACACGAGTCCTGTGTTTGGGCTCAGGGTGCCACCGGAGCCAGCCTCAGAGCCGACAGGCCTCGGGTGGCAGTCAATAGGCAATGGATAAATGTCCGTTAGGAGCTAGCGTTCTATTAATCGGGCAGTTCTAGACTTGGCACCCTGTACACGTCACTTTATAAAATGTCTGTCACCTGCTCACTCAGTGTGCACAATGCTGCGTGTGCGTAAACCGTGGATCCTTCAGTTAGATCATAGGGACAAGTCATCAACCGCTTCTGAAGAGAGCTTTGTGGACCCAGGCTGCTGCCACGCGAAACATTTTGTGTTCTCTCAGGCTCTGGTGCCTATCAAAAACGGAAAATCCACGTCTTTGCTTGAGGTGGATATGCCAATATGTTAACAGGGCGAGCCGAGCCAAGGTTTGGCTCTGGACCGAAGAGCCTATGCACGAGCCAAGCCTTGAAAATATTCGGCATGTAAATCATGCAGCACCAATTTATAATGATAAAGTGTCTCTAAAAAGAAAATGTATTTCTTTAACACGCTGAAGCATTTCACCGTAGTAGGTCAGAGCATATCTCTGAAATTGAGAAGTGCTTATTAAAAGTGAGCATTTTCAAGTATGGACTGAGAAACATTCCTGCTCCCACCCTGATGACAATGTTGATTGTAAACTAAGAGGCAAGTCGGTTTTCAAGTGGCTTACATTCTTGTTATTGCTTCGTTCTCGGTCTGTAAGTAGTTTATTCACTGCCGGTTTCAAAAACTGCTAATCTTCGACCCCGATATGAAAGCTGTGTCCACTCTCTGGTGCGCCTGTTTCAGCTTGCTTCTCTTTTCCAGACTTTAGACCAAAAGTAACTAGATAAGTTTAAGCAAACAATCTTAACTGTTGTGCATAAATCACAGGAAAGTGGCTCTGCCTATCGCCATCTCTTCCACATAGATATTTTTGAGCAACCTGTTGTAAGTAACCATTTTAAAACGAGCATTGGCATAGCCAATAGGCCTCGCCTTTGGGACCTTTATAAGTGTTTAGCCATGCAACAGTTGATGTTGTTGCACCAAGGATATTGTGCTGCATAACTAAATACTTATAAGGTCCCAAAAGCGAGACCTATTGGCTATGCCAATGCTTGTTAGTTTTAGGTAACAAGAGCATATATATGGAATAGTTGTGTTAATGGAGGACTTATCCCTTAGACCAGGTGGTATTTTAGGTGCAGAGAAGATAGTATCTGCCAGAGGCATTGATTTTAATTGGGTTTTCAGGTTTGTGATGTAGTTCCTTATAGGAGTGCGAGGGAATGAAAGTATTAAGCAACTGGGAGTTTAAATCCAGAGGCAGTATGTCTGCAGTGTTAGAGAGGGGTCCATTCGAGATACATATATATTGGATTAGTCTTGCATTTCTCAGGGTAATAAAAGGGTTTCATAGCATTAAGTAACAGAGATTTGAAATCCTCGAGACGCGTATCTGTGGTATTTGTGTTAGACATGTAAGGGTAGCTGTCTAAATGAGATAAATCTGTATTGAGGGGAACAGCAGTGCTTAATTTGAGCCGGTGGTTTCTGGTGCTCAGCACCGGCACTAAATTATCAACACCGGGGCTTGAACCAGTCTGCCATATGGTGGCACTGCTAAAAATGACTATTGACTGCTGCCCAAGCCATTCTTATAGCTTTGGGGGCCTAGAGTAGGCTGAATTGTCACACTTGTATGAGTGTGATGATTAGTAATGGTGTTGGTACTGTCATTGATTGGCAGCACTGGCAGGTGTAATGTATGGTGCAAGCTGCAGTGGCCACCTGACGACGAGAGCCCCAGCACTTACTTTTTTACAAACTAAGCACCGGTGAACAGCTAGTTGGAACTTTGAGGTCAAGGAGGTCTGACTGATGAATGCTTGTCTGATGTGTCTGTGTCTGTGTCCAAGCTAGATATATCCAATATTAAAGGATTTGGCAACTGGGAGTTGGATTCTAGGGGAGGTCTGTCAAAGGTATCTGTGTCCGACAAGAAGGAATATGTCCAAACAAGGTATATTTGTATTATGAGAATTATGGAGTTGGAGTTCAGGAGAAGTCTATCTGGGGTGTGAAGGTTGGACCAAACCAGTGCCTAATTTGCAAAAAAATAAGTGCCAGGGCTCTTGTCAGGAGGCCACTGCACCTTGTACCACACTTTGCCCCTGCCAGCGCCGCCAATGATATTAACAACACAAGTACTAACATTCACACTCCTACAAGTGTGACAGTTCAGACTATTTCAGGCCCCCAAAGCTATAAGAATGGCTTGCGTGGCAGGAAATATTCATTTTTAATGTATATTGAGTTAATAATTAACTGTTGTTGTGATCATCTCTAAATTAGCCAGACAGCGACCTAGTGGCAGACTGTCACAGGCCCCAGTGCTGACAATTAAGTGCCGGTGCAGAACATCGGAAACCACGCGGCTCAAATTAAGCACTGGACCAAACTGAGTTCATGTCAAGTGAGGAGCCCAAAGATGTGAATATTGTTGTTTTGTTCTTGTTTGGTTCTTAGCCGTAGTGGTCAGGAGCAGGCCCATCGTGAGTATAACTGGTGGCCAGGGTCAAGTTTGTGTCAAGTTTTGTGTCTAAAGGGGGGATATCTGTTGTATCAATTATGGGCAAGACTGATCATGTGCCTAGCTAAATGTCTGAAGGTGGATCATCTGTTAAACCAACATTGGGCAGTTAAGTGTTTATGGCCAATAAAGGTCCATCTGGGGTATCAGTCTCCGAAATTGGCCTAGATGTAGAAAGTAGGATAATTGAGGTATCAGAGTTTGTCGTGGAGTAGGTTAGTGCTAGGGCAAGGTGTATCCTGCTTTGTGGCTACGTCTCAGAAAACGCATTCGACATCAAGCGACTTTAGAGATACATTTTCGGAGAATGGAAGGGAGGTTCAAATAGGCGAAGATTTTGGCAGTTACCTTGTATTATAACATTGCTACTGTCATAAAAATTGAGAGTTACGTCTAACTATTTCCGTGTTTGCTCTGAGATAGTACGTTGTGTGACATGTGGGGTACTGGATTTAGAGATATTTTGGAAGGGTCATTGAATTATATATAATCAAACAAGAGTGTTAAAAGTGTACAATAACGAATCTGTATCTCTTTTAGAGACACTGAAAAATCCATCAGTAATGAGCACTTCAGGATTATTCACCAATACTTTGTGTTCAAAGTTTTTTCTGAGATTCTTAGATAAGTAGAGAGTGGAAATTATTTCATATACAAATTAATTTAGTATTTGTAGTTTAGAGTTCGACATACCAGCATAATTGGAGGCGGGGGTGAGACTGGAGTTTATGATTTCGGGAGGCATAGTTGATTGAAGATATAATGCTTAGGAAAAACATTTTGCTAACATTTGTTAGTTTGAGCTCGTCAACAATGGTAAAATGCATTACTAGGTTCAAAATCCAACCCAATGTTACAAGTAGGGTTAAATAATGATTGTGCAGTTAAAATGGCTGTGGGGGTGGTGTATCTATCTTTATCCATATGACTGGCAAAATACATCATCATTGCAGTGTAGGCATAAGACAAGGAGAAAGAGCTCCCATTGGTATCGACCAAATTTCAGAGCACATGGATTTTTAGATCGAGTCACATCAACATCAAAGAAATTCACATTCTGGAAATAACATAGCGCCCAGATACATAATTATTAGAAGATATCACATGAACCCAGAGAACCGTAGTCCAGGCACTGGTAACATCTAGACTGGACTACGGTAACATTCTCTATTTAGGAGCCAATAAAGACGTGACACGCAAGCTGCAGCTGGTGCAGAATTCTGCGGCAAGATTGCTTTGTCAAGTTCCTAGAGCGGCCTCCATCTCGGGTTCTTTGAGTGACCTCCACTGGCTTAGAGTTGAGAGCCGGATCAAGTTTAAAGCGCTGAGCTACATGTTCAGGGTCAAGCAGGGTACGGCTCCTCAGTATCTGCAAAAACTAGTCAAACCCTATCTGCCCGCACGCACTCTTCGCTCCACCACTCAGGCAAAATTTATGGTGCCGAGGATTAGACTGTCCCGTATGGGCGGTCGTTCCTTTGCCTACCTAGGCCCCTCTTTGTGGAATGCTCTTCCTCTATCACTCCGGAGTGAAACCATTTACACGCGCTTTCGTAAAACGCTCAAAACCTGGTTGTTCAACCAGTAGTTTCTTTTCCTGTTCCTTCTCTGGCTGGCGCCGGGAAACCCTTTTGGGTAGCTGTTGCGCCTGATATAAATTTAAATAATAATAATAATAAGGGCTGGGATGGCAATTATCAGTTTTGAATCTATACATTGCCATTGAAAAAACATCTTAAAAAAGTGACATTCATGTACGGTATAAGGAGAAGTGAGTTCTCTGGGTTCAGATAGTAAAAATACAGAAATTAAGCAAAGATTTTAAAAATGTATCTAGAGTTCTAAGGAGCACTCCAAGGTTTGATGGAATGCTCTTCGTAGAGATAAAAGAGCAGGAGGCAGGTGAGCATTATGTCTCATCCTCGCTCTAATGTGAACTTAACAGGCCCAGAGGATAAGGTCCTTTGCATTGGTCCTTTGCAGGGATCACCTGGTCTAGAAAGCCATAGGGAGCTACTTTGAACTAATGGAAGCCAAGGGACGGTGTGTCAGGCATGTCTTGCCGAGCACTTAGGAGAACAGTGTGGCAATTTAATTTGTAATGTGGAGCTGCCCAAGACAATATGGCGGCCCCGCAAGCCCCATGGCGGTTGAGGTAAGGAGGGCACAGGAGCAGAATATTCTGACCTTGCACATCCTGAAGTGCAGGTGAGAGAGTAGGGCAGACTCCCAGTCCCTCACAAGGGGAATTGACAGGGGGCAGCGTCTCCATCCACATCTAGCTGAGCCTCAAGGAAGAGAGTGCAACGCAAGGCCAACCACGGCAATATGGCGGCCCCTTAAGCCCACAGAGGTTGATGTCATTGTTGCCACCCTGCTGTGCAATTAATCCTGTTTCTTCTTTTGTTCAATTTTAAGCACCTCAGAGGTGTCACTTCATAAGTATTAAGACTATGTCCCAGCTCTCTAAGTTGACAATTCTACAGAATAATAACTGCTTAGACTAATACTACTTGCCAGTTTCTCCTGTTCTCGCCTGGTCCTAATTCTCCATGAGGGACATAATATTCCTACTCGGTGTTCCGAATCACCTTGCTTCATATCCCTCAACTCACCTTTGTCCTGGTAACTTGCTTTTACACCTGAGATCTGTCCAGTACCATTGACCAATCAATCTAAGACCCGCCCCCTGCCCCAACAAATTAATTCTGTTCTCTTTACTGAACACCTTCGAATATTACACTTATCCTCTAATCCTCACCAACTGCCCTCAATTTCACAAATGTCTCCTGCCCATCCAGGCCACTCTCAGTCTCCAAAATGACCCTCCCTTCTTAACCAACCGGCACCAGGTCCCCACATCAGAGTCATCCTGGTCACCTTTTTCCAGTCCTTGTACCTACCCGATTTTCAATTAATAGCCAATCATTAAATGGAAACTAGGGGGCAAGTAACATAAAATAACTATTTGCAGTATAAGCAAAGCGCAAAATGGTTCATCTGCCATGATGCGAATAAGCAAGACAGGCTCCAATGACAACAGTTATTCCCCATTCGCTGTAATCTGCTCCTTTTGTAATTTAGCTAATTTGTCAGGAGACATTTTGTAATTTAGCTAATTTGTCAGGAGACATTTTGTAGGAGCAAAGAAGAATGCACTTTTAGCAAGCAGAGCATTAATGGTGCAGATTCATCTACCCTGTCCTCACTCTTCAGTGCTAGCCGTGGCCAAGCTTTCAATACAGATGCTGCAGAGCACGGTCGGGCATTCCAACAGAGTGACCAGTGCTTTATTTGAGCCAGTGGTTGCAGGTGGGCCCCACTGGCACTCATTTTTGAAGACAGGCCCTTATTTTACCTCAAAGTCCAGAGCAAGAGATAGAAAAACACAAAAGGGGGAGAAGAAGAAGGAAGAGAAAAACGAAAAAACGGTGACAAAGGAAGAAACCAGTGATGAAGAAGAACTTGCAAGAGTGAGGCAAAGAAGCAGAGAGAGTCTGGTAGTGGATTAAAGAGGCGTGACGTGGGATCAAGACTACTCAGCCTTGTATTTGGCCTTACAACCTTCGACAGCGTTGGGCGCGGGCATCTGAGCCAAACTTTGGGCCCTAGCACTCATTCTTTTACAAAATAAGCACTGAGGGTGACTGACATATTGCTGGGATATCGTTCTCTACAAAAGAGAAATCTGTCTCTAGTATATACATAAAATCTAAAATCACACGTAGTAGATGATACACACTTTAAATATCATAAAAATGATTAGCATTAGCCAAAGTGTGTTGGTAGATATTTTTTTTTTTTTTAAAGGTATTTTATTGAATTCATATAATACATGCACAAAGAAAGAACATATACAGGCTTGACAGTTATAGTTGCTCAGTATAGTACATTATCACATTTTGATCTCAGTATTTATCAACCACATTCCCAAATCTGGTACAATAGTGCAGTTCTACATAGTATGATGAGATTGTAGATAGACCATCAATGGCTGCCAGTAGTCTCTGGGTTTAGACCCGGTGGGTAGCTCCTCTTCATATGTGTTTAAAGTATCCTTGCAATATACCATATCTTTTATCCACTGTTTACTCTGTGGAGTTTTCCCCCTTCCCCAGGACATGGACACCCTTCGTTTAGCCAGTAGTAACGCTATCAGGCAGAATTTGCGTTTGGTGGATCGTATAGTGTGGGCGAGGCCTAGCAGACAGGTCCGAATTGTACAGTCAATCGGAGTTCCCAACATTTCATTCATTATGCCAACAATGTCTGTCCAATATGTCTTGATCGGTGGACAGTGCCATGCCAGATGAATAAAGTCAGCGTCATCTGTCCCACATCTCTGGCATCTGGCATCTGTGCGGAGACCGCATTTGTGTAATTTAGTAGGGGTGTGATATGTTTGGTGCAGGTATTTATAATGTAATATGCGTAGGTTGCCATTAGGAGTGAGCATGCTAGTTAGGGCACAACAGGTAGTCCACTCTTCCTCTGTGAGAGGGTCATCGAGTACTGCGTTCCAGCGGGCCATTGCTTTAGTTGTACCATCCCCAATATCTTCTTGAAGCCGTGTATACAACTTCGTTACCATGTGCTTATTGTGCGGAGTAGTGATAATCATTTGCAATGTTTTCATCTGCAGCGGTTCGTCTGGGAATGTAGGGTAGAGTTTGCGTATGGCCCCTTTTAGTCTATGGTGTGTAAATCTAAACAATAGTGTCTGATTGCTGATATATCGTAGGTCCTCAGCCTCTATGAACGTGCCGTTAGTGTATAGGTCTCCCATAGTCTTTATGCCCACCTGCTGTAAGAGCTTCATTCCAACCTTTTCTTGAGTAACTGATAAATCTGGGTGATACTGTAAAGGCATCGCCGGTGCATATAACGGCAGTTTTCGCGCCAGTTTCCCCATTCGTTGCCATGCTGCACTAGTGGTATGTATTGTGTTTATCTCGCGCTTAGATATACAAGTTTGGTGCCGCGGTAGTATATTGGGCAGTGGGATCGGGTGAGCTGCTCCGTCTTCAATTGCTATATGAGGTAGGTATGGAGCAGGGTGGTACCAGTAGTGTGCATATTGGGCCTGTGCACACAAATAATAGAGGAGGAAGTCCGGCACTTTAAATCCGCCTTTAGTAAATGGTAATGTCAAGGCTCGCAGTTCAACACGTGCTTGTTTACCTGCCCATATGAGACGTGTAGTGAGGGCAGCAAGCCTCTGGAATACAGGCTTTGGTGGAGTGATGGGGATATTATTAAAAAGGTAGAGGAATTTGGGCAGAATGACCATTTTGACAATGGCCATCCGGTCCGATAGGGAAAGTGGTAATTGTATCCAGCGGTCCACTTTCTCCTCGAATATGCTAAGTGCTGTCCCATAATTTGTGCGGATAACCACTTCAGGGTCGCGATGGTACCAGATTCCTAAGTATTTGATCGGGTCTGTTTGCCATTCTAGGGGAAACTCCGCCGGGCACTGCTTAGTGTTTTCTGTTAGTGGGATAATAGTAGATTTGGACCAATTGATTTGGAGACCCGAGTGATGTCCAAATTTAATATATTCTCGCATTAAAGGGGATAGATTTTCATCTGGCTTTCTGATGTATAAGACCATATCATCTGCGTAGAGGGATATAGTTAAAGGTCGTTGTGGAAATTGCAGAGCCGCATATTTATGACACTGCCTTATTTTGCACGCTAATGGCTCTAGAGCGATTGCAAAGAGTAATGGGGAGAGGGGGCATCCCTGCCTTGTACCTCTTCCAATGTTTATTTGATCCGACATATACTTATTTACTTGTATTCGCGCTACTGGCGCAGTGTATAGTACTTTGATCCATTGCATGAAAATTGGGGGGAAGCCCATTTTGCATAACACTGTAAGAAGATACGACCATTCAATGGAGTCGAACGCTTTTGCTGCGTCCAGAAGGACCGCAGCTGCCTGAAAATCCGGGGGGAGGTAGTGTGAGAGTGCAAATAGTGTTCGAATATTGTGAGAAGTGGAGCGGTGTGGTATAAATCCCGATTGGTCCGGGAGTACTAGATTAGGCATTATCGGCTGTAGCCGCCTGGCCAGCAGTTTGGCCAGAATTTTAGTGTCAGTGTTTATTAGTGATAGGGGTCTATATGATTCACATTTCTCGGGGTCTTTGTCTGGTTTCAGTATGGCAATTAGCATGGCTTCTCGTAGGGTGGGAGGAAGGATCTGGTTGCAATGGGCGTCTCCGTACATCTCCACCAGGTGTGGCGCCAGTAGGTCAATATATGTCTTATAGAAATCACTAGTGAATCCATCTGGCCCCGGCGCTTTCCCGTGGGGGAGTGTCATAACTACTTCCTTGACCTCCTCTATCGTCACTGGCTGGGAAAGGTAATCTCTTTGATCGTCCGATAGCCAGGCCAGTGCTACATCCTCCAAGTATGTCATGGTTTCCGGATCAGTGGCCGTATTACGCGATGCATATAGATCACCATAATTAGCCATAAAACCTCGCATTATACCCTCAGTGTCATAATGTAGCTTATCCGTATTGTCTTTTATTTTAAGGACCTGATGTGTTCTGTGTCCGGTGCATATTTTTTGCGCCAATACTTGCCCTGGCCTGCCTCCCTCGCCATATGCGCGCGCAATATGACGTTTCGAGATGTATTTGAGTTCATCTTCTGCAAATCCCTGATATTCCGTCATTACCTGTCGGATATCGCTCAGTATACCTGTGCTTTGCGTACGCTCATATTCTCGTTCTAGCATGCGTAATTTATTCTCACGCTGGGCGAGTTGAACACGGATATCTTTTAGGATGCCAGCGCTTGTGCTGATACACACTCCCCGTATGGTGGCTTTAAATGCCTCCCATAATATACTCGGGTCATCTACGGAGGATTGGTTCAATTGAAAGTATTCGACTATGGCCTGTCTGATAGAGTCGGTGTATGTGGAGTCAAGTAATGCGTGGGCGTTAAAGCGCCACATATATGGCGGCGGTGTGTAGTGGGGAAGTGCAATAGTTAGTAGTACCGGTTTATGATCCGAGAGTGTCTTAGGTAAATGTTGTACCTGGCGTGTCCAGGCTGTAGCGCCCTCTGTCCCCAGCCAGTAATCAATGCGGGACCAGCTGCTGTGTATCGTGGAGTTGTGGGTGGCCTCCATTTGGTGCGGGTGTCGTAATCTCCAGATGTCCACCATTCCGGAGTCATTCATACCATCCAACAACACTCGCACTGCCCTCCTGTGTGGTTCTTTTGTTAAACCCGATCTATCTACTTCCTCATTCAGTGACAGATTGAGATCTCCACCCCATAGCCATTCCATGTCTGGTAGTTCATCCAGCTTCTGCCATATTGTTTTGAAAAAAGACGGGTCGTCCACATTTGGCCCATATGTATTGATGAGTCCTATGTGATGTCCTCTGAGATGCCCAGTAATAATTATATATCTTCCTAGCTCATCTGTTAGGGTACGCTCTACCTGAAAGTGTGTACCTTTTTTCACCAGTATTATCACCCTCTGGAGTACGTGGAATATGATGAGGTCACTATTGTTTCAGCCCATTTGCTCCCCGGAGTGCGCTGATTAACCCTAGATAGATGGGACTCCTGTAATAGGGCTATATCGACGCAATGTCTATTGAGGTAAGCCAAGATCTGGCGTATCTTTTTTGGGTTATTGAGGCCCCTTACGTTCCAGGTTAATAGATTAATGTGTGCTGGCTGCAATCTATCTATATCTAGTGGTGTGATATATTCTCATTATAGAGTATTGAGTGCTTGACATGTGAAGGTCCTGCATTGTAGATGTCAGTAGTGTGGCTGTACTTGGATATTTATTAGAAACCTGTGTGGCTGCAATGTACTGTATATAGAGTCGCCTGTAAAACCAAAATCCACCCATCCCTTCCCACCCCCACCCACATCGGCAACCCAACCATGCCGAAGACATACCCATTTTAACATTAACAACAATATAAGAAACGTTATTGGGAGCTCCCTCTTAGGGGGGCCGCTGAGTGCGCGCATCAACATCCACATACGTGGATGTGGTCGGGTAGTACCTGAGCGACGTTGGGTCTCTAATCTTAAGCTAGGTGGTACAAGCCTTTGTCCCATTACATTATGGGTCCTGTCCCGTATACACACATTTACCAATAGTTGTGTAGTGGATGTATCATCTATTCTGAGCTGCCATATCTCCGCAGCCTATCTGCACATGAAGTATTGTTATGTACTATCCCATATAATTCGTGTATCATTTCTCCCTCCTGCCTAAGCGAGATCCCCGTCTCATTTCACCCACGAATGGCTTAGTGATAGTAGTCTATACAGTGTTCAGATGGCTATATCCGGTGTGGGCGTCCAGTAGATGTCCATTGTCCCTTAATATAGTTTACAGAAAGAGTTACTCACGCACTTGGTGGCGTCTCCCTCAGTCAAGGCCTGGGTCCCAGTCATAGTCTTTGTATCTTACCACCTGCCTGGTTGGACCCAGGTAGTGTAGTAGGTGAGTGTTCATGGATCTCGAGGCATTTCGTTGGCAGATTCTCGCTTACATAAGTCAAGTGCCATCTCAGAAGTTGGCGGTGTAGTATCTGGGTTCTGGGCAGTCAGAGTGAGTGTCCTATGCCACTGTCCCAGTGTCATATTAGAGCTTCTACAGGGTTGCCTGTCTCACAGTTTATCTGTAGCATCAGTGGTGATGTCAGTTCGTGTATCCTCGCCGCATTTCCTGTAGTTGCAGGTGTTTCAATCGGAGTCCGGGTCTGCTTCTCTGTGGTTCTGTGACTTCCTTTTGGTGACCGTCTTTTTTATGAAATCTTGTGCAGCTTTTGGCATTGGCAGTATCGTCGTTCGCCCTTCATAAGTGACCCGCAGTCTAGCTGGGTAGAGCATCGCATACTCGATGCCTAGTTCACGCAACTTCTTCTTTGCAGGGTAAAAGTCTTTACGCGCTGTTTGAACTGTCATCGTGAAGTCAGGGTAAAAGGATACGTTATTCCCTTGGTATGTAACTCGCTGTTTCTCCCGAGCCAGTCGCAAGACTGTGTCCCGGTCCCTATAGTTGAGGACCCGAGCAATGATGGGTCTAGGTGGGGCACCTGGCGGAGGCGGCGGTGCCAACGATCTGTGTGCTCGTTCAACGATCAGTACCGATGAGAAGTTTTCAGTTCCAAAAGTAGTTCTCAGCATGTCTTCCACGTAGGTTTCCAGTCTCCCGGTGTTGGTGCTTTCGGGAATTCCTGTAATTCGGACATTGTTGCGACGTGACCTCGCTTCCAAATCCTCCGCCCTATTTTGTATGACCCCCAGACGCTTCTCCATCTCCGCACATTTGCGTGTCGTTGTAGTGGATTCGTCTTCTACCGCAGTTATGCGGTGTTCCGCAGTGTCCAGGCGTTCTCCCTGCTTATCCAATTTGGTAGATATGCTGTCCACCCTCTGAGTGAGCATGTCCAGTTTCCCATTTATGGCCTGGAGGGTTTGTTGTATGGCATGTAAGGCAGTTTCCATGTTTTTGGTCGGCGTCTGTTCCACTTCCAGTTCAGTGTCCGAGTGCGCAGTTGCAGTTTTTGGATTCCGCCTTGTATCGAAGGAGAGCTTCGGTTGCTGTCTATCTGGCTTACCCATGCTGATAGGACTTGAAGAAGTTGTGTGAGTATCGTCGTCAGCGGCAATGTGCACGTGCACTGTTCGGATGTCTGCTTGGCGCCCAAATGGGTGTCGCGGCGCTGGAGCGGTAGATTATAGTTCTGGATCGTGGCGTCAACGTCTACACTGTATTTTGTTTTGGTCGCAGTGTACGTAATTACCTCCACTTCTCAGATCTGGGACTGTGGTCAGTATCTCCCTGTCTGCTCAATCTTGGGCCGTCAAGCCCTGCCAGCAAGTTAGTGCAGGTTATATGCCACGCGCGCTGTATCGGTGATATAAGCGCGTCACAGCTCCACCGCCGTCCCACGCCACCCGGGGCACCGTCAGCACAGGTCCAGTGGTCGTTTATTGCCTGGGTCCGCTCGTTGCACCCCTCGTTGTCTGCAGGTTGCAGTTGTAAGCCCCCTCACGTCTCCAATTCGGGTCGTCAGTACCCCACTCCGCAGTCGCCGGTCAAGCAGGGACGCAGCGCGGTCAATATGTCTCACACCGCCGTCCAGGAGTTGTCTCGCTCGGCGCTGGGGGACAGGCCTCCACCCTGCTCCTCACCCCAGCCCTCAAGTGCAGGCGCTAGCATTCACCCATGTACCTGGCATCAATGCGACGTCCGGCAGCCGGGGGGGATTCGGCTCAATCATTGGGTTTTTAACAGCGGCAGGATCTTCGGTCAGTATGGCACCTCATGCGGCCCTTCGGAGTCCGGCAAATGCGGTGTCCCAGTACGATGTACTCCCAGGTCCCAGTGCGATCCACGGAAGAACAGGCCTGTCACACTCGTCCACCGCACGCAACCCCGCAGCCAGCGCGATGCGCCAGGGCGTGTTCTCCGGGGACAAGACCTCCAGTCCCAAGTTCCGATGGGGGCAATACATCGGGGGGCCGCCTCCCGGATAATCCGCAACGGTGTCTCAGCTTCAATCATAGTCCCGCTCCGCCATTTTGGAGCTGTGCGAGTGTCGGCCCATCTCTGCAGCGTAGCGATGTCTTACATCAGAGATTTCACCTTCGCTGTTTATGTGTATCCGGTACCATAGTAGCGCTAAGCTCGCTCGATCCCTCGCATGCTGCAAGGCGCGCACCTCCGAGGTTCGCCAGGCTTTATACCTCCGTATGTTATTGGACGTATTTCGCCGCCATCTTGTGCTTAGTGAACGGGATCACCGTGCCTCACCTTCCACCTCGGCTCTCACCACGGATTCGCGTTATTTTGCAGATGGGGCTCCAGCAGTGTGTAGCCTAGGAGTTCCGACGTAGGAGGCTGTGTTTATTTCCCATTTTCCGTCGCTCAGTATATGTGTTTACTGCCGAATAATGTCCCCGACCGGCGGAGCAGCCTCACGGTGCAACCATATCGCAGCGGGCTCTCTAGCGCCCCTCCTGGTAGATATTTTTTTAAAACGGGCTGGCTAGATGTAAATTACACTGAAATTGTTCACAGAGAGATTTCTTCCCAGAGGAAACCCCTTACACACAATGTCAGACAACATTCCCTGTTCGAAGTCTTGAGGCAGCACCGTTCATAGATCAATTTAGTGTCATGATATGCACCCTATCAGATTATGGTATAATATGTGTCATGGTTGCCTGGTGAAAGGCTTCACATGCTACAGTACATGCCTACAGAAAAGGACGAAAATAAACACATCTTCATGTGCCTGCCTCTGCCTGAAACCCACAGACAGCTCGTGCCATGCACACGCCCCACTTAGCTGCCAATCACATCTGCTCTGGAGCATTTAATACTCAGCTCTTGGCTTTCTTTTACCAATTGAACGCTTCATGGTAATTACCCTCATATAATCACATACCAGGGCAGACGTGCTCAGCAGGGGTGCTTCATAATGAAACTTAACATGTATGTGAGGCCCGATATGCTTCATTGAGAGCTTGCGGGCTGCACCCCATGATGTCTGTTCTATTGATGTTCAGCATCAGATCACATTAGCAATCATGCTCACTGCTCCTGATGAAGCGGTGCAGTGAAAAGGCAGGAAGAGTTCAGTCCACTCTGGACAGGCAGGGCATTCCAGAGGCGCCAGGTTACTGTGTGGTTTTCCTTCCTACGCAGATACAGTGTCTCGTCCAGTACTTAATTTGTAAAAACAATAAGTGCTAGGGCTCTTGTCAGGAGGCCACTGAAGTTTGCACCACATGCTGCCAATGATAGTAAGAACACAATTACTAACCATTACACAACCACATGTGTGACAATTCGGATTATTTCAGGCCCCCAAAGCTATAAGAATGGCTTGGGCGCCAGTATTAGCCATTGTTAATGTATGTTGAATTAATAATTAAATGTCATTGTAGTCCTCTCTAAATTAGCCAGACAGCACCACATTGTGGCACACTGTCACAAACGCCTGTGTTGACATTTAAGTGCCGGTGCCAAGCACCAGAAACCACCGGCTCAAATTAAGCACTGGTCTCGTACTTGTCTCCCAATTCTCCTCCCACATATCTCTTTTCTCCTAACCCCAGTAGGTCTCTTTTCCACCTCAGCTGTTCTCCTCCTTCTCTATCTTCGCCACTGCTCTATACCTCTCTTTCCATTGTTCCTTACCTGGTTTTATCTCCTCTTCTGCTGTGCCCCCTTCTCTCTCTCCCCCTGCAGCTCTCTTGCCACTGTAGCACTCCTTGCATCCCTCCACCTCCCTCTACCACTATCACGTGTTGTAGCTCTCACTTTCCTAAACCTTCTAAAGATCTCACTTCTCACTCCTGCTCCTCCTCCAACAGCCTGCAGTACCCCTTCATCACTGTGTTTTCACCTGCACCCTCTCCCCTCCAATCTCATATAACATCCTCTTCTTTCTCCTCTCCCTTCTTCACTCACTCCACAGCTGTCCCCTTATTTCACATCATGTAGACCCACATTACACCATGCCAGTTATCCCTTCCCCCCTGCTCTCTCTTGCCGACCACTCCTTCCTGTTAATGTATTTATGTTTGTTATTTTACTATTATTAGGATCTTGTTCACCATTGGTACAATGGTGCTGTGTAGTAATTACTAGGCGGAGTGTATGCCGTCAGGAAGAATTGTAGGCCTGCTTAAAGAGCCAAGTTTTTAGTTCTTTCCTGAAGCTGAAGTAGTCTGTAAGAACATAAGGTCACAGGATGAGAGTTCCAGGGGGAGAGAGCTAGAAAAGAGAATCCACGACCTCCCTTTCCAGTCTCTACCTCGAGGGACAACCAGGTGAGAAATTGAAGAAGAACAAAGGGGCACATGCATCAAGCTAATTACCGGTCGCAAAGGGGCCCTTTGCGACCGGTAATTCTGCGAATGGGGCCCTTTGCGACCGATTCGCAAACCCAATCGTAAAATAGGTAATCGCTAAATTTGCGATTAACTATTTTGCGAATGCATTTAGGGAATCACAATTTGCGAATCCTTAAATGCAATGCAAGAAGCAATCTGAGATTGGGACTTAGCATTAAGGAATCGCAAATTACCACTAACTTCAAGTTGGTGGTAATCTGCAATTCCTTAGAAAAATGCAATTTCTAGAATTTTTCTAAGGAATTGCAGATTGCCACCAACTTGAAGTTAGAGCAACAGCCGACACGTGTTTCGCCCGTGGGGCCAGGGTTTGGCCAGGGGCTTTCTCAAGGCCAACTTCTTGTGTAGTCAGGTGACATTAAGTCGGAGCTCCTTCTGCCGATCGGCATTTCAAGAGGACCGCAGAGACAGAAGGAGCTCCGACTTAATGTCACCTGACTACACAAGAAGTTGGCCTTGAGAAAGCCCCTGGCCAGACCCTGGCCCCACGAGCGAAACACGTGTCGGCTGTTGCACCAAAATTCTATTCTAAGAACGTTGGATTTACTTTGAATAAATGAGCATAGAAATCACCGAATGTCGTTTGGACTGTATTATTACAGAATACTATGAATAAACCTTTAGGCACAAACATCCCCCTACCATATCTATATCTAGTTTTAAGGAAGAAGAGATTTGTTGGACAGTTCATTGCGTTTCTGGATTCTACTGAATGACTTATTTCCATCTATTTTGGGTCCTTGACAAGAATGTAGGACTTTGGTGCTGTTGGCAGAGTGAGATGGCCTTCTGCAGATGTTCACTGCAGCTTTTAAGAGATGCTGAGTCTTTTGGGTCTTTCCTCTAGATTTAACAACATGTTTATGGCACTCTATATTCAGTTTCTATCATAGTCTGTTTTTTTAGCTCAAGAAGACTACAGGATAAAGTGGGCTCATGTTTGCAACAATAGCTACGATGGCCAATGTCATGTTACTGCAAAATGTTCCCTACTACCACAGAATGAATCCCCAAATACTTTTAAGGTGCTTTAACGAGACAAAGGAGCAGCCACACCAATGCCCCTTAAGTTCAGGAAGTCCAAAATCAAAAAGTAAACAGACCTCGTCACCACACTAGGACAAGTATCTGAAAGGTTTGTCAACTCTCTTCCAACATTCTTTGCGCCTCTTTCTTCAATACACCACGTCTAACCAACACGCGTTTCGTCAGGCTTCGTCAAGTGATGGTTTATTCGCAACCAGTTCAAAATGAGTTGATCTAATGTGTTATTTTGGGATATGATTTCTAGCTTTGGAGAAGTCAAGGCGACTACCATTAGGAATACTTGTCATAGTATACTCACAAGTTCGGTTTTCTTTTTGGGCTCTCTTCTGTTTCCTCAGTTTTGACTCACTGGTGGACACCATACGGCTCCCTCTCTCCAAAGTAATCCTCAATTGCTATATAGTCCTACTGTTTGTCATTAGGGCAGAGTTTCAGCTGGTGTTTTGCACCCTGCTTAGTGAGGCTCAGTGCTACCTGTAGATGTCAACAGTGGGGGGCTGTAGTGCTAAGCTGGTGATTTGCACTGGCAGAGTTGAATTGTTTATTTACAACCGCTGGCCTCAAGAGAGGCATGCTGAGATGGCAGTGATGGCACTGAGTTGTTCATATCACTGTTAAGCCATAGAGAAATGCTCGCCTCTTCATTGATGTCCTCTAACATTCCAGGTGCTAGCTCTGAAGAGCCACCAGACAGCATTAGACTTCAACAGTACTACTCTTTTCAATTCCTGGGCGTAAGCTTGCTCACTAGTGAGTTTGAGTATGAAATGGTGAGGGTACAACCAGGGAGGGTTAGGCTTAACGACCCCACGTGTAAACCCTGTATGATCAACCTTGCACTCAACATTTTTCATATATACTGTGCATGTAATGTATGGGTGTAAAATGATGCCACTGTATATTTTACATCCATTTTCCAGTGTTGAGTCCATGTTTCCCATTCTGCAGGGCTGCATGATGATGGTCCAAGTTGTCACTGACAGCTCAGAGCCAGCAACACTATTATGGTTGTGACTTTGCAGCTCATCATCAGAGTGCTGTAACCATGTACTGCAAAAGCCAGAAAACGTGTGTGTGTGTGTGTGTGTCTTTCTCTCTCTCTGGTTACCATCCCGCCTGGTGGCTGTCTCTCTCCATGAAGGCCACCTAAACTGGTCATCTGGGGTTGCCCAAGATACCTAAGCAAATTCAGGTAAAATGCATTTTAGCTTTGGGAAAATGGTGGGTATTCTAAGCAGTGTTAGGCATCTTTGACATCATGCTTCCCGTCCTTGGCAGGATGCTGTACCTGCCATAATACAGCCACTCAATGCTCGCATGTTGCTGCAATCCTCAACGTTACAAAAATTATCGCTGGGATAATGGTGGCTTGTGCATAATGGTAGCCATTCTTGGCATACTGTGGGTATCCTTGTGAGTTCTTCTCAAATTATCATGGGCGTAGGAAGTGTGGGGGACGCGGGGGATATATCCCCCCAGATTTTGGAGTGGGGGGGACAAGGGTGGGGGGGACAAAAGAATTTCCCCTCTCCCTTCTGTTATCCGCAGGGCCATTAGCACGCGAAAGCGCTACCTAATGGCCCTGCACTTGACCTGTGCCCTGCCTGCAGTCAAGGAGGCCACCCGCCCTCTGCTCTTTGTTATGCTGCAGTACGGGTCGCCCGTTATGGGATGGGCAGAAAAGGAAAAAAATCTCTGTCTCTTTTCCTTCCTGCCCAGAGAAGGCAAGGACAGTGTCCACTTCTCCTGCTCTGCCTCTGGCAGCTGCCCTCCTCCCCTCTCTCTCTCTTTATTCCTCCATCTCTTTCTGTCTCGCTCCTCATTTGCTGATTCCAAGAGACAGCTTGTATGTACTCTCTCTTGCCTCTCCTTTTCTTTATTCGTTCCCCTGTGAAATGGATCCAAAAAAGAACCTTAACACTTTGGCTGGAAATGTCCTCATTTTCTGACCGTTTTCTATTCCAAAGTACAACCTCAGGACAGAGAGGAAAAAGTATCAAAATACGCAAAATAATTAGATAACTAGAACAGGACTGACTAGTGAAATGTTTACAGCTTTTAAGATGGCTAGGCGTGTTTCATGGGTGGGTACAAGCAGGAAGACCTTTCGAGGGGACTGCATTGTTCTCTCTCTAGGCATTCCTTCGCTGGTTCGTGAAATTTTGTTTAGAACTGGAGATAAAAATATTTATGTTCCTGGTATAAAAGTTCTCCCCCTGGGCTTTTTCTATCAGCCCTAATCCCCCTACTGGCCTAAAGATCAGTACTCCCAAATTTTGCCGAGTGAACATATGGTTTATAACTTAGAGGTATCAAACAGATTCGGGGTCCTTCAATCATTAGATGAGAATGATTGACTCCCGGACAGTAAAGACCAGTGTACCTGTATATTTAATACCATAATTCAAAATCCTAGTGGGGTACCACAGCAGAGCCTGCTCGAGAAAAAGGTTACACTGGAAGTCCCAGATGGGACAATGCCTAGAGTATCACTAGATGCAAGTACGGAAAGAGGTACTAGGAGGGTTGACGGATCCGGTTATACCTCAGATAGCCAAATCGTACCTATTTATAATGCAACAGCCCCCATGAATATTAGTGTGCTCTATTGGAATGTTGCTGGTCTTTTATCCAAAGTGAGTAACTCTGGTTGGATGGACTTTATTCACAGTTTTGACATCCTATGTCTTCAAGAGATTTGGCTGCTGGATGAAGTTCACATAGACGGTTACAAGACATATCACACGCCAGCAAAACGGTCAACCCATGGGAGACATAAAGGGGGATATGTGTGTATATTTCAAATCTATTAGGGGTTCGAAAAATTGAAATGATAAAATCGGCTATATTCTATCAAATTGTACGTATTCACCTGGACCCAAATATAGTAGTGTTTGTTGTAAATAACACGGAAAGGGGTGAACTGGGTGAGATATTAAAGTCACTTAGTGATGATCTGGGAAAAGCTGGTGGGTACGTATTCACCTGGACCCAAATATAGTAGTGTTTGTTGTAAATAACACGGAAAGGGGTGAACTGGGTGAGATATTAAAGTCACTTAGTGATGATCTGGGAAAAGCTGGTGGTTATTGTTCCCAACCGTTATGTCACTTGGTTTGATAATTTCAAAACCCACTCTAATGTTATGAGCGATCATCTTCCGCTTAGTATTAATATAGTGTTACCAAAAAAGGGTGCCCAGATAATAAATAGTAGAACGCCCTGGACCCAAAACATTGTTTTGAATCGACAAAATGGTTATGCTCTCCGTTGGGATAGTAAAAACCCAGAGGAAATGAATAAACAGATTATCACCAAAGCTTATGACGAATATTATGAAATGCCTGCACGAAAGTTCTTCCCATGATGATATCCTGAGCGCATTTTCCCAAATTACTTTATTAATTCAAAATGTGCACAGAATCCAAAATAAGGGAATCCGTGTTGAGAAAAACGGTTGGTTTGACTCAATCTGTACTAAATCATATAGCCGTCTGAAAGTTGCTCGTCACAGGGCTGTGAGGGATCATGTGGAAATACGAGAATGTAGGAAGGCGTATAATTTGACCAGAAAAAAATCGCAAGAAAGAGCTAAAAGAACAAGCATGGGCTACTTTACATGAAGCATCCTTGAGTAAGGATTGCTCCTTGCTTTGGAAGGCAGTCAATGCTCCGTTTTTCACTATTAAAGATGGTGCATCTATTGCGGTTGCTATAGACGAGAAAACGTGGGTAGACTTCTTCGCAAACGTATATAGTGCCAATGGGAATGTAGAAAAGTGTACTGCCCCGGATGGTAACCAATGGGGTGATCCCACCGGTTTTCTGCCCATCGAACTGCAAATCACCTCTGATGAAGTAACAGAGGCTCTTAAGGCTAGCAAAGGTGGAAAAGCATCAGGACCCGATGGTCTGCCTATTGACCTATTTAAGTCAATCCCCTCATTATGGTCCCCACTACTGACTCGTGTTGTAGAAGCATGCTGTGCAAAGGGCTTTATCAAGTCATGGTCCGAGTAAGTGATAATACCGATCTTTAAAAAAGAGGAACAGGAAAACCCGGCGTGCTACCGCCCAATTTCCCTCCTAGATTCTCTAGTGAAGGTAGTAGGAAGGGTAGTCTTGAATAGATTGCAAATATTTTGAGCGAGGTCCAATATGGTTTTAGACAGGGATTGGGGACATGTGAACAGGTTTTAAATCTTAATATTTTAATTGAGAAATACACTTGGGCAAAGGCAGGGAAATTTTACGTAGCATTTGTTGATTTATCCGCCGCTTTTGATTGTGTTATGCACAACAAACTGTGGAACATTTTAATGGATCTAAATGTTGACCCGTTATTGGTACAATTTTTGAGGCAACTATATTCTGGGGCATCAGCTAGGGTGAGGTATGGACTAAAGGAGAATGCACTGCGCCATTCCGCGTGGAGAGGGGCGTGAGACAAGGTTGCGTCTTGGCCCCGTTCCTTTTCACTATATACACTAATGCACTAGAAAAGGAACTGGAGGAGAGGGCGAGAGATCCACCATATATTAATAAAAAGCCAATTGTTTCTCTCCTCTACGCGGACGACGCAGTGCTCATGGCCCGAACCCAGCTGGGACTACAGAGAGCCCTTGCCTCATATATTGGTTTTATGGATGTTCGAGGCCTAAAACTAAATGTGAAAAAAACTTTTGTAATGTCATGTGGGAGGGGGAGACGTAAATGCAGTAGTATGCCACTAGGGGATAGCAGGATAGACTCCAGCAATATGTTCTCGTACCTGGGCGTCCTATTTGAGCATACGGATTCTTGGGCACCCGCGGTAAAGAGCAGGTGCCTCCTTGTTATGAGGTCAACAGCGGCTCTTGTTAATTTTGCAAAACAAAATGGGCAAAAGGCCCCCAGGAATTCTTCTTAAAATCTATCAAGCCAAGTGCATAAGTATAGCAATGTATGGGGCGGGAATTTGGGGTTCTAACAATGTATCATCGATTCAACAAGTGAGAAACACTTTTTAAGGTTTATTTTAGCAGTGCCATTGAGTTCCCCAGATTTTAATTGTCATAGTGAGTTAGGGATTTATTACATTACTGACATTATTAAAGTGCAACCAGTTTTATTATGGCACCGAGTCTGGACCTCCAGCAGTACAGGGCTGAATAGAGAAATTATCAGGGATTCTATGAAGCTGGACCATGTAAGTAAGATCACTTGGTTGAATTATGTGAAAAAAATTTTGATGGATCTTGGACGATCAGATTTTTATAATTCTCCGGAATCTATTAACTCCATTTCAAGGAAGGAGTTAAAAAAATTATGCATGGCCCATTTAGAGATGCTACGAGTTGCCTCGGAAATGAAGAAAAGTACGGTGGTTCAGCATCAAATTACTTTGGTAACATATCGTATTCAACCCTATTTAGACTGGTGTACCGCAGGATATGACAGATACGTGCTTACAAGATTCAGGTTTGGTAGTTTCCATCGTTTGGTTAGCTACCCAGCCGTAAACGATTGGTCCAGTGATCTTTGCAATTGTCCTTGTGATAATGTATCACCACAATCTACAATTCACGTGACCATTTTTTGTAAACTCTATAAAAGGGAAAGGGCAAGATGGATAATGCCACTGTTGAAGTTGGGGGGATGGAGGCAATGCCGGCCAGCCTTTCTATATTTGCAATTACTGGAGAATGTTTATTGTGTGGGTGCTATGTCTGGCTTTTTGAAAAATATATTGCGGGTAAGGAAAAGTATAACAAGTTAATAGCTATTATGACAATGCTTTTTTTACCGTATTACCTCTCCGTGAATGCCTAGTTTTATAATTTTATGTAACAGAAGGAATTGTATATGAATGGAATATGAGTTTATTTGAAATTTTACAATCTATTTGATTCTTATTCATATCAAATGTGTTTTATTTTGATGCTTTTATGATTTTAATGACTAAAATCGAATAAAGTATATTCTGATTCTTCAATTAGATAACTAAATAAAGCAATACAGAGTGCTCAGCAGACAGGCCAGATTGTTGTTATTTACACCCACACACATTAGCGTCACTTTACAGAGTTTGCCAGTGAAGTGCTACTTTCGTTTTATCTTCTTTCTTTGAACAACATTGTTTTCCCAGGGTGGGGAAGTACACCATTCCTAAAGGGACTACAATACCTGGTTGATGGGTGGAGTGGAAAACGTTTACTATGATCGTTTTCAACTGTTTTAATAATTTTAGCTTATAAAATGAGTACCACGGCTCTGTGTTCAGGGATGTGGTCTTTTTTAAACCAAGCTGCTTACATTTTGTAAGGATATAAGCAATGGACATTGAAACGGGTCCTTTCCGGGTCCTGTAATCATGTCGTGAACTTTTCAGGCAAAATCACTTACTGATTTCTGAATAATGAGTTTAAAACCATTAAGGAAACATGTTGTTCGTGCTTATATTTCACATGCTTTACTTATCCTTGCATTCCCTATGAGTGTTTGCTTTTTCCAGGATGTTATTACTTTTTTTCAGGCAGCATTTTACTCTTGTCTAGTGCATAATTTGAATTGAGTTGCAGCACAATTGGGTTGTAGCTGATGGCAGTGCGAGTTTCTCTCAGTGGGGCATTTTGGTGTTCAGTGTGGGAGAGGATGCAGCACTCTGGCCAGAGTTGCAGTATTTGGAACTGAAGAACCATGTTCAGCCTTCATGACCAGTCCACCAGACCACTCTCCTGACAGAGCACATTCCGATGCTACACCTTAGAAGGCCCCGATAGACCTTAGAAGCCCTGGTGTCTTAGCACCAGCAGGTGGACCCTAACGGTGGCAAGTGTGAGTTAACCTTGAAGGCCAGTCCACCATAGGCCATACTGCAGTTCACCTCCAGTCTTGCGGGCAGGAATACGAAGAAGCACACCCTAGAGCGACAGTGACAGCACTGAGGTCACAAGACCCTTAGGGCCAGTCCACCTCATCCATTGGTACCTCCATTGGCCTTTTTCAGCAGTAGTAGTGCAACTTACCAGGGATTGGCAATGTAGGATTTGCATGCACACTAAACTTAGGGGGTGATTATAATGGCAGTGGGACCGCAACCCAGTCGGTGGCGGTTCCACCGCCATTGGTGACTGCATCACTGCCCGCCATATTACAATGGCGGGCGGTTCCCTGGCGGTCGGAAAGACCGACCGCCACGCACCTGATGGGCTCCTTGAGCCCTCCGGTGCAGCAGAGGGGCTCATAGTTCCTACAATGCTGGTGGTGCATACCATGCACCACAGTAGGTATTACGATGTCCCTTACCACCCTGCCTTTCCATGGTGATTCACCCGCCATGGAAAAGCTGGTGGAAAGGGACATTGGGGGCCCGTGGCGGGCACCTTTCCCCCCGGGCCCAAGACATGGGACCTGGGGGGCATCTATGGTGCCCCCTGACATATCACTGCACCATGTGGCAGGCACGGCATGGTGCCTGCCACGTAGTTTAGTGATATATGTAACATGTCCCTTTTTTACATTGCGGCGGGTGATGCAGCCAGCAGCACCTGCCACAATGTAAAAGATAGGCATTGCGAACGCCGTAGTGGCAGTCGCATTGTAGCAATGCCTATCGTGGGGCTCCCGCCTTGTAGGCGGGCAGTCCCATTCCCCGATACGATGGCGGACAGACTGAAGTCTGTCTGCCATCGTACTCAGCCCCGAAGTTCGCAAACTTCATGGTCTCTGCTTCATGCACAAACACTTTTAACATGTGCAGCCTGCTTTCGGGCCACTGGAGTTATGCAGCAATGGAGGCCAAAATTATGTTGCAGTGTTGACTAATTTATGCAGCAAAAAAAGGCTGCAGCGTAATGCAGTACATTTTATGATACTTTATTTTTTTGACATATTTATAAAAACTAACAGCCTCTGCAAAGCTTTTGCCTCATTAGTACCTGTGTAACATACAAATGCAGCAGTGGGAAAGGTGACCAGTCAACCTTTGCAAAGGGCCCTACACTTCGCAGCAACATAAGTCACATTTCTTTTAGTAATTTTTGATCCGTTTGAGCTACAACATTTTTTAGGGTGAAATCGTTAGATTATGCAGCAGATGATGTATTATGTGGCAAATGTGGTACAGCCATAATTAAGTGGAAAACATTTTCAAACTAGGATATTTTAGCATTCATGTTTGAACTGCACTTGTGGAATAAGGGAGTAGAAGTGCTGATGACAGAAACTGCATGGCTCGGAGACAAATGGCTTGTGATTGAAAACATATCCCTCTTTGTGAATGTATTTTAATGTCAATAACTCATACTAAACCTTAAATAAACATATGTATCTATTGGTTGAATTAACTGGTCAGTGAAATGCCAAACAAATACTAAAAATAGGGAAGTTTTGTCCTTTCTGGCCACACCTCTGACTTCGCCCACAGACACAAATCTCAGGTTACTCTCGCCCTCTGATTCTCCGCCCACCGTTCTCTTACTTTTTTTTCTCCCATTCGACCACTGCTTCCTGCCTGTTGTGTTTTGAATGTCGAGGACGTTCGAACTGAAGTATTATCGGAGCCTGAGTGTGGGGTTAAGCGCAGCCGTCGCAGATCACAGTTGGCTTAGGTGGGAGCTGGGGCTTGAAATTAGGAATCACAGACTGCATAGGGCACTTTCCCTGTGCCTTCTCACTTCACTAAGAAGCCTAGTAAAGGTACCAGATGACACTGTATCAGGAAAAATGCTATTTTGCAGTCCCCGACTTTCCTTAAACACAATAATGCATTCTGGGATAGATAGTCTTGCATTACATCAGCTTAACCAAGTGGATTAATACACTGAGAGCAATGTCAGGAAAAGGGGAAGCCCAAGTCTTGACCACTGTGTCTCTGATGATATTATGGAGTCCTCTAGTAACATTAAAGGTAAGCCACACATATTCAGACAGTACCACTCTGAACCCGGATAGAAATATGAGGGCCCTTTTTGCAGGCACACCAAGTGTAAAGCAAGTTGCCCCATTATCGAGTCTGTACCATTAATGGCCTGACAATGTTACCAATTTAAAACTTAATTTTCCCACTTAGGCCTGTTGTGCTTGTGTTTGTGATTCACAAAAAGTGCAAGAGATTTACTCACAGTATTGCACCAACAATCGAAATGTGAGTAGCCCTTATGACCCCACTGCGCCAGTTGGCGCCACGTCCACCTTTAGAATTTCCAGGCCTGCTAGGGCATCTTCTTGAAATACTCAATAAAACGTGTGCCAAGTGCTTTAGCACCACATGCCCTATGTGCAGCCTCTTTGTGTTTGTCTGTGACAGCTGGGGTCTTTTTGAATTAGGGACACTCAAGTAGGCTTTCATTAACCCTTTCGATGCTCATGACGAGCTGGACTCGTCATGGCACACAGTGGACGTGTGCTCATGACGAGTCCAGCTCGTCATAAGACCCACCCACGGGGGAAGCGCTGGCGCTCCCCCCACGGGTGTCCAATTTCGCCCCCACAAAGGGGGATGGAAGCGGAAGAGTTTCCGCTGCCAACCCCGACCCCCCCCATGGGAATCCCATGATGTCAGCGCGCACAGCGCACGCTGACGTCATCAGGAAGTCCCAGACGCTCGGGAAGCCATTTGCTTCCTGAGCGTCGAGGAACAAGGTAGGTTTCCTCATTCCTGGGGGGGTTTAGGGAATGCATAGAGGCATCAGGGGAGAGGAAAGAGATTTTCCTCTCCCCTGATGTCTCATTGCAGGGCATTTCTGCTTCACGATCGCGCACAGCGTCGCGATCGTGCAGCGGAAATGCCCCCACTAGCACCAGGGATTTGTTTACTTGAGTAATGGAAGCGACCCCTTGGGCAAGAGTCGCTTCTTTGGGGGTAATTTATTTTGAATTGTTTTTCTGCCACCCCTGAGGGGCAAATAGGCCCGTTTTTTCGGCCGTTTTGCCCCCGGGGGGGGGGGGGCAGAAAACGCCACTAGGCACCAGGGATTACTTTGGGGGGCATTTTTTTGTGTATGAAAGCGACCCCTTGGGCAAGGGTCGCTTCCTTGGGGGGCATTTAATTAGGAATGCTTTTCTGCCACCCCTGGGGGCAAATCGGCCTGTTTTTTCATCCGTTTTGCCCCCAGGGGGGGGGCAGAAAACGCCACTAGGCACCAGGGATTACTTTGGTGGCCATTATTTTTTTATGGAAGAGACCCCTTGGGCAAGGGTCGCTTCCTAGAGGGGGCATGTAATTAGGAATATTTTTCTGCCCCCTGGGGGCAAATCGGCCTGTTTTTTTGGCTGTTTTGCCCCCAGGGGGCAGAAAACACCACTAGGCACCAGGGATTAATCTGGGGGCCATTATTGTTGATGGAAGCGACCCCTTGGGCAAGGGTTGCTTCCTAAAGGGGGCATGTGTTTTGTAATGTTTTTTTGCCCCCCCTGGGGGCAAATCGGCCCATTTTTTCGGCCGTTTTGCCCCCGGGGGGGGGGCAGAAAACGCCATTAGCCATCAGGGTTTCCATTTGGGGGCATTTAAATGTACATGGAAGCGACCAAAGGGGAGCATTTTTTGTTGATGTTTTTCTGCCCGCCCCCCTAGGTGGCAGTCGGTCTTTTTTTTGTCCTTACTGCCCCCGGGTGGGGGGGCAGAATTCCCAGTAGGCACCAGGGATCTATTTTTTTTCCAGGGGGCGACAAATATCTGTCTGTTTTCTGCCCCACCTGGGAGATAGAGTGGCTTGGTGGAAAACCTCACCTAATCCCCATTTTTCTCAGCCCTATTTGAAGGCCCATGTGGCCGAATGATCATTTGGGTAGCGACATTGTGTGTTATAATTTTCATTGTCATATTGTTTGTGAAATGTAATAGTAATTTTTTATTTCTCTATTTTATTCTAGTTCAAGGCTTTTGCTGTTTACACTGTTCCAGGTTGCGGTTTTGTTACTGCTGGTTTTGCAGCTTGTGTTGTTGCATGTGCTTGGTAAGCAAATTTATTTCGTACTATTTACTGTAAATTAGATTAATTTCCCTACATGAATGTGTTTTTTGCAAATGGTGTAGTAATAGCAGTATGTTTGGCTTCTGTGTTTTGAGTGTCAAAATCTTTTTGCATTAGTGCTTGATGTGTACTTTGTTGTCTTATGAGTAATTGGTTTTGTTTTTTCTTTCTAGTGGGATATCGTTGATTTTTGCTGTGTCTCTGCAGAGTAGGTGCTGGTGAGTGTAGCTATCTTTGGTAAGAGTTATATTGTTTTTGAGTATATAGATCTTTGTGCTAAAGCCACACTTTGTTTACTACTTATTTTGCACAGTGTTGGTTGTTGTTGACTTGTTTGTGCAGTCTCCTTTCTTAGTAAGGATAATGGCTAGCCGCAGGATTACTGCTCAGCAGGTTGTTGGGATGCTTTTTGAGTGTTCCTCTGACCGTGGTTCAGAGACTGACTCTGATTCTGAGGCAGAGGTGGGAGGGGATGATTCAGGCAGTGAGTTTTCTCTCCACATGGAATCATCAGATGATGAAGCTTCTCTCAGTGCGGATGAAGTGCCTGTGTTAGAAGAGGACATTGATGTGCCGATAGTGCGGCAAGAGGCATCTGGGCTGCAGCGTGCAGCTGCAAGGCTTCACGTTGCTGTAGTGCGGCAAGAGGCATCTGGGGCTGCAAGGCTTCCCGTTGGTGTAGTGCGGCAAGAGGCATCTGGGGCTGCAAGGCTTCCCATCGGTGTAATGCGGCAAGAGGCATCTGGGCTGCAGGCTGGGGCTGCAAGGCTTCCTGTTGAAAGTGCTGACCTCTGGGTTGCCCCTGGCATGGTGCAGCCGGCATTGCCAGACTTTACTGGTGTTCCAGGGTGTAGAGTTAATACTGAGAACTTTTTGCCGATAAATTTTTTTCAGTTGTATGCCGAACAGTTTTTGAGGGACAACAGTGCCAGCCTTAAGCTCTATTCTAGAGCTACCCGGTGGACTCCCACAAATCTTGCAGAGATGAAGAAGTTCTTGGGATTAACTTTTTTGATGGGCTTGCTAAGGAAGCCATCAATGTCTTCATATTGGTCTACTAGTCCCTTGATGGCAACGGCTATATTTCCGGCAGTCATGAGTCGTGATAGGTATTTGCTTCTGCTTCGGATGCTGCATTTTGTCAATAATGGTTTAGCGTTGCCACGAGATCACCCTGATTGTGACCGTCTTTTTAAGATTCGGCCTGTCCTTGATCACTTTGTTGATCGATTTTCTGAGATCTATGCTCCAGGAAAAAAATAGCAGTGGATGAGTCTTTGGTGTTGTTCAAGGGGCGCTTGGTTTTTAGGCAATACATTCCTAGTAAGAGGGCACGCTATGGAATTAAGCTGTATATGCTGTGTGACAGTAGGACTGGATATGTCTCTAATTTCAGGGTGTACACCGGTAAGGAATCCAACATTAACTCCCCTGGTTGTCCGTCCACTTTTGGAGTGACTGAGAAAATTGTGTGGGAGCTTGGTAGAGGATTATTTAACAAAGGCCACCATTTATATGTAGATAACTTCTACACTGGTGTGCGGTTGTTCAGGGAATTGGCCAAAGTGGGCACTGTTGCTTGTGGCACAATCCGCTGTAACCGTAAAAGTTTCCCAAAAGAACTTGTTTGTCAAATGCTTGTGCAGGGACAGTGCAGTGCGTATGCGTTGCAGGAGCTTCTAGCTGTGAAGTTTTCAGACAGGAGAGATGTCTACATGCTGACTACCATCCATGATGAAAGCACTGCACCTGTGACTGTTTGGGGTCAGGTTGCTGAAGTGCGCAAACCTGTGTGCATTTTAGACTATAATAGGCACATGGGTGGTGTTGACAGAGTAGATCAGAGGTTGGAACCTTACACTGCTCTTCGTAAGGCTTACATTTGGTATAAGAAGTTGGCTATCCATCATTTCCACTTGGCAACCTTTAATGCTTTTGTTGTGTTCAAGGATTCTTGTCCTGAGTCAAAGATGACTTTTGCTAAGTTTCAAGAGTCTGTAATAGGCAGCCTTGTTTTAGTGGAACAGGCAAGTGTTCCTAGAGTTGGAGTGGTGAAGGATGTGGCTCGATTGAAAGATCGCCACTTTCCTGATTACATTCCTCCCACATCTTCAAAAGACTTTCCCACTAGGAGATGTAGAGTCTGTTGGCGAAGAGGTTTGCGGAAGGAGACTCGTCTTTTCTGCTCCGAGTGTCCTTCTAACCCTGGGCTTTGTGTGCCTGCTTGTTTTAGAGCGTACCACACGCAAAATAATTTTTGGGAGCATCCATGAGTGGTAAAGTGAACTGCCTGGTCTGTATTGTGTAAAAAAAATTATTCTATTTCAAGGTTGGCATTAGTGCAATGTATTTAGTTTCAGATTTTGTGTTAGTAGATTTGTATCTATTTGCAATTTGTTTGTGGTTTTTTTTTGTATAAAAAAATCCTAAATGTGATGGCGGTGTGTGTAGGCTGGCGCTTGGCTGGCGGTGTGCGTGGAGTGGCGCTTGGCTGGCGGTATGCGTGGAGTGGCGCTTGGCTGGCGGTGTGTGTGGAGTGGCGCTTGGCTGTCGGTGTGCGTGGAGTGGCGCTTGGCTGGCGGTGTGCGTGGAGTGGCGCTTGGCTGGCGGTGTGCGTGGACTGGCGCTTGGCTGGCGGTGTGCGTGGACTGGCGCTTGGCTGGCGGTGTGCGTGGACTGGCGCTTGGCTGGCGGTGTGCGTGGACTGGCGCTTGGCTGGCGGTGTGCGTGGACTGGCGCTGGCTGGCGGTGTGCGAGTAGTGACTTGCTGCTGGTCACTACACACACTGCTAGCTGAGCGCCACTCCACGCAAACCATCAGTTTGTGTAGTTGCTGTGTCAGGAATGTGGGCATGTGAAAGTGATGGGCCCTTGAATGGCGCTGTCTGCGGGTGTGAGTGTTGTAATGTGATGGGCCCGCGGCTGGCGGTGTGAATGTTTTGTATGTGTCACACGTATGAAAGGTGTATGAATGGCCTGTAAAGAGGTTGGTGCCTTGTCGTGGCTTTACAGCTCACGAGCTGTGAGTCAATGGTTCAGTTTCTCGTCCTTTCAATTATTAACAGTGCATTTCATTTTTGTGAAATCACTTGCTAATACAATTGTATATACTGAACCATCACTCACCCTCGTGCCAAATCCAACCAGTATGTGTGTGTGTGCTTGAGGATTAGATGGATGTGCAGTAATATTTGTCTTTTTTGTCTTTCTGAAGCAGGGTGTACCTTGTCCCTTTTTGTGAATGTTGTGATGTGTTGGTTTTGTACCTGGTGGTGTGAATGGTCTTGTGTGTATCACGTATGAAAGGTGTGTGAATGGCCTGTAAAGCGGTTGGGGCCTTGACGTGGCTTTACAGCTCACGAGCTGCGAGTCACTGGTTCGGTTTTTTGTCCATTTAATTATTGACAGTGCATTTCATTTTTGTGAAATCTCTTCTTAATAAAAATTATATATACTGAACCATCACTCGCCCTCGTGCCAAATCCAACCAGTATGTGTGTGTGTTTGAGGAATAGTTGGCTGTGCAGGAATCTTTGTCTTTTTAGTCTCTCTGCCAAGGTGTACATTCCATCTAAGAATAACCTACCAACTGTAGATAATGTCGTAAACCCATGGGAGTACATGGTGATGTCTCTCATGTGAATTTCAACAAGTTATTTTATCCACAATGTCCTGCAAACCTCAAAATGTCTGTCAGATTTTCCTTGCAATATTGTGCCAAAATTCTCACACTGCAGAAATAAACAACTAATTATGTCAAAACGATTTGGTTTTGCAAGGGGGGTCACCTGGGTTTTTGGCCCCGTGCACAGCGGCCAACTAGGGAAACCTACCAAACCCACACATTTCTGAAAACTAGACACCCGGGGGCTTTCAGGGAGGTATGGCTTGCGTGGATCCCCCACGTTTTCTTACCCAGAATCCCCTGCAAATCTGAAATTTTGCTGAAAAAATCACTTTGTTCACACATTTGTGTGTGGGAAAGTTGTGGCATCACCGGGCTGACACAAATTTCCTCCCACCCAGCATTCCCCCAGGTCTCCCGATAAAAATGGTACCTCACTTGCGTGGGTGGGTGAAGGACCCGCGACAGGCAAGGGCCCAAAACCTATTGAGGCGATATCAAAATTACCTACCACAAACCAACCTGGTTTTGCATGGGGGGTCCCATGAGTTTTTGGCCCGGGGCTCGGCAGCCATCTAGGGAAACCTACCAAACCCACACATTTCTGGAAAGTAGACACCCGGGGGATTCCAGCGAGATATGGGTTGCGTGGGTCCCCCATCATTCTCCTACCCAGAATCCCCTGCAAACCTCAAACTTTTGCCGAAAAATTCACTTTTTTCTCAAATTTCTGTGTGGGAAAGTTCTGGAATGTGCGTGGATCCACAAATTTCCTCCCACCCAGCATTCCCCCAGGTCTCCCGATAAAAATGGTACCTCACTTGTGTGGGTAGGCATAGTGGCTGCAACAGGAAATGGCCCAAATCGTACTGTGGAGACTTCAAAATTACCTACAGCAAAACTACCTGGTTTTGGGGGAGGGGGCACCTGAGATTTTGGCCCCGGGCTCGGCGGCCATCTTGGGAAAGTACAAAACCCAAACATTTCTGAAAACTAGACACCCTGGGGAGTCCAATGAGGTATGGCTTGCGTGGATCCCCCAACGTTTTCCTACCCAGAATGCCATGCAAACCTCAAATTTAGCTGAAAAACCACATTTTCCACATATTTTTGTGTGGAATCACCGTGCCGGCACAAATGTCCTACCACCCAGCGTTCCCCTTGTTCTCCCGAGTAAAATGATACCTCACTTGTGTGGGTGTCCAAAGCAGAATTGGCTAAAAACTTATTTTTTTTAAAATGTAGCGCTTAGAATTCTCGGTGCTATACTCTAAATCCCTATGTTTTGGGCTCTTCCTAGCCACAGGCCTTTAGCCCACCTACACAAGTAAGGTATCATTTTACTCGGGTTTCCCCTGGGTGTCTGGTTTTCAAAAATGTATAGGTTTGCTAGGTTTCCCTAGGTGCCGGCAGTGCTAGGGTTCAAAAACTACAGCTAGGCACTTTGCCAAAAAAGAGTCATTTTTCACTGCAAAATTGAGGTGTGACCACGTTGCGTTTTGCGCCGTTTCCTGTCGTGGGCACTAGGCTGATCCACACAAGTGAGGTACCATTTTTCTCGGAAGACTTTGGGGAACGCGGGGTGGGTGGAAATTTGTGGATCCACGCAGATTCCAGAACTTTCCACCACAGAAATGTGGGGAAAATGTGGTTTTTTGGACAATTTTTTAGGTTTGCAAGGGATTCTGGGTAACAGAACCTGGTGGGAGGCAGTCAAGTCACCCCCATCCTGGATTCCCCTGGGTGTCTAGTTTTCAAAAATGTATAGGTTTGCTAGGTTTCCCTAGGTGCCGGCAGTGCTAGGGTTCAAAAACTACAGCTAGGCACTTTGCCAAAAAAGAGTCATTTTTCACTGCAAAATTGAGGTGTGACCACGTTGCGTTTTGCGCCGTTTCCTGTCGCGGGCACTAGGCTGACCCACACAAGTGAGGTACCATTTTTCTCGGAAGACTTTGGGGAACGCAGGGTGGGTGGAAATTTGTGGATCCACGCAGATTCCAGAACTTTCCACCACAGAAATGTGGGGAAAATGTGTTTTTTTGGACAATTTTTTAGGTTTGCAAGGGATTCTGGGTAACAGAACCTGGTGGGAGGCAGTCAAGTCACCCCATCCTGGATTCCACTGGGTGTCTAGTTTTCAAAAATGTATAGATTAGCTAGGTTTCCCTAGGTGCCGGCATGGCTAGGGTTCAAAAACTACAGCTAGGCACCTTGCCAAAAAAGAGTCATTTTTCACTGCAAAATTGAGGTGTGACCATGTTGCGTTTTGCGCCATTTCCTGTCGCGGGCACTAGGCTGACCCACACAAGTGAGGTACCATTTTTCTCGGAAGACTTTGGGGAACGCGGGGTGGGTTGAAATTTGTGGATCCACGGAGATTCCAGAACTTTCCACCACAGAAATGTGGGGAAAATGTGTTTTTTTTGACAATTGTTTAGGTTTGCAAGGGATTCTGGGTAACAGAACCTGGTGGGAGGCAGTCAAGTCACCCCATCCTGGATTCCCCTGGGTGTCTAGTTTTCAAAAATGTATAGGTTTGCTAGGTTTCCCTAGGTGCCGGCAGTGCTAGGGTTCAAAAACTACACCTAGGCACTTTGCCAAAAAAGAGTCATTTTTCACTGCAAAATTGAGGTGTGACCATGTTGCGTTTTGCGCCATTTCCTGTTGCGGGCACTAGGCTGACCCACACAAGTGAGGTACCATTTGTCTCGGAAGACTTTGGGGAACGCGGGGTGGGTTGAAATTTGTGGATCCACGCAGATTCCAGAACTTTCCACCACAGAAATGTGGGGAAAATGTGTTTTTTTTTACAATTGTTTAGGTTTGCAAGGGATTCTGGGTAACAGAACCTGGTGGGAGGCAGTCAAGTCACCTCATCCTGGATTCCCCTGGGTGTCTAGTTTCCAAAAATGTATAGGTTTGCTAGGTTTCCCTAGGTGCCGGCAGTGCTAGGGTTCAAAAACTACAGCTAGGCACTTTGCCAAAAAAGAGTCATTTTTCACTGCAGAATTGAGGTGTGTGACCATGTTGTGTTTTGCGCCATTTCCTGTCGCGGTCACTAGGCTGACCCACACAAGTGAGGTACCATTTTTCTCTGAAGACTTTGGGGAACGCGGGGTGGGTTGAAATTTGTGGATCCACGCAGATTCCAGAACTTTCCACCACAGAAATGTGGGGAAAATGTGTTTCTTTTGACAATTTTTTAGGTTTGCTTTTTTTTTTTTTTTAAATATTTTTATTGCGTGAGAAAACAAATTTTATACAAAGACAGTTCGAGCTTCTACAGGAAAACTCGCGCAAATTTTTGACAGTTTCCCCCCCCCCCCCGCCCCAATCACTGATCAAAAACACTTTACCTGATGAGTTTTTAAAACCTAAGGTCTAAGACATCTTTATCCAACATCCTTCTCTTGTCAATTTTGGTAGTTCTTTAACAAAATCTCTTCCTTCACAATTCAATTATTCTTCTTAATTTGACTTACGTATACATATTTTGCATATATTGCATTAAACATTACACATTACACTCCATACCTTTTTACACATCATCTACAGATTTAAAAGACCCAAAATGCATATTTTATCCAATCATCAAGTAAAAATCAAAAGAAGGGATAGCACTACATAAAACTCCATTATCTAACCTCCTACCCTATCCTTCTTCTTGCTCTAAAGTGCTAGTGCGTACAATTAATCTTATTAAATTCATTTTGTTCAGTCCCCCGTATTTGTGCATTATCAGCTTAATTTGATAAAGTGCAAGTGCCATGTTCCGAAGAACAAATGTGTAAATGTGCAAATGTGCAAAGGAGAAGAACATTTATTATAACAGCCTTATTGTTAAGGTGCATTATTTTGATATATATTTCTAAGTTCTTAATGCGCTTTTTATAATTCTCAGCCATAATTTCACTTGTCCCCTTATCCATACATCAGTTTCTAGCAGCCCGGTTGGTAAAATAGAGCATAGAGTACATATATCGTCATGATACTTGATCCAAGGATGAAGAGGGGGCTATTCCTCCACTTGCTCCCTCCAAGTAGTAAAATGTTCCCAGATTTTCCCTCCTCTCTTTCTTGCTTTAATACCCCGCCGATCATATATGGCTTTCTCGAGGCTGTAAGTTTTCAATAACCGAGCTAACCACTGGTGAAAGGTCGGTGGCTTAGGGTCTATCCATGCTGATGCAATAATAATTCGATACACTGCCATAGCTATACACATTAAGGCCCCACCATCTTCTAGCCCCAGATTGTGTATTCCAAGCATTATTACCTGGGGAGTAATTTCCACCTGTATCTGTAGCTTTTCCTGTAGGAAGAGTTCGATTTCTCGAATGAGCGGGGAGAGTTCCCGGCATGTGGCGAACATATGTATCGAATCTGCTTTATATAACGCACATCTTGGACAATGCGTGCCTTTCCCTTCTCCCCATTTGGCAATCCGATATGGCGTATAGTATAGTTCAAAACACGTTTTATAAAATTGCACCTGAAGATTGGCTGGCATTAAAATCTCTAATGAATTAAGATATGCTTCCTGGAAATCACCATCTGTTATTCCCAGCGACTCTTGCCACTTTACTGAACATTTTCCCAGATCATCTTTCATAAAGGTGTTTAATAATACATACATTTGTCCAATCTTTGGTACTTCAGGTTGTTTTAGTTTCTCCACCAATTCACAACTTTCGTATTTCGGCATCCCTCCAGCCTTTTTTAACAGAAAATCCCTCAACTGTAGGTATTTAAAAAATCCCTATTAGATAGTGCGAATTCCTCTTTTATTGCCTCAAATGATTTTAACCCTTCGGATGTAAATAGGCTTCCAACCTGTATAATTCCGGAATCTATCCATTTCTGAAAGTATTGGTCCTTTAAAATCTCGGGTAGCTCTACATTCTGCACAAATGGTGTATAATAGTTTACTTTTGCTAGTCCTACCAGCCGTCGTACTGCCGACCAAACCCTAAAAGCCGCCATGAGAGTCTTGAAACGCACTCTTTTGTAGTATCGGTAATTCACCTGGCGCCATAGGCACCCTCTTACATCATGTGAATTAACATAGGTATATGGATAACTCCAGTTTGACCTTTCAACCCCTGGATATGCATTCAACAATGGTATATAATGTATAATGGAAGCTGCCCACCAGTATATTCTAAGGTTGGGTAACGCCAGCCCTCCCCGTTCCTTAGATAGGTACAAAAATTTTATCGCCCTTCTGGGTTTAGTGTAGGCCCATATAAACTGTGAAAAGATGCTCTCAAATTTTTTAAACCAAAAACTCGAGAAGATCAGGGGAATTGTTCTTAAAAAATATAAAACCTTAGGGAAACAAATCATCTTAATTATATTTACTCGTCCAATCAGGGTAAGATGTAGATTGTCCATTCTCTATAGTGATTTTTTCATTTCATCTGCGCATGGTTCGAGATTTTCTTTAACTATCTCATCAATCTCAGCTTTAATCACAACTCCCAAGTATGTTGTTTTTTTAACAACTCTCTTATCAGTGCATGGGGCAAAATTGTTCACAACTATTTGTGTTTTATCCCTATTCAGGGCATAGCCAGATATAGAACCAAATCTTTGGGCCTCGATTTTAATTGCATTCATAGCCATGTCAGGTTGTGAAGTAATTACCACAACGTCGTCAGCATAAGCTAAAACTTTTCTGCGGGGCCAGTATCAAATAAAGGGGGAATATTCGGTGCATGTTCCAGATGTTTCAAGAAGGGGTCGATATAGATGGCAAACAATAAGGGTGAGCAGGGGCACCCCTGCCTTGTACCTCTGGTTATTTTAATTACCTCTGTTAAACCCCCATTCACTAACACTCTTGCCTCTGGATATTTGTACAGGGCTTTTACTGCTCGAATAAACTGCTCACCAATTCCTTTCCAGGACATAGTGGCCCACAAGAATTGCCAGGAGACCCTATCGAACGCCTTCTCAGCGTCCAGAAAAATAGCGGCCATAGGGTCTCCTGCTACTTGTTTCACATCAAAGAGTGTAATGATTTTCCGGACATGCTCAATAGTGCTTCTACCGGGGACAAACCCATGTTGCTTCTGTGAAACAATCCTGTGGATCACCAATGCCAGGCGAGAGGCCAACACTTTAGAGTAAATCTTCGCATCCCCATTAATAAGGGTAATTGGCCTATAAGACCCTAACTCATCCATAGGTTTATTTTTTTTAGGGAAAATTACGATCTTTGCCATCCCCCAGGAGGAAGGTGGATCCGCCCCTCTATTATTTGTACAAACAGATCCATCATAGTATCCTTTAACTGCTCATGGAAGACCTTGTAAAACTCGGTAGGGATCAGATCTGGCCCCGTCGCTTTACCCTTTGGTAAATCAGCAAGAGCTTTTACAATTTCCTCCCATTCTAATACTTGATCTAACTGATCCCTTTCTTCTCCCGTCAAGAGATCCTCCGCAAGGGAAGTTAAATATTGCTCTATTTGTTCTGCCCTACATGCGCACCCCTCCGGATTTTCTGTATAAAGGGTCCGATAAAAGGTATAAAATGCAGTTCGGATTTCCCCAGCGTTCATTCTCAATCCCTCAACAGGGTCTTTAATTGCCTTTATCTCATTCCGGGTAACTTCCTGCCTTGTTCTTACTGCAAGGAAGTGCCCCACCCTTTCACTACATTCATACATCTCTTCATGGTGGGTTGTAGCCTTATCCACAGCTTTTTTTAGTAGTGTCTCACCTATCAAAGATTTGCTTATTGCCACCCCTAGACTAGCAGTTTCTATATCTCCCTTCTGTTGTATGACCTTAACTAGATTACATTCGGCTTGCATCAACCCATTTTGCAGTTTCTGCATTTCAGCTTTCTCAATTTTATTTTTCCTCCATGCAAATTGAATTGTTTCCCTCGTACCCCGGCTTTTAATGTATCCCATACCGTATTCAGGGCGGCTGACCCAAGATTCCTTCCCAGAAAATCCGGAATCCACTTCCTCATATGCTCTAAGTACATATCATCCACCAATAACGCTCTTTCAAATGACCATGATGAACATGGTTTTGCCTTATTGGCCCAGCCCTGTAGCTCCAGCACTAATGGGCTGTGATCGGAAAGGTATCTAGGTGCTTTTTCGATTGTACTTTTCTGTCTAATTGTATGTGAAACAAAAAAATAATCCAATCTCACATGTTTCCTGTGGGGCGCGGAATAATATGTATACCCATGGTCTTGCGGTCTTAATTCTCCCCAGACATCACACAACCCATGCTCCTGACACATATTGCATAAAGCCTGATAAACTTTGGGCTTTTTACCAGTGTATGGTTCCCCCAATTTCCAGTCGCTATAGAGATTGATATTAAAATCACCGCACACCACTATAGGTAGTTCCCAATGCGCCAATTCAGTTGAGATCCATTCCAATAAGGCTGGGTCATCAATATTGCTCCCATATAGGGAGCATAACGTAAATTTTGGAAGGTCGGGCGTGCTACAACTAGCTATGACCCACCGCCCAGCTGTGTCTACCTTTACTGTTAAGAACTGGATGATTTTATTTCGGACTAAAATTGCAACCCCCGATTACGTGTACCCTGTGTCGTTGCTCCTACAACACTATATCCCAAATGTTTTAACAAATCTTTTTGACTGCCTTCCACATGGGTCTCTTGGAGACAAACAATGTCAGCTTGTAATAATCTCAACCCTTGCGAGACCATTTGCCTTTTCTTTCTATCGTTCAACCCACAGATATTTAATGATCCAATCCTTAATTTATTCATATATATATATATATTAATGTCAAGACCATAGGAGACCATACAGTAAGAACTTGTTTGTTTCATTTTTTTCCTTTCTCTACCTGAGTCCTCGTGTGTCCTCCCTAACCCAGGTGCCCATTCCTCATCAGCCTTTTGACCACCCCTTCCCTCCCCCCTCCCTCCCCCCATCTCCCCCCATCCCCGCACACTCCTCCCCCTCCCCCCAAAAACCTAGGCAATCAGGCGAAGCCTGAATGATGTGCGTTTGATGAACTGCCCCGCCATCCCCCTGTGTTAGAAATACAGAACCAAAGATATTCAAGCGGCTTTTCATCTCCCCATTCAGCCATAGCCTCAGGAATTTACTGGCCTCCCGTCTTCGTGCTCTCCACCCCTTTGCCAAGCTTAATAATCTCATTTAGATACCCCTGGGCCAGAATTTCTGTAGCAAACACTCGAATAGTACCCCTGTATTTTACTTTGAGCCTGGCCGGGTTCTGTATGAACACCTCAGCCCCTGCTTTCTGAAAAGGTGCAATCAGTTGCCGGAGCCTCCACCGTCGTTCCACCGTCGCATGGGCGAAATCTGGTTTAGTGAAGAAGGAGACCCCATCATGCGTCTTTGGGGAGTTAGGTCGAGCTTGATCATACACCAATTGGCGCAGTAAAAAGTTACCAAAAAACACTAAAAAGGCCCTTGGTCGGTTTTGGGGCTGCTTCCTCATCATTAGGGGTACTCGGTGGGCTCTTTGTATCTCATTATTCCAGTCCAATTGGACTTGATCCGGAAAAGTATTCTTCAGCAAGTTCACAATATATAGTCTTGGATTGCTACCCTCCGCCCCTTCCGGGACCCCCAAAAATCGCAGGTTATTTCTCCTCTGTCTATTTTCTTGCTCCTCGAGCTTGAGCATAACATCGGGCATAGTTCCACTCTGTCCTGCGTTCTGCTCCTTTAATACCTCAACTTCCCCTTCAAGAGCCTCCATCCGTGTTTCCACCATTGTCAGCTTTTCCGCAAAATCCCCACATGTTTTATTTAATTTCCTGATTCCGGCTTGTACTTTTTTATTGGCAATTCTGGCCCTGCGACCATCCGCCCTTACTTCCTCCTGCATCTGCTGGATTGAGCTTAGAATTGTAGATAGTGAAGGCTCAGCCATCTCATTCGCACCCTCCATTGCCTCCTCGGCCTGAAATGATTGCGTATCAGAATAGTCCCACTTGAGTTGTCTCCCCACTTGCCATCTCTGACCTTCTTTCCTTCTATGGCCTCCTAGACTCTTTTTCCTCTGAATTGTTTGTAGGTGGTCTCCTGATGCGGAGTCATCTGTTTCCAGGCCCCCTTCGCTACTGTTCGAGGAGATATCCTCTTTTCCAGAGGGATCGGATTCGTCAGTGAGAGAGAAGAATTTATCCCCCACCCCGTCGGGCGAAGACTCCTCTCTGTTCTGATGCCACACTCTCACCGCTCCTTTATTTCCCAGATTTTCTTTCAAGCCCTGATCACTGATTGCAGGCTTTTGCGGCAGCGTTTCACGATTTGGGGTGGCTATTTTGTCTTCATTTTTATTTATTAGATTTATACCATCTTGGTGGTCATTAGCCCTCTCTACGTTGCCGGCAGCACTTACACCCTCCTCTGGGCCAGGGGGCGAAATCTCCGTAGATAGGTTGGTTCCTTTCAGGCCTGTTTCTTCAGTGCTCACCTCCCCACAGTGCACACTCTCTATCCCAGATATTGACTCAGACCGCTCCTTACTTGTAGTCTCTGGTGCAGGCCGATTCCCAAACATTGCGGTGAGAGTGGGCTGCGCAGGGTCATCCTCAGCCCGCCAACCTGGTTTCCCCAGTATTTTCTTCGTTCCTTGGTCTTTCTTGGCTCCTCTGCCCGTCGCAGTCCGTTGTTTGGTTTCGCTAGTGCTCCCGCTCCTGTTTGCCTCGTTCATGCCGGGTAATGCCGCGGGTGCCATGGGTGCAGAGCCGCCCCCTGTAGAGCCACCGACTCCCACGCGAGCCTTAATAGCTTTGCCACTCCTAGCAGCCATGGTCCGTGAAACTTTCCTCTGCGTCCGTCGGGAAGATCCGGCACTTTCGCGGCATACACAAGTCTCTGTTAGCCGCAGTTCAATCAACCGGCGAAGGACGTCCACAGTATCACACGCAGACTCCAACCTTCGGGTGACCAGTCCAACCAGCCGCTGACCGATGCGCCAATCCATTCAGGGAGGATAGCGGGAACGGAGCAGCTAACCAGACGCCATCTTGCCTATTTTTTAGGTTTGCAAGGGATTCTGGGTAACAGAACCTGGTGGGAGGCAGTCAAGTCACCCCATCCTGGATTCCCCTGGGTGTCTAGTTTTCAAAAATGTATAGGTTTGCTAGGTTTCCCTAGGTGCCGGCAGAGCTAGGGTTAAAAAACTACAGCTAAGCACTTTGCCAAAAAAAAGAGTCATTTTTCACTGCGAAATTGAGGTGTGACCACGTTGCGTTTTGCGCCGTTTCCTGTTGCGGGCACTAGGCTGACCCACACAAGTGAGGTACCATTTTTATCGGGAGACTTAGGGTAATTCAGATTTGTAAAGTAACTGTTATTACCTATTCACTTTTGATGCATTTCTGCCTTCCAAATGAAAGACATTGTGTAAAAAAGAAGTCATTTTGAAAAATGACCGATAATTCTCATGCTAGTATGAGTATTCCCAATTTTGAGAATGTGCAAATATCTACTGTTTCTAAACTCTATAATTTGTTCCCATTTCAGAAATACATAGGTGTCTTTCATACCGATTTTTCCATGTATACATTTTCCCACAATAATTGCTATATACCCGGTACATAATAAAAAGCCATTGCAAATTGCTGCTCAGTTTTTGACTCTGGGTTCGTCTGGTTCTTGGTAAACCTACAAGTCCTATATATCCCCACAACCGGTAAGGTCCAGCGGATGTAACGGTATATTGCTTTCAAAGAGCTGTCATAATTAAAAGAAGTTACAGGTGAAAACGTTGACGCAAGAGGCTGTTTTTTTCAACTAATTTTCAATTTTTCCTATATTTAACTGTTAGTTTCTATAAAGAAACCTTGATGGATCTACACAAATGACCCCTTGCTGAATTTAGAATTTTGTCTACTTTTCTAAAATGTATAGCTTTCCAGGATCCATTATTGCTTTCACACCCATTTCTACCATTAACTGAAAGGAGGTTGAAAACACAAAAAATAGCAAAAATAGGCTATGTCCCAGAAAAATGCCAAAACTGTGTAAAAAATGTTGGTTTTCTGACAAAAGTCTGCTTGTCCCTGAAAGCTGGGAAGATGGTGATTTCAGCACCACAACCCCTTTTTTGATGCCATTTGCAGGGAAAAAACCAGATGCTTTCACCTGTAGCCCTTTTTTCGCATTTTTCCCCCAAAAAACAAAATTTAGCTGTATTTTGGCTAATTTCTGGGTCCCCTCCAGGGGAATCCACTAACCCTGGGTACCTTAAGAATCCCCATGATGTTGGAAAAAAAGGACGCAAATTTGGCATGGATATCTTATGTGGTCAAAAAGTTACAGGGCCCTAAGCTCGCACTACCCCAAATAGCCAAAAAAAGGCTTAGCACAGGAGGGGAAAAGGCCTAGCAGCGAAGGGGTTAAGAAACTATGCTTTTGAATACTGTACAAATTAGATTTTCAGCAGAGTAACTTTAAATTTTAAAGCTCCAAGTGGACAAGAATCACAGATGAGGTCATCAGCCAGTCGTGGCTCTTTAGCCAGCAGCCCTTTGCATACGGGTACTTGTAGTTATACATTTTCTACTATAGGCATGGACTTTGAAATCCAGGCATGCAAAGTACAGTGGGACAAAAATCCAGAAAGTCCTGAAGGGCCTACAATTGACATGTGGCCGCTTGACAGCTAGGAGCGTAACAGCTCTAGGTATGAATCTGGGTCCAGGATGACAGAAGGATGATGGCTCTCAAAGAACGCAATCTGTGGAACTCAGCAGACAGTTGTAAGTTCTGTGCACATCACTGGTGAGGCCTCATCTGCAGTATTAGGCCCAGTCATACAGGTCACATCTAACAAACAATGCAAAATTATCAACGGGCCAGTCAGGGACATATTCAGACACCCTCATTCAGGGGGACACAGACGTTCAAGAACCAATAAAACAACGAGGAAACAGGCCTACCCCATCCACACACTCAGGGTCTGTAATTACATCCCTGTATCCATTAGGACCACCCCAAGTATGCTTCAAGTTAGGAAGGAGCTGAAGATGCATATCTTTAAATAACACTACATCACAACACAGTGAAGACTCCACCTCCTATTGCAGAACCCAGGATCTCCCACCCAGATTCACTTTCTGGTTGGATCTCTGCCTTAGACCATGTAAAGCACTCCATTGCCTTTCAACTACGTGTGCACTTTACAAATACAGTTAATAAGAACAGCCGCTGTCCGTACAGCTAAGAGCAGAGGGGCCGGATAGGAGGGGGGATTTCGACAGACGACGATGAGAAAAAATGAATTATTTATTTAATTTTCCCTCGTGGTCGTCTGTCAAATCCCCCCCCCCCAACCTGGCCCCACCAGTCTTATCTGCACGCGCCACGGCTGAATGTGAATATGATGGCACGGAGTTCAAGCAACAAGTCCTGCCTATGGAGGCTCTTTATTCTTGCATACCCTGGGAGGGTACGTGGGGGGAGGCATGAATGAGAAATAGCAGAAGCTGTACACAGTGCAGTTGGCAAGCATTCTTTAGTAGTGGAACCCTCCGACAATTACAGACAAGAGACTGATAGGTGGTGATGCTCTGAAGCAGCATTCACTCTGATGAAAATAGTAATGCAAGTACCCCAGCAGAAGTAACAAGGATTGGAAAAGATACATTAAAATGGACTTGGATTTATGCCAGAGTCAGTTGTGCTGAGTAAGAACAGTTAACTTGGGAGACTGTTTTGGGTAGAAAGGGGGCAGGGACTTTGAGATGAGGTTGACCATGTGGCCCTTATTTTTGGTCATATATAATGTTTCTGTGCTACGTCATGGGGAAGGGAGAAGGTGGGGGTCCTTGTGTCTTACAGAAAGGAGAGTAAAATGGTGTATATGCTCTTTAGGCAGGAGATAAAATGCAGAAAGGGTCAACTAGCCACTCTTGCATTTCCTTTGTGGGCTGCAAGCTAATGATGCTTAATTTAAGCTGGTGTCTGCAGGTGAGGCCCAACTGCATTCTTTTTAGAGACCAGTACATTTTTTAAACCATCAGACTGTAAAACCGAACAAGAGCGAGAAAGGCATCAAGGGGTGTGGGCAGAAGGAGGAAGGGAAATATGGAAAACAGAGAAAAGGGAGAAAGCAAAGTTGAGAAAGAACCTGCAAGAGTGAGATAATGTGGAGGGAGAGTATGTTGGTGGATGAAGGAGCCAGGAGTTGAAATCAAATAGACAGCCTTGGTATTCAGCAACCCAGCTCCGCCACGGATTACCTCACTACCACCCTTTAATAGTGTCGCTCAAGTCTCCATAACCACTCTCTCAGATGCATTTAATTAGTTATATAACGCCACTCATACCAGTGCAGGGTGTCAGCACTTTACATCACACACTACACAGAGGTAATCAATTATAGTGTGTAAATCTGTGTATAGGAAATGTTACATAAAACTACAAGGTGTAGGAGTCACATGTCATCCATACTTGTAGACAGTATAGTTCAAGAGTGCTTGGTCTGGATGTTGGAAAGTGGGTTATTAGTAGGGGCAAATGTATATCTGTCCCCGGCAATAAGGCCACTACCTAAATATATGGCTCAGTGCCGGTCTTAGAAAATTATTCCCATGCTCAACCCTTGGTAGCTTGGCTGTGAGCAGGCCGGCTTAACTTCAAAGACAGGTATGTAAAGCATTTAAAAACACCAATTCAGTACAAAATTAAGACACAACACACAATAAAAATCCAACACCAATTTATAAAAATAAGAAATATTTTTATCTTTAAAATGAAAAAAATCTAATGTAGGGAACTGGGGATATGACTTTTTAAAGATTTAGCACTATATAGCACATAGAAACCTATAGCGCCTATTGGTACATCTGGTCACGCTAGACCTGCTCAAAGTCAAAGTTTCAAGCCGACTGCGATGAAGCCCTGCGCCGCTACTCCTTGCGGTAGGTCTCGGTCAAAGTTTTTACCTTCTGACTTAGAAACTTTTCTGGAGCTTTTCTTCCCGGGGTCCCTTGAAGCTCTCAGCCAGTCCTGATTCGGTGAGGGCTTGCCGGCTTGCCTTGCGACGAGCTACCGGTCAAACTTATGGAAGTCCAACCTCCGGAGCTTTCCAGCGGGACGAGCCAAGGATCCAGGCCAGCACACAGTTGATGGTGGCTGGCTTGGCTCTCATGGTTGGTCCCAGTCACCTTTTCTATGTTCAGAATTAGAAACTTTTACTGAGCTTTTTCTTGCGGGTCCCTTGATGCTCTTCACTAGGCGGATTCGGTGAGGGTTCGCCGGCTTGGGTTTCCGCCTACGCCCGGTCAAACTCTGGAAGTCGGACCCCTGGAGCTTTTCAGCAGGAGAAACCTGGACGGCAGGCCAACTCATGGTTGAGTGTTGCCGGCTTGGCTGGCCAGGTCGAGTCGGTCCACTTATGGAGCTTTTTTCCAAAGTTGCTCCAAACTTCTCCAGAACCTCTGGAACTTCATCCTGAAGTTCCCCAAAGGGTCTCAAAGTGTCCAAAGCTTACTCCAAGGGTCTGGAATCTCCAAGATGGTCCTTGAAAGGGACTTCAGTTCCCACAATCCACTTGGACAAAACCCTTACAAATTCACTGGTAGTTCTCCAGGCTAGGGATTCTTGGTGGTGGTGGTCCAGGTGAGCTCTGTTAACCTTAAGGTTGCAGGGAGTCCACTCTTTAGTCCTTTTGAAACAAGGTAGTCCACAGGGCTGTAATTCCAGATTGTGCAACAGGCGCAATCTCCAGAGTCCAGGGCCTGGTTTGTGCAAATCAAACTCCTCAGCAGGGACCCTTCTTCTCTCAAGTTTCAAGCAGCATCATCTGAGAGGCTCTGTCCCTCTCAGATACTTATTCCAAGTTCTCTGGGTCAAGAAGGAGGTCACTCCTGTCCAATGAGATGCAGGACAACGCTCCAGGGTATGACCACATCCTCTAAAGTGTGGCATTTGTTTCTCCCAGAGAGCACAATTTCTCCAAAATTCATCATGGCTGATTTTCCAGCAGAGGGAGCAGAGCTAACTATACCAGCCTATAGTATGGTTTCATCTACATAGGTCCACTCCCCTTACATCTGGGAATTCCTCCTTAATCCCCCCATCCGGCTGTGGGGCAGGGGTGAGAGGTGTAAATGAAAGTGATTTCTCCAGCTTGTCTCCTCCTTCCCTTGAAGAGCATTATTTACTACCCCTCCCCCTGGCTCTGGCATTCCTATGCCCAGCAACCTCTCCTCCCAGAAAGGCTTCCTAACCCCAGTGGTCATTTATCACCTCTTCAAACTGCCAGGCTAATCCACTTACCTCTGATCAATCAAAGCAGAGCACTAGAGGGCTGAATTGTGTCTTACAGACAAGAAAGTCTTATAACTTCTTGTCTGTACATTTTAGAATAAATTCAACAATACCAGATTGTTGCATTTATCATTGACATTCTTCTGAGTCCTTTAATCCTAGTTTTATGGCTTTCCTTTCTCCAGTTATTAATTAATAACCTCTTGCAATGTTAACCTATGAGCTGGGGATCTGCAATGGAAAAATGAACTGGCCAATTTCTCCAATACCAGGGCCTATATAAGGACCCTGCTTTTACCTACAGGACCCCCCACCCCTGGAACACCTAGGAAAGACTTTAGGGGTTCTGATTCTATCAAAATATTGCAGATCCTCACTTCACAGTGCTCCTAGCACAAAAGTCGATTTTGGGAAGCACTTTACTACAATGTGGGCAGTGAAATGTGCAATTTCACTAAACCCTGGGCATATAAAACTCATTTTATAAGGGTCTTCCTTATAGATACCTGACCCCCCACCCCTGGGACACCAAGGGGAAACCCTGGGGGAACCTAATATGCTCCAACATTGTATTTTATCAATTTGTAAGTGCCCCAAACACAAAAGTCGAGTTTGGGCACAATTTGCATTTTAAAAGCAGTCCTGCAACACAGGGCTGATTTTAAACTGACCTCAGCCTTCAGCCATTCACATGTGCAAGTGCAGAAATCTGCTGGCCTTTAAACTGCCATGCCCTATTATATACTAGGGACTTAAAGGTAGTTCTAATCCCCCTGCCCTATTATGTACTAGGGCCTTATAGGAGAGGTCATGCCAATCATAGGGGTACCCTAACCCATAGTGCACCCTAGTGTATGTAGGTGTTTTCGCTGTATTTTTAAGTGTCTCTTTCAGCATAGCACTGGCCCTGGGCCTGGTTAGGCAGAGCCCAGGGTCAGTCAGGTACCATCAGTACCGGTCAGCATAAAGTTGGGGGGTGCCTAGGGCACAGGATGGCTTTTCAACACTAGAGAAGCACAAACTCAGAACTTAAAACATAACACCATGGTTGGGGGGGTCTCTTTAATAATCAGAATTGATTTCTGTCCTAATGAACCCATTTTCCAACATTAGGATAATGAAAGACTGGGGAAAAATCATAACGCTCTAATCTAAACCTTGCAGTTTTCATGCAGCTCTTTGATGACGGTTAATAGCTCACTGTTCAATGTTAGGACTTTAACTTATAAATTGCAAGTAACAAAAGAATCTCTCAGACAAAAGCAGTAGCTCGCTGACCTATTTACATTATATGCATTTTGTGATCTGCGTGGTGCACGTTCTTTGCAGCAGGCATATTAACCCACTGTGGCTACCTTACCATGAGTCAAAACTTCCACTAGACAAACCTCCGATCTCTCTCAATAAAGAACATTAATCACCAAAGTTATCTACACATTTTTATTGTTGCCTGAAAATTGCTGGAGACCAGGAATGCAGCAGCAGGTACTTTTGAAACCATAATACACTTGCAAACACGACGCCCCCACCCGAAGTCAGCGACCTTTGTTTGCTTGGTGCATGAAGATGCAAGATTAATATACATTTTTTTTAAACATTTGGTCTAATTACTATGTGAATGTAAATAACAATAAAGCATACATGCAAACTGTGACTACATGCCTGCTTTTCTCAATATTTCACTTCAAAACTATGCGATTGTATTTGTTTAACGGGCGGTGATTTGTATAGAGTCACGGGAAAGTCCACAAGGTTGTCCCTGTCCCCCCAGAATTTTAGTGTCTCCTACGCCCCTGCAAATTATGGTATGTTGGCTCCCACTCCCGGCATAATTTTGGCTATCTCTGGCATACTATTGGCATCATTGCCATGATAGTTACTACCTATGGCTTGTTATCCATCATAAGAAAGGGCATCATATTTGTAGTAGTCTCTCCACGATTTCCTGATTGTCTTTGATCACTTTTAGTGCATTGATTCTATGAAGCTGCTAAACGGTGTCACAGCATATATATACGTTCCCCCCAAAGCATGTACTGTACCTTGGTTTCACCAAATTAGCTTATTTTTTTGGGAACATTCTCTTCTACAGTGACTCCAGCAAATTCAAAATACAGCAGGGCATCTGATGTTTAACCTTCCTGGTCGGTCTTCCAGCTTCCCTTATCTCCTTATCGTCAATTGGCTTCCAGTCACAAAGTTGATTATCTTTAAAGCTCTTTGTTTGTGCTACAAGGCCTTCTATCATTCTGGGCTAAACTATTTGCAATACAAGCTCATTCACTAGCCCTTTGCTTGATAACTCAGCTATTTATCAGCCTTTCTTGTTGTTGGTTCATGAATCTTGTGTTCTTGTTTTGACACCCATGCCATTTCTGTCTTAGCAGCTAAGCACTAGAACTCTCTCCATATTAGTCTTTGGGCTACCACTCGTCTGTTTGCCTTCCACAAACAACAGAAAGCCTGACCTTTTTTTTTTTACTAATTATGGCCTTGGCTCTAGGTATTACTGTTTGGTGAATAAACTTTCCAGTAAGGCGATGATAAGTTGCTGCAGAAATTGCATTACTGGTGTGGAAGTTAAATGACATTTAGGAAAAGTACAGTGTCATTTTGGGAATCCTAATTTTATAGGTGTTGTTGAGTGCCCTGACCAAGCCCAAAGTGCAAGGAGTGAAGGTTTAAATATCACAAACTGTAATGTGCCAGTGGGTTATGGTTATGGTTGTTTTCATCAGGCGTGAATGAAATTGAGTATTTTTGGTGAAATTTCAGAAAATTCCATGAAAATTTTATTAAATTACATGAAACTATTACGATATCTCTCATGACTTTTTTTTTAAGATGAGCATGCAACGCTTGTATAGGAGTATCACAATATATTGAAAGGAAGCTAGTTCCAGAAGAAAATGACTAAGTGAGACATTTTCTATCCAGTCTCCTTCTGGTATCTCGCAAAGGTATCTATGTGAGGTGGTGTCTTACTTAAAAAATGTTATCCACAATTTCAGAAATTGAAATTCTGGAATTTCCCTAATTTTACCAATGTATTTACATTTTTTTACAGGCCTATTTTTCATGTGGTACTACACATCCTTACATTTTCCCTCAATGAAACTCAGTCTTAATCACTCTGTTTCGAGCTTAAGGAGTGGAATCTAGTCTAGCCATTCTACTTTGTAAGCAGTAAAATATTCACACAATGTAAAGATTCAATATCAGTTTGAATAACAATCTGTATTGCAAGGGAACATTTCACCAGATGCATCTCCACTTGCGCTTTGGCAGACAAAACCTGAATTAAATAATGTGTGTTGTGGCCGAAGTCCAAAAAAACAGCATCAATGTTTTGGAGCCTTGAGTTCCGTCTTTAATATCCCTTCCTCTCTTCTGGACTCCCAAATCCCTCTGACCCTCTGTGTTGGAAATTTCAATTTCATCTTTTAAAACACAACTATAAGTTTCAGTATCTTAATTGTTAATGCCCCAGTGAGTTATGGTCTCTATAAATCCTTCCATCCGGCATAAATAACTGCTGACTAACAGCAGTTCACAGGACCATGGGGCTTGTTAACACAGAGGCTGAGAACACACAGAAACTCAAACAGGATCAAAGGGGCATACTATAACCTATTTGGAGATTCTCATTTGGATAAACCATATGGCATCTTTGGCGTGTTTTTCCCCTGTTTTCTTTTGCTTCTGACCTCCTGTTTTTGACTGTGTGCTGTATTTTGTCTTTGCTGGTTTTAGAACTCTGGGCACTTTACCACTGCTGATCAGAGCAAAAGTGCAAGGAGCTCCTGTGTAAAATATGATTGTGAATGGTTATCCATGATTGGCATATTCATTTACTGGTAAGTCCCTAGTAAAGTGCACTGTGTGTGCCCAGGGCCTGTGAATCAAATGCTACTGGTAGGCCTGCAACGCTGATTGTGCCACCCACATGAGTAGCCCTGTAACCATGTCTCAGACCTGCCACTGCAGTGTCTGTGTGTGCAGATTTAAACTACAATGTCAACCTGGCAAGTGCATTCACTTGCCAGGCCCAAACCTTCACTTTTATCACATGTAAGGCACCGCTAAGGTAGCCCCATGAGCAGGGTGCAGTGTATTTTAAAGATAGGACATTTAGTGGTGTTTTTTACATGTCCTGATAGTGAAATACTGCTAATTCCATTTTTCACTAGTGCAAGGACAATACCTCCCAAATGGTTATCATTTGAGCTGCCTTGTAACCTCTTACAAGTGTAACTTCCAATTGGGAAGAGATACAGATTTGGAGTTTGGGCTCTCTGAACTCACAATTGAAAAAAACATCTTTCGGTGAAGTTGGTTTTTAAATTGTGTGTTTGAAAATGCCACTTTCAAAAAGAACAATTGATGGACGGAATGCAGAACAATGTCATACATTCACCCCAGTACAGAGATCTGGGCCTAAATCCATCGTTTTGTTGCTCCCCATGCCATTCCAGTTTGAACCGGGCCATATGCAAATCAGTCTTGACCCTGCGCCCAATGGGAACGGTCCAACCCGATCTGCCAGGCCAGGTCCTCCCTAAACTGGAAACAAGCATCCTAGGACTGGTTTCGGGGTTTCACCCCTCATCAGCGAGGATAGCTTGATTCCAGTGGCATGGAGAGCATGGGAGTTTGGGCTCTCTGGACTCACAATTGAAAAATACATCTTTCGGTGAAGTTGGTTTTTAAATTGTGTGTTTGAAAATGCTGCTTTCAGAAAGTGAGCATTTTCTTGCTTTACCATTCTGTGCATCTGTCTGCCTGTGGAATCCACAACTGGTTTAGACTGACAGTTTGGCTGTTTGTGCATTCACTCTATACAGTCACACAAAGGGAGCTGAGGTGTGCCCTGCATACTCGGATGGCCCACCACCAGGCTGATGGGTCTTCCTGAGCTAGAGTGGCGGGAGGAGTTGTCACTGACACCTGAAAGGGGCTGTGCCTGTCCTCACACAAAGATGTCTCCACCCCCCTGTAGTGTGTCTGGAGTCTGGTCAGGGCAAAATAGGGCCTGGTGCACTATAAAAATATCCTTTTACGTTTGCCTACTTCAAAGGCAGAAACTGGTATAAGTACTGTAGCTGTGACCCCACATTTTTAGAACACTTCAGGACTAAGAGGAGAGACTGTCAAGAAGAAGAGCTGGGGAAGCTGTAGGAGGCGAACTGCCACTCTGCTTGTTGCTGTTTTGGACTGGCCTGCTGCTTCTGTCTTGGAGAGTGAAAGGACTGGACTTTGCTCTTTTGTATCCTGCTTGCCAAGGTTCTCAAAGGGCTTGTGTGTGCTTGCCTCTGTTAAGAAGTCTCAGGGCCATCAAATACATCACCTGCAGCCGCTGGAATCATCTGCTGGGATTTCTGAACTACCAAGTGGTGCCAATTCCCGTTCTAGGCCATTGGTGGTGGCTTTGCTGCATAGAAGAGAAGAAAATCCATGCATCGTGCTTCAGTGCCTGTTTTTCCTGACACAGCACCGCCGCGCGGCTGAAAAACCAATGCAACGCCGCAGTGCGGCCAAAGATTTGACCCAGTGCCTGCTGTGCGACTGAAAGATTGCTGCAGCCCGAGGCCTGAGCACCTTGTCTTGGATGTCCGAGACACCCGCTCCGGCTCAAACGTAGGCCCTGCTGTGTGGCTGAAGAAATTGACGCATCACCTGCTCGCAGCTGAAAAATAAACGCAGCGCCTGTTTCGCCGCTACTGCCACATCGACTCCGTTGCCCTGCAGTAAGGAACTAAGGCTGCATACATTTCGATGCAGCACTTCCCCTGACAGTAGTAACTGACGCATCGCCTCCCCTGACAGTAAGTAACTGACGCATCACCTCCCCTGTGATGCAGTAAGGAACCGATGAATCACCGCCACTGGCAGTAAGGAACTGACGTATCATCTTCCATCTTCCATGCTTTTCCGGCACCTCACGTCCCCAGCGTCTGTTTTTGCCCTTGATTTTGACTCATCCCAGGTACTTTGTGATAAAAGTGACACATCCATAGTTTCCTATGGACTGAACTATTTTGAACATTTGAAAAGTGATATCTTTGCTTGTGTATGTTGGATTTTTGTCGTTTTGGTCTTGTTTTATTGAGATAAATATTGGTTATTTTTCTAAACTGGTGTGGTGTCCTTTTCTAGTGTTTTCACTGTGTTGCTGTGTGTTGGTACAAATGCTTTACATATTGCCTCTGAGATAAGCCTGACTGCTCTTACCAAGCTACCAAGGGGGTGAGTAGGAGTTATCTTAGCTGTGTAATTCGAATATACGACGTTACCCAGCAGCCAAACACTCTGCATACCATTACCACGAAATTATCTCTACGCAAATGCCATGACCCCGCAATCTTTTATAACAAAGCAAACACAACGCAAATTGTATTCAATCAATTAAAAGTACATTTACCACGCTGTTTATAACAACGCATGATAGAGCACCGAAAATTCAATGCGAAAATGTGTTTTTTTTATTTTAGTCACTTACCTACTGGCACGGGATGCCATGGAAAACAGGGGTTTTGGGTGGGTAATTAATAAAAATGACGGTATTTTAATTAATCTTTTTTTTTTTATTAATACTCGATTATTAATTTTAAAGTGTACATCTCTTATTGTTTTGTTTTTTTAAATGTTCCATATCCACTGGGACAGGATAGCACGGAAACTGTGGTTTTGGGTGGGTAAGTTATTTAAATATTATGTAATTTTAACTAATTCTCGAGTATTAATTTAAAACTGTACATTTAATACACTACCCTAAAGCACAACCCTACACTACACATACAACACAACACTACCCTAAACCCTAATACACTAACCCCAGCACGACCCTCCCCCGACCCCCACTCTGCTCCCTACACTGAAACACTACCCTGCACGACCCCCTGACACTACCCTAAACCCTAAAACACTACCCTACACTACACAAAGACCACAACACTACCCTAAACACTACCCCCAGCACGACCCTCCCCCGACCCCCACTATGCTCCCTACACTGAAACACTACCCTGCACGACTCCCCGACACTACCCTAAACCCAAAAACACTACCCTACACTACACCAACACCACAACACTACCCTAAACACTACCCCCAGGACGACCCTCCCCGACCCCCACTCTGCTCCCTACACTGACACACTACCCTGCACGCCCCACCATAAACCCTAAAAAAGTAACCCCCACCCCAGGCCCAATCCTTCTTACCTCTCTCTCCTCGTGGGTCCGCTCTCCATGTTCCTGCTTCGTCTGAGGGGCGGTGCACGGTGCACGTCGTTGTGAGGAAACGGAACAGCCTCAGTTTCCTCACAACGAGGTGGATCGTCATTACATCGCATGCGTTGTAAATGCGCATGCGATGTAATGACATGCGGAGTGATGGTATACAGGATGTAATGACATGCGGAGTGTTGGTATGCGGGATGAAAGTATTCAGTGTAAAGGATTCGTTGTAAAGGATATTTACCGTGTAATTCCTTTACCCTGATTAGAATAAGGGTCCCAACTTGGAAAGGGTGCAAGTCACTGCCAACTAGAGACCCCCATTTCTAACACCTTAACATAAATATTACCCACTGCCAAAAACCTTAAGGGCTGTGGTAAATACAAGCACTGTTATATACAAATCTGCATACTTTAATTTGCCAATATTTAGAATTAGAGGCTCACTGTCAAATTAAAATATTTATTTTTATTTATTCTAGGGTTCACAGTTGTTCAACCGTGAATGTAAATATGAACAATACTCAATTATTGTCACTCTGCCCTTTAAACCTTTGATGCAGCTGCCTGTTCAATGTTTACAGCTTTAGCTATAATTTTATGCCTAGTAAAATAGATTCAAATACTAACAATTTCAGATCCTTAAAGTTTACCGAACTTGTAACAGACAAGATATTGAAACCAGCTAATACATATTGATGGTTTAATTAGTAAAAAAGAGCACTGTTCAGCCCAATGGGAAAAGATGTATTTCTGCATCCAGATCCAGGATTTCTGTTTTCCTTTGCCACTCAGTTGCTGTTCAAGATCCCCCAATATCAGTTCACCACTCATGATCACTTAGGATCCAAGTTATGATGCCATAATTTATTATCGATCTGTTGGTAATAGGCATCAAGACGATAAACAAAATTCTGAGTATAACAAGTTTCCAAGCTTGCAAGTTAATGTGTGATGCTAATATCACAATGCAGACTAGCTGCTCCTAAATCGTATTCTAGTAGTCAAGGAGCAGTGGCCATGTACAAAAAACTCTCCTTTAATTAATATAACCTAGAACAATTATAACTATCCCTGTAATTATTTCTCCTAGTGGGCATAAGCCAAGGGGCTGTTGTCAAGGTCGGATGAGCTGCAAGATGCGGAGCAATATTTCCTAATAATTTTGATGACTGAGAAAGTATACACCATGGAGACACTTTCCATATGTGTCTGGAAATATAAAGATAACTACTGCGATAGTGAGTGGAATGACTTTTCATGATAATGAAATAACATATTTGTAAGTACAAGTAGAGTCCAACATAGTCTGCCATCATGATGTGTGTATTGAAGTCAGATGTTGTCCCCGATCAATGATGGTTACCAGAGTTCATAATATATATGCATTAATTGTCCACAACCCAGCTTCCTCTCCTATTACTTGTTGAATTCATGCTTGTTTTTGATCATGTACAGCACTCCTCCGCTTTTTGGCTAGATTCGCTCTACAGAAACAGCATATACATTATGAAGAAACTAGCAGAATAAAAATGTTCAAAATCTGATAATGTAAGGAATTTCAGTAACAAAAAAAAGGAAGAGGTCATTGTATTTATATAATGAAAAAAAAATGAGGGATTTATCTAACCCACAAGTAGCAACATTAAATGTAATTAAATAGAAGTAAATTTGATATTAGGAAAATATTGTTGACATCTTTGTGAATGTGAATGTTATTTTCTTTTACTGATAATTCAATAAAAGTACATATATTTTATTATATAATCAATACATTTAGATATTCTGGGAAATGTATGAGAAAACGGTAGGAAAAGCAAATGTCAGTGTAGTGGATTGGAAGTAATTGACAGCAAGCAAGCCAGATACTACAGTGAGCATTAGCATATATACAGGAAATACTGTGATGTTAAGGAAAAGTACGAAAGGGAGAGAGTAGTGGAATGAGAAATTAGTAGAGTAGGAGAGACGCAGATTAGTAGGTTGAAGGGAAGAGAGGGGAGGGGTAGTATTAGCTGAATAATTGATAAGAGAGAAAAAGACGGACTAATTACAGGATACAGTGGAATTGCCAGGAAAAAGTATGGAAAAGATCGATTTTGGGAAAGATAAAATCAAATTTTAAAGTACTTATGAGGGAATTTTCACTGTATAGCGAATATATAGAAGATGAGATATTAGGGTGCAAGTGGGAAAACTAAGGAATTGAGAGCCTTAAATTAATAGTGGTGACAGTAATCATAGAGCAAATAAATAAGGAATCAGTTGTGTGTTGTGGAGATACTGATAGAGAGGTTCCGACATCAATGGTGAGTAAGAAAGTAGGGATTCATTGGCGGCTGTAGGTGGAAGAGGTTTTGTAGTAAATAGGATCAAAGGTAATAAGGGGAAAATAATAGAGAGCATAAACTGTAGGCGGGGTTAAAATACAGACCTCAAAAATATCGTCCTAACAAAATATTATATCCAGATTTTTGACTACCACTATATCTTGAAAGTAACTATGTGGTTTACAGAGCACAAATGAGGAAGAGTCTGGGAGGTAGTCATTGATAAGAAGAGAAGAAAGAGTGGTCAAAAGAGAGCAGCGAGGAGAGTGGCTAGTGAAAGTTGTGTTAAAAATCAAGTAAAAGACTGATTTTTGATTTTGTATAGAACAACATTACCAGAAAAAGAAAGTGCTTGGTTATGAAGTGAAGGAACTATTTAAAAAAAGGATCCTAGCACATGTAACAGCCACTGGCCACAAAGCAAAAAAAGCATAGGATAATATTAAGAAATACGCGAAAAGCTATGACTGCAGTGATTTGCGAGAAGATACATGTTAGCTTCGGGGCACAGCACACTGGTTAGCAGCTGGCAGCTTATTGCAAATTACGAGTCCTTTGGTAGATCAGAGTACTACAATTCAGGAGTTCTAAATCATCCACTTTCTCCCCCATTGCCCTTTTTAATGTATTAACATTCAAGGATGTAGCTTGTCCCAAAGAAATATTATATTTAATGTCACCCATCATAGTCACTCATAGTGAGGTAGGGTAGAATGCGTTTCAATAATAGTAATAGTTAGGCCAAGCAAAAGTGACAACACAAAGAAGCCAAACACCAGAAAAGATGGATTCTACTCACAAAGGCTTAAAACCAATGAGGGCTTCTGCTGCTGAATGACACCTGCAAGAAAGGGACACAGTGAGAACACATCACGCAACCTCTTAGGATACACCTCACATTTCCCATCAGTAGCTATGTCAGTAGTATGTACTCTCCCTGTGAGGAGGTCTTTTAAAAGACAAACCATGAACTGGATAGGGTGGGATTCTCACTTGAGGAAGGCTGTTGCTCCTGTTTTCTCGTTATTAATAATAAAAGCTGGCTTGCATAGCACTACATACAGCTCTATTGGTAATTTCTAACCACTGCAAGTAACAGATTTTACTACTACCCCATACGCCGAATTTTAGCAGGAGTATTTTTTTCACCGACCTTTGACATATCCTTGCTGCACCTAACATTTTCCTCCTGGACATTTCCCTTAGTGGAACAGGTGGGCGACCTGCTTAGCAGAGAAAACAGAACCCCGTGTTTGGCAGTGAGTAAACTGATGTGTGTTACTAACGGAGCCTTTTAGTGGGGAAATAATTGAGCAACTGATTGACAAGTTAGTTGATAGAGTGTGAGGGGCTGAGTCAGTGACTGAATATTTCAGTAATTAATTGGGGTAGGAATAATAATAATAATAATAATAATCAACTTTATTCGATTTGATCGACAAACCATAAAAGCATATAAATAACAGTCATTAAAAAAGAAAAAAAAAATGAAATTCACAGGAGTACAATTAGCTAAAATGGAATACAAAGCAACTCATTGGTACTCAATCCCCCTCGTTGTTCGTAATTTTAAAGCGGCTCTTAAAAAATTTGTCACACAATAAAGGGTAAAAACATCGGTTGACATTTTTAAAAATAGCAATGCTACCCGAGCCTGCCTAAATCTAGCTTGTCTTAACAGCTCTTTCAGAAACAGTTTCCTGGGGTGGGCATAGTACGGGCAGAGTAGTACTAGATGAAGTGTGTCCTGCGGAGACTTCATGTCGCAGCCGCAGGGCCCTCTCTCTTCTGAGTTTATAATAAAACCTGCCGGAACTGCCAATAAATGATGAATATAATTCAGTCTAAAACCGGTTACTAAAAAACGATCATGGGCATTGGTCATTAATGTTAAATAAGGTTCTATGCCCTGTGTCGTTTTAACTAGAATATAATCTCTCACCGAGTGTTTCCCAAGTTCAACAGTTTCACGCTGCGCCATCGCAAACGTTTTGTACAGAGTTTTAATATCACTTATATCTTTTGACTTTATTATCCCTGGTTTGTCAAATAAATCTGCGCGCCCTAGGTTGACGAAGGAATCCCTAACGTATTTCAACCATGGGATTTTTCGCGCATGCTCCAGGGAAAGACAATCCCGTACTACCAACCTTGTCAGGTCCACCTCTTCGTTGATCCAGATCTTCAGCCAACATACTAAGGGCTTCACTCCCATGCTATCTAAAATGTACCTAACACCCAGCTCCTCATGTAAACAGTATGCTGGCGTGCTATGTGGGACTTTCAACATCCGCCTTAGATATTTATTCTCTTCCCTTTGCAGGGTGGTAGGTTTAACAAATCCCCACACCTCACTACCATACAGAACTTTAGCACAGCAAACTGATTTATACAGTTTCAAAATCACACCCGGGTCCAATGCCCCAACCTCCGGGCATAATTTGCAATTGAGCCCGTGGACCTGTTCATAGTCATACACTTTTCCTCTATAAGATGTTTAAAGTTCAGATGGTCATCAAATAACACACCCAAATAGGCAAAGGCTGAGACTTTACCTAGGGTGTATGAACCTATGGTATAATTATATTTTTTGCTGGGCTTCTTTCCCATCTCCATCACGTATGATTTAGCTAAGTTCGAGGACATGTCTAGTTGATCCATGAATTTTACAAAGCCGTCTATTATAAGCTGTAAGCTATATGGGGTGCGGGCCAAAAGCACCGCATCGTCTGCGTAAAGCAGCACCGGGACTGTTCTGCCCCCTATTCTAGGTATATCAGCCTCAATGTTCCGCAAGGTAGCATTGAGCCCGTTAATATATAAAGTGAACAAGAATGGAGCTAAAATGCATCCTTGTCTCACCCCACTAGAACAATTAAAACGCCCTGTAACTTCACCCTCCTTTGTGTATCTTACCGCTGCTGTCGTGTTGCAATGCAGTGAGTGGAGGGTGTTTATTATGGCTATATCTACCCCAAGGTCCCTCATTAAAGCCCACAGCTTGTTACGATTCACGCGATCAAAGGCCGCGGTGAGGTCCATAAAGGCTAGATATAGTGCCCCGTCCTTCGCTATGGTATATTTAGCAGTGATGAGGTACAGATTAAGACACTGATCTACGGTGGATTTTCCCGGTCGAAACCTATATTACACGTCCGTGATAATTTGTGTCTCCTCTGCCCAATCTGTCAACCTATTTAAAAGCACCCGCCCCAGGACCTTGGCTGCAACATCTATCAGCGATATTGGCCGGTAACACTGTGGGCTATCCCCATTACCCTTCTTAAAAATCGGCACGATAATAGCAGAAGACCAGGAATCTGGCATGTTTGTGTTTACTGCTGCATTCAAAACCCTTGTTAAAAGGGGGGCCCAGACCTCGATGTTAGACTTAAAATGGTCCGGTGGGATCCCGTCTGGCCCCGGAGCCTTGTTCCTTGTCAGACCCTCTATTCCTGATGTTACTTCTTCCATCGTAAAGACAACAGGGGTACAACCTAATGGTATATATAGGGTTTGCTGTTCATTCTGGGTGGCAAGGTGGTTATACAGTCCCTGAAAATGCTCTCGCCATTGATCTGGCTGAATGTTATTACTTAGCCCCGGCTTGTTTGGATCAGAGAAACAGGGATTATTGATTACATTCCAGAAGCTAGCCGAATTCTTCGATTCTGCCGCCTCTGTAAGTTCTTCCCATGTGGCACGTTGTAAATCCCTCTTTCTTTCTTTGACAGCTAACTTGTAGCTAACGCAACAAGCAGCCACCAGAGCCCTATCTCTAGGTTTCTGTTTAAGAGCTCCTTTCAGTTTTCTCAGGGCCCCCGAACATTGACTGTCAAACCACCTTTGTGCGGCCCCACTAGGCCCCCTTAAAGGGGCCTTAAGTAAGTTTTCTACTAAGTGTGCGATGTTCTTAAAGGCCTCTATTAGGTCCACACCGTCCACCCCTAGATCTAGACACTTCAATATTTCCTGCTGTCCTTTGTCAAATAGGGAGGCATTAAAAGAGCCCGTATCGACCTGGGCCCATCTAAGTCTTCTACCTTGGTCTGTAGCAACAATTTCCGTACACCCTGCTTGTTTAACCAACACCTGTAGCTGTAACTGTGTCCCAAGCACTAAGGTAAGTGGGTTGTGATCACTATAGACACTATGTTCAATGTCAAATCTCAGTATATCCCCCCTTAATAAGGGGGTAACAAAAATAAAATCAATGAATGAATGACAACCTCTCCCTTTATATGTAGGAGTGACCAAGCTATTCTTTTTATTGGGAAACATATCCAACGTATGAATCAATCCAAATGCGTGTAATATGCCAGTGAGTTCTCTTCCCATCTGGGTGTGCTCCAGATGAGGACCTTTCCTTAATGGGCAAGATAGCCAATCCTCCTGTGCCACCTTCAATTGAGGGCAGAGATGACAATTAAAGTCCCCTACTAATATCAGTTGGGATTGAGCCATCCCCCACACTTGTGTCTTTTCTAGCCATGAGTTTAATTCATGAAGACTACCCCCGCCCTGTGAATTTGATGTAGCGTTATAAAAATTTATTTAGTTTATCCTGAGGGAGTTATTTGTGAATTTTACAGCTTGAGCGACCTTTGAGTCCCAGGCCAGGTTCTTCCAATTGCCTTGTAGTCTCACATCTATAAATATGATCAAGCCCCCCTTGGCTCTGCCAGATACTGATCTAACTGCCGGGGAAAAGAAGGATTTGTAACCTTCAATAAAAAAAATTCTTACTTATCTCCCATGTCTCCTGGAGACATATTATATGGAACTCCCTCACACTGGTGAGCCACTGCTCGTCACCAAATTTACTTGATAAACCCGCTATGTTCCATGATATGACCTTTATGTCTCCTCCACTACTACCTGCATTTAAAACAATAGGTCCACTGCTAGACTGCGGGCTTGCAAATACCTCCACCAGGTTTGTCTCCCCATTAATCACTTCACTGAGCACAGCCGGGGGTGGCATTGTTATCTCTATGATGGATTCCAAACTCCTCTCTGCCATCCTGGGATTTACCAATTGCCTCTTGCTGACTCCCCCCTGACCCTCCCTGAGTGGGAGTCAAGTGATGTCATTCAAATCCCTAAGTGTAGCGAATACATTTGAGGATACCCCACTCCCAGCAGCCCGGTCAGGTCCCTGACCCTTTCCCACATAGCATTCAACATAGTTTATACTAGACCCTGGTCTATAAAAGTATCCCAGGGGCAAAAGTTTAATGGTGGACTCTGAGGCGAATACACCGGATGAATACCAGAGGATACCTTGGGCCAGTGTTGGATATCTAAATGTGACAATAACACAGTCTCCCGGGAAGGCTTTCCTTGATTTCCCTATCCAGGCCACTCGCCTCGCCATTAGGATATGCCGATGCTCTTTAATATTAAATCCAGCATACTTGCACATCCAGTGCACCACTTTATTAATCAACTGGGGGGTGGTCTCCTCATGGGTATTGTCACGCCCGGGAACACCTGTCAGTACCACTGTGTATGGACAGCAAGGCGGTGGGAGATCTATAACTGGGAGCTCTACGCTGTGAGGGACCAACAACCTTGCTTCCCCTCCCCTCGGGGGCTGGGGCTGAGTTTCAGGGCCCCTTGGTGAGTTTTGCTGCGTTCTCACCAACTCTACAGCAGTTTGTCCTACCTCCCTGTCCGTTAAAATCCTTACCGGCTCAGATCGTGTTTTGGGACGGGCACCTGCAGTATTTGGTTGAGAAAAGTTGTTTACTTTTTCCTTACACCTCCCAGATCTTTGGGACAACTTAGGATCAAACCCAGTTGGGGACACTAGGTTTGAGGACCTTATCCCTAATTCCACCCCTCCCGCTGCCCCCTGATCCACCGATGATACGGTCACTGCGCGCTGATTACAACAACACTCCCCCAATTTAGCTGAATTTGCAGACCCCCTTTTCGACTGAACAAGCGCTTCAATTTTCTCTTCAACCAGCCTTAATTGACATAAGGCTCTAACAAAACTAAGGGGATCTAACAAAACTGTCATCAGTGACTCTAGTTTTCTCCAATAGTCAATGCTGCAGCCCGAGTCCAAGTAACTCCGGTCAGAGCCCTGGGGCCTAGATTGTATTTCCATGTCCGTACAATCCTCTTCGGGAAATTTGAGGGTAACTTGCTTGGACTTCTGCTTTGGTCTTTGTGGGACAACATTCCTCGGTCGTTTGGCTGGTGGTTCATTATTGGTTATTGATCCCAGGCCCGCCCTTCTCCCTCTTGGGCTTGCTCTTGAGTGCTTTTTAGATCTTGTCGCCATCTCTCTTAACCTGGGACCCTGTTGCTCCAATACTTCGGGAGAAAGCAGGGGAATTAGAGAACCAGTACATAAAAGCTCTGGGGGTGTGGGAGACTCTTGGGCTTGTATAACGTCATTTCCCTCCCGCATCGCCTTCCCCATTTCTACAGTATCTCCATGGGCGTGCTTGTTAACTCCGTCAGTCACAGCAGCAACCTCCCCCCCCTCACAGTTATCCTTGGGGGCAGTCTCAATTTGCAAATGTACCGGATCTATATGGGTACTAATAGGTGATTTAGCCTCTCTTATCTCCCCCAATGACGACCTCTTATGACTCGCCAAAGTATCCAGCGACAGTCTTTTTTCCGTAATTTGAATTTCATGGATTAAAACGGATTCTGCTCGTGTCAAGAAGGCATCCAATGTCCCCGCTAGACCTCCCGCTCCCCCTAAGGAAGAGCGAGCCTCCTTGCGTTTTGCACGTTTGGCCATTATAAATTATACCGTGGCTGTTGGAAGTACAAGACAGTACCTTTACTGGCTGGTGTTCGGGACCCCCCTCTCTTATGATGGTTGTCAGAGGGTGGGCCCAGCCCAGTCTTCTCCGGTCCTCGACGGGTCCCGCGCTGCGGGAGGCGGTCGTGGGCTTTATGCGCCGGATGGCGCACTCTCCACAACGCGGCTCCTGCCGCGGATCCCCCCTGGTCACGGTAGTCCAGTGACGGTATGTAGCAGGCCGGAAAGTCTGACCAAGCGTCCCGCGCTGCGGGAGGCGGTCGCGGGCTTTATGCGCTGGATGGCGCACTCTCCACAACGCGGCTCCTGCCGCGGAGCCCCCCTGGTCACGGTAGTCCAGTGACGGTATGTAGCAGGCAGGAAAGTCTGACCAAGCGCCCCCGGGGTAGTAGCGAGCGGGTGGATATTTGAGATCACAAGAATGTGTGATTAAATAATGTTTGAATAACAGAAATAGTATATTTATTATTACTGTATTATCAACTATCTTGTAAATTTGCTTCCCAGTTCACCCAAGTTCAATTTATCAAACAGTGGTAGGAAGGTACAAATGTTAAATCTCCATTGCGATGCTCCCTTCACCTCTTCCTGTCATTACCCCTAGTTTTCACCGCACTTTGCAACCCTTTAACTTCATGCAACAGTCTCTCCTCTTCTTCCTTTCATACTTACTCCCACACCTCACACTTTGTCCTGATCTTAATTCATGTACACCCCATGTTCTCCTTCCATACACTTCAGTTCTTCATTCCCAGCACTTCCCTTTTTTATTCCTTTCTCACCAACTATCCCATCCACAGGCCTCCGTTCTCTTTCTCTCTCTTTCCAATCACTCCCATCAAACTGAGGTATAAAGGCTCCAGCTTTTGATTGACTTTGGGCCATAGAAACATACTTTTTATAGGCAACAAATTACGAGTCATTTCTAGAATGTTAATGCCTTCACTTACATTTTCTTTTAGTTAATTATAGTAATAATAATTATTATCATAACCAATTAACATAATACATTTCAGCCGAGCCAGCGTACAAGGCTAAAGCATCAGTGTGAAAGAAAATCACATTAACTATTCCTGAACTTAATTTAAGAATCTGTCAATCCGATGTGGCAAAAATGTAATGTGTAATAGTCCAGACTCGTCGTAAGCACATTGTTTTTTCAAAAATGCATAACCGGAAAAGTACAAGTTCCGCTAAGGCAGGGTGCATTATACCACAGGTGAGGGCATAGCTGCATGAGCAATATGCCACTACAGTGTCTGAGTCCATTCTTGGACACTAAGTGCAGTGAAGCTATTTTAAGTACATGGGCTGGGAGTTTGTCAACACGAACTCCACAGCTCTATGATGGCTTTACTGAAGACTAAAGTTTGGTATCAAACTTCTCAGCTTAATAAACCCACACTGAGGCCAGGGATGGATTTATTATAAAATGCACTCAGAGAGCATCTTAGAGATGTCCCCTAAAATATGACCAGCTTCTAGTGTATTAACTGACCGGTCCCTGCCAGCCAGCCACCAGCAGACAGGTTTCTGACCTCATGGGGTGAGAGCCTCTGTGCTCTCGGAGGTCAGAAACAAAGCCTGCTCTCAGTGGAGGTGCTGCACACCTCCCCCTTGGGAGGAACAGCAGCACTTAGCGGTGAGCCTCAAAGGCTCTCACCTTGTGCTATGCTGATTTGGGCAGCTCCAACTAGTGGAGATGCCCACCCCTCTGTCCCAGACCCACTTTTTGGCAGCAGGACAGGCGTGAAAATTAGTAAGCAGAGTAGGAGTGTCCATCTTGGCCTGGCACATCCCTAGGGTAGCCAGGAGCTGAGGAGAACCCATCTCCTCAAAATTCTCCATCTTGGTTGGGAGAATTTGGCCCAAAAGGAATAGGGATGTGCCCCTCTCTCCAGAAAGAGGGGGAACCTAAAGGGTGTAGTCTCCGTAGTGGACAGTAGCCATTGGCTACTGCCTTCCGACCTCGGTAACGCCCTTCAATTTAGTATTTGATGGCTCCCATGAACCCTGTTCCTCAGATTACGATGACCTAAGAATAAGAAGGACCGAAGAGCTGTGTAGCAGCGAAGGAGGAAGACGACAACTGACTTGGCCCCAGCCCTACTGGCCTGTCTCCCGCTTCAAGGACTCTGCTCACAGAAACATGTGTGTCCTGCAGCCAGCAACCTCCAAGAACCCCAGAGACCTGAGCTGCCTTAGACAAAGACTCTTTTCTCCTGTGGACACCGCACTTGTCCAGAAATAAACAACCCCAGTAACACTGGATCCAGGCGGATCCAGTAGCTGACCCCTCCAGGACTCCACAATGTCGCCTGCAGCCTCTTCAAGAATGCCCCCCCCCCCGATCGCGACCGGACCCAACTAAGAAATTTCAACACCAAAAGGCACCCCTGCATCATCCGACCCCCCGACTTTGGGAAGCCCAGCCGACAGTTCCCAGGTGTCCCTTGGCTACCCAACTTACCTGCCCAGCTGTTAGTTACCTTCATCCAGCCTCCTAGTCCAAGCTTGCAGCCTCTTTGTGAAACCGACAACCTCCATTGGGAAGCATTGGGCACCCTATGCTTATTTGCACCCCGCCGCCCCTGTGCCACTGGTGGTGTAGTCTTGGTGCTGCCTTGTGCCCCCCTGTGCTAGCTTCCACCCCTAGGGCCTTGCCCTGCAACCACAGTTACACACCTGTTAATCCATGCCTCTATGAGGTGCCCCCAGTCGCCATAGGCTAACATTGGGCTCAGTGATCTCTGCACCCGGCCACTCCAGTGCTGTTTGTGGTGCAGTGCCTTGACAACAATACACTCAGATGAGACAGAATTTCCTAACAAGTGAGAGGCACACCACCAGGTGGATAATGCTCAAAATAGTAAAATGTGAAAGTGCACAAAATAATCAAAGAACATAGCTTTTAAGGAAGGAGTGACCGATTAGTTTTAATTTCATTTTGAATGGATTTCATTTCCCTCACAGGTAATCCCCAGAAGGCCCTTTCATAAAGACTGTGCTGATTTAAGTTTTTGTGAGACCCTCGACAAAGTTAACCCGTCATCAATCACATTTTGGTATGTCCTGCAGTCACCATGACTACAGAGCATGTTCATATTTTTGATGTTAATTGCATCACTGAAGCTCTTGCTGCTTGTGTGCATAGAGCGATAAGTAACCTTGAACACGGTGGGTGGCAGGGTGATTGTATGGGGGGGGGGGGTATTACAATATCTTGCAGGGGGGCCCCTAAGGTTTGGTTACGCCGCTGTATGCAAGCACATGGACGGGGAAATTAGGTTACGAGTTCATGGCCCTTTAAAAAGTGAATGCTAGCCCCATGGCTCCAGGTATAAAAGATGCTTAGTACAGTGGAAATTGGGACAGTAAGGGAAATAAGGGGTGTTCGTGGTATTCTAAAATGCAATAAAAGATCAAACACTCGTTTGCCAGCCTCACAACTGAGCAAACAACATAGAAAGGGAGAAAAACACATTTAGGCCGTGTCCTCGCTCCACCTTCATCTTTTCCCTCCTTTCTGATTCCCTCCAGAGCTCTCTCCAGCGCTGTGAAAAACGTAAGCAAAGGGAACTGAGCCGGAAAGGCGTGAAGTGGGTGCAGAAGATGTGAAACATGTTTGGAAGCCAGCAGAGTATGCAAACTGCCCACCGCTGGCAAGCCCTCGAGGCATGCCCAGGGTCACGGGGGGCACGTCCAGCTCACTGCAGACATGCAGTGCCTTTATAATCTTGCTAGGAGCTTTTCGAGCTTTAAAATAAATTTTTTAAACAGTGAAATTCGTTTTATTTTAAAGCTTTACTAAAATAACGTAAAAGTTTCGCTTCATCGACAGCACACTAATGAAAAAAGCAAAACATGAATTCATTTATAAATTCAAGCTTGCACCAAACTAACATAATTACCCAATAGACAAATAACTTTTGTTCCTGGAGATTGCTTTTAGACGTTGGGATGGACTGAGATGTGGTGCACAGTGACACGGTCAGGGGCCTGTTCTACTCCTCAAACTATGTCATTAAGTGAATGACACGAGATCCTTTGATATCAGCAATATTTAGAGCGCTCTGTCACTGGTTTATCCGCCCAATGGGCACCTGATGATCTCATAAAAGCACGGCCTAGAATTGAAAGATGGTCATAACTATCTCAGTGCAGACACATAGCTCACTCAGTAGTGTCTCTGTACAAGGCACACAGCAGTAACAACAACCACTTTATAAAGAGGGTCTAAGGGAGAGTTTAAAGACCAAAACGGTTTTGAATCCCCAAATCTAAACTATAACAAACAAAAGAAAAACCGTCGGTCTAGCAATAATGCCGGAGCAGAATCAGTATTAGTTGAGAAAATACCCTTATGCATCAGAGGAGTCCTTTAAAGAGGACGGAATCCCATCACCCACCGAGGTGGCATGCTTCATCATCTGGGACCTCCTCTTGGTTGCAAAACCTAGTGCAACCAAGGGCTACAACCTTCTCAAAAGGAGAAGGGAGCTCAGGGATGTTTTAGGTAGTTTCTGATTTGATCAACTAAGATCCCATAGAAGTAAAGCAATGAGAATGTTATCGGTGATGGTTGCAGTGCGTGTGGTGAACAAAAGTGAAACGTGCTTTAAAATTGACTGCCAAGATCAAAGAACAAGTTTAATACAAATTGTCCTGGTGTCAAATATAAAAACAGTGCGTATGCAGTTTAAACCATATAGCTGCATTAGTCCGAAAAAGAGATGGTCTACATGTTTCAGCCTTACGATCAGGATGAGATCTCGGCTTTCATCAGGACCTACATAGTATATCGCTACTGCAAAATACGTGTAAAATTACGTGTAAAAATTACAAGTTAAGTCACAAACTGTGTGGTTGGCTCCGACACAACCTACATTAACCTGTGATTCCAAAATTGTGGTCAGATGTCACAGGAATATTGGACGAAAACCTGTAAAAGAGAAAGATAATATAAGTGTGTTCCTCACTGTTAAGCATTAAGTGAAAAACTAAAATATCACAAAGACTACCCAGCAATGATACTTCAGATGTATCACCAAATACACAAATGTGTATCATATACCATATAGTGTATACCAAATAGTGTTTTAAAGATCTTGATATGCTTACCCGTCAAATTGCGGGTGCACTCCTCACCTCACCTGGCGTCAGCTCAGGACGTGAGGCACCGCTCTGTATATGAGGTAAAAAGATAAAAACCACCTTCATAGATCATATTTCAGTGAATATGGCTACCTCAAAGTTAATGTCAATACAAGTGCATAAACATGGCCAAACTAAAAGCATTAATCCCCTGATGTATCACTCAAAAGGTGGAGATCTGATATTGATCCCTTGATGTATCACTCAAAAGATGGAGATCTGATGTTGATACAGGAGGAGATACTGTTGTGTGATGTATCAGTCTAAAAAGTCTATAGAATGGTGGTATGATAGTAGTGTGATCAAACACATCACAAGATTAAAGTTAACATAAACTCCTTAAATTTATCCCAGGAGTACACTCACTGGCTTTGAAAAAGCTCTTAGCTGATCAATAACACTAGCTCACACACCGATCTATCGTTAGTGATTATCCAAAAACTGGCTTTTACATACTAAAATGTGATATTAGTGTAGTCTAAAAATATTTTATTTCCTCTGCAACACTAACTCACATACCGATCTGTTGTTAATGATCATACAAGAACGGGCTCTGACATGCTCCGCTCTCTTGCAAAAGGTGCGCCATGGGTATAATCTATATAGCAATAGACTTCCAAACTAGGGAACCTGTCGTTCCCAAAACGGGCTATACACCCTCCACCCAAAAGAAACCAACTACAGTTTACAATTTCTACGCGCAAGTACTCACCTATCCGTCGGTACCCTGGACCGGACACGAGCTGGAACGGGAGGTACCTGACGGACGGAGAGGCGCGCAGCTAAATAGGGCAGAATCTTGATCCCTTACCGGTGTGTGTAAACTTCCGGCAGCGCTCTATTATGACGTCACTCGTAGGGTTATGTTGGAAAGGAATCATGGGTAGTATAGTCTTCTAACTTACATGCCGGTTTGTGTAGTTCTCACGGTGCTTACCAAAGCCCTTGAAAAACAAGCTAAATTAAAAGTTTACTACATTGTTCTATGAGATGACTGGCGTGTATAAATATACAACACTTCTAGTGTTGATAGTTCCGAAAGTGCTGCACATGCGCCTGAATCATTTAAAACGGAATCATGGGTAGTGTAGTTTTTCAACAATTTACAAATCTCTTGTCGATTCCGTAACTCTGGCGGTGCTTGAGTCCCTTAGTAAGAAGGCTAAACTGAATGTTTACTGTATAATGCTATGAAATGACTAGCGTTTATAGATATACGACACTCTTTATGTGCTGTACTTGAATGTCCAGTACCTGCACTTGAATAATCATATTAATTGATGAATATCAGTGGATATCAGTAGTGAAATATGTCGCATTCATAAACCAATAATGCGCAAAGAATAGTGGGAATGGATAATACCCACCTGCGCTATATATTGCGTCTTGAAAACCTATCTAATTGTATTTCGCAAACTCTGGGCTTTGTGGAAAACATGGCAATCAGAGTCATAAGGGGACTGTGTTAAAGCCAAACAGAATGCACCGTCATGCCTAATGTTGGAAATCAGTACTCAGCAAATATAGAATTACAGCAGATGAACGGCAGACTGGTAAAGATGGTGTATGTCGGTGATTTGCATAATATTATAGACTGGTCCACGGAATCTCATCATTAAGCCCTTGGATGTCACTTCTTAGCTTGAAAACCCATTTTTGTTCCTTAATGAACAAAAATCTAGAGATGTCCGTCACATTTGGTGGAATGAACGGTTGTTCCAAAACCGTCCATCTTAATTCCTCAGCCTTATGTTTGTGTGTCAGAAAATGGTTCGTTAATCTGGTCGCTTGTCTGTTGCATCTAATTGTGCTCTTGTGTTCATTTATCCGTAACTTGACTTTACGTACGGTCATACCTACATAGCGGAGCAAACACGGACATGTTATTAGGTAGATTACTCTCTCAGTATTGCAATTGGTGTGTTTCATTAAAACCCATGGTGTTCCAGTGCCGATGTCTACTGTACGTGTCTGTTCAGTCTGGGGACACGCAGTGCATGAACCACAAGGGTAATGTCCCTGTACTGCTGGCATATTCCATAGTGTATTCGTTGTGGCAGCTGGTCTCAATTTAGGTCTAGTGTGTACTAGATTGTCCCGAAGATTTGAACTCCTCTTGAATGAGAATAGTGGAAGGGGAATCTTCTCCTGTCCCACATTCAGAATTCGCCAATGTTTTCGTACACTTTTTTGTAAGCCATTCGAAAGAGTGCTGAACGTGTTAACAAAAGTTAATCTTGTCATTGGTGGTTTCTGTACCGGAGATTCTAATAAAGCATCCAGGTTGTTGTTAGAGGCTCTCTTCCATGCTTTTTTTACCAGATGTTTTGGGTAGTGTCTGTCTTGCAGTTGACTAGACAGTAACTTCGCATCATGTTGGAATTTTTCTTTGTCAGAGCAATTCCTCCGAATACGGAGGACCTGTCCGACTGGCAAATTCTCCCGGAGTGACTTGGGATGATAGCTGTCAAATGTAAGTAGAGAGTTTCTAGCCATGGGCTTCTTGTACAACTCGCTGCCAAGTCCTGATGCAGATGGAAAGATCCGAATGTCCAGAAATGGTAGACTCTCCTTGCTGTATTCAACTGTGAAGTTAAGAAACTCATTCCTTGTGTTCAACCAGGCATGGAAATCCAAAACAGTTGCAGCTTCTCCCCGCCAGACAACAAAAATGTCGTCTATATATCTTTTCCACAATACAATCCGATCACGGAAAGGATTGTTTTGGGTAAAGACTTGTTCTTGTTCAAAGAGGTGGACGTACAGATTAGCTAGACTCGGCGCAAAAATGCTGCCCATTGATGTTCCCGATATCTGTAGATAGATCGTGTCTTCAAATTTGAAAAAGTTCTCGGTCATAGCTAATCTGGCACACTCCATGATAAAATGTACTGGAGTGATAGTGTCCATCTCTCTTTGGTCCAGCAGTATCCGTATCGCATCTAGGGTCTCTTCCTGGGGAATACTGGTATAAAAGGATTCGACGTCTAGGGAAACCAGGTCTGTTTCCAAATCGAATCCGACCTCAGAAAGTATTCTCAATACATCCTTTGTGTCTTGCAGGTAAGTTGGCATCTCGTTTACGAGCGGTCTCAGAAAGTGATCCACGAAAGTTGATAGGGGTTCTAATAGGGACCCTATCCCAGAGATGATGGGACGACCCGGTGGTGGTCTCTGGGTCTTATGTATTTTAGTTAATACATAGAAATATGGCACGACTGGGTGTGTTGTGGTCAAAAAATTGGCTTCTTGAGGCGTAATCCAACCTTCTGTTTTGGCTTCCTCAGTAAGATCAGCAATTTCTTTAGTGAGCCTTTCGGTAGGATCCACCTTTAGTGGACGATAAGATCGTCTGTCATTCAATTGTCTGAGGCACTCATTCCAATAAGTTTGTGTGTCTAAGATAACAATCGCACCGCCTTTGTCCGCGGGTTTGATTGTGATCATGGTATCATTAGATAAAGTTTGGAGCGCTTTCTTTTCAGTTAGAGGCAGATTCTGATATGGTTTGTTCCTTGTGGCGCACAGTGTCATAGCATCATGCGTGACCCTTTTTCAAAAGTCGTAACCTGATCAGGGATCAGATGCATAGGTGGATTAAAAGTTGATGGTGTTCTCAGTCCAGTGTTGAGAGATGGGGAATCTGTCAACATATTGTGTGTGGAAGCTTCTTTAGATTTAAAAAGAAATGCAGACGAATTTTCCTGAAGAACTTGGCTATTTAAATCTCATCTGGAACGGATCACCTGTATTAGTGGGAACAAAGCCCAAGCCTCTATGAAGTACTGCTTCTTCATCAGCAGTAAGGATACGCGTGCTCAGATTTATCACTAGATTGTTGTGTCCGAACTGGTCCCTGCTTGTAGAGGGCCATTCTTGCTGCGTGTGTTCGGTGGGGATGGTACCGAGTTCCAATGTACCTGAGGTTGTTGTCCTCTTCTCCTCCCTCTGTTGCGCCCGCGACCTTGCCCTAAAAAAGGCTGGTTGCCAAAGAATTGAGGTTGTGGCTGAAAATGCGGCATTGTGTGCTGAAAAGGCGGGTATTGGAAACCCCACGGTGCCGGTGGCCACCACGGTCCTTGATGTGGGCCCTGTGTGCCTCTATTCCAATTCGATCTTGTACGTTGTCCTCTGCCTCTATTAGAGTGTACACTATTGTTTGAGGAATCAGAGTCACTGGAGTGGTCATCTGTGCCAGATGATGAATAATTAGAGCCATATCGTTTACCTTCTTTGTTAAACACTGGAGGTTCATACTTCTCACTGGTGTATGGATATACCTTCTCGAGTGAAAAACAAGCTAAGTCTTTTTAAATTTTTAAATTTTTTGACCACAACACACCCGGTTGTGCCATATTTCTATGTATTACCTAAAATACATAAGACCCAGAGACCACCACCGGGTCGTCCCATCATCTCTGGGATAGGGTCCCTATTAGAACCCCTATCAACTTTCGTGGATCACTTTCTGAGACCGCTCGTAAAAGAGATGCCAACTTACCTGCAAGACACAAAGGATGTATTGAGAATACTTTCTGAGGTCGGATTCGATTTGGAAACAGACCTGGTTTCCCTAGACGTCGAATCCCTTTATACCAGTATTCCCCAGGAAGAGACCCTAGATGCGATACTGCTGGACCAAAGAGAGATGGACACTATCACTCCAGTACATTTTATCATGGAGTGTGCCAGATTAGCTATGACCGAGAACTTTTTCAAATTTGAAGACACGATCTATCTACAGATATTGGGAACATCAATGGGCAGCATTTTTGCGCCGAGTCTAGCTAATCTGTACGTCCACCTCTTTGAACAAGAACAGGTCTTGACCCACAACAATCCTTTCCGTGATCAGATTGTATTGTGGAAAAGATATATAGATGACATTTTTGTTGTCTGGCGGGGAGAAGCTGCAACTGTTTTGGATTTCCATGCCTGGTTGAACACAAGGAATGAGTTTCTTAACTTCACAGTTGAATACAGCAAGGAGAGTCTACCATTTCTGGACATTCGGATCTTTCCATCTGCATCAGGACTTGGCAGCGAGTTGTACAAGAAGCCCATGGCTAGAAACTCTCTACTTACATTTGACAGCTATCATCCCAAGTCACTCCGGGAGAATTTGTTAGTCGGACAGTTCCTCCGTATTCGGAGGAATTGCTCTAACAAAGAAAAATTCCAACATCATGCGAAGTTACTGTCTAGTCAACTGCAAGACAGACACTACCCAAAACATCTGGTAAAAAAGCATGGAAGAGAGCCTCTAACAACAACCGGGATGCTTTATTAGAATCTCCGGTACAGAAACCACCAATGACAAGGTTAACTTTTGTTAATACGTTCAGCACTCTTTCGAATGGCTTACAAAAAAGTGTACAAAAACATTGGCGAATTCTGAATGTGGGACAGGAGAAGATTCCCCTTCCACTATTCTCATTCAAGAGGAGTTCAAATCTTTGGGACAATCTAGTACGCACTAGACCTAAATTGAGACCCTTGTGGTTCATGCACTGCGTGTCCCCAGACTGAACAGACACGTACAGTAGACATCGGCACTGGAACACCTTGGGTTTTTATGAAACACACCAATTGCAATACTGAGAGAGTAATCTACCTAATAACATGTCCGTGTTCGCTCCGCTATGTAGGTATGACCGTACGTAAAGTCAAGTTACGGATAAATGAACACAAGAGCACTATTAGATGCAACAGACAAGCGACCAGATTAACGAACCATTTTCTGACACACAAACATAAGGCTGAGGAATTAAGATGGACGGTTTTGGAACAACCGTTCATTCCACCACGTGACGGACATCTCTAGATTTTTGTTCATTAAGGAACAAAAATTGGTTTTCAAGGTAAGAAGTGACATCCAAGGGCTTAATGATGAGAATCCGTGGACCAGTCTAAAGTATTATGCAAATCACCGACATACACCATCTTTACCAGTCTGCCTTTCATCTGCTGTAATTCTATATTTGCTGAGTACTGATTTCCAACATTAGGCATGACGGTGCATTCTGTTTGGCTTCAACACAGTCCCCTTATGACTCTGATTGCCATGTTTTCCGCAAAGCCCAGGGTTTGCGAAATACGATTAGATAGGTTTTCAAGACGCAATATATAGCGCAGGTGGGTATTATCCATTCCCACTATTCTTTGTGCATTATTGGTTTATGAATGCAACATATTTCACTACTGATATCAACTGATATTCATCAATTAATATGATTATTCAAGTGCAGGTACTGGACATTCAAGTACAGCACATAAAGAGTGTTGTATATCTATAAACGCTAGTCATTTCATAGCATTATACAGTAAACATTCAGTTTAGCCTTCTTACTAAGGGACTCAAGCACCGCCAGAATTACGGAATCGACAGATTTGTAAATTGTTGAAAAACTACACTACCCATGATTCCGTTTTAAATGATTCAGGCGCATGTGCAGCACTTTCGGAACTATCAACACTAGAAGTGTAGTATATTTATACATGCCAGTCATCTCATAGAACAATGTAGTAAACTTTTAATTTAGCTTGTTTTTCAAGGGATTCGGTAAGCACTGTGAGAACTACACAAACCGGCATGTAAGTTAGAAAACTATACTACCCATGATTCCTTCCCAACATAACCCTACGAGTGACGTCATAATAGAGCGCTGCCGGAAGTTTACACACACCGGTAAGGGATCAAGATTCTGCCCTATTTAGCTGCGCGCCTCTCTGTCCGTCAGGTACCTCCCGTTCCAGCTCGTGTCCGGTCCGGGGTACCGACAGACAGGTGAGTACTTGCGCGTAGAAATTGTAAACTGTAGTTGGTTTCTTTTGGTGGAGGAGGTATAGCCCGTTTTGGGAACGACAGGTTCCCTAGTTTGGAAGTCTATTGCTATATAGATTATACCCATGACGCACCTTTTGCAAGAGAGCGGAGCATGTCAGAGCCCGTTCTTGTACGATCATTAACAACAGATCGGTATGTGAGTTAGTGTTGCAGAGGAAATAAAATATTTTTAGACTACACTAATATCACATTTTAGTATGTAAAAGCCAGTTTTTTGGATAATCACTAACGATAGATCGGTGTGTGAGCTAGTGTTATTGATCAGCTAAGAGCTTTTTCAAAGCCAGTGAGTGTACTCCTGGGATAAATTTAAGGAGTTTATGTTGACTTTGATCTTGTGATGTGTTTGATCACACTACTATCATACCACCATTCTATAGACTTTTTAGACTGATACATCACACAACAGTATCTTCTCCTGTATCAACATCAGATCTCCATCTTTTGAGTGATACATCAAGGGATCAATATCAGATCTCCACCTGTTGAGTGATACATCAAGGGATTAATGCTTTTAGTTTGGCCATGTTTATGCACTTGTATTGACATTAACTTTGAGGTAGCCATATTCACTGAAATATGATCTATGAAGGTGGTTTTTATCTTTTTACCTCATATACAGAGCGGTGCCTCACGTCCTGAGCTGACGCCAGGTGAGGTGAGGAGTGAACCCGCAATTTGATGGGTAAGCATATCAAGATCTTTAAAACACTATTTGGTATGTACTATATGGTATATGATACACATTTGTGTATTTGGTGATACATCTCAAGTATCACTGCTGGGTAGTCTTTGTGATAGTTTAGTTTTTCACTTACTGCTTAACAGTGAGGAACACACTTATATTATCTTTCTCTTTTACAGGTTTTCGTCCAATATTCCTGTGACATCTGACCAGAATTTTGGAATCACAGGTTAATGTAGGTTGTGTCGTAGCCAACCACACAGTTTGTGACTTAACTTGTAATTTTTACACGTAATTTTAGACGTATTTTGCAGTAGCAATATACTATCTAGGTCCTGATGAAAGCTGAGATCTCATCCTGATCGTAAGGCTGAAACATGTAGACCATCTCTTTTTCGGACTAATGCAGCTATATGGTTTAAACTGCATACGCACTGTTTTTATATTTGACACCAGGACAATTTATATTAAACTTGTTCTTTGATCGTGGTAGTCAATTTTAAAGCATGTTTCACTTTTGTTCACCACACACACTGCAACCATCACCGATAACATTCTCATTGCTTTACTTCTATGGGATCTTAGTTGATCCAATCAGAAACTACCTAAAACATCCCTGAGCTCCCTTCTCCTTTTGAGAAGGTTGTAGCCCTTGGTTGCACTAGGTTTTGCAACCAAGAGGAGGTCCCAGATGATGAAGCATGCCACCTCAGTGGGTGATGGGATTCCGTCTTCTTTAAAGGACTCCTCTGATGCATAAGGGTATTTTCTCAACTATTACTGATTCTGCTCCGGCATTATTGCTAGACCGACGGTTTTTCTTTTGTTTGTTACAAGGCACACAGCAGCCTACATGTAGAAGTTCAGAAGAAGAAATTCTGAAACTGCCAGTGGAGGCAGATGGAAGAGGAAATATTAATGTGCACGCTTCTTTTATCGGGACGATGCTATTGTTGTATTCTGAGTACTCTGCATTGCATTCTTCCCTAGTGCTCTGCTCCCTGCTGCTCAGCCAGTGTGTGAGGTCATGTAGAATGGTGAGAGTGTTCGTGCTTGGATGGGTGAACAGTTGGAGTGAGTGGGCTGAGCAGCAGCAATGCTTCTCCTGGTGGGGCTTACTTAACAGCTTACTTATCATCTCACCAGTTACCTGGAGATGACTGTAACCGAGTCTTAATAAACCTCTTCTTATAACTTACTCTACTGGCTACTGGATTACTTGGCCACAAGCACTTCGCCTCGTTTACAACACTGGCGACGAGGGTGGGATCCGAACCCACACGTGCAAAGCACAATGGATTAAGCACCTCGTTTACAACAGTTACTGTTTATGAAATCACTATTTTATTATTCTCACTTCACTGTTATCATATCACTATGTGTATTTATATAGGATTTGTTTTTTTCTGTGGCACTGGTTGTTTGTTCAACATGGAAGGCAAACGTGCATCAAAGAGAAGGCATTGTTCTTCAGATTCCTCTTCTGCTGAGGAGGAGAGACGCCATTCCAAAAGTGATTCCAGCCACCAGGGCAAGAGGACTCGCCAGGAGGAGAAGTATTTTTCTCCAGCAGATGTCCAGTCACTGATTAAAGAGGCAGTTTCTGCAGCATTGAAAGAAGAGGCAAACTTAAAAGAGATGTTAAGGACACTGGTTCTTGTTCAGATTCTAACCTTGGTGCTAGTACCTCAGCAGGTGGCAAGTTTATCAGGAGAGAAGAGGTCTGCCAAGTGTTGGAGCACGTTAGAAATAACTTGGGTTTTTCAGAGGCTTCTCAGACTCAAGTAGATAAAGATCTGTTCCCACATTGTTCACAACCATCAACACCAAGCATGCAGTTTCATGAGAAAATCAAAACTCTGGTATATCATGAATGGAAGGACTTGGAACATTAAATTACAGAGGTTTTTGCAAAAGATGTATGTCTTGGAGAATGCAAAGCAGGAACTTCCACATTATATTAAGATTGATGCCATACTGGCCACCCTAATAGGCCATACGTTCATCAGTCTTAAAGATTGTTCACCAAAGGTCCAAGTGGACAAAAGGTTTAAGAAAGCTCTGAAGAGATCATATGGAGCTAATAACATGTCTCTTAGAGCAGGAACCTATGCAGCTTATCCAGCCCAAAGCCTCGTACAAGATTTTGAGAAGTTGGAGAGTGGAATGCGAGAGGAGGAGGACTATTCGGACATCTTGGTTTTTATGGAATAGCAGGCAAGGTTCCTGTCAGATATCTCATGTGACTCAATCAAGTCAGCTGCAATGGCATCTGGGGCCTTGGTCTCGACCCGCAGGTTTATGTGGCTCTGGGACTGGAAAGCAGACATAGCAGAGAAATTGGCCCTGCTAAAGATCCCTTTCCGAGGCAATAAGTTGTTTGGGGATCTGCTTGAGCAGATGGTAACCAAGGCTTTTAAAGACCTTGCCTTACAAAGGGGCAACTGGTCCATCTAAATCTTACAAGAATTACAATAGGAACGATGATTACAGGTCATCCCAGAGGAGGCGTTTTCAGCCTAGGAAGAAAGATAGGAAATCAGAGTCCTCAGCTTTCAAACCAGGACAGAAACAGCAGAAATCCAGACAATTCCTGGAGAGAGAACCTTCCGGTTGGAGGCCACCTTCTCTTCTTCCTGCCAGACAGACGTCTTCAATCAAAGGATTTGGAATATCATTCTCAAAGGTTATGTGATCAAATTCGACTCCAAGCCTCCAGAATTAGGAGTTATGCCTATGTCACTGCCAAAGAACAGGCAAAAAGCATCAGCTTTATGGGACAGCGTTCAAAGTCTTTTACAGAAAACAGGGATAGTCCCCCTTCCCTTAAGAGAAGAGGGACAGGGATTTTACTCAATCCTGTTGTTGGTGCAAAAAACATCTGGTGCATTCAGAAAAGTCAGTCAACAAACTGGTGAGAACAATCCATTTCAAGATGGACAGTCTTCAAAAGATAATTTTGACGGTCTTGCTAGGAGAATTCATTGTGGCTGTGGATTTGCAAGACGCTTACCTCCACATTCCGATTTTTCCTCGACATCAAAAGTATTTAAAATCTGCAGTAGGAGGCCAGCATTTTCAATTTGAAGTTCTACCTTTCAGGCAGGTCCGCTCCTAGATTGTTCACAAAAGGTTCTGGCTCCATTGGTTGGTCTTCTGCACAAGGAAGGCATCCTGGTTCACCCATATTTAGATGATTGGCTGGTCCATGCAAATTCAGCAGAACAGGTTATGCTGAAAAGAGACAAGGTATTAGACATTCTTCAAACATATGGATATTTAATAAATTGGGAAAAATCTCATCTGCTCCCCTCCCAAGACTTAGAATTCACAAGAGCAAGGTTCCAGGTGCATTTCAGTGGTGTCTCTTCTGATTAGGAGACTAGAGTAGATGGTGAAGGGCCTGCTTCCCTTCATGGGCCAGAGATGACCAACAGCCAGAGAATGGTTAAAGATACAAAGGGACACGGCAGCAGCAATCTTCTTGGTTCCATAGGCAAGTTTTCATTTAAATCTATTTGTCAATCAGTTTTTGAAACTCTGGTCTCCAGCCATGGATCTATTGGAGTAGAAAATTCATCTTTCTGCTCAGATCGTGGAGACTCTCAAATGGTGGTTGGATCCAGTACATCTCTCAGAAGAGTTTTATCTGGATCCTCTGAGCCGGGTGGTTATAATGACAAATACCAGCAAGGTTGGATGGGGAAAATGGATGGACAATCTTGTACTTCAGGACAAACGGATAGCTCTGGAGATGAGGAGGTCATCCAAGTGGAGAGAAATGGAGGCAGTTCATCGAGCCCTACTTCACTTTGCGCCAATGTTTGAGGGCAAAGAGGTTCTAATCAGAACAGACAATATGTCCAAAAAAGCCTATTTGAACAGACAAGAGGGCACAATATCAACATCTCTGATGGGTTGTGTGACTCTGATTTTTTACTGGCCAGAGTTACATCTACAAAGGGTGTCGGCATTTTCATGTTCAGGGGAATTTCGATTCAGATGGAAGACAATTTAAGCAGGGTATTTCCATCATCTCAGGACTATTGTCTGGATCCTCTAGTTTTTGCAAAAATTTGCAAAGACATGGGGGAGTCCGGTGATAGATCTTTTTGCCAGTCGGGACAATTTCCTTCTTCCAGTGTTTTGTTCCGTGGCCAAGGAGAATGGCTCTTGGAATGTAGATGCTGCTTCCTGTCCGTGGCCTCAGGGATGTTCTATGCCTTCCCCAATTCACTTTGATAGCAAGGTTTCTCATGAGGATGAAGACAGACAAAGCATCAGTTGTTCTGATTTCTCCAGCTTGGAGTTGCTCTCCCTGGTTTCCGCTAATAGTGAGCAAGGATGAGGGTCAGGTCCTCTGGTTCCACCCCCATAGTTCTCCCATCATTGTCCCAAAGGGTCCTTCAATGTTTTCTACTGACAGCTTGTAAATTAAAAGGTTAGGTTTGAGATGTTTAGGTGTGCTAAAAGGGCTGGTTAAGATAATTCAGGCATCTAGGAAAGGGATGACTCTGAAACCTTATAATCACCAATGGTCTTCATTTAGGAAATGGTGTGAGATCATTCAGCTAGATCCTTCATCCTGTCGAATATTTCAAGCTTCCAATTTCTGCAAGATGGTTTTGACCCCAGTCTCAAATGTGCTACCTTGAAATTACGGTGGGCAGCCATTAAGGCATTCAGAGAAAATTGGATAAATGTTTCTGAATGTGAGGTTTAGGTTTCTAGACTCTTCAAAGGTTTTTCTAATCTTAGACCTGAAGCGAGTAATCCTTTGCCTTCATGGGATCTTCCCTTAGTGTTAGATGTTTTGAAAGGGCCTTCTTTTGAACCACTAGACTCTATGGATTAATGTTTCTGACCTGGAAGGTGTGTTATTCTAGTAGCGACTACCACAGCCAAGAGAATAGGGAAATTTGGCTCTTTTTCAGCAAAACATCCCAATCTTGGTATTTTTGCAGATAACATTGTTTTGATATTAGGCCCATCTTTTTCTCCAAAGATTCCATCTACATCTAATTTGTAGCAAGAGGTCATCCTCACAGACTTTTTTCCCTATACGTCGTCTCAGGAGGAGTTGGAGTTGAATAAATTAGATGTGCAGAGGGCAGATTTGATTTATTTGGAGAGGGCATCTCAATTTTGTTCTAAAGAGGCTCTTTTTGTTAATTTTGAAGCAGTAAACAAGGGTGGACGTCCATCCAGACAGACTTCAAGTAGATGGTTAAAATCTAACCATCTAACCAACATTTCTTCTGCATACCTGTTAGGAGGGTTTCTCCTCCAGAAGGGATTGAGGGTAGGTCCACAAAGAGTATGGCAGTTTTCTGAGCAGAATTTTAGGGCACCACTCTACAAGAAATCTGTAGAGCAGCCACGTGGTCAATATCATCCAGTTTCGTAAGACATTACTGAATTGATAATGTTTTTGGTCAACAGGATGCATTTGGTGTTTAAGTATTATCTGCTACTAGTAAAAGTGTGAATGTCACAATAAATGTTTGTATCAGCTTCTTTTTGTCAGATGAATCTTTGACAGTCATAATCATTAGACAACATAGCTTTGGCATTCCTCATTTCATAATGAGAGGAAGAGGAAAGGGAAAGAAGAGGTAATGCATAGATTACTTACTGGTAATGTCATTACTCTGAGTCCAGACTTCCTTGTTCCGATCATTACTTCCCTCCTTCCCACCTCAGGTACTTAATTCAAATGAAGAAGGGTATACTACAGGCTGTTTCCAGGTAAGCCAAAGCTATATGTAGCAGGAGAGAGAGGTGGAGATTGTGTTGTTAATTTTTTAACAGGACTTTGGACTTGGAGAAGTGTCTGTGGAGGCATTAATGCCTCGTTTCGTAATGATTGAAACAGGGAAGTGTGGACTCAGAGAAATGATATTACGGTAAGTGTGGACTCAGAGAAATGACATTACCAGTAAGTAATCTATGCATTCGCTGGTATCACTGAGTACATGCCAGGACTGCTTTTTTAAATTAATATAAATATGAACCTGAGAGTTATCAGACAAAAATGTTAAACTTTCAGTGTCTACACAGTAATTATTGCTTTTATTATTTAATAAAAAGAAATTGCACTTTAGAAATAGTTCTTGGTGGTGTCTGCACAGAGAGCCTTTCCCTCTGCAGCCTTGACTGCATCTTGGCCTGTGGTGGGGGAAGGAATGAGGCGAGTGTCTTCGTCATCCCAGTTATATTCAAAGGGACTGAGGGGGGCCTTTTTAGTTACAATGTTGCAAGACTGCACAACAGCAAATTATTTTACATGAGGTCTCTGCAGCATACGCAAGCCCCTAACCCTCCTTATGTTCGCATTTGAATCCTCCTGTATGAAAGTCAGATGCATTTGTGTGTAAACACTTATGTCTTCTTTCACTTGCAGTAAATGAATTAAGGTATGGTATGAGGTGCCAGGGACGTATGGAAAATGCACTGTCACCCATCACAGTAACATTAAATAATCAATGTCTGTACACATTTTACATAGCAAATATTAAATTTATATTTATAGTATCTGACATAACCAATAGGCAACTATCTCCAAGCTTTCATCTAGCAAGGCACTTGATAAGGACAGTGCCAGAACATGTCTGAATCATGTTTACTGCCTAGTTATTGTTGAACAATGTCTGTTATGAAACACTCTGCGTTGCAGACCATCTGTATATTTAAGCTGTTTTGATTCTTGCAATTCCTGTACAGATATAAGCTAGCAGGGTGGATAGTTCCACATGTGTCCCACTAACACAGCAGTGGCATGTTGAAAATGTGCAATTCTGTAAACCCATAGCTTGAGTCCTTTATTTCTTGAGAAGTGTTAGACAAAACTATATGAGTGTTTATTGGAGTCAACATAGTTTCAAGAAAATTATGAAAACATACCTACACAAGGCACTGTGCGACCACACCTGCTGCAGAAGAAATGCCTTGATAACTACCTGAAGCAAGAAGGTGGAGTGAGCATAGCACCTGGACTTGTGTTGAAATGGACTGGTTTCTATGTTTATGTGTTCGTGGCAATCGATCAAGTCCTTGCACAAGTTCAAAATAACCAGCCTACTAACCATATATTTGCTATAAATCTCCTTCGCTGTTAGATAATAGTCACTCGGATCCTAAATATCCTCTCCAGTGTCCTTCTTTTCTGCGCTGCCAAAATCCTCATTCTCTTCCCCAATGTGTAGAAAGCATCAATTTTGGAAAAAACTGATGTATTCTGAGACTCCTTTTAGATCTAGCACCTGGATACCACCTGCTTCAACTTGAGGGTAATTTAAAAGTGGAAAATGCAGCTTTTATGACTATTCTCCAATTGTGAATAGTTGGCTCATATTATAATCTATTCTGCAATATCTGGTAAACACCTTTCTTCTACTGGCCCTAGTCACTTACATTAGTAGTACAACTATATTTTAGATTGTAGATAGACGGCCCAAGAGTCATTTGGGGTGGTGGTTGGCAGTGCTGGAGAAGCTTCCATTAAATAATATATTTGACTCCAACATGGACATATCAGTGACCATGGTACGTTTGGAGGTGGAGCCACACAGAACCCTTTGTGCAGTGAATTCCTAGCTGTGGCCACTCAAAGTTGCTGACAGAAAATGGAGAATAACAGCAGCTGTCAGAGGTCGGCACATCTTCTGTGTTCTACCTGTGTGACGGTGGCTGGTGTCGAGTCATGTAGTTTCACTACCTCGGTGTACGGAGTGAAGAAAACTTGCCACGGGTTGGGCAGCAGTTCCACTGCCAGAAAACATTGTCCATGATGCAGTCACACCACGTTGACACGTGCATCACAGCAGCGTAGCTAGACCTTTGGCCGCCCGTGGCTGTCCCTGTGTTTGCTGCATGTAAGAGCGGGTGGTGCTGGTGATTCCTGCGTTTGCCGTTCCGCGACAGCCGCAGGTTGGAGCCACCCGGGCGGGGGGGGGGGATTGCGGGAGGCCGCCGCCCCTAAAACTTGTGCCATCCGGGGCGGACCGCCCCCCCTTGCTACTCCACTGGTGCATCAGCACACTAATTGCTAACAGCAGTTACCACGTTGAGACGTTTAGGTAACACATCAGATTTAGCTCATGAAGATGTGCATGTGATGCCACCACATGGATTGTTGTGTGCATTTGCCAACGGACTTGTAAATAAAGGGACCCCCTCTAAAAGGCATTTAAGGTCAGGGAGGAAGAGGGGAAACACAAACAATTATAGCAAAAAAACTCCCCTATGACCTATATTTCTTTACTAAAGATTAAATCTAGTATGGGTTAAAGTACAAAACCAAAATTACATAATTATAATATTGAAATACACATAAACATGTTCTCTTTTTTATATAAATTCATTTTATTTTTCATACTTATTTTCTTTCATCTGTTTTTGATCAACATTTATTAATCCATATTTTTATGTTCGCTAAAAAAGGAACACTTTTTGATTTTTAAATACAAAAATTATTACAAATTATTATATACAATACGACTGAATCAACCCCCAATAAATAAATCAATCTAATGACAACACATTCATTCCTCACAATCACTCACAATCATACAAAACACATATGCATATTTGGGTATAAGGACCACGTGTGCCCAGACCTGTTGGCTTAGGTCATCATAATTGTCAATTGGAAACGTGTTATATTTATGTGTTCCTTATACCCAAATATGCATATGTGTTTTGTATGATTGTGAGTGATTGTGAGGAATGATTGTGTTGTCATTAGATTGATTTATTTATTGGGGGTTGATTCAGTCGTATTGTATATAATAATTTGTAATAATTTTTGTATTTAAAAAATCAAAAAAGTGTTCCTTTTTAGCAAACATAAAAAATATGAATTAATAAATGTTGATCAAAAACAGAAAGAAAATAAGTATGAAAAATAAAATGAATTTATATAAAAAGAGAACATGTTTATGTGTATTTCAATATTATAATTATGTAATTTTGGTTTTGTACTTTAACCCATACTAAATTTAATCTTTAGTAAAGAAATATAGGTCATAGGGGAGTTTTTTTGCTATAATCATTTGCCAACGGACTACAAACAAAAGGATTCGCATTGGGTCTGTCACGTGGCGTGATGGTAAAACTATACTTCTAGCAGAAATGATTAAAAAAGAACACTGTATTCTGTGCTGCACAAGCTTTGTGTGATGTGATTGTATTAACAGTCTTGATGTGTCATGCAGGTCTATCATAGCGAGGGCGTGTAAGGTACATAAGCAGGTGAGTTCTTGCACTGTACAGTACAGGACAAACTTATTTTCATGGGTTCGCTTCTAGTTGCATGGAATTTGCTTTATGTGGTTATATAATTATCTAGAACCCTGTAGTCTTGTCAGTGTTATTTGAAACTTCTAAGAGAGACAGGCAACTTGAAGCTGGAACTTGCTATGCCATGAAGGCAATTAATCATCCTCTCCTATTTCCTAAGTCCCCAGAGAACCACTCAACATGTGTAAGGAATGTTTCAGGGCTTCCAACATTTACTTGGAGGAAATAGATGGTTTTACATTCAAACTTAAAAGGACAAGTGAACCCTAGAGTTTTTACAGTGAATGGAGGATAAATACATTTTTGAACATTTACCTGTAGTTGAACACGAGGAAGGTGAGAAGCCATTAAGATGAGTATGGGAAAGCTGTAGCAACACTTGAAAAACTATTTTGTATGGCAGGAAAATTAGTTGTTAGCCGACACAAGCTGTTTTCTGAGGAATAGCAAGCTGAAAAGACGGTGGAAATGTATGTTACATCTCTGTGTGTCAGCGGCAAAGTGTGAATTTGAAAACTTCACTGAACAATTAGTTATAGACCAAATGGTGACCAGGTGTTACAACAAAATGATTCAGGAAAAGTTATTGACTTGTAAAAGTTCCTCTTTGGAAGAAGGGTTTAAAGGCGAATTGCATCAAGCACTCGGAGTCAAATAACGCCTTAGCAGAATAAGATAGGTCACTGTGTGTACTGTAAAAGTAGAAAAGGGTGTGATCAAGGACAGTGATCAGCAAAAACAAGATATGTGATATATGTGTGGGTCACGTGGTTACTTGATTTTTTTTTATAGGTTTTCTCCTGCACAACAGAATGAATGCAATAAATTAGGTACTTTCCCTGGATGTGCAAAAGGGCAGAGAAGAAAGATGGTGTAAATGAGGTGCTGAGGTCCCTGATCTCTCTGAAAGTTTGAACTGAATGTTGTCAGCTGGTAGTTTGAATGAAACTGAAGTTCCTGAGTGTAGGGGTCCGATTGGGGCATTGGGATTGAAGGTGACAGCGTTCCATTGCTGACGGATTCTAGGTCAAAGATCACCATCATCACCAAAGATACAATGATTCAAAAGAGTATGGTTTGGAACCTTTTGAAATCTGATGTCAACCCTAGAGGTTATGAGGGCACGAAAATCAAACTGCAAAGCTACTTTTACGGGCATAGTGTTTTCAGGGAAAGAAGTGTTTGTGGGGAAATGTATGTATAAAGTAGGTCATACTCGGCTGGCATCTTCAGGGGTGTCTTGAGGTTGTGTTGAAACCCGACAGAAGGATCAAACTTTGTGGGTGTCTGAGTATGGGGTTAATGGGTGTAGTGATGCGCGTGAGTACTAACAATAAATAAAGAAGAGTTTGATGATGTGTTAGGAGAATAACAAATTACCAATTAGTGAACAAAGTGAAGAACAATGTAGCTCCAGTGAAACATAAGTTGAGGGTGTTCTATTGAGTGTTTGTGTGGAGCTGAGTGCTGTGTTGAAAAATCTGTCTCAATAAGGGGTTATTTTTAGCTTTTTAAATGTTTGTTATGGTTATCACCTATACTCGTAGCTCATAAACCCACTAATGAGATAAGGATGACTATTGATTTCTGCAATGTTAATAAAATAATTTGGGTGGTTTGTCATTTGTTACCAGGTAAGATGAGATGGTGGTAATGCTAATCGGGATTGTGTATTTTCCAAACTAAATTTGCGGTCAGCATATCACCAAATAGTGCTGGCTCCCAAGTCAAGGATCTCAAAACTTTTGTAACAACAGATGGTGTTTTTCAATTTTCCTGAATTCTTCCGCATGAGATGTGTTGCAGAGAGTTGTTACCAATTTATTGAGGGGCATGTGTAGAGGTATGGCTTTTCAAGTTAATTTGTATTTTGTTAGTTGAGTTAGAGCATGAACAAAGAATGGTGGAGGTGTTAGCTAGAATGAAACAAAGAGGATTGCATCTAAGGAAGGACTAGTGTGTGTTTAGTGTTAGTGAGTTAGAGTAATTGGGGCCAGTCCTGTCAGGAGATGTTCTTGCCCCAAGATCTGGTCTCCTGAAAGCCATAGACAAAGCCAGGACATGAGTCGGGGGTACACGCAGGTACATGGCGTACACCCACTATTTTCACAGGGTGGACGCCGTCCCCCCTGCCAAGGTGTTGGGCCCCACAGAAATATGCTGAACTTGTCCTGGTGTAAGACACCGGACACGTTCAGCAGCGCCTGCACGTTGTCTGCTTTCCATTTCCAGCAGCAACGTGCAGGCAGCGAAGGGTGTTTTTTTTTTTTTTTACCTCCAGCCAGGCCGAAGTTAAGGGGCCATCAGGCCCTCTTTTGTTTGAATATCTTGACTGGAGGCGGCCTGGAGCCTCACACAAATGTAAATGCCACAGAGGGAAACAAAGGCACACAGCTTGCTATCTCTTCACAGGTATTTAAGAGAGGCATGCTTTTGCCTTTGTTCTGTCCTGTATGTAAGTGCAGACACTGTAAGACTCAGATGGGGTGGCCTGTCCCAGTATTTACACAAATAATTTAAATAGCACTATTTTATTTCTTTTATAGCGCTACGCTACGTCGTGACGTCATGTGCTGTGCTTGCATGCGTCATGATGTCACTTGCATAGTGTCTAACTTGTTCAGTCCCCCCACTTCATTTTATAGGACTTGTGCCCTGGACAAAGAAGCTTGTCTAGAAAACAAGGAACAGCTGAGCTGGTGTTCTTTACATAGATGGGTGAAATGTATGCAAAGTTCAACTGAGCAGATGTCGATGGCTGAATTTTATGCAAGGCTTGTGACAGAATTTGCTTCAGTCATTTAGCCATCCTTCAGATTGCTTAAGGAGAATGTAAACTTTGTGTGGAGTAATGAGTAGAAGGGTGCGTTTGAGAGGATAAGAAGAGCGGTGGTGCAGGCTCCTATTTTGAGTATGAATTGGGGGAAGTAGGGAGATGTTTGTGTTTAGAAGCCAGTCACTGCTCTGATGTGATCAGCCAGGAACTGGCCTTTGAACACAAATGAAACACCCTGATACACCATTTTATTCACCAGCAGCAGCCAAGGTGCCAAATATATTTCTGCCCGGGGTGCTGTGTAAGCAGGGGCCTGCCCTGGTAGAGTAACACTCACACAACACATAGATAAATACTAACACAGGGCTACGGGCTGGGAAATGGCTATAAAATAAGGGTCCGTCAACAAAAAGTATCCTGTCCAGAAAGAACTAGAATATAAGGTATGGGCACAATTCTCAATCAGAGGAGTGATGGTATGCTTCTACCACTATTGGGAGCAGTACCTCTTTGTATAGTAACCCTCACACACACTAATAGTGTCATGCTTCATCATCTGGTTCACCCTGGCTCCTAAAGGCTAGGGTGGGCTCAACTTGTTTCAAGGAGCTCTTTGGAGAAAAGGCCAGGGGCTTAAAGATTAAAAACCCACCATACACTCCAGGTATCCCTTTAATATGGATATATGGTGGATATTAAAATAACAGGAGTAGGGTATTCCAAGGATATAATGGTCCTATGACCCTAAGAATATGCCAACATGTTTCAGCCAGTGAACGGCCCTATGTGTCCACGGCTTTCTTCAGGGCAAAACTTCGTAATAAATCCCTCCCTGGAATTATTAATATAGTATCACACTTTTAAATTGAAAATGTTTTACCAAACATAAGCGCCCTCTGGATATACTTATCCTTATTATGGCGTCTATGTTCACAGGTCCGTCCAACCTAAAATAAGGGTGACAAATGTAACTCATTACGTTAACATTTTCTCATCCCCACCGTCAACAGGTAAACCGAATGCAACACTTTACAATAGTGTGATCTTAGTTAACTCTATGAAGCGATACCAAAGGGGACGATGGACGGAGCGTTTGAGCTAATCAAACACTCACCCCCAGTCAACTGATCTGGGTTTAATCCATCATCATTCTTTAGCTCACTCCACCACCCCAGTTCAGACATGGCCATATGCAAATCAGTCTGACCCTGTACCTCATGGGAACAGTCCAGCCCGAACTGCCAAGCCATGTCTTCCCTGGACCGGAAACAAGCATCCTGGGACCGGTTTCTGGCTATTCAGCCGTCATCAGCCAGGCTAGCTTGAATCCAGTGGCAAAGTGAGCAAGGGACCCACGTCTGGGCATACCCTGCCAACTTAGGGCGAACAAAGCGATACCAAAGGGGACGATGGACGGAGCGTTTGAGCTAATCAAACACTCACCCCCAGTCAACTGATCTGGGTTTAATCCATCATCATTCTTTAGCTCACTCCACCACCCCAGTTCAGACATGGCCATATGCAAATCAGTCTGACCCTGTGCCTCATGGGAACAGTCCAGCCCGAACTGCCAAGCCATGTCTTCCCTGGACCGGAAACAAGCATCCTGGGACCGGTTTCTGGCTATTCAGCCGTCATCAGCCAGGCTAGCTTGAATCCAGTGGCCAAGTGAGCAAGGGACCCACGTCTGGGCATACCCTGCCAACTTAGGGCGAACAAAGCGATACCAAAGGGGACGATGGACGGAGCGTTTGAGCTAATCAAACACTCACCCCCAGTCAACTGATCTGGGTTTAATCCATCATCATTCTTTAGCTCACTCCACCACCCCAGTTCAGACATGGCCATATGCAAATCAGTCTGACCCTGTGCCTCATGGGAACAGTCCAGCCCGAACTGCCAAGCCATGTCTTCCCTGGACCGGAAACAAGCATCCTGGGACCGGTTTCTGGCTATTCAGCCGTCATCAGCCAGGCTAGCTTGAATCCAGTGGCAAAGTGAGCAAGGGACCCACGTCTGGGCATACCCTGCCAACTTAGGGCGAACAAAGCGATACCAAAGGGGACGATGGATTTAGGCCCAGATCTCTGTACTGGGGTGAATGTATGACATTGTCTGCATTCTGTCCATCAACTGTTGTTTTTGCATTTGTCACCCCGAGTGGGACGGGTATGCCCAGACGTGGGTCCCGTGCTCTCCATGCCACTGGAATCAAGCTATCCTGGCTGAAGAGGGGTGAAACCCGAAACCGGTCCTAGGATGCTTGTTTCCAGTCCAGGGAGGACCTGGCTTGGCAGTTCGGGCTGGACTGTTCCCATGAGGCACAGGGTCAAGACTGATTTGCATATGGCTGGGTTCAAACTGGAATGGCATGGTGAGCAAAAAAACGATGGATTTAGGCCCAGATCTCTGTACTGGGGTGAATGTATGACATTGTTCTGCATTCTGTCCATCAACTGTTGTTTTTGCCTTAGTTAACTCTATGGCGCTACACCCATCAAAGATACTTTCTAAGTGACGATCAGTCATTTAAATTGTATTTATATAGCGCTTACCTCCCATGACGAGGTTTAAAAAAAATCTGCACATTAGCCCCCCCGCCCCTCGCCCCCCGAGCTCACTGGCTTTGTGTCCAGTCAGAGCTCCCCCTCCTTCAGTTTCTTCAGGGATATATGAATCTGCTCCGCAAATCCGTGTGCAGCCTGAACGGGGCAAGTTAAGATTCAACCAGAACTGGGTCTGTCTTTACTCTTCAGAAGGTCGATGTCAGTGCTTTAAATGGAAAAAGAGAAGTGCCGATACTCACCAAATTCATTGGGATGGGTCTTATGGGTCTTGTAGGGGCGTGTCTGGGGGCGTAGTTTCGAGGCAGGTATTTAACAATAGCGGAATTATCTTATTCAATGCTAAAGCACCCTGATGTCCTTCGGCTAAGTTCCTTCATATGTGCAGGGCCTAATTGGTGTTTTTTGCGGTTTTATATGGTGCGAACTTGTCCTGAGGGCATTAAAGTTTTTTTACTTGAAAAGCAGAATTTATACATGAAAACATACTTTTTTTATTTTTATGGCACGTGGCGATTGCCCAGAATAACAGGATGCTGAGCGGAAGCTGGGTTTTCATAAATCAAATTAGAACATTGGAATGTGGAGCACTCCATTGAAGACAATGGAGTGCTCCGTGCTTCTACGGGCCGGTAAAGGCCCAAAGAGCAACATTCCAATGTTTTCACAAAGGCCTCTCGGAGCCCGAGGGGAATTAAACCCCCTCGTGCTCGGAGAGGCCTTTGTTTTATTTGTTAGATCATTCTGCCCTGGCAGAATGTTCTAATAGCCTTATAGCCCTTCGTAGCTGGGCTATACCGGCTATTAAAGTTCCGCTCCCTTGTTAAAGGCCCTCGCCTTCGGCTAGGGCCTTTAACGCTGGAGCGGGCCTTTAATAGCCGGTATAGCCCGCTATGGGCTATAATAAAGTATGCTTTCGTATACAACTTGCACTTCTCATTTAAAATGCTTTAATACCCTCCTCCTTCCAAGTGAGCGCTATATATAACTGCAATAAAAGTACCAATTGCACACTGGACACATGAGCCGAACTTGGCCAAAATGTCGAGTGTATTCCAGCGCTGCAGCCTTACACTCTAAATGACAGCGCAACAGTTCCAATATGGGCGGCTCTGTCTGTCAGACCACGTTTCCTTACTCCTGTCACGCTGTCAGTTAGAGTGTAAGGCAGCAGCAGCAACCTAGCGCTGGAATACACCCTCTGTTGAGTGTCAGAGCGCCTCACAGACCCCAGCTTGCCTCTAGGAGTACGGCTACTCTCTTGACACAAGGAGAAGTTCCGGCACTCTAGGGGAGAAAACTGAGAAGTGCCGGTACTCGGTACCGGTGAGTACCGGCCCATTTATCTACAGTGTTTCACTTGGTATTAGAAGCACGTGATACTCGTGGCTATATCAAACGGGAACGCATTGGCAACAAGCGCTAGAAATAAAACAAAACTAGTTAATAATATGTTTATGATCCACTGGATCAGGGCGCACTGAAAGAGCCTTGGGGATCACTTCGTTCGTCACCTGTTGGCAGTGAAATGCTAGCACTCTCTGGGGTTGGGGGCATGAAGGGTGTGCCAGCCGTTTACGCTCTCCACTACTTTGTCAAAGCGTTTAAATATCTATGCTAATTTATGTAAAATAGTATGTAAAACGCAGCAGAAATGCGCTGCGAAAACTATAAATATGTGTGGAACGCCGCCCCATAAATACAGCCGAATGCGGCAGTTCGTTGCTGCGGCTTGATGCCTTTCTGCAGGTGCGGCCCATTAACCTATTGTGTGCTTGGCATAAATAAGGCAGGCGCGGGGAAACGTCGCCCCAGATTGGCTCTTCCGTCTGCGGCAGCGAACAGTAATGCTTATCGTATGTTTAATAAACTGGCCGTAAAGATGATAAAACACATAGCCGTCGCCAAGGTAATTTAGCGGGAATCGCTCGACTGCTGACAGTTCCTGATCGTTCGCGGCTTCTTTTTTACGAGTCTCTGGCCCGCTTACAGGCTCGGGTCCACCCAGCAGAAGGCCAAGATTGAATCTGTGCACGTGGAGGACGAGTCTAAATACCAAGGGGTGGGGAGCTGTGCGGTTCCTTGATAACCCCCTCGGAGGCAGTGGCGTAACTCGAAATGACGCCGCCTCTCCCGCGAAATAGAGAAAGGGGCCCTGAGTCTCCTATATGTAAGAGAAATATGCCTTCGACTGAATAGGGGGTCCCTTGAGGTTTGGGGTCCACCTGCGCTATGCACCTGCTCTGAGGCCCAGAGCTCTGTGACATTGTATGGAATGTTCACCCTAAATCATGTGGCCTATGGTCTTATACCTGTGATCTCACAGCACAGTGCCTGAACTCCTGTGATAATGTACCTGGAAGTATAGTGCCTATTCCTCTCATGTTGCCCTTTTAGCACAATGCCTGCAGTCATATGCTAATGTCACTCACAGCACGGCGCCGTAGGCCTGTGATAATGTACCTTCAAAGTATAGTGTATGTAGCCCTATGTTAATGCCCCTCGCGGCACGATGCCTGCAGTGCTGTGATAACGAACCTCGCAGTATAGTGTCTGCAGTCCTATCTCAATGCCCCTCGCGGCACGATGCCTGCAGTGCTGTGATAACGAACGTCGCAGTATAGTGTCTGCAGTCCTCTGTTAATGCCCCTCGCAGCACGATGCCCGCAGTGCTGTGATAACGAACCTCACAGTATAGTGTCTGCAGTCCTCTGTTAATGCCCCTCGCGGCACGATGCCTGCAGTTCTGTGATAACAAACCTCACAGTATAGTGTCTGCAGTCCTATGTTAATGCCCCACTCTGTACGATGCCTGCAGTGCTGTGATAACGAACCTCGCAGTATAGTGCCTGCAGTCCTATGTTAATGCCCCTCGCGGCACGATGCCAGCAGTGCTATGATATTGAACCTCACAGTACAGTGTCTGCAGCCCTATGTTAATGCCCCTCGCGGCACGATGCCAGCAGTGTTGTGATAATGAACCTCACAGTATACTGTCTGCAGTCCTCTGTTAATGCCCCTCGCGGCACGATGCCTGCAGTGCTGTGATAAGGAACCTCGAAGTATAGTGTCTGCAGTCCTCTGTTAATGCCCCTCGCGGCACGATGCCTGCAGTGCTGTGATAACGAACCTCGCAGTATAGTGTCTGCAGTCCTCTGTTAATGCCCCTCACAGCACAATGCCTGCAGTGCTGTGATAAGGAACCTCGCAGTATAGTGTCTGCAGTCCTCTGTTAATGCCCCTCACAGCACGATGCCTGCAGTGCTGTGATAAGGAACCTCGCAGTATAGTGTCTGCAGTCCTCTGTTAATGCCCCTCGCGGCACGATGCCTGCAGTGCTGTGATAAAGAACCTCGCAGTATAGTGTCTGCAGTCCTACGTTAATGCTCCTCGCGGCACAATGCCTGCAGTCCTGTGATAATGAACCTCACAGTACAGTGCCTGCAGTCCTTTGCTAATGCCCCTCGCGGTACGAGCCTGCAGTCCTGTGGTAATGCCCCTCGCGGCACGATGCCTGCAGTGCTGTGATAATGAACCTCACAGTATAGTGTCTGCAGTCCTATGTTAATGCCCCTTGTGGCACGATGCCTGCAGTGCTGTGATAATGAACCTCACAGTACAGTGCCTGCAGTCCTTTGCTAATGCCCCTCGCGGTACGAGCCTGCAGTCCTGTGGTAATGCCACTTGCGGCACAAGCCTGCAGTCTTATGATAATGGACCTCACAGTATATTGTCTGCAGTCCTATGTTAATGCCCCTTGTGGCACGATGCCTGCAGTGCTGTGATAATGAACCTCACAGTATAGTGCCTGCAGTCCTATGTTAATGCCCTTTGCGGCACGATACCTGCAGTACTGTGATAACGGGCATCACAGTATAGTGCCTGCAATCCTATGTTAATGCCCCGCTCTGCACGATGCCTGCTGTGCTGTGATAATGAACCTCACAGTATAGTGTCTGCAGTCCTACACACGATGCCTGCAGTGCTGTGATAACGAACCTCGCAGTATAATATCTGCAGCCCTATGTTAATGCCCCTCGTGGCACAATGCCTGCAGTGCTGTGATAACGAGCCTCACAGTATAGTGCCTGTTGTCCTATGTTAATGCCCCTAGGGCACGATACCTGCAGTGCCATGACAATGACCCTCACAGTATAGTATCTGCAGTCCTATGGTAATGCCCTTGCGGCAAGATGCCTGCAGTGCTGTGATAACGAACCTCGCAGTATAGTGTCTGCAGTCCTATGTTAATGCCCCGCTCTGCACGATGCCTGCCGTGCTGTGATAATGAACCTCACACTAAAATTTCTGCAGTTCTACACACGATGCCTGCAGTACTGTGATAATGAACCTCACAATATATTGTCTGCAGTCCTATGTTAATGCTCCTCGCGGCACGATGCCTGCAGTGCTGTGATAATGAACCTCACAGTATAGTGTGTGCAGTCCTATGTTAATGCCCCTCGTGGCACGATGCCTGCAGTGCTGTGATAATGAACCTCACACTAAAGTTTCTGGAGTCCTACACATGATGCCTGCAGTACTATGATAATGAAACTCACAGTATAGTGTCTGCAGTCCTATGTTACTGCCCCTCGCCGCACGATACCTGCAGTGCTATGATATTGAACCTCACAGTACAGTGCCTGCAGTCCTACGTTAATGCCCCTCGCGGCACGATGCCTGCAGTGCTGTGATAACGAACCTCGCAGTACAGTGCCTGCAGTCTTCTGTTAATGCCCCTCACAGCACAATGCCTGCAGTGCTGTGATAACAAACCTCGCAGTATAGTGTCTGCATTCCTCTGTTAATGCCCCTCACGGCACGATGCCTGCAGTGCTGTGATAACGAACCTCGCAGTATAGTGTCTGCAGTACTACGTTAATGCTCCTCGCGGCACGATGCCTGTAGTGCTGTGATAACGAACCTCGCAGTATAGTGTCTGCAGCCCTATGTTAATGCCCCTCGCGGCACGATGCCTGCAGTGCTGTGATAATGAACCTCACAGTATAGTGTCTGCAGTCCTCTGTTAATGCCACTTGCGGCACAAGCCTGCAGTCTAATGATAATGGACCTCACAGTATATTGTCTGCAGTCCTGTGTTAATGCCCCTTGCGGCACGATGCCAGCAGTGCTGTGATAATGAACCTCACAGTATTGTGCCTGCAGTCCTCTGTTAATGCCCCTCGCGGCACGAGACTGCAGTCTTATGATAATGAACCTCACAGTATAGTGTCTGCAGTCCTATGTTAATGCCCCTCGTGGCACGATGCCTACAGTGCTGTGATAATGAACCTCACAGTATAGTGCCTGCAGTCCTCTGTAAATGCCCCTCGCGGCACAAGCCTGCGGTCTTATGATAATGGACCTCACAGTATAGTGTCTGCAGTCCGCCCGGCAGTCTCCAATGATTGGGAATAAAACCACCCTGCCTTGCCATGCCCTTGCTTTAAATGACCTACAGCCGGCCCAATGATTTGCTTTAAGCGATTGGCCCATGCTTATAGAAAAGGACTCTGGGCTTGCTGTATTGCAGCCACATTCAAGCCACGGTTACCTCGCCTACCGACCCAAATGGCAGAGGTAATTAGCGGAAAGTCAATATCATGCCCAGAGATGCATATTTCAGTCGTTTGAATGTAGAATTGAACCCAAGCTATACAGGGCCGAATCATTGGTGACTGAGAAGCCATTCTGGACTGACCCCCGGCCGCATTCGTCCCCAGTTTTAAGTTCTGATATTTTAATTCACCCGTCGCACATTTGTGCCGAATGTCACTCTTAAGTATCCAACCAATGCAAGATGCCATGCCTAATGCTAAGCCATTGGCAACTGCGATGAGCCCTTTTTAGGTCTCGCGTGGCGTTGCAGGGCAGAGCCCTGCTCCGCCTCCGCGAGAGATTTTGTAGGAGAGGATTTTCAGAAGAGGGCTTTAAGCCCGCCCCTCATTTCCATTGGCTGGCGTCACCGTTTATGCTAAACGGTGGCCAGCCATTGGAAATGAGCTATCTATGTTGCCTCCCTTTGGCTTTTGTGCCGGCCCACTTGGACTGGCTCTCCTGCTTTCCTTCTGTCGTAAACGATTTCTTATCTTTATGGGGCCATGTGTTTAAACACATGGCCCCATAAAGACAAGAGATCGGCTGCAGCGCGGTCCTCTTTCACTTTCGGGACCGCGCTTGTTATTTTAATGCTGTGAGCAAAAGGAAAGCAAACTTAAGCAAGGACAAAAATACACGAGTGTTGCCTGTTTAAGATCACGGATGATATTCCAAGACCGGAAGGCACATTTTAGACACAATACATTCAATTGTAGCTTTTCTCTAACCGCCTTATATTTTGGATGTTTCCTGTTACCTTTTCTGCACTTAAATGGTCACAGGCATAGAGTATCTAAGGAACCCAAGCCTCTCCACATAGCGCCTCTCACCCAAGTCCCACAAAGAAAGTCCGCCTGCAGGCTTGCAGCGCTAGCCCCCACCTTCACATGCACGCCATCTTCAGAGCTGGTGCCTCCATTTCACTTGTCTGACACTTCACCAAAGCCTAAGAGAGGACATTTAGGGACAGGGAGAGGGAGACTCCCTGCCCACGAGCTTTCTGGGGGCAGTGTGTCTAAGATGTGCCTCCTCGGATATTGGGGGGCTCCCGACATGCGGGGCCCTTCCCTCCAAGAGGCTAGTGGGTCCCGGTGAAAGTCAGCGCACTAAACTGGGAGTGCCCCGGTCACTTCCAGGCCTAGCGCGTGGCTAGGCCATTTAAGGACAACATGGAGAGTGGAAAGAGGCTGCAAAGAGACAGACAGACAGGGCGGCAGCATGCAAGTGTGACAGGGTCCTGCGGGCAGACCTCGGGGTAAAAGCACAGATTTGGAAACCTCGGCATCGATTCGATCCATACAATTAACCCTTGGTGGGGGGTCGGTGCCAGGGCAGGGGAGGGAGTCAGGCCCACAAAGTGGAAGTATAAGAGCAACTTTGTTCCCAAAGCTCGTGAACGAAGCGCTTCGAATGAAATGACGGTAATGTCAGGTGACTCATCTGATTCCCACTTTATAGCGTTGTAATGACTTGAATATCGGCACATATACGTTTTCATATCTTTTATATAAGGACGATGGCATGCGGAGAGGCAAAGGGCCAATAACGGAGGATATGGCCCCCATGCACCAACATTCCAATGTTTTTCGTTCTGTTTCCGCCTGTGTCATTTAAAACGTTCTACCCTCAGACCTTGGAATGTTCCAGTAGTGTTTTAGCCCTTATCCGTCAGGGCGCACTGATCGGTAAAGGCGCTTGCCCTGGTTGAAGGCCCTCGCTTGTGGCTTAGGTCTATAACTGGGAGAGAGGGCCCTTACCAGCTGGTATAGCCCCCGGCAGCAGGCTGTAATGCTGTAGTGCAAAATGACAACGTCGGGGCTCTATTGGAGACCGTGGAGTGGCAGAGGGCCAAAATGGGAGACTATTGCCTTCTGCTCCAATATGCCAGCCTGTGTCTGCCCCCCTCGGTGGGATGGTCCACTATCAGTACAGCCCTCCTGCTTCAGGCTGGACTGGCTCACAGGGCCTCCTCCCATTACAGGACCTCACTTCCAGCGCCTACTGGACGTTAGAGAGAGGGCCTTTAACAGCCAGAAGTGCCCTGAAGCCACATTACACTATCTAGCTTTATTTCAAGCTACAGCGTTCATCAGTGTGGAAGTTTCGCCTCCGACAGGCTCATAACCAATACAATAAAAGCAGCGGGTGTGACAACCAACCTAAACCCCGCCCTCCCATCAGCAAAGCTTCTTGCCACCGAGAGCCATCAGGTGCCAGCCTAGAGGCGGTGCCCCCTGTGGCAGCCTCGTCTCCCCTGTAATAAGCACTGCTCCTGCTGAAGCCCATGTGCCATTAATAACTGTGGATATTATATTATAAGAATGTATTTAGCTACTGAGATAAACAGAACCGAGAGAGTCCAAACGTGATTGGCTATGGCACTATCGTGGATCGATGAAGTACCTTCCGCTGAAAGAAGCGCGTGTTTTATACTTTGGAGTCCCGGGTCTTCGAAGAGAGATCAGACTTTATAAAGGTAGCCACGTTGTGCACAGCCTTGGCAGTCAGGGGGTCAATATTACTGTACAGCACTCTGGCACCTGATAAGCGCTCAGCATAAACCAGCATGTGTATTCGTTTGCATAAGGTATTTTAAGGCACATTCAGCAGTACAGCAGGCTAGGTCATCCAGAAAGATGGAGGGCAGTTAGAATACAGCGGGTGCGAGACCTCGGGCCTGCCCAGGGTTCTTGGCTGGTGGACGAGATGTGGTGTTGCCACAGTCTCCTGGCTTGTGCGTAGAAGGGTTAGTTTTGCACATACCCGTGACCAGGGCTTTAAGTGGGATGAAAAAACTGGGGGGTCTCTCAAAGGGGCGTGGGCAATGTAATTAAGGGCGTGGCTTAAAAACACCTAAGCTAAAAATCTGTGCTTAGCATAGTGTGCTGCCCGAATTGTACTTTGCTGTTTCTGTCATTGCATCTCGATATATGATAGAACAAGTAACATCATACCTACGAGAAGTCAGGACTATTGGCTAGTTGCATAAGATAAATGAGCAGCAACTATGGCTTGTATATAATATTGAAAAAGCTTCCACTTGAAGCCCTGGTGACACCACGGCAATGTTGCTGCTCCTGAGTTTCAAAAAGAGAAGGGAAATCCAGAGAGAAAATGACTCTTTAAAGGATTTCCCTTCCCCTACAACGCTCGCCTGGCATGACGTCATGCCATAACGTCTCCACTAGTGAGAAGTGAGCAGTGTGAGCACGCGCACAGGATGTGCCTGCTGTCTCGAAACGGGTCTCCATCGGGCTGTTTTGTGCCCTGGCACAGGCGGTCCGTTTTTTTCCAGACTGCAGTGACAGCAGTCTGATGTCACTGCAGTCCGAAAAAAAAGTGCCAGGGCACAAAACAGAGCCCAATAGAGACCCGTTTCGAGGCCCCCTTTAAAAAACTGCTGGTGCTCAGCACCAGTGAGACCCGGCCCACTTAAAGCCCTGCCCGTGACCTTTGCTTGGGAATGAAGCGAGAGCCTTGCATTTCATCGCCGCTCCGGTGGGAGCCAGGCACTGTGATGCTGGGGCCACTTGGTTCCATTTCTGGCAGCCTGATTCGTTAGTCTGTGCAGCCTATCCAAGAGCTCCTTGGGGCTCCCGCGTAGATTGCATTCCAGATCAGGAAAGGGGGCGCGGTTTGCACCACCACTGAGTGCGTTCACAATGTGTGAGAATCTAGTGTGGGGCGATGTTTGCACCACCATCGAGTGCCTTCACTACGTATGAGAATCTAGTGTGGGCGATGTTTGCACCACCATCGAGTGCCTTCACTGCGTATGAGAATCTAGTGTGGGCGATGTTTGCACCACCATCGAGTGCCTTCATGACGTATGAGAATCTAGTGTGGGCGATGTACAGTTTGCACCACCATCGAGTGCCTTCACTATGTGCAGAGCTGCTTTAGAGCCAGAGAACCAGGTCAGCAGAGCTGCTCTAGAGCCAGAGAACCAGGTCAGCAGAGCTGCTTTAGAGCCAGAGAACCAGGTCACCAGAGCCATTGTAGAGCCAGAGAACCAGGTCAGCAGGGCTGCTCTAGAGCCTAGGAACCAGGTCAGCAGAGCTGCTCTAGAGCCAGACAACAAGGTCAGCAGAGCTGCTGTAGAGCCAGAGAAACCAGGTCAGCAGAGCTGCTTTAGAGGGAGAGAACCAGGTCAGCAGAGCTGCTTTAGAGCCAGAGAACCAGGTCAGCAGAGCTGCTCTAGAGCCTAAGAACCAGGTCAGCAGAGCTGCTGTAGAGCCATAGAACCAGGTCAGCAGAGCTGCTGTAGAGCCATAGAACCAGGTCAGCAGAGCTGCTGTAGAGCCATAGAACCAGGTCAGCAGAGCTGCTCTAGAGCCAGAGAACCAGGTCAGCAGAGCGGCTGTAGAGCCAGAGAACCAGGTCAGCAGAGCTGCTCTAGAGCCTAAGAACCAGGTCAGCAGAGCTGCTCTAGAGGCAGAGAACCAGGTCAGCAGAGCTGCTGTAGAGCCAGAGAAACCAGGTCAGCAGAGCTGCTGTAGAGCCATAGAACCAGGTCAGCAGAGCTGCTGTAGAGCCATAGAACCAGGTCAGCAGAGCTGCTGTAGAGCCATAGAACCAGGTCAGCAGAGCTGCTCTAGAGCCAGAGAACCAGGTCAGCAGAGCGGCTGTAGAGCCAGAGAACCAGGTCAGCAGAGCTGCTCTAGAGCCTAAGAACCAGGTCAGCAGAGCTGCTCTAGAGGCAGAGAACCAGGTCAGCAGAGCTGCTGTAGAGCCAGAGAAACCAGGTCAGCAGAGCTGCTTTAGAGGGAGAGAACCAGGTCAGCAGAGCTGCTTTAGAGCCAGAGAACCAGGTCAGCAGAGCTGTTTTAGAGCCAGAGAACCAGGTCAGCAGAGCTGCTCTAGAGCCAGAGAACCAGGTCAGCAGAGCTGCTTTAGAGCCATAGAACCAGGTCAGCAGAGCTGCTCTAGAGCCAGAGAACCAGGTCAGCAGAGCCGTTGTAGAGCCAGAGAACCAGGTCAGCAGAGCTGCTCTAGAGCCAGAGAACCAGGTCAGCAGAGCTGCTTTAGAGCCAGAGAACTAGGTCAGCAGAGCTGCTCTAGAGCCAGAGAACGAGGTCAGCAGAGCTACTTTAGAGCCATAGAACCAGGTCAGCAGAGCTGCTGTTGAGCCAGAGAACCAGGTCAGCAGAGCCAATGTAGAGCCAGAGAACCAGGTCAGCAGAGCTGCTCTAGAGCCAAAGAACTAGGGGGCATATCATCAACGAGCAGCGATAAATATCGCTGAGCGCGCTTAGCGCGATTTTGTTTAACGCCGGCCATCGCCGGATTTGATCGCTGAGATATTGCGTTATTTACAACGCTCATCTCCATGGCGATGAAAAATCCAGCGATAGCGGCGAAATGCAGGTTTATCGCTGTGAATCCAGCGATAAACCTGCAGCGATAGGGGAATCCTTAGTAATAGGGAGATGTGGATTTAGCCGTACAATCCACCTCCCATGTAAAAGATAGTGAAGTCAGGATTTTCTCAGACGTAAAATACCGGCGATAACCGCGGTTAGCGCGGCTTTTCATATCGCTATGGGTGTCCTGGGCGGGCTTGTAAATACTGCAAAGGACAGATAGCGATATTTTTTATGTTGTTTTTCTTGGGAACGCCTACTTTGCATCTCATTAGAGATGCAAGGCATAAGGAAAACCGGTGCTGAGACAAGGAAACACGCGCTAGCGTGTCCTTGCTAATAGTGCGATGCCATTATCGCCGCTTTTTGGCCGAAAACGGCCGCTAAAGCGGCGATAATGGGCTTGATAATATGCCCCAGAGTCAGCCCAGCTGCTGTAGAGCCAGAGAACCAGGTCAACAGAGCCGCTCTAGAGCCACAGAACCAGGTCAGCAGAGCTGCTTTAGAGCCAGAGAACCAGGTCAACAGAGCCACTGTAGAGCCAGAGAACCAGGTCAGCAGAGCTGCTTTAGAGCTAGAGAACCAGGTCAGCAGAGCCGTTGTAGAGCCAGAGAACCAGGTCAGCAAAGCTGCTTTAGAGCCAGAGAAACAGGACATTGGGGTTTATTTACAAGCCCCTTGCGCCGCCGCTGCGTCACTTTTTCACACTCAAAAAGTGAAGCACCGGCGGTGCAAGGGACTTGTAAACAATCCCCATTGTGCCCATTTGAACGCAATAAAACAGTTACGTAACCTTCACACCACGGAAAAGGTGAAATAAAGCACCAGTTTCTAAAGTTATTGCTCTTTCCACAGTTACTGGTAACTCAAGTCTCCTGCCTGAGGTCTACTACATTTATTGTAATTTAAAACTTCAGGTATCAAAATGCAAAGTTGTGTGAGCTATTAGCCTTACACTGGCTGAACAACTGCCTCCTACCATCAGACTGTTTCGAGTGTCTACACATCTAAGATTGTATTTTGGGAAGTAGATGATGCTCCTCATGCCTGCAACATAAAACAAGCATTTACAATGCAATAGGGCTGGCATTACTAAAAGTTTGAGCTATTGGCGTTGCAAATGATAATGTTTGTTAGTTTTTGTTAAAAAATATTCCAGCAGCAGCATAAGTAATGAAATAAAATCCACGTAGACCACCAGTACCACCACCACTAACACCACCAGTACCACCACCACCAGTACCAATACCACCACCACTACAACCACCGCTACAACCACAACAAGTACCATAACCACCACTACAATTATTACTATTACTACTCTGTGGTGATAGTAATAATAATAGTGGTAGTTATGGTACTGGTGGAAAATTACTATTATAATTTACAATACCTGCTAATTTTTCAAAAGGCATTGCCATTTACAATACCAATAGCTCTAAAACTCGCAGTTGCGAGACCTATTGTATTGTAAATGCTTGTTTAAATAACTGGCCGGCTGGACCACTGGCCCTCAATGAACGGAGCCGAACAGGAAAGGCATAGATCTTGAGAAACAATGGGCCTATGTTTGCGGAAGCACTTAGCATACATAGCACGCCACTTTGTGGCCCGCATTCAATGGACCAGGCCCACATGATTGCAGGTCCCCATGCCGAAGCGGTGAGGGCACTTCCTCAACCAAGTGGTGTGTGCCCTGTATACCTATGAGAGGATGAAACAAAAACAACTGCTCCTGCGAGTGGTGCATGCACACCGTATACCTGAGTCTACAAAAAAGGCCCCCACAGGAGCAGTGTGTGCACCCACAGGTATAAACATATAGGCATCAACTCCCCATGTGCAAGACTTATACACCGCATACTTGCAAAAGAGCTAGCCTCAGCTCCCTTGGGAGAAATGTCTGCAACCTGCTTCTAACTAGAAAGACCTGTCCCCCATCCCCAAGGATTAGTGTGTACACACCCTGCACCCAGTGGATATGTCCCCCAATTCCTACAAGAGTTGTGAGCTGTTCGAACGAGGAGCAGGCCTAGTTTCCCCTACCAGTAGTGCGTGCATACCACAGTTTTACTAGGAGCATACAAGAGTCTGATGATGCTCTAAAATATTCTCATTTCCTGTAGAGGAAAGATCTGTTCTGGGAACATGCCTGGGTTGCACCAGGGTTTCACAGCGAGCCCAGGTGACCTTGAAGAGCTTCCGTACCAATCCCCCACTCCTTCAGAAACGTAGGGGAACTTATTGCCTTGAAGCCAAACCCACTCAATTCCCACCTCACCCTAACACGCACATTCTACTGTGCCTCTAGATCTGAAGTGCTAGCGGGCCTCTCCTGAAGAGGGCAGACATATGGCACCGATAAATCTGATATCACAGTAGCTGCGCTCTGAGAGGATAATGTACGCCAGTACCCTGCCCAATCTGAACGGTTCCCATCCAGCCAAGTAGATCCTCTTGGCCTCCCTCCCCTGAAACATGAAATCGCACGGAAAGGCCACGCTTGAAAACAGTTGACCTATGCCAACACTGCTGGAGCTTGAAACCTTGCCTTCGAGGGGCCCGAGACTCCGAGATTTAGAAGATGCCCTCTGGAATTGTGCGACAGGGAAGGACTACCGCAGGGTTGACTAACTTATCTGGCAAGAAAGAGCTAATTATGCAGCATAACGGGGCACGTTTTGTGATAGTATTACGTCATTATATTGTCATATTTATTACACGTGTCAGCACTGCATAGGCAAAGGTTTCACCTCATTAGTACCGGCTTAACACCCAAATTCAGAGAGAAGGGACTGAACGGGGACCTTTGTGAAGGGCCTTCCACTGTGTGGAAACACGTGTCCCACCACGTTTGTAGAAACTTTGATCCGTTTGAGTTAAACACATTTCTTTTTAGTTAAGTCTGCAAGTTATATAACAGATGATGGATTAAGTGGTAAATGCAGCAAATTAACTGCAGCGACGCAGCCACGAAGTTGTATATTCTCCGTGGTCTTGGCCTACGGCATAGACAACATCAGAGCCCTCCATTAATGCACAGACCATGTCGGTGTGCTACATTATTGTAGCACAGGCGCCAACACTGCACTGCCTTACTACACAGAGTGCAGGGCACAGGCCTCTTCAGAGCACCAATTACTGTAGAAAAGTCACTGATAGTGCACAGCAGTACTAACTGCACCCGCAGTTTGTGGCATGGATACCTCCAGTGCACTTCATTACTGCCTAGACAGTGTAGGGCACAGACAACTGCGGTGCATAGCACAACTCACAGGCGCCTTCAGTGTTCTGCATTACTGCAGAGACATCTTAGGGCGTAGATATCGTCAGTGCACTGCACCCCAGCACAGGCAGCTTAATGCACAGGCAACGTCAATGTACTACATTACTGCAGCACAGGCACCGGCAGTGAACCGCAACACAGGGAGTGTATGACCCAGATACTTCCGTGCACTTTTTTACTGCACAGGCAACGTACGGCACAGGCAATTTTGGTGCACAGCACAATTTCACAAGCACATTCAGTGCTCTTAATTACTGCACAGACAGCTTAGGGTATACATTCCATAAGTGCACCTGCATTCCTGCACAAGCAATTTCGGTGTACTACATTACTGCAGCACAGGCCCACAGTGAACTGCCATACTGCATCGCGAGTGTCTGACATAGCTACCTCCGTGCACTTTCATTACTGTATAGGCAGCACATGGCGCGGTTAAACTTCGGTGCACAACATTAACTTACAGGTGCCTTCAGTGCACTGCATTAATGCACAGACAGCCTAGACCTCAAAACACTTCCAGCGCACTGCATTACTGTACAAGTAGGTTGCGGCAGCAACATCTTCAGTGTTATACATTATTTCACATGCGACTTCAGTTCACTGCATAATAGCGCAGAGAGCTTATGACGCAAACAACTTCAGTGCACAACAATACCGCAGTACAAAAGTTACTTCCAGTTCACGGCAATACTGCACAGCCAGCCTGCTACACCTTCAGTGACATTACATGAGTGCAGCAAAAGGCACTGACAGTGAACTGCATTACTATTCTGGTCGCTTACGCTTGTAATGCCCAATCTGCCATAGAACACTTCCCCCGCTTCCTGACTCAAAGCGGTAGTTGCAATATGCCAATACCGTGGCGATTTCCCTGGGGAAATATGCAGTAAATTATCCCTCCATAAACCCTGAAAAAACAGCATAGGGCCGCTGCGCACCCTCTGAGGCACCCACATTTTGGGGATTTTTCTAATAGCGATGTGTGCCGTCGCCCCCACATACCCCACCAGTGGCCATGCGGAAGCCCACATGAGGTGACGCCAACTACTGAGCACCACCCTTCTTAAGAAACTTCCCCGGGTGCTCCGCACTCCCGTGCCACTCTTAATACGCTGCATGCTTGCTTCAGACCAGTACCTTAAAACAATGCAGCCCCCCAGCCAAGAAAACTGCTTCCCGCCTCCTCACCGCTATCCTCACGCAGATCGGGTATCGCCTGCCTGCTCCGCTTTCCCCAACCGGGCACCAGCTGTTCCCGTCGATTCACAGCCGACACGCTTCCTCCTGCAATCACAGGCACATCACCGGTAATCTTCCTCTTGTCCCTCCGAGACCTGCAGTAGAGAGAGAAAGAAATAACGGAGGCTACAGCAGCCATCCGTGTGCGCTGGCGAGGTGCTGTGAGGGCAGAGCGGCGAAGAAGAGGCTCTCTTGCCGCTCTGTTGCTCTTTTTAAAGAGCGCCCCTCATCCGGATAAAACAGGTCCCAGCTAGTTCCGGGACCCGTTTTCCTTGCGTTGCCCCGGAAGCGCAAACAACTGCTTCCAGGGTACGCTCCCCTCTTCTAACCCATGGGGTCCAAAAAAGGCGGGGAGGGGGAGACCCCTGCGCGGCATCGGCGCTGGCCCCGCCCTCTCCCCGCCGGAAAATCCCACCGGGGATCGGCACCACCGCCATATCAGCGGCCTGACCGAGTTCCTGGTTCCGCCTTGGTTATAGTGTCTGCAGTCCTATGTTAATGCCCCTCGCGGCACGATGCCCGCAGTGCTGTGATAATGAAGCTCACAGTATAGTGTCTGCAGTCCTATGTTAATGCCCCTTGTGGCACAATGCCTGCAGTGCTGTGAAAACGAACCTTGCAGTATAGTGTCTGCAGTCCTATGTTAATGCCCCTCGCGGCACGATGCCAGCAGTGGTGTGATGCTATGCAGAAGGTCTTTGGCCGGATGCTTCTACATAGGATCCAGACATGGTCCGAGGAAGGGGATATCCTTTCCCAGTTTCAGGCGGGCTTCAGAACAAAGACTGGGACAATGGATCAAGTATTCAGATTCCTTCTAATTTACTGGAAGGTTGTGGTGCTAGGCAAAGGCAGTCTTTACTTAGCATTTATTGATTTGAAGACTGCCTTTGACCTGGTTCCTAGATCCAGGCTATGGGATACGCTTGGCGAAATGGGCATGCCCCACTCTGTTCTTAACTTATTAGTCCGGCGGCACGAGGGGAACTTTGCCCAGGTTAGGTGGGGAGAGCAGGGTCAACTTACAGAGCGCATCCCTGTCAAGAGAGGAGTAAGACAGGGATGCGTTCTGGCACCAACCCTGTTCTCCCTATATGTGAACGGAGTAGTGGACTTCCTCTTAGAGGAGCCGGCAGACTCACCCACCCTGGGGGGGAAAAAGATACCAACTTTGTTGTTCGCGAACGACACGTTGTTGATATCCAAGACCCCAGCAGGGCTACAGCGCCTAATTGATAGATTCCATCTTTTTTGCGAGAACCGGGCTTGATCATAAATGCCAATAAAACCAAATTCATGGCTTTTAATCCTCATAGGACATGTAGGAATGGCCCTCTCCTAGGTGGGACTCCCCTTGAAAAGGTTGATACCTTTGATTACCTAGGTGTAAGATTCTCCGATAAAATGTCATGGAGATCACACCTAGGTAAGATGTTGATGGCTCACAAGCGTACGGCTGGAGTAATAGTAAAAGAACATCGCCTTTCCCATACTAGGCCTGTAGCTCCAGCCCTTCAGATATATGACACCAAGGTGGTTAGCGCTGCCCTCTATGGAGCTGAAGTTTGGGGATTTGATAAACTAGATGAGCTCCGCAGATCAGAATTTAAATTCCTAAGAGATCTAGTAACAGCACCAAAATATATCCCCCTCACGCCGCTATTAATGGATATGGGCAGGCGATCAATAAGCGACGTAGCTAGGCTGCGCCCCCTGCTCTTCTGGGCCCGCATTAGGATGACCCCTGAGCTTTCTCCCTATGCAGAGGCCCTTACTGAGGTTATCAGCCTTGACACTGGGGGAAAAATAGGCTGGATACGTGAGAAAATGTTATCTGCAATTGGGTTTTGTGTCTGTTGAGCCAGTAAGGAACCCCCAAGGAGAGAGGAACTTAAACGCCTGTACTGGGAATGGGTGGACCAACGAGAGATCAGCAGATCCAATGTGGGCAAACTGACAACTGAATTCTACTCCCACAAGCAAAGCAGATATTACGAGCCTTACCTTGACCTAATCAAAGTACCTAGAGACAGAATACTCTACATGCACTTCAGGTATGGCTCCCTTCCAGTGGGTGAAGTGATAACAAAATGGTCCGCAAACAACGGAAAAGATTGCCCTAGCCGCAAAGCTCCTGAAGAAAGCGTTGCCCACTTACTGTTTGCTTGCCCTGCGTATAAAACATCACGGAGAAAATGGCTGAGCCCGCTTTGTTGGCAGCTTGGCACACGGGACTATCATGTTGCGCTTCGTATTCTTAAGTCAGACTCTAGACCTTTTTTATCCTGCTGTGTAGCAAAGTACTTGGGTCAAGCTTGGCTGGTACGGTGGAAAGCACTTTCGAGGAAGACATAGCTTCCATTGTACAGACGCTAGCCAGGACTGTAAAGTTACAACAGCATCGCTGCTAAAACCCATCATGCACAAGCACTTCTTTTTTAAATTCTGGCAAGTAGCCCAAGCAAATTGAAAGTCACTCCATGTATTGCACTGCGTTCACACAAAATGATGAAATACTGTTTGTTTTTAACTAGATTTTAGGATGTTTAAGTGTATATATTTATTACTGTACCCTCTTTTATCTATACTCATTTTATTGGATATGTCACCTTTGCCCTATGTTGCTCTTATGACTTTTATGTCGAAATAAAGCTTGTGATGATGATGATGATAATGAAACTCACAGTATAGTGTCTGCAGTCCTCTGTTAATGCCCCTCGCGGCACGATCCCTACAGTGCTGTGATAATGAACCTCACAGTATAGTGTCTGCAGCCCTATGTTAATGCTCATCGCGGCACAATGCCTGTAGTGCTGTGATAATGAACCTCACAGTGTAGTGTCTGCAGTCCTCTGTTAATGCCCCTCGCGGCACGATGCCTGCAGTGCTGTGATAATGAAACTCACAGTATAGTGTCTGCAGTCCTCGGTTAATGCCACTTGCGGCATGATGCCTGCAGTCATATTTTATTTTTTATTTATTTATTTATTTTATAGTTTTATAGAGCGCGAACCAGACCCGTGAGGGTATCAGAGCGCTTTACATGATTAAGGGGGGGATACAACGCTTAAGGATGGGAGGTGTCAAATTGGGATAGATAGGGAATACATTATACAGGAGGAGCACGCAGTTTAAAGTCCAGGTTACATGTGGGGAAGAAAAACAGAGACTTAAAGCACGTGGATAGAATATACAAGCACGCAGTCTAGAGTCCAAGCTACATGTGGGGAAAAAAAACAAAGTGGATATAGTATATAAAGAAGGCTCGCAGTCTCAGCTCTTGGGGGGATGCCCAGAGTGCATAGAGGCCATGAATGCCGAGGTGGAGGGTGGAACATGTCGATGAGGTGATTGTAAAGTGTTCCTTAGACGAGGTATTTTCCCATTAAGAATGTTTTGGTTTCCTTCTTAAATTGTGCCAAGGACGGAAGTCTTCTGATGGCGGGTGGGAGAGAGTTCCAAATTCTTGGTGCGGCCCCAGAGAAGGCCCGATTGTAGATTTTTTTCTTCCGAAAGCGTGCTGGTTGCAACAGCAGGTCTTTGGCAGATCGGGAGTTTCTGGTCCCTCCAGATACCACGAGTTTTTGTGCGAGAAAAGTAGGGGAATTGGAGTAAAGAGCTTTGTGAGTAATGCAGGCCACTTTAAATTGGATTCTGGCCTGAAGGGGAAGCCAGTTCAGAGCTTTGAGGTGAGGAGAGATGTGGTCGAATTTCTTTGTGCCCGTTAGGAGTCTGGCGGCGGTGTTGAGGCAGGCTTTCAATGGGGCCAGAGAGCTCTTGGGTAGCCCTGCCAGAGTAGAGCATCCATATTCTAGTCTGGAAATGACTAGTGCCTGGATTGCCGTTTTAAGGTCGGAAACTTCGAGGAAAGGTTTTAGGTTTCTTAGGTAACTCAGGTGGAATCTAGCCGTTTTGGCCATCGAGTTTATATGGCCACGCATATTCAGGCTGCTGTCAAGGGTTATTCCAAGGGATTTCGCCGAGTCAACAATGGTAGGAGGGCAGTTTAGTGCTGTGATTGTCTTGATCCATTCCTGGATGTCAGGATTGGTTTTGGGTGGGGAGATCAGAAGAAATTCAGTTTTATTTGCGTTGAGTTTAAGCTGATTGGCGGTGAGCCAATGGACTGTCAGCTTCAAGGCCTCGTTCAGGGAGAAAATGTCCTCAGGGGAAGAGATTTTTATGTAGATCTGTGTATCGTCGGCGTACATGAGGTAGGACATGTTGGCGGCACGAAGCACCTCGGTGAGAGGTTCAAGGTAAAGATTGAAGAGGGTAGGGGAGAGGGTTGATCCTTGAGGGACTCCGACCGAAACCGGAGAGGGTGCGGAAAGATTACCATTGATGAGGACTCTCTGTGAGCGGTTTTGGAGGAAAGATCTAAACCATTCAAGGACGGTGCCATCCAACCCCATCCTGAGTTTGAGGCGTTCTAGGAGAATTTCGTGGTTAACCGTATCAAAGGCGGAGGACAGGTCTAGAAGGATTAGGAGACAGGTGTCGCCTAGGTCGAGGGCTTGGAGGGCGTCATCCACAATGTGGAGGAGGGTGGTTTCCGTGCTGTGTCCAGGTCTGAACCCTGATTGGAAGTCATCTAGTAGGTGAAAGTTGTTGATGTGTAGGCTTAGCTGCTGTTGCACACATTTTTCTAGAACTTTGGCAAGGAGTGGGATGTTGGATATGGGTCTGTAGTTCTCAGCGGAGGCAGGGTCCAGCGTGGGTTTTTTAGGATGGGGACAACTTGGCCAGCCTTGAGCGAGTCAGGAATTGAGCCCTGTAGGAGGGAGGCGTTGATTATTGAGGTCCAGGAAGGGTTGATAGCCTGAGAGGCGGCAGCTAGGCAGTTAGAGGGGAGAGGATCATTAAAGTGATTGTTCGGTTTTAAGGAGGCAAGAATTTTCGAGATAGAGTATTCGTCGTAGATTCTAAAGTTGGACCAGTGCGCAAGGTTCTTGGGTGAAGTTCGGGAGGACAACGCAGAGAGAGGAGGTGGGGCAGGCAGAATTTGTTTTTGGTGGTGAGTTGCGGATTTAAGTTCATTTCCTAGGGCAGAGATTTTGTTGCAGAAGAAGGACGAGAATTCCTCGCTTGATATGAGGGGTTTAGGTGAGACTTTGGAGGTTTTCGCTAGTTTGTTGGATTGGTGTTTGACCAAGTCGAACAGCTTGCGAGGTCGATTTTTGGTATTCTCCAGTTCAGTTCTGAAGAATTCTTTTTTGTGTTGAGGATTTTCTTATTGTAGGCGTTTCTGGCCTGGCGGAGAAGTTTTAGATGTGCTGCTGATGGGTGTTGTTTCCAGATTCGTTCAGTTTGTCGAAGGGATCTCCTCTCCTTGTTGAGGGATCCGCTGAACCAGGGATTTCTGTCTTTAATCTGGGTTCTTTTAATTTTAGTGGTGCCAGGTCATCGAGAATGTTGGATATGGTTGAGGAGTAATGTTCCGCTAGGTTGTCGACCGAGGTGCACTGAGGTGGGGGGGGGGGAGGTCGGACTCACAACGCGCTGCCAGTTTCTCATGGTCGAGGTTCTTGGTGTCTCTAACCCATTGTTTAGGAATCACGGGTTGAGGGGTCCATGTTTTGTGGGTGCTGGGCAGGAGGAAGGTGATGGCGTGGTGGTCGGACCAATCACAAGGGTCAATAGAGATAATTTTGACCGCTGATTCTTTGGCAATGATCCAGTCTAGTGTGGCGCCTTTCGAATGAGTAGGGAGTGAGCAAGCTTGGATAAGGGCTTGATCAGCCAAGAAGTCTCTGATGGCATTGACCTGAGGGTCCTTAGGATCATTCCAATGCAAGTTAAAGTCGCCAAGGAAAATGTCAGTAGAGTTTGGAGAAACCTTGGCTGTGATGATTTCCATGAGGAGGTCCGTAAAGGCGTCGTTCTTGCCTGGGGGTGGTAAAAGATGTGAAGTTTGCACAGCTGTGAGGTGTTGTTGGAAATGGCGAGTGCGAGGTATTCGCAGGAATCTGTAGGGTCCACCGGCAGTTCCTTAATACAGAGATTGGAACGGTAGATACAGGCAATGCCACCCCCTTTTTTCTTGAGTGCCTGTCCATCCTTACGATGTTATAGTTGGGCGCGCCTAAGAGGTCTAGGTAGGGGGATGAGGATTCCTTGAGCCACGATTCAGTCAGGATCGCTAGATCCGATTTATGACTCAGGATGAGGTCAGCGACATCAGATGCATGCTTAACAGCTGACCTGCAGTTTATTAGGAGGCCGGCTTGGGAGGGGTATGAAAGGGTGTCGCAGGTAGAAGCAGAGGTGGGAACTTTAGCTAGGTTGCTATTGAACACCCCTCTGCTGCGGAGGGTAGCAGATCTGTTAGGGTTGGTAGCAACCGTGCAGATAGGGTGTTCTCCCCTTAGGTCTAAGGGGCATGAGGTTGTCAGGGCAGAGTCGTCGCTACTGAGGAGGTCAGCCCCCTCTTCCTCTGTGAGTTCTGAGGGATTAATCATGCCAGGGGTGGGTTTGTAGGTGTGGAGGAGAGCAAGAATTTCCTTCTCCGAGAGGTGGCAGGGTTGCTTGCGTGGGCGCAAGTGTCTCAGGGATAGTGGTAGTGGGTGAATGAGGGGCTTCGTGAGGGGGATGTGGGTCGCATTCTGTGAGAGCAAGAGGCTCGAGAAGGAGATTTCGGTGATGTGAAGGAGGTGCTTTAGGTCCAGAATCGATTTGTGGATGCTCAGTGTTAGTTCGGAGGATCTGCGGTGGAGAATATCAATATCTCTAAGAGAGGTATGTTCTGGCAGGCCGGGGGCCAGTTGATAATGACCCTCACAGTATATTGTCTGCAGTCCTATTTTAATGCTCATCGCGGCACGAGCCTGCAGTGCTGTGATAATGAACCTCACAGTATAGTGTCTGCAGTCCTATGTTAATGCCCCTCGTGGCACGATGCCTGCAGTGCTGTGAAAAGGAACCTTGCAGTATAGTGTCTGCAGTCCTATGTTAATGCCCCTCGCGGCACAATGCCAGCAGTGCTGTGATAATGAAACTCACAGTATAGTGTCTGCAGTCCTCTGTTAATGTCCCTCGCGGCACGATGCCTACAGTGCTGTGATAATGAACCTCACAGTATAGTGTCTGCAGTCCTATGTTAATGCCCCTCGCGGCATGATGCCTGCAGGGCTGTGATAACGAACCTCGTAGTATAGTATCTGCAGTCCTATGTTAATGCCCCTTGCGGCACGATGCCTGCAGTCTTATGATAATTGACCTCGCAGTATAGTGTCTGCAGCCCTATGTTAATGCTCATTGCGGCACAATGCCTGCAGTGCTGTGATAATGAACCTCACAGTATAGTGTCTGCAGTCCTATGTTAATGCCCCTCGTGGCACGATGCCTGCAGTGCTGTGAAAATGAATCTCACAGTATAGTGTCTGCAGTCCTATGTTAATGCCCCTTGCGGCACGATGCCTGCAGTGCTGTGATAATGAACCTCACAGTATAGTGTCTGCAGTCCTATGTTAATGCCCCTCGCGGCACGATGCCTGCAGGGCTGTGATAACGAACCTCGCAGTATAGTGTCTGCAGTCCTATGTTAATGCCCCTTGCGGCACGATGCCTGCAGTCTTATGATAATTGACCTCGCAGAGTAGTGTCTGCAGCCCTATGTTAATGCTCATCGCGGCACAATGCCTGTAGTCCTGTGATAATGAACCTCACAGTATAGTGTCTGCAGTCCTCTGTTAATGCCACTTGCGGCACGATGCCTGCAGTCTTATGATAATGAACCTCACAGTATATTGTCTGCAGTCCTATGTTAATGCTCATCGCGGCACGATGCCTGCAGTGCTGTGAAAACTAACCTTGCAGTATAGTGTCTGCAGTCCTATGTTAATGCCCCTCGCGGCACGATGCCAGCAGTGCTGTGATAATGAAACTCACAGTATAGTGTCTGCAGTCCTCTGTTAATGCCCCTCGCGGCACGATGCCTACAGTGCTGTGATAATGAACCTCACAGTATAGTGTCTGCAGTTCTATGTTAATGCCCCTCGCGGCACGATGCCTGCAGGGCTGTGATAACGAACCTCGCAGTATAGTGTCTGCAGTCCTATGTTAATGCCCCTCGCGGCACGATGCCTGCAGTCTTATGATAATTGACCTCGCAGTATAGAGTCTGCAGCCCTATGTTAATGCTCATCGCGGCACAATGCCTGTAGTGCTGTGATAATGAACCTCACAGTATAGTGTCTGCAGTCCTCTGTTAATGCCCCTCGCGGCACGATGCCTGCAGTGCTGTGATAATGAAACTCACAGTATAGTGTCTGCAGTCCTCTGTTAATGCCCCTCGCGGCACGATGTCTGCAGTCTTATGATAATGAACCTCACAGTACATTGTCTGCAGTCCTATGTTAATGCTCATTGCGGCACGATGCCTGCAGTGCTGTGATAATGAACCTCACAGTATAGTGTCTGCAGTCCTATGTTAATGCCCCTCCTGGCACGATGCCTGCAGTGCTGTGAAAACGAACCTTGCAGTATAGTGTCTGCAGTCCTATGTTAATGCCCCTCGCGGCACGATGACAGCAGTGCTGTGATAATGAAACTCACAGTATAGTGTCTGCAGTCCTATGTTAATGCCCCTCGCGGCACGATGCCTGCAGGGCTGTGATAACGAACCTCACAGTATAGTGTCTGCAGTCCTATGTTAATGCCCCTCGCGGCACGATACCTGCAGTACTGTGATAACGGGCATCACAGTATAGTGTCTGCAGTCCTATGTTAATGCCCCTCGCGGCACGATGCCTGCAGTACTGTGATAACGAGCCTCACAGTATAGTGCCTGCAGTCCTATGTTAATGCCCCTAGGGCACGATGCCTGCAGTGCCATGACAATGACCCTCACAGTATAGTATCTGCAGTCCTATGTTAATGCCCCTTGCGGCACGACGCCTGCAGTGCTGTGATAACGAGCCTCACAGTATAGTGCCTGCAGCCCTATGTTAATGCTGCTCGCAGCACATGCTCTGAAAGCTTTCAATAAGGCCCTTAAGGGCAAAAAACTGAAATAAAGTAGTGACATCCCTCAAAGCTCATGGTCTAAAATCTTGCAATAATGCCCTTCACAACTCAAAACTGCTATACAATAATTATACAACTTAAAGCACATGGTCTGAAAACTAGCAATAGCACAATACTAACGTCCAATACTAATATCCGTCAGGCCACATGGTCTAAAATACATCAATAATGCCCTTCGGAGCACAAACTACACTCCAATAACGATACCCCTAACAGCACATGGTGTAAAATACAGCAACAATGCAGTTCACAGCACAAAACTACCGTCCAATAATGATTTCCATACGGAACATGGTCTAAAACATGGCAATAATACCCTTCACAACACAAAACTACAGTCCAGTATTGATATCCCCTCACAGCACCTGGCTTAAGACATCGTAATAATGCCCTTCACGGCACAAAACTACTGTATAATAATGAAACCTGTCACGGCACATGGTCTAACATATGGAAATAATGCCCTTCAGAGCGCAAGGCGCCTGGATACCCTCACGGGTGATTGTAGCGCTATACAAATATCGACTGATTAAGTTGATTAATTGAAGGCTTGCATCGATAACATTAGGGCCGGCCCTCCTGTAACAATGCCCCTCGCAGCACACGATCTGACTGACATCTTGCAGTAATGCCCTGCTGGTCACAAGGCATGCGACACCTATATAGGGTGACCAGATTCTCAAAACAAAAAACGGGGACAGGTCATAGACATCGAAGTAGGACTACGGTTTGCAGTAACCATCGACATAAAAGTAGGACTATTTGACAGCTGTCAGACATAGAAAAAGGACTACAATGACAGCTCCCTCCACAGACCGAGATGAAGCATTACAGACGACAAATCAGAGGTCTTTTATTGGCAGTAACCATTAATTCCATTTAAACAGACTTTGCCTCAACATTTGCTATAGTTGGTGACCACCCTAGCCTTGAAATTCCAAGTATGTTTTCTCATTAAGTATATATATATATATATATATATATATATATATATATATATATTATGACTGTTAACTGTGAACAATAAAGAAAATCGCACAATTGAAGAGGAGTTTGTGCTCTCTTGTTTTTGCCGCGAGGAAGTGAACAAGTGCATCGCTATCGAGTTTGATATATTATATATATATATATACATACTGTAGTCGTCAAAATCAGATACTGCTGTTTGTAGAATACTCCTCCCTGTAAAGCACTCCCCTACATTCAGCACAGTTAATTGTTGATCTCAGAGGGCTCAAACAATTTTTTATTAAATGTTTGCCTTTTTTAGGTGGCCATATTCACTGTGGTCTGCTCCAGGAGCAATTTGTGAAAGGACTTTTATATCAGCTCCTAGGTCTGGCGTACAACTGTAATTCATTTCAAGGCCTTGATCGAACAGACTTGCATAATATAAAAATGCATATTTATTTGCTCTGCTATATTGGGATACTACTAAAATGAGTAGCTGCATATTTCATTTAGCCTGGATTCTATAACATATGTAGGGATCTAGTACTGCTGCTGCTTCACTTTTGCAGCGTTACCTTCAGTCCCTCGAATGTTCCACCGGTATGCAACATAAACAGTGGGAGTTTTTAAATTTAGATAATAATGTACAATTTCACTTTCAGAAAGACATTTTTGAATGTCCATTAGCTGGTCACATTTTGTGGTCAAATAAACAAAAAATCCAAATGGTTTCTGACCGGACCAGATTTCTGGGTTTCCTATTTCATCAAACAATTGAATAAAGAGATGAATGAATAAAGAAAGAAATACAGAAGCAGAACAATACAGCTTCACCGCCTGTCCCTGATCCGGAGCCGTCGCTGGTGAGTGCGGTACCCTTCGCTACCTGTAGCCAGAGGGCTGTTCAATCTTTTCTACGCAGTGCTTTCTATGAGGGTTGTGCCGATGGCTGGCACGATGACGTAGGTGGCGCTGCGTGTACAAAGAGAAGGGAAATCCTGAGAGAAATGTCTCTCTTCAAAGGATTTCTCTTCCTGCTACAGCGCTCACCTAAGTGACGTCACACGCCGTCACAACCAGCTCTCCCGATTAGCTTGCAGACAAGTTCACCATCTCTGGTGTTTCTTGGCACACACGCAGCCAGGACACCATCAAACTGCAGACTAAGAAGTGTAAAGAAGTAAAAACAAGATAACGGACGTTTTCCATCTATGCACCTAGGATCTGGAACATCATCCCTGTATCCATCAGGACCTGCCCAAAAGAGCATACATACATACACAGAAGTTTTGTTGCAGTTTATATAAGAACTCAGCGAATGGTCCTCGAGATGGGCCCACCATCAGTTATGTGATTGGTGGCATAGATTTCACATTATCTGACATTCATGCTCGTTTCTTCCATTCTTAATTATTGGCGCACATGAAAATGCTAATGCTGGGAGTTTTTCAGAGCCATGACTTCTGCTATTGGGAAGAATAACAAAATGGATGGGCTTCAATAAAAGGGAGTACTATTCTTCAGGGTAAAAACTCAAATTATCTCTCATCTTTTGCAGAGAATACTCCATGCTGTTTGTAAAGTGGACGTCAATCGAAGAGGGCACATAACTATTCAGTTTCTGAATCCCCAATGACAGCAACAGAGAAAGGCGCCTGCCATGTTTTTGCCCCGTCCCGCTCCCTATTTCTAATGTATTTTCCTTTCCAAGGTTCTTAGAAATATCCTCTTTGTTGAGATCTGCCCAATACAAGTAAGGGCACTTTAGTCGGCCATTCTGCAGCTTAATTGTATTAATGTCATTGCCATTTCTATGCTAGTTTACTTCCTGTGTGTATGTTTGGGAATTATACATTTGAACCTATTTACAAAGCGGTAGAACACTGTCCTGTGGAAGGAGTAATGGTTGCAAGGAAAGCAATAGCAATATCCTGCTTTTATGTGGATCAGTATACGATCCCATTCCCTTTTTAGGTCACTACTTGTTTCAGCTCTTACTGATGTTAATATATGTAAAAATGAAAAGGTACTCATGCCAGCAGCAGTCGCTGATCCCTTAGTGGCAGTGATAACTAAACTCTTCACACTGTTTGCTTTAATGAAATCATTATGTATACAATTTCAAGAGTCAGCCTAAAATCACCAGCAGTGCAAAGAGAGCATGCGCGCGCATGCTCAACCGGAACAATAATGAAAAACCGGGACATTTCTGTGTTTAACCCGGACACTGTTCGAAAACCGGGACATTTCATTCACTTGGAGAAAAGTGTCGGGACACCGGGACACTTCTCCAAAAACGGGGACCGTCCGGGGAAAACCGGGACGTCTGGTCACCCTACACCTAAATCATCAGAGCCGTCGCTCTTGTAATAATCCCCCTCTCAGTCAAAGTCCCGCAGCCCCTTCAGAGCTCCCCTGGATGGACACTTTGCCAGACAGAAATGACGGCTCTGAAGCTTGGAATCCTTCTGCGTTCTGGACCACGAGATGCTGCCAAGATCGCCGCCTCGAGCCACCACCCGAAGAGTGCCCTGTCCGTCTGTCTGCCACTTTAATGAAACTGCTGCAGCTTCTTTTGCAGGGCACGCGCTCAGCATTTTTTAAGTTGCTGACTGTTTCAAATCTGACTTTAGTTGTTCAACTTTTCTCTTCAGCCTTCACCCTCCCAAGGCTCTGATCCATCGCGCCGCATCCTTTTTTAGGTTCCTAAAGCGCAGCAGAAAGATGATGCAGAATAGGTGTGAGAGAATGGGAAGTTAATTAAACTTTGCAGGTGAGGGGTCATTCTGTTATGGTTAGGGGATCGCCGACTCAGCAGGCTGGCACAGAGCAGCACAGCTTGGCACAGCACATCGCTACAAATGTACAAAAACTTCCTCCAAGTCCCGGCTGGGATTTAGGGACAGGCAATGAAAGAGGTCCTTTCTCCTCGAGATGCAAGCATTCAGGAGACTGGCACAATTCAGGACTCTTGGAATCTGCATGACGGCCAACAGCCTGTGCCAGGATGGGAAGGCACATCCCAGAAGTGGCGCCTCCATTATGGCGGAGGACCGTCGCCCCACTGCTGAAAGAAGCAGGTCAAAACGTAAAATACAATGATATTAAAGCAATTATTAAAACTGTTTGTTGTGTATTAGTTCTTCTTGTAACATGGCTGACGGTGGTCATTAGCCCTTCCTTTGTGTCCTTACCTCCTTAGCCTCTAAAGAATACCTGTGAGTGTTCTAACTTGTACCGGAGTGTTCCACTCTTGTCAGTTGATGGTCTGGTCAGCTAGTGAGGTGTGCGCTCAGCTGTGTCCTACAATAAACCTACATGTAACTAACTAGAAGTGTCCTGAGATCCATCTACTACAATTTGGCAACGATTTAGCTGATCAGACCAGAGAAGAAGTCATCACAGCCTTGAGCAGCTCCTCGCACCAAGAACCCACGGCAGTCTATTCATCTGCTGCAAGTAACGTGATCATAAGAAAAAAAGAAAATCCAGAAACCAAAGGAAACTTGAAAATATGAAACTAAGAAAAGAAAAGAAGAAGCAAGTACCTCATGCGGCTCTCGCCCCAACTGTGAGTCAATTTGATGAGACTGGCTGTTGGCGTCTGTCCGAGAGCTTCCCTTTAGTCCTGGTAGGGAAGGAAGTAGTTTTGGGAGCACTCTGGGACATGAATCCTCCGACTCCCTACAAAGCGAAGTCATTCGGGTGATGAATTGAAGTTTATTATTTGGAAAACGATCCAGAGGAAGCACGGTGACGTCGTCTCGAATAAAAAAAAAATGAACCTTGAGTTTGTTGCTAAGCAGCACAAAGCTTGTCCATCTTTACGTCACGCTTAGAATCATTTACAATAAAGCGAAAGTCAGCAGTGCAGTGATTGTCCCCACGTCATCGCGTCACTGCGTAACGTCCGGCGGCCAGCTTGGGGTGTGCAATTTCAGAAAAGAAAAGATCGTTAGTGCTGTGTAACGCGATCCAAGTTAGACGCTTATCAGGCGTTTTCATCTGCAGGCGCCTGCATCGCTGTTACCAGCTGCCATTCCACAAGCAGTTTTTATCTTTCAAAGTCATCTGGAGTACGCACACTTCAGGCGTACCAACGTTTGGACATTGAAACTGAGGTATTTCTTAAATATTAATTTCTGTTAATTGTGCCTTCATGCTCTAAGTCTGAGTACTAAGTGAACTGGTGTGCACTCGGCACATTATGCAGTTTTTGCCTCAGCGTAATTGAAAATTGCCTGCGCGCCAGTTAATAATTTATGCTGCCTGGAATCAACTCTTTGTTGAGCACCGAGTAGAGCGAAGTGTTCTTAAGTAACAACTGTTAACGGAGATAGTGGCTTCCACACTTTCTGGTTAGAGGGAATAAGTCACAGCCCATGTTTGTTTATTTAGGCGTTAAAACTGGTTCAGATTAGTAAAAGACGCATCAGCATTCATTTCCACCACAGGCTATGCATCCAGCGAATAAAAGATTGAGAGCCACGTACATAGTTTATGTAAACATAGTGTCATCATATGATGAACACAACACACAGCCTCTACTGTGCAAAAGGCACTTCTAAACAGTCATGTCAGCTGTCAACGGTGAAGCAGCAGAAGGGCAGTGTTGAGGAGCCAGCCAAAAATTCAATATGTGGACAAACGGTTATTGAACTCAGCAGAGCAACATGGCCAGTATCAAGGAATTAGAATCAGAAACGTGACGGAGAGACATAGCATCTGGAAAACCAGAACTAGAACTCAAAACCAAAGAAGAAGAAGTGAGCGTAATGCGTCAGGAGATCGGCAAACTTTCCAAGCTGAAGGAAGTGATCCAGACGAAGTTTCGCTTGGGGCAAAGGCCCCAGAACCACGAAAGTGAGTCGGTACAGAGAGCCCACAACGGGGACAAAGGTTCCAGTACCAGAGGGGATAAAGGTCCCAGAACCGGCAATGGACAAAGGTCACAGAACCAGTACCAGAGGGGATAAAGGTCCCGGAACCGGCAATGGACAAAGGTCCCAGAACCAGTACCAGTGGGGAAAAAGGTCCCAGAACCGGCAATGGACAAAGGTTCAAGTACCTGAGTGGACAAAGGTCCCAGAACCGCCAATGGACAATGGTCACAGAACCAGTACCAGAGGGGACAAAGGTCCCGGAACCGGCAATGGACAAAGGTCCCAGAACCAGGAGGGGACAAAGGTCCCAGAACCGGTACCAGTGGGGAAAAAGGTCCCAGAACCGGCAATGGACCAAGGTCACGGAACCAGTACCAGAGGGGACAAAATTCCCAGAACCGGCAATGGACAAAGGTCCCAGAACCAGGAGGGGAAAAGGTGCCCACTACCAAGATCTTAAAAATTAAAAACTGAGACAGAGAGTCCAGTAGCAATGTATGAGGCCTATTACCAGTGAAAGAGGCCAGAACCAGAGAAAGTGAACCAGCGACTTACAACCAAGACAAAGTGTTCACACTCGAAGAATCAAATCGACAGGAGAACTCAAGTTTGAAATGTTACTCAGTATTGAAGCGCAGAAATGATTTTACAAATTACTGAGTATTTAATTAAAACATTTTTTTATTAAAAAGGACGTTGTGATCAATATGTCAGTCCGAAGCACTTCAAGTAAGATTAAAAACTCCTAACATCACATGCGGTACTGCACTTGGAAATCTCGAAGAGTCCCAGGACTGTGGTATCTGCTGTCGGAGTCCTACGGACCTCACAACTTAATATTAAAAAAATCTGTAACTAAAGCATGAAGGCATCTGTTGAGCTGTTCATCTTTAAAATGGAGTGGAAAGCGGTGGTGACGGAAACAGATTGAAGAAAGTGAACTGTCTCTTCCTGTTTTTGGTGGACAAGGACAGATTGGAGAAAGTGGACTGTCTTTTCCTGTTTTTGTCAGTCTAAGGGGAGGAGGTGGTGGTGGTCTGTTAGTTGTTTTGGGCTATGTCTCTCACCTCACCTTCCACTCTTGACACTCTTTACCCCCAAACGCTCCTTTGCCTTCGCGAACTAAAAATAGTTCAAGACGTCGTAGACCACCTTTCTGTCTTAATGATTATTGTTTTTGTCTCCCATACTTAGCTTCATTTTTGTGATTTATTTATTTATTTATTTTTTCTCTGTTAAAGAGGAAGATGTGTTGTGTATTAGCTCTTCTTGTAACATGGCTGACAGTGGTCATTAGCCCTTCCTTTGTGTCCTTACCTCCTTAGCCTCTAAAGAATACCTGTGAGTGTTCTAACTTGTACCGGAGTGTTCCACTCTTGTCAGTTGATGGTCTGGTCAGCTGGCGAGGTGTGCGCTCAGCTGTGTCCTACAATAAACCTACATGTAACTAACTAGAAGTGTCCTGAGATCCATCTACTACACTGTTCTATTATCATTTTGTTTTACCTGTAGGAACCGGTTAGAGCACTGTAGCCATCATCCGAATCCTGGAGGCGGGGCCATCAGCAGCAGGAGTGGTGGGCACTCGGCACTGCTGTCAATGAGCATGTCGGTTTGGCCGACCTTCTCAGGACGGCCAAACCAGCATGCGCACTGACATCTCCCCAACCCGAACTGCATTGCCGGGTGGAGAGAACAGCAGGCGCAGGCTTCCACTTCCCTTTGGAGCAGAAAACAAGACTGCTCAGGCCAATCCCAGCGCTTCTTGAAAACACTGGGATTGGCCGTAGGAGAGTCTGGGATGCTGTGCTTATGGGAACTGCAGTTTGCAGTTCCTGGAGCAGAAGAGCACAGAGGCGAGGAGTGGGATAAGAGCATCGTAGAGGCGGCGGCCGGCAGCAGGAAGGTAAGTGTACTTTTTTTTCTTGTTTTCCCCCTCGCTGCCCCTGTGCTGCCCCCCCACTTGGTGTCGGGAGCAGTTGCCACTGGCTCTAGCATTAGCTGTCTCACCAGCGTCATGCAATCATTTCATGCATACTGTAAGAATCTGGGTTGCTGGTTGAAGTGGTGAACTCAAGCAGCAACCACAATCCTTTTCAGGGTGAAGTAAAAAACCAACCCTAAATTAACCTGTGTTCAACCCTCAGGTATCTTGGCATAGAGAAGGCAGGCTCTACTCCGAGGCAATGTGAAAGTATTTGTGCAACACTTCAAACAATAACGCAGTGAATAACACACTACAAAAGGATGCTACACCAGTTTAGTAAAAAAGAGTAATTTTAAATAAATAAAACAAGACCAAAACAACAAAAATCCAATTAATAGGACTGGGGTTATTCAACTTTAAACATTTCAGTAAAAATAGTGTTAAAAAGCACAAAGTGCTAACTGTTGACATCTGGTCGCACCAGACCGGGACAAAGTCACAAGTTCAGACCAACCGCAATGGAGCGTGGTCCGGCTACAGGGACCCTGTTAGGCCCACAGAACAAAGTAACTTAAATCCTGGTTTGCGGAGCACTGCAAGGGTCTGTTTGATGATAAGTCGCACAGCCAAAGCGATGCTTTTGTTCCAAGATGCGGTGAAGCTGCGGTGCGAGGACCTGCGTCATCACTGAAGATCCCATTGACGAGGGCTTGCGATGTGAAGTCCGGCATCGAGTATGCATCACACAGTCAGGGAGATGCGTCAGTTCCGAGATGCTGCGATGCGGAGTCCGGCAACCTCAACGAGGGATACAAGGGCCTTTGCTGAGGATGCATCGTGCAGTGGCAGTTCCAATGAGGCGATGAGCTGCGATGTGATGTGGATCTTTGCAACGGAGCCAATCCACACAGTAGCGGTGCTGTAGCGGTGATGTGTCGGTTCTTCTTGGGGTTCCAACATGCAGTAGAGGAGATGCGTTCCACTGGATCCACTGACGCTGGTAGAGCATCATAGGCCCACTTCCAAGGGTCCAGGACTGGGTTGGCATCACTTGGCAGGGTAGACTCACAGATGATTGAGTTCAGGTCCATGTGCTGTGGTTAAGGTGGTTGGAGCCTTATGTCCCTGAGGCTCAAGTCAGGAGGCCAGCCAACTAGCCCCTGGAGTCACTCTGGCGGTCCTGGGTTCAACAGATGCAATTCCAGTCCTTAACACTCAGACAGGAGGGCAGCAGGTCAGCACAGTAGTCCTTCAGAGCAGCAGTCCAGCAGAGTGGCAGCCCTTTCAGCAGCACAGCAGGCAGTTCTTCTTTCTGGCAGAGTATCCACTTGTCCAGAAGTGTACTGAAGAGTTGGTGTCTGAGGTCTAATATTTATACCCAGTTATGAGTTTGAAGTGGGAGAAGCTTCTATAGGTTTCCCTTTGAAGTCCACATGCATCCTGCCTTCAGTGTCCTGGCTCCAGCCTAACTGCAAGGGGTATGCAGCCCTTTGTGTGGAGGCAGGACACAGCCTATGCAAGTGTAAGTAGGGCTGTGCCCAGCTCTGCCTTCCCACCCTGCCAGTGATGGCCCATTCAGGCACACCTACATTTTCTATTGTGTGTAGCAGTCTATGAGGTATACACACAGTGCTTAATTTGTAAAATATGAAGTGCAGGTGCTCAAATGTTTGTCGGAGGCCACACCTACTTTTCTCTGGCTCCACCCACTTCCTCCACTGGCTCCACCCACTTACTATATTAGCGCCCACCCACATCGTCAACTGGCACTGCTAAAAGTCAGATGTAATATATACCAGATCTGAATTTCTGCAAGGAGCCTTCCTCATAGTAAGGTTTTGATAGGAGGTTCCCCTGCCCTGTGAACATTTTGAAAAAGATTAAATCAAAAGTGCATTTAAAGCACAATTTTGGAATAAATTAGCTAAAATCACTAATGCATTGAAAAGGGATAATTTCAGTGCTGTATGTTCTGATTTGGGGAAAGGACAATACTGGGGTAGGGTATGCCATTTTTAACAGAGTCTATGAGGCCAGGAAGTCAATAGAAGGCCTTAGCATTGCAAAGGGCGCACCAGGGTCATGCATTGCTCTTTAACTACTGATAAATAGTTTGGTGACATACTTTGGCAACGCATTTGTACATAATACATGAGAGCTTCAGATCTATTGTTTAACTGTGACCCTGTACATTTTGTTGCCTCCTCCAGTGTTTTGGTCTGGTACTGGTTTTTTTTTATTTTAATTTTAAATAACTCAGTATGGCATTGTCTCCTTGTGGATCACCATCTACAGTATATAACATTAGTCCACAAAGGGATCATGATTCTCAGGTTCTTAGGGAGATAAGGGGTGTGAACTTCTTGCTTTTAATGAACCTTCTCCTTATTTCACCACGAGGGGCGGTATTACATAAGTACCACAGGGTACAGAAGGCATTGTGCCACATTTTGAAACCCACCCACTCTTGTGGCAGTTCTGTATTACATACGGTATTACAGACTCAAAGTTGCAGGGTGTTTCCTCATTTGTATGGTGAGTGGCCACATGCAAATGATGGAAAGCCTTGTGGCCGAGAACATTTAGCAATGTATGTGCAAGAGTAGAGTGTACAACTGTGTGCCATGTAGGAAGTGTTGCACAGTTAGGACGCCCACTAGAAACACATTTTAGGACAGGGCACAAAGATTCCTCCTTCCTGCGGGTTCAGTCACAGACCCCTGATAGGATTTCCCTGCCCCCTATTAATGCCGACCGTTTAGCTAGCAGCTCGAGAAATGGCATGTTTTTCGCTACTGCACTTTTTGGGGGATGCGGGGAAATGGGGATTCTTTGGGGATCTCAGTTTGCATCTTCAGCACAAGCTGGGAATAAGGGCTAGAGATGTACAAAAGTCATGATTAGCGTCCTCAACGACAAGTCGCCAATGCACGTCGCACAACAGCAACCGAACAACGTCGTCCGGCCTGGCCGTCTACGTGCTTGCTGCTGGCTTACTTTCACTTAGACAGACTTACTTAGACTTCGTGAACGAACCGACGCTGCTGATAGGTTCTTGAACTTGAATGGCCATGATGACTCGGTGGTGGTGAGAGGTGAGGCCGTGCGGCCGGGTATGTCCTACACCTGCGCAGCATTGCCAGCATCGGGCGGGCTTCCGAGGGCCCACAGAGTATTGGAAACGACACTTACTACCCTAAACGGGCCCATTCTCTCCGGGTGCCCTCCACTGTAAAGAGGAGGGCAGAGCAGACCCGTTAGCGCTGCTGCTCGCTCCCCAGCACCACCACTCCACGTACTGTGAGGGCGAGGACGAGGCATGACAAGTGTTCTCATCCTCACACACGTTTTATGCTGTATCCTTTAATGAAGGCTCTACGTAAAAGTGCGGCGATAAAAATTCTGCTAGAGACATTCTCCAGTAACACCCACATTTTTAAGCAATTCCATCCTTTAACTCTTATGGTAAATAACATTTTCCCACACAAGAAAAACTAGGTGGGTGACACTGGTACTAAGTTCTTCCCCTATTAAACTGGAGGAGGGTAAAGCTATTCATCACAAACGTTCAGAGCTGTACTTCCATGGCTGAGATATGAGGGTGATTTTTGATCAAACTGAATCTGCCTAACTGGGTCCAAAACTAATGCCACAGGTAGAACGAAAAGACATGTTTTTAGAGAACGAAAAGTGTGGCATGGTGTTATTACTCCAGTTTATGGAGGTAGAGGTAGACACTGCTTTGCCAATGCATAGTGCAAAAGAGGGAGACACTGTCTTACTGAGAGTTTGAAATATGTGAACTAGTAAAATAATTACTGAAAATCAAGCACGGTTTTAGAATTTATAGAGGTCTGTATATTGCGGATGAGAAGCGCGAGGTTTTAGACCTCTCTAAAACCCACGTTGAAATATGTACTTGTAAAGGGATTCTACATATAGAGGTATCTGGTGAGTCATGGCAACACCACCATCAGAAATTAAACCACACAATATTTACAGTTTTAATAGGCAGTATTTTAATATAGCCCTTGCTTGTGTGCATTTTCATCTGTTAGCACTTTAATAATCAGTGCTGCTGTTATCTCACCTGTTCCACATCTGAAAGAAGAATAAGGCCGACGGGGATTTTAACTCCTCTCTTTCAAGTTGCCAAGAAAGCCCCACAGACAGTGCATTAATCCACTGAGTTGCTTTACTAGTCTTAACACTGGCATTGAATGATATGAGGACTTATGAGCTGAGGCTTTGAGAGTCAAACATGTACAATATGCTTAGCTTATTTGCCCAGTACGTAAAGGGTGGTGGTCAATTCACTGTCCTTTCTCGCTGGACTGCTCTGTGTCTCTTGACACCATACACCTTAAGCACTGGGGCAGATTTTCTGCGAACACCCTTTGAAAAAGAGGATGCATCAAAGATGCACAGTTTCCAGTTGTACCAATTTGTAGGTATGGAAGTGTGCAACCAAAAAATAAATAACACGACACAGCTTCAGTCAGTGCTCGTTAACCTCTTTGAATGCCCTGGGTGGTGTTTACTCAATCTCTAACATGGCCGCCATTACAGAAGGCAACACGCATTTGCAAATCATTCTTGACCAGACCTAAGGGTGTTGCAAAGCAGTGAATGCGCGCATTGCAATCAGTGCAATCTGAAAATATCTGCGCACGCTGCTTGCCGCGCACAGCCCCAACCCCCGCAGATTTGTGGAACCAAAACTGAATCCAGCCCGGGCCGGCCCGCAACATCAAACTAAGGGGCCCGCCATCAACATCATCATCATCACATCAATGAATCAACATATAAATTATATCAGTCGAATCGAATATCATAATCGCCACGCCATCATCAATCTGTCAACATAATCAGTCGAAGAATCGAATAATCATAAACAGTCGGAGATATTGAGATTTATTCATGAATCTCCATACTGCTCTCTTGGCTCACAATCACAGGCTTGCCCAGGCCGCAACACACTGTCTTCTTGACTGTGGGACCCGGACCACTGACCAGTAAGTTGAGTGGGCCTGACTGACTCACTGTCTCACTCGGGACTCTGTCACTGACTGTTAGGCTAAGGCTGCTGCGCAGCTGCTTCATTAACTGATTAGGCCGCGGCGCCTGCCAGGCCCTGCCTCACCTCCTGCTGCTGCTTAGGCTGCGTATCTTTATTTGATTTAGGCCTACCAGGCCCTGCCTCACCTGGTGCTGTTGTACTAGTATGTACTACTGTCTACTCCTCAACGCGGCAACCAACGCTCCGGATCGCGCTGCCTCTCACTCAGAGACTTTGAAAGCGTGCGGCTGCCGTGATCCACATCCACGATGACTCGGTGAGGTGCGGCCGGTTATGCTGGGGCGTGGCAAAAAGCAGCGAATGCGCGCGCCGCGCATTGCAATAAAAATCTGTGCACGCTGCTTGCTGCCGCGCACAGCCCCAACCCCCGCAGAAGACCAAAGCCCTGCCCAGTTACTAGGCAACTCATTGTCCGACTCCCGGGCGGGGCCCGAACTAACTTGAACGTGTGACTCGTGAGGAAACCGAATCGGACTCAGTCACTCAGAAATTATGAAAGTTAAACAAGTATTTTCAACATCAGTCATCATCAATAACACAAGCAACCAGTGCACAGTACGTAACGGTAACACTCTAACTAAACAGCAGCACTTACGGTAGAGCAGCACTCACTCTGTGCTACTAATTACTATCAAAATCAATTATGTGCACTAAATGCGTGTAGACCCGGCCCTGATAATTAAGTGCCGGTGCTAAGCACCGGCAAGCACCGGCACAAATTAAGCACTGTATACACAAATCCCAACTGCCAACTATACCCAGGCACGTGACCCAATGACATGCTGCAGGCACTAAATAACTAAGGCAGCAAAATGCCAATTTTTTAACAGTGGCATTTTCAAAATCGTAATTTTAAATCCAACTTTACCATAAGAGAGGATTTTTCATTACAATTCTAAAGCTGCAAAACATGAACTGATTACTTGTTCCCATTTGGAAATAACAGCTTATTAAATGTAATAAGGTAACTCCAATGTTATCCTACGGGTGAGGTAGGCCTTGAAGTACTGAAAAACACATTTAAGAGTTTATCACTATCAGGACATGTAAAACCTAAAACTACATGTCCTACTTTTTAAATACACTGCACCCTGCCCTCTGGGCTGTCCAGGGCCTACCCCTGTGATGACTTGTGTCTCTTAAAAAAGAAGGTTTTGGCCTGGCAAAAGGTTTATTTTGCCAGGTCGAAAAGGTAGTTTAAAACTGCACACAGGAGCTGCCATGGCAGGCCTGAGACATGTTTAAATGACTACTTATGTGGGTGGCACAATAGTGCTGCAGGCCCACTTGTAGTATTCAATTTACAGGCCCTGGGTACATGTAGCGACTCTTTATCAGGGATGTATAAGTAATTAAAAATGCCAATTGGAAATAAGATAAGTCAATGTTACCATTTTTTAAGGAGTGAGCACATGCACCTTAGCACTGGTTAACAGTGGTAATAGAGTCCTACAGCCAGCAAAATGAAATCAGCAAAAAACGAAGGAGGAACGCAAAACGTTTGGGGGAAGAACACCCTAAGGCTGTCAGGTCTAACACAACGTACACCATTCATACATATATACATACACAGAGGGCTTTGTGTCAGCTCTCTTTATCCATTGGACTGTTCAAATGGAATTCACATTTTGCTTAAACCCACTACAGCGTGGAGTAATGGATCAGCTCAATTCAGACACTGGCTCTCATGCACAGTGAGGGATAGCATTTCATGTGATCACGTGCACATCTGCCTAAAAAGATGTGCATTCTAGTTCCAGGGCTAGTGGGCAAATACTTTACTTTGCCAAATCTTTTTTTTCTTCCATTCTTTGTCCTTCTTATTTTATTAGTCGTTCTTGTATTTTTAAACTGTGATATCAGTTTTACAGCAATTCAAAACCATTAGTAACTTTTCTTTGTGCCTGTATGAATCATATTTTTATGTGATGTGCATTAAAATTAAAGATGGTTTCTATACTTGCTCTGAACACACCCGCCTGTGGGGAAGCACCTGTGTTTCTATATAAAAATTATATATCATGGTTAATGTAATTTTAAATTTACATTTTTTTTATTTGAAGTATATGGTTGCTATTTCTAAGTGGTGGCACGATTTCTCTTTTCTCTTCTTTTTAATTTTGTGGTATATGCTTGCAACAAAAAATAATCAAAATAAATAACCATTGCCCCAACTTGCCAATGCCAGACCTGGGGGCTTTGCTAATGAAGGATTTTTTAGATTTGGCAGATTTGGGAAGGGGTCAGGATTCATTCTGTCGCTGCACGGTCAGGGAAAGGAAAGTGCACGATTACCTAATGCAAGAAGTGTTGTGGGTGTGTATGACATCCGCTTTCATGGAGGGAGGTCTTAGGAGATCGGTACGTACAAGAAAGGTATTCATCGAAAGTAGGAGTGTCCACCCTAGCTCCACGATGGCCAAGCTCAGGCCATATTTTCAGGATAACCAGCGACTTGGTAGAGGGGTTCTTGTAGATGTGTTGCATGCCACTTTATAACATTTGGATACCCAGAGACTTTTGCTTCGATCTAGACCTTCTGGACTTATGTTGAACCGCCCGAGTTACTCAACAGGATATCTCAAGAACACTGACAATGACTGAATATTTCAATTACTGGAGGAGAGAGAAGTACCTGGACTTGGGGAACAAGACTAACCAAGTCCATTTTGATGAGACGAGAAAGACGGTCAACACAGGGTTAACAATAATATTTTACTCAGTCTCCCATGCTGTATATCTGTTACAAATTACTTATATCTAGTGTTCTGAAACTACCTTGTAACTAAACTTTTTTTCAATAACGCCATCTTGAGTCTATTTCAGCCATCCTTCATCAACAAATTCTCATTGATGTCAGTTGCTTAATGAGGAGACAAGCTTCTTGTCAGTGCTTTTTACAGTTCGCCATAAAATTCATTACTTCATCACAATAGTATCAAAATAGGAAAAACATTTTTCAGTAATAATGAGAAAGCAGGGGAAAGTATTTATGTGAAGCCATGGCCTGAAACCAGGTACCTGGGTCACAAGATGGCTAACACATTAAAGCAAATTAAACCTGAAAAAGCCGGATCCTGCCACCGTCCCACACTGCCCTCACCATTATCCTCTACATTAATAAATGTGTAAGAATAAAATACCTGGTGTCCTGCCGCACACCACCACCATCAAAGTCAGTACCCATCTTTTCCAGCCGCAAGTAATACAGTGGGCGTGATGAAAATAATGGGGCTCCCTGCAGCATGTGGTAAGGGGTCCCTGTGTCTCCCATATCTCACAGATATTCATTGGCTTTGGGCTGTCAGGGGCCCCCTAATGTGATGGGAGCCCCCTGCATGGTTGGGGGCCCTGCACCACAAGTGCTGCAAGGGCCTGTGTTACGTCACGGTAGTAATAAAAATAAAATACTGGGTGTCTTGTCATTATGTAGCCACCCTTTCTTCCTACCAAAGCTTTGCTCTCTGCTCTAAATGAGAGCACGAAGAGCTCAGCCCAGCACAAGGACCGACTCTTCGAGAGCCACTGGCAGTGGGTACTGGAACCTCCTGTCCACTATCTTTTCTCCTTTAAAGTATCATTGCTGACAGAGGAGACTGTGAATCCACCATCCGACCATAGCTGATAGAGGAGGCTGTGACTCCACCCTCTGACCACTGCTGATAGAGGAGGCTGTGACTCCACCATCTGACCACTGCTGAAAAGGAGGCTCTGACTCCACCCTCCAACCATTGCTTATAAAGGAGGCTGTGACTCCACCATCCAACCAGGGCTGATAGAGGAGGCTGTGACTCCACTATCCGACCACTGCTGGAGAGGAGGCTGTGAATACACCCTCCGATCATTGCTGATAGAGGAGGCTGTGAATCCACCCTCCGATCATTGCTGATAGAGGAGGCTGTGACTCCACCCTCCGACCACTGCTGATAGAGGAGGCTGTGACTCCACCATCTGACCATGGCTGATAGAGGAGGCTGTGACTCCACCGTCCCACCACTGCTGATAGAGGAGGCTGTGACTCCACCCTCCGATCATTGCTGATAGAGGAGGCTGTGACTCCACCCTCCGACCACGGGTGGAGAGGAGGCTGTGACTCCACCATCCAACCACGGCTGATAGAGGAGGCTGTAACTCCACCATCCGACCACTGCTGAAAAGGAGGCTCTGACTCCACCCTCCGACCATTGTTTATAAAGGAGGCTGTGACTCCGCCATTCAACCACGGCTGATAGAGGAGGCTGTGACTCCACTATCCGACCACTGCTGGAGAGGAGGCTGTCAATCCACCCTCCGATCATTGGTGATAGAGGAGGCTGTGACTCCACTATCCGACCCCTGCTGGAGAGGAGGCTGTGAATCCAACCTCCGATCATTGCTGATAGAGGAGGCTGTGACTCCACCCTCCGACCACTGCTGATAGAGGAGGCTGTGACTCCACCCTCCGACCACTGCTGATAGAGGAGGCTGTGACTCCACCATCTGACCACTGCTGAAAAGGAGGCTCTGACTCCACCCTCCGACCCTTGTTTAGAAAGGAGGCTGTGACTCCGCCATCCAACCACGACTGATAGAGGAGGCTGTGACTCCACTATCCGACCACTGCTGGAGAGGAGGCTGTCAATCCACCCTCCGATCATTGGTGATAGAGGAGGCTGTGACTCCACCCTCCGACCACTGCTGATAGAGGAGGCTGTGACTCCACCCTCCAATCATTGCTGATAGAGGAGGCTGTGACTCCACCCTCCGACCACGGCTGGAGAGGAGGCTGTGACTCCACCATCCAACCACGGCTGATAGAGGAGGCTGTAACTCCACCATCTGACCACTGCTGTAAAGGAGGCTGTGACGCCACCCTCCGACCATTGCTGATAGAGGAGACTGACTCCACCATCTGACCATGGCTTATAGAGGAGACTGTGACTCCACCCTCCGACCACTGCTGAAAAGGAGGCTGTGACTCCACCCTCCGACCATTGCTGATAGAGGAGGTTGTGACTCCACCCTCCGACCATGGCTGGAGAGGAGGCTGTGTCTCCACCATCTGACCATGGCTGATAGAGGAGACTGTGACTCCACTATCCGACCACTGCTGATATAGGAGGCTGTGACTCCACCATCTGACCATGGCTGATAGAGGAGGCTGTGACTCCACCCTCTGACCACGGCTGGAGAGGAGGCTGTGTCTCCACCATCTGACCATGGCTGATAGAGGAGACTGTGACTCCACTATCCGATCACTGCTGATAGAGGAGGCAGTGACTCCACCCTTCGACCATTGCTGATAGACGAGACTGTGACTCCACCCTCCGACCATTGCTGATAGAGGAGACTGTGACTCCACCCTCCGACCATTGCTGATAGAGGAGACTGTGACTCCACCATCTGACCATGGCTGATAGAGGATGCTGTAACTCCACCCTCCGACCACAGCTGATAGAGGAGGCTGTGACTCCACCCTCCGACCATTGCTGATAGAGGAGACTGTGACTTCACCATCTGACCATGGCTGATAGAGGAGACTGTGACTCCACCCTCCGACCATTGCTGATAGAGGAGGCTGTGACTCCACCCTTCGACCACTGCTGGAGAGGAGGCTGTGTCTCCACCAACTGACCACTGCTGATAGAGGAGGCTGTGACTCCACTATCCGACCACTGCTGGAGAGGAGGCTGTGAATCCACCGTCCGACCACTGCTGATAGAGGAGGCTGTGACTCCACCATCTGACCATGGCTGATAGAGGAGGCTGTGACTCCACCGTCCGATCACTGCTGATAGAGGAGGCTGTGACTCCACCCTCTGACCATTGCTGATAGAGGAGGCTGTGACTCCACCCTCCGACCACGGCTGGAGAGGAAGCTGTGACTGCACCATCTGACCATGGCTGATAGAGGAGGATGTGACTCCACCGTCCGACCACTGCTGATAGAGGAGGCTGTGACTCCACCCTCCGACCATTGCTGATAGAGGAGGCTGTGACTCCCCCCCTCCGACCACGGCTGGAGAGGAGGCTGTGAATCCACCATCCGACCACTGCTGATAGAGGAGGCTGTGACTCCACCATCTGACCATGGCTGATAGAGGAGGCTGTGACTCCACCATCTGACCACGGCTAATAGAGGAGGCTGTAACTTCACCATCTGATCATTGCTGTAAAAGAAACTATGACTTCATCGGATGACAATGATTGATATCACAGTGCACCTAGTTTGATTGTATTATTAAATGTGTTAGCCTGCTCGTGACCCTGGTACCTGGTTTCATGCCATGGTATCACATAAATACTGCCCTATGCTTTCTTATTATTACTGAAAAATGTTTTTTCTATTTTGATTCTTAATATTGTGATGAAGTAATGAACCAAGGGCAAACCGTAAAATGCACGGACACTGACAAGAAGTCTGCCTCGTCATTAAGTAACTGACAACAATGAGATTTTGTTGATGAACGATGGCTGAAATAGATTCAATATGGTATTCTTGAAGGAAAGCCTAGTTTCATGGTAGTGTCAGGACACCTGACATTAGTAATTTGTAATGTATATACAGCGTGGGTTGAGAGGCTAAGAGAGGTGAGGACAAGTTGTGCATGGTTCCACCAAGACACCTCTACCCCTGTGGAGCAGAAGAAAATGTTAGGGGCCATACATAACATAACATAAAACTGTCTACGGCGAGATGCCAATATACAGGAGTTTTCCAGATTGCTATTCCCAGTAACATCATAATTAAAACTTGAACGTCTCTCTTGTCTGTTTGAACTCATTTGGAAGGTGGAAAATTAGGCTGTTATTGCCAACTACTTATCTTTGTTCCTATATGTTGTGTATGGCTTCCATAGGGACCAATAATTAAAAATCTAGCCATTCACTGCTCTCAGTTTACAATAGTAAAAAACACATAGACAAAGCCAATGTTCTGGAGCATGCTGATCCATTCCTCCCCCAGGCTGGAGGAACCTGCGGGAGGTACCAGAATGGCAGCTGATGAACTATCATCAGGACCTTTTTTCATGTCGGTTCTCCACAGACCTAGGAGAGATGGGAGATTGGAGATGCTTGTCCTGCACTACCAACAGCTGTATTCTGTGTCAGCTATAGGTCTGCACAGGCCAGCTCTCACAGGTGTTTGTTTTCAATGCTGTAAAGTTGCTCCTGTAAAGTACATTTTGGCATGATGATGGCTCTCTCTACATACACTCAGACTGAGTACAGAGAATGTAGCTTTAAGTGGAAAAGGGATGTTTAAATGATGGTGGGGAAGGGTGGGATGAGGCCAACTATGTTTTTCTGCTTTGGGTGGGAGTTAAGGCAAGAGGGTATCAGGGCACCAGATATAGATTTTTTCATTTAGATGAGGGAGGACAGATATAATGACAAGGGATGGAGACAGAAACAAATCATGGTGCATTCCACAAGCCACTGAAGGCGATAAACCAGAAGAAGGAGCCATCATAGACAAACTGTGGTTGTCCAGACAGAAAGGATGACACCAGTCAAAGGAATGAAAGCCCCCCAGCTTTTACTCTATGTACATGGTAAACAAGCTAACTGTGGGAGAAAAGGGTATGCAGTTCCTCGGGTGGGTGAAAGAGAGAAAACAGAGGAAACACAACAGTAGAGGAAGGGAATTCCTCTTGTCTGAACTAGGGTCCTCACACACCCAGCAAGCTAGGTGTCATGCTTCATCATATGGACCTGCTCCTCGTCGGGACGGCGCTGCAATACCCGACGGGCACCCATAAAGTGGCTCTTTAGTGGAGATCTTCAGTTCCTGGCCGTATGGTGCGGTGCGTGTGAGGGGCCTAGTGGTGTAGATGTGAGTGAATAGAGGTGGTTTTAAAACAAGTTGGATAGTCCAAAATATGACTTTATTCAGGCTGGCTATCCACCTGATTAAAAACAAACTAAGAGTGGCAGCTTGTTGTCGTAGGGGTTCAGCTCAGCTATGCTCATCTCTAACGGTCAACATGTTTCATGCCTCGCGGTCCTAGTGATCCTCGGCAATTCTTCAGGACCTAGTGTAAAAGAACTATCTACACACTGTGGTGGGGGCGGATGCTACCTACCACGTTTAGTACTATGGAAACAGTCTCTCCATGAATGTCGGGTAACCTAAGAGAAATATATAAGGTAGCCACAACTATTTCAGTGAAGAGTACAAAGTCCTCTCTCCAGTATTACATTAACAATCCTCTCTCTCAGTGTCGAATCATATAAACTGTGGTGGTGATGACAGAGGAGGTATCAATTGATGGCCTCCGTGCAGGTTAGGTAACCTATCTTGAGTGAGGTGTAAAAACAAGCACTAGTTAAAAAATATATAGCTAAAAACAGAAGACCAGGGGACCACGTGCAACTATTGCACGTTGGGAGTTATTTACAAAGTAGGGTTAACAGTCACAAGCAGACGGGTTGCACTTGACAGGGGAGGCACTCACCTAACTCAGTGCTACCACATGCTCCAATCCGTGTCCGAAGCAGTACCGGGACAGCTAAAATCTGGTGTCCTACGGGTGACAAGATTGCACAAACAACTGATTGAGCCGTGAACACCATCACGCGGTTAGACAGGTAGTGGTAAACTGCCTTAGTGCTATTGTACCGAGTGCGTAAAGGTAGCAGGGGAGGCGACCATCTGAAACACCTCACCGAGCAGTCCAGGGACCTGCACGGAGGCCATCAATTGATACCTCCTCTGTCATCACCACCACAGTTTGTATGATTCGACACTGAGAGAGAGGATTGTTAATGTAATACTGGAGAGAGGACTTTGTACTCTTCACTGAAATAGTTGTGGCTACCTTATATATTTCTCTTAGGTTACCCGACATTCATGGAGAGACTGTTTCCATAGTACTAAACGTGGTAGGTAGCATCCGCACCCACCACAGTGTGTAGATAGTTCTTTTACACTAGGTCCTGAAGAATTGCCGAGGATCACTAGGACCGCGAGGCATGAAACATGTTGACCGTTAGAGATGAGCATAGCTGAGCTGAACCCCTACGACAGCAAGCTGCCACTCTTAGTTTGTTTTTAATCAGTTGGATAGCCAGCCTGAATAAAGTCATATTTCGGACTATCCAACTTGTTTTAAAACCACCTCTATTCACTCACATCTACACCACTAGGCCCCTCACACGCACCGCACCATACGGCCAGGAACTGAAGATCTCCGTTAAAGAGCCACTTTATGGGTGCCCGTCGGGTATTGCAGCGCCGTCCCGACGAGGAGCAGGTCCATATGATGAAGCATGACACCTAGCTTGCTGGGTGTGTGAGGACCCTAGTTTCGACAAGAGGAATTCCCTTCCTCTACTGTTGTGTTTCCTCTGTTTTCTCTCTCTCTCACCCACCCGAGGAACTGCATACCCTTTTCTCCCACTGCTTGATAGGGCATGTATGCTGGACCTCTATATTAAAAAGCCCTATAGTCCCTTTTGGTTGATTGAAACAAGCTGTGTCAAAGAAAAGTAAGATGTTGAGTATAAAGAACAAGTAACCAGGATTAGCCTCCCCATCCAGCAAATGCAAAACACTATAAGGAATTTATAGCATCGTTTTCTCAGTGCCAGATGAAGATGAAAACCAGACTGATATATCTAGAACAGAGAACAACAGAAGTAGCCATATAATGTTAGAATTACCAATCTGCTCAGTGTTGAAGGAACGTCTCAAGGAACGGTAAGGCGGGTTACATATGTAAATATGCAATGTCTTCTGGGTCCAAGGTCAGTTTCTTCAGGAATAGAAGAATGTAGCTAGTCAAGAGATCGTCTGAAAAGAATAAACATTAAGAATGCGAATCCAGAACCTAGCAATGGTAATATCAAATTGATTAATCCAGACAGCAGGTATGTAGAAATCCGAACAGGGGCACTCTTTTATCACTTGAAAGGATCAAGGATGAGCCAAGTTCAAAGGTGTAAATTCATCCTTATTGGCAGCACCCTTCATAGATCATAGTTTGACAGAATTTTGCACATGGAGAGTATTAGCAGAATAGTCACGGGGTAGTAAGGAATATTCCTGCAAAATGTTTTAATACAGTGGAGCTTTAGAATTGATAATTATGAAGATGGTTTGAGCAAAATGATACTCCCTTAAATTCCTATTTATGTTTTTTAGCCATTGGAAGCCTGCTCTTGAGTAAAGTAGACTTTAGCCAAAATCAGATGTTTTGTATGCTCTGAACAGGCATTTGTAGGGCTAATTAGCTGTAAATGATGCAGGCGATCCCCCAGAGGGATTCAGCCCTGCGGATTTGTATTTGTTATAAACAAATGGTTTTAGCAGGGACCCCAGTGAGAGGCGTGCGACTGGAAAATGGGACACCAGAATCGGTAGAGGTTCCCTAACCATAACAAATCATCGAGGTATTACCAAGCATACTTGTAACTTGTAAGGGCGCGGGTATGCTGACCTCCATCAATGTTTGAACAGGGCTTCCTTATAGATAGATCATGCTGAGGTATCCCATTGAAGAGTTTCGACACGTAAACATTCATGAAATGGGGATCATGTTTTGCTGAATATATGAAGAAATACACCTATTGGGCCCAGAACATCAAAGTAGGAATCTCTCTGGCACCAAATATGGTGGACACAATATTGAAGGACAATTTATCAAAAGGTAAGTAAGTATAGATTCTCTATACCTAACTCCACACCTATGTACCTTGACGATGTATGTTTCTTCAAGGTGAACAGATGTGGAGTTAAGAATAGTAAATCTATACTTTCTCTATATGCACTTACCTTTCGAAATTTTGTCCCCGAAATCATGTCCATGATATCAGTGTATCACAATATTCCTAGCCTCGATATTCCAACGTAGAATCTATTAGAGCTTATTTCTAATTGTGGCAAATTGTATGGTATTTTGGAAATAGAAAAGAGATACACAAGACTTTATAGGACGAAGAAGATAGAGCATCTTGTCCTGCACGGATTTTAGAAGTATTTTCTGCCTTGAGGTACCACATAAGGCCAGTACATTTAAGATCAGAGTTGAAGACTCAGTAAACCATGTTTTATTAATAAAAACAACATTAAGTCAATAACCTAAAGTTAGATCATATACAGGTTCGGCATTGGGTATTTCCGAGAAATAGTCGAACAGCATGCATTTAAAATAAGCTCTGCCAAGAGCAGGGTGGAATAGGGAAGGGAAAAATGGAACACAGCTGCCTCAAGATCAGCTCATGAAGAGAAAACTTTATAAAGATAAAATTCATGTATTCCTCGAAATGTCTAAAAGTATCTGCAGTGATACTATATGCTCGTTAATTAGTGTCTGTCAATTAGTGACTGTGGTTAAAAAAAAAAAGCTATTCAGAAAAACGAGCAACTTCCACATTTTGTGCAATCATTAACATCGTTAGCTTTCGTGAGCTTGATGGAGGCTGTCAAACCCGCGCGAGGGTGTGAGAATTATGTTGCAACTGATGCAGCAGATGGTGGAATTATTTTTGCAAAACTTGTTGCTCTGGGATGGTACAGGAAAGAAGAAAGAGGGAGATGGAAGTATAATGAAAAGATACAGGCCACTCGCTCTAAACAGGAGACTCTCCCTGCACACACTCAGTTCAACATGGCAGCAACATCTCTGTTCCTGAAGAACCTGAGGGAACAAGTGACCTGTAAAGCCAGGAATAGAAATCCTGGGGTGAGAAGGCAGTGCTAATTATAAATTGAAATATTCACTGACACTGGTTTGAGCAATCACAGTGAGACGTGCTGGTGCAGAAATGTGAGGAACTGGCGTTGGATGAATGCAGGTACACAGAAGAGATGGAATTGGTATGAGCGGAGGAGGAGGTAAGAGGAAGTAGAGAAAAAGATCCATTTGTTCAATTTCTCTGACTTACCTAATTATCGCCATCAAATATCCATTCCTGTAATGGAATTGTGATGACGCGCAGAATGTCTGTGAGGCGACATTTCATGCATAACCCTCTGGTGCACAAAATACGGAGGAGTAGAGTGTGAAAAGATGGGACTAGACAATGTGAACAATCACGCAGTTGTCTCTATATCACACAATATGAACCAATTTTGCACAAAAAAAGGGGTTGAGGCGATAGACTACCGCACTTACCAACAAAAAAATGGCCCAAGTTTGGGAGCTTGATATGGTGCACAGAACCAGAAGTTCAACCCCTCTCAACTTCTAACGGAAGAAACTTCCGAATAGCAACTTAATTCATAGTGGCTCAGCACTCCATCAGTATCAAAGAATATACCTAATTTTCTTCTTTTGACAAACCTCTTACAATAAGGCGTTTGTCGAAAGAAGGAAATGGATAAAGAACTTTCCTCTATACACATCGAAAGCATATTATGCATTATGTATAATCAAGCATAAGTATTGGGGGTGTGAAATAATATGATTTTTGTGCTGAACTCCTGTTCAAATTGAGGTATATTCTTTATTACACAATATGAGATTGTGTTGCCTGACCGTTACAGGTTTGTCACATACTCCCAATATAACCACTGGCCTTGCAAGCTGAGGTGCCTGACCCTAAAATGGCTCTAGATTGTGTCCCTCATAGCTTACAACATAACAGGAAGAATTGACTTTACAACAATTTCATTGTGTTTGGCTATGCTGCCATTTGAAGTACTCTGTCAACCATTACTCTTGTCCAGATCCTTATTTTCTGCCTCTTTTCAGAAAATTCCTCACTTTTTGTGAAAAGATTTGCAGCTCTTGCTATTGTGTCAATATACGTCTTTCGCCTACTCATGTGCTGAATAGTACTCGTTTTTGCTCACGGCTCACTCTCATTTTCTGAGGCAGGTTCTCGTAACACCTTTCTATAAGCAAATTCTTTTTGTTTTTCCAGATTCTTAGAAATGTTTACTATCTATCTTACTTACATTCTGGTTCTATGGCTTACACCCAACAATTGTGCAGCTCATGGCTATGTATCTACTTTTGAGAGTAGTAATGGACAAGGGGCTACTATCATCATTCCGGTACTGTGTGTGAGCATTCAACAGCGATGTGTTGGCAATCTACCATGGCCAGGTACCCATGCCATCCTGTTCTGAGGTAAGACCTCCAAGTCTAATCTGCTGCTTTGCAGTGATAAAGGGGCCTCCCTTTGAGTACAAGTAACTTGAGCAAAAGTACAGGCCATCTAACCATAGGAGCCTTCTGTTTCAAGACCAGAGTTGTTTCAAGGTCTCTAGGCATCAACCAGAGAGACAAAATCATTAATATTTCCTGCAACATGGGGTTCCCTTGCTTCAGCAGACTCCTGGTTCGAATTATTTTTCAACAAACTAGTGTGATAGATTTTGACAAGAGGGTGGTTATTGTTGCGATTCTGGGAAATAAAATGGAGTTGGACTGATCAGGGGCAATACCTTTTTTGTGGGGTAAGGGTGGCAAATTGATTCTTATTCAAATTAACATTATTCTGTCCTAACGCGCTTCCGAAACACACAACATCAGCAGAGAATTAAAAGGATTGGGAGAGGATATCTTTTTTGCCTGCAAAGTTTTTGAAAAGTTACTGTTTTTCTCTATTTGCATTTTCTATGGTTTCCTGTTTTCTCCTGCACTCTCCCTTGTAATGAATTAATTTTCACGCTTACAAAAATCAACCAAGACAAACATAGCTGTGCAATACGATTCAGCATCCTTGAGTATTGCGTCAATGTGCCACAACATTTTTGGGTACTTGCTGCACTGAAGCACAGGTTTACATAGACTTGACCTCTTCTTCTGTGGCTGCAGCCTGCAGTGTCCTGGCTTGCAGTTCTTGTGGCTCTAGTGCTAGTGAATCTAAGCACTGTAGCCACATGCCCTTGATGAGGGAGAAATACTGCTACAGAAGCCCCAACACCATGACAGGGAGACCACACACGTTGTCTGCTTTTCGTTCCCAGCAGCAACGTTGAGGTGGCGAGGGGGATTTTTTTTATTTTGACATTTAGCTGGGCCCAAGACAAAGGCTGAACTTAAGGAGCCATCAGCTCTCCTTTTCTTCTGGTATAATCCTCGCTGGCAGCTATCTGATTCTCACACCTAGATGCCAATACAATGGAGTGGGAAACAACGGCACACAGCATGAACTTCACAAGTACTTAAAAGAAACCACGAATTGGAAGCAAGCTATTGACATTTTTCAATTCCTGTATTTAAGAGATATGCATGCACTGTAAGAATGTTAGATGTATCGGTCTATATGAGCATGTACACAAATAATTAAAAAACTACTCATACGCACACATTATACATTAGCAATAAATAATACAAGTGTGTAATACAATGCAAAGGATGTGTTACATAAGACAATGTGGGTTAAACATGTAGGGGTCACATGCCATGACTTCACTTGCATACTGCCTTACTTGGTTAGTCCCAGTGGCGGCTGCTACGGAATGGGTCTGGTGAGGGGAGGGGAGGATAAAAAAGAAAAAATATCACTAACCTGGTTACGGCTGCGGCCTCTCCTCTGTCCTCTTCTCTTCCTCCTGACTTCCAGAAGCAGGAAGTGCCTAGGCTCCCCTAAGCCAATCACAACACTGCTGTCACCAGCATGATAGGAGCGTCATGATTGGTCTGAGCGGTCTGTTTGGCTCCTCAGGCAGTGCCTGGGAGCTTTGGGACTGTTCTCCACCCGGCTGTGCAACACAGCCAGGTGGCGAAATGCTAAGTGCGCATGACTGTTTGGCTGAAGACGGACGGCCAAACTGTCATGCGCACTTATTTATTGCACCAACCACTCCTCTCTGTGACCCCAGCCCTGCCCTAACAGGGCCCCATAGCCCGTACTAAAAAGAAAATTATAATAATGCTGCTATTATCATTTTATTTTTCCATTTTTCACTGCTCTGAGAGCAGTGGGGCGATGCTACTCCGCCTTAGCGGAGGAGCCGCCGCTGGTTAGTCCCCTCACTTCTTTTTTTTATGACTTGAGCCCTGGGCAAGAACATTGAGAGATAGAACCATAAGGTGTGTTCGCATATCAGCACGCATTGAAACATAGGACACCCAGGATATTAAATAAAGCACAGAATAATGAGACATCTGTTGCACTGTGTGATTGATTTCACATAAGACACCTCTGTGGTAGGCAGGGCTGCCTGTTTGGTGTTCCTTGGAGGCGCTGGCAAGAACCGAGGCCAGCATTTCATGAAGACGAAATGCAGCCAGGCTGGAGCGCATCAATTTACAAATACCGTGCGTGTTCTCGTGTTTTATAGCTTCTTCTGCCCGAACCATAAAGGAAAGGTGGGGGAATCACCTGGGATGTGCACTTTCAGGAAATACAGAGAAAAAAGAAAATAGACGGGCCTCAGAGGACCCTTTGAGCCATCAGAATCCAGAGTCTTGGTTTCCTCTGTACATTTATGCATTATTTACTATAACTCCCTCCTGTGTTGTTTATGTACATACTTGCATTTTTCTCAATTTAAAATGCAATAAAAATTTGTGAGCTATGAAAACCGTTCTATTCAGGCTTTTCACTAATAATGAATGTTGCTCCACTGGACAAGGACAGAGACGAACAGCAAGAGGTGAGCTAGCAAGTTGTTTTTAGAAAATTAAAGGGGAAGCCATGGGTCCGATACCTTTTTTAAGGGAGGCTGGTAGTCATCTGATTAACGTCTGAAGTTCTGTCATGTTCATTTAAAGTTAATATATTTTCAAACTGATACATTTTCCACAATCAAAATCAGCTAACAGGATAATGCTATTTTAAACCTATGTTATTCTAGGTAGAATAGTGTTTACAGTTCTTGATGTATTATGCAACAGATGAATTGCAATTATTATAAAGCAAAACAATTTCTTTGAGTCATTATATACTACAATTTTAACACGTAAATAAATCTTTGTATTTTAATTGTACTATCTGATATGTCACGTGTTTTTTATTTGTTTGGTTATGTATTAATTGTATTTATGTGTGTGGTTATTAACATTAGGAGTTTTTGTTGTACAGTTGATTCCAGCTTTATGACATTGTTGTGAATTTATTTGTCATTTCAATTGTTGTTTTTTTCTTGTTCCTTGTTTTATTTTTTGATATGAATAATTAATTGACATACCATATATGGGATAAATGTTGCAAATATGTGTGTCCGATGAGGCAATAATAAATATAATAAATACTTATCTATAAAATAAAAAATAACCATTAATACCACAAATTGTCTGTTCACACATGGCCTTTATTTTTATTTTTGTAATTCTATAATATTCTATAGGTCTTCAAGGTGTTTTCTACTGCATTTGTTAAATTTTTCCCAGCCCTTGAGACCGCGAGCTCTCTTCAGGGGGTCCCTATTTCGTTACATTGATTCTAGGTACTCTGCATCAGCTAAAAGTAAGAGCAAAAATGCCAAAATAGATTTTGGTTCACTCACTCTTTCTCGCGTTGTTTTCTGTCGGAGGGAGGGACAGCATTTTGCCAGTGCTATAAATTGGCCAACATTGAATACATTACCAGGTCAGAGTTGGTGGACCCCTACCTTGGCAGGAGAACAGGACGTAGTCAACCAATTTACAATGGAGCAGTTGATGGTGATCCATGACTTAGTATTTTGGTCATGTTTGTTAAATTATGCAGATTAGTAGAGCACACTATCACCTGGGAGGGTATCCTGCGCTTGCGCAGTGCCCTCAATCTTTGAAAACTCAGGCTGCACGTAAGGGTATGTGATTTGAAGATTAAGGGTGCGAAGTGAGTCATATGTATCTCTAAAAGATAAAATATTAATAAACAGTGAGGATCAACGCAGGCAGCCCTGTCCAGGGCTTATCCATAGTGTAAATCATGGTTCATACCAATATCAGAAAGATGGACCCAGATGGTGTCTTTTGATATGCCACAGGTAGGGCTAATCAACAATGAAAAGCATCTCTGTCCCTTTCCACAACTGAATGCCTGTGGGACACCTTAATTACATGAATGTTTTAGTTTTTATTTCTATTTTCAGATGATTACAAAAGATCTTTTTGGAAATAAAACTACATTTCCACGCGCTCTCTCTGAAACTATTTTTAGTTTTCTTAAAATTCATGATTTGTTTTTCTTTGGAATACCAGTAATGCCTGGCATTTTATGTCTGTCTCGTCTTATGCATATTGCAAACCACCACAAGCTGTTGTTTGACTTCAGTTTAGACTTTCAACGTTCCGTTGAAATGTATAGCCAAAAAATCTGTATCACATTTGTATTCGGATTAAAGAAAATATTTTTATCCATGACAACTTGTAATATCTTACACATTGCATAGGGTCAATTCTGTGTTTGAGAATAAGTGTGAAAAGTATCTCGTACAATATGTGCCAGCAATTGTCCTAGTGTATGACAAGGGGGTAGAAAGGAGAAAACACTCTTTGATGATATAGAAGTATTTGTAAAATTATGTAGTAAACCTATCAAACACTGTCCTTTAAATATGTTTAAGATTACTTGAGGGGTTGAATCTTCATCTTTCATAAGTAGGTGAGAAAAGTACCCAGAATTTTGCAGAGTTTGCTGGGGTAGTTTACAATTCTAAGATGGAAAGTGCTACTTTCATTGGCCTCTTGGAACTCTTCAGCTATATACCTTTACTAAGATTTTGTTATCTTGTTGGTCTGGCGCCTTCAGCACGCCCCATCCTTACAGGTTTTCTAGCCTATTGGTTTCTAGCAGGGCGTTATCTGGCAGCATGAAAAAAGTATATTGCCCCACACTTCCAAGCACCGTCGGGCCTTCGAAGAGTGGTTAGCAGTGCAGTAAATAAATAAAATAAATTCTAAAGTTTGCTTTAGCAGCAAACATGTAATTCCAATGATGTTTGGATTGGATTAATATTCAATGAGTGTTGGAACGTTGTGAAGGTAGGCAAGGTCACCGTGCCTGATTAATTTTGTTTTTCAGACCAAAAGGTATTCTTATATACTTTTAACCCACAGCTGAATGAGATAATATAACTGGGGGCACTGTGGGTATGCGAAAATCACAAAATTTCCTTTTGCATAATCATGAGAAATTCCACTAAAGTATGCAAAATGCAAATCTGACATTTAGCACAAAATACGTTCTTGCATCCTTTTTGGATGAAAGAACTCATTCTGAATGTTGGACTTGGCCCTTTTTGAAGGGTCATCCCTGAACTTTTTGCCTTCCTCCTAGTCTTTTTTCTGACCTGGTGTTGGTGGTTTTAGGATTCTGGGCACTTTAGCACTGCTGTCCAGTGTAAAGTGCGTGTGCTCTCTGGGGTAAGCATGGTAAGATTGGTCTACACCTGTTTGGCGTATTTCATTTACCTGTCAGTCCCCAGTAAGGTGGTATCTCATATACTTGGGCCAGTAAATTAAATGCTACTGGTGGGCTTGCAGTGCTGATTGCGCCACCCACCAAAGTAGCCTTTCAAACCTGTCTCAGGCCTCTGCCATTGCAGGGCCTGTGCGCGCAGTTTACTGCCGCTGTGACGTGGCACGCAAAGTGGTTGCCACGTCTGTGACCCCCCTTTTACTGCATGTCAGTCACCGCTAAGGTGGGCCCTAGCTAGCCCTATGGGCAGGGTGCATTGTAGGTAAAAGGTAGGACATGTACCTCAATTGTGTGACATGTCCTGGTAGTGTCAAACTGCCATTTTGGTTTCTCACTGCTGTGAGGCTGCCCTCTCATAGGAATGCATTGGGGATTCACTGATATATGCTTCAGTGGTAATTCCTGATCTGAGAGGAGTAGAGTGGTCAAGTTTGGTATGTTTGGAATAGTGGTAATAAATGCTGCGCAATGGTGTTCGCAGATTTATTATCACTATTTTAGAAATGCCACTTTTAGAAGTGGGCATTTCTGTGTGCTATGTGTCCTTGTGCCTGTCTGATGTGCATTGCATGTCTGGCTCTGGAGTGACAGGGGCTGGGTGAGTCAGCACTAGGCTGAATAGGCCAATCTGCATTTGGAGTGGTGGGAGGAGTAGCACCTGGGTCTGAATGGACTGTGCCTGCACCACACAATGCTGGCTCAGCCCCCCTGTGGTGTGTCTGGGGCCAGAACCTACACTGACAAAGGAGGATGTGGTGCATATGTGTAGGTGCCCCCAGAACTGGTTTGAACCGGGTGCAGAGCCCTGTGCAGGGGGAGAACAAAGACCCTGGCAGTATAAGTATTGGGGCTGTGACCCCATGTTGCGTACCTGCTTGGAGCTGGGCGGGGGGCTGAAGGACTGCGTGGGACCAGGAGGAACCGCCATGGACCTGGGCTGCAGGAAGTGCTGACCTGCTGCCTCTCAAGGGCTAGGGGAGAACTATCACTCTGCCTGAAGGGAATCCTTGTCCTGGCCTCCCTGGGGACCCTCTGCTGGGGTGCCACGTGTGGTTTTGGTGCAGCGCGTGGGGAGCGCTGTGGTTTACTACCCTGTTGTTGCGGGGGGCGTGAGGAGCACTGTGCAGGGTTTGGACAATGCCGATTATGGGAGCAGCCGCTGGTTCTTGTCTGCTGGCGTCAGCGTGTGCTGAGAGCACCTGAATTTGCCCTGCCCGCTGTTCCTTGGGTTGTGATGGCCACAGGTCCTGCTGGGAATCGAGTGCAGTTTGTGAAAGCACTCTGATTCCTTTCTTTTCCTTGCTGCATCAGTGCCCCCTGGAGAGCCGCGTGCTGCCTAGTGCCCCCGGGGCACAAACAGGCACCTGCCGGGAGATCTCGGAGATTTTTGCAGCCGCGTGGGGTGCGCGCTGCCTCACGGTCCTGTGGTCCCTTTCTTGGTGGCGGACTGCCACGCTGGGCTGGAGCAGTCTGGACCACGGCAGTAGAGGGGGCATAGACACAGGAAGGAGTCTCACGGCACCCGCATAGTGGGACCTGCACCCGGAAGGGAGCCTGATCGACACCGGTTGCCGACATCGCCCTGCGGGGCACCGCAAGCTGTGAGTTACAGCCAGAAGTGGGTGCGGAAGCCAGGCAGCAACGAAGCCTGACTGTGGGCGGGGCCGAAGGCCGCGAAGCAGGCGGTGACGTCGCTCCGCAAAGTGACCGGTTGCTCTCCCTGTTTACTGGGCACCGCAGGGAAGAAGGTCTGGGCAGGAGGCCCTGGCCCAGCGGAGGCTCCTGGCTGTGCGAGACCCGCAAAAGCACACGGAAGCGGGTCGGGCCTATGAGAGGAGAAGCAGAGTCATAGCGCGGCCGCCGTGGAGAGACGGCAGCCACAATCCTCATGAGAAGCCCGGCCGGTGTAGGGCACAGGCAGGATCGAGCCGCCTCATCCTCCACGTCGGTGATGTACCACACTCACTGGCAGCGGTAGTTAAGGGGCCATTCTGCCTACAGGGACCAAGAGAGGTCTCCTCACTAGCGCAGCTGAGCGTGACAGTTCCCTCCCCATGCTACATACGCACCTCTGGGGGCCCATGAGAAGTTGGAGGGCAGGACGGGGTGGCAACCCTTGATGGAGGTCCCGTTCCTGCAGTTACCACGGAGCACGTAGGAGAAGCGCAGAAGCGTTGTGGTAACAAATGTTATGATCATGGGTCGTAGGATGTGCTATTTTGCCAGTAGTTACTTGCAATGCTAGGCCTACTATTAGTGTGGTGCTCATGGCACGTGCCTTATAGGGGTATTGACTTTAGTGGCCCCGGGGATATATGCAATGGTGGCCTGAAATATGCGCACATATTACAAGGGGATGACCTCACCATGGGTTGGTGATATGTGCAATTTAGGAGTATGTATCCCATTGCCCTGCTAATGATTTGTGTGTCATACAGTGCAGTTGAGGCCTAAGGTGGGCCTGATGTATTTATGGTGGGTGCCCCACTACAAATGGTTACAGTAGTGCCCTGCTGATTTTGGCCTAGGAGTGAGGCAGTTGCCTCTGAGGGGCAGGATGTGTTGTAGGAGGTGCCCAGCTATTAATGTATGCCCTTCTGTGCTATGGTGACGTGTGCACCTCATGAGTGTTACTGTGGTGCACTGGTAATTTAGGTTGTATGCCTAATGTGATGACGTATAAGGTGTTTCTGCCCAGTGTTTAGGCCTAATGTGTTTATGCCTAATGAGATGATGCATAATGTGTTTATGCCTAATGCTTATGCCTAATGCTTATGCCTAATGTGATTTATGCAAAGTGTCTGTGCCAGTAGTTACTGGTGGTTTTATTACTTACCTGTTCTAATGGTGATGACAGCAGCCCGATTGGCCCTGTCCTGTATATAACCCCATGTAAAGTCATACCTAGTGCCAAGTGGCACAGTGTATATATGTGATTGCATTCTAATGTGTTTTATGAGTAATACAAAGGCTATTTTTTATATAACCTTGTGTGGAGTTTCTTTTGTGGTGTGCCTAGTGTGTCGCTGCTGTGTGAGTGTGTTGCGCAAACGCTTTACACATTGCCTCTGGGATAAGCCTGACTGCTCATGCCAAGCTACCAAGAGGGTGAGCAGGGGTTATCTTCAGCGTGTAACTCCCTTGCCCTGTCTAGAGTGGTGGTTTCTGCCTGGCTTAGGCGCATGACCTAGCCAACCAGAAATCCCATTTCTAACACTGAAGAAAAACAAAAAACAATAAGTGCCAGTAAAAAACAGCGCTTGCGTTGTGGTCGTTCCAATTGTTCCTGTGCACCTGCAGTAGTCAAGTCAAGTCAAGTCCAGTTTTATTCGATTGCTATTTCATACAATCATAAAAACAGATGTAAAAAGAAAACATATATAAAATTAAAAAAGACATACTATATACATTGCTAATTCTATTAATTGTACATTTAGAAAAAAGTCATTTAAAAACTATGAGAATATTAAAAGAAATAGCAGTACGAAGCGAGGATCATCGAGTCATGTGGCCTTTAGACTTGGTTTGCCATCCTTTTCCTGAGGTTAACTACGTGTTTTAAAAACATTGCTATCTTCCAGGTAGTATGTACAATATCTAAGAATTGCAAAGCAATGAAAGCAGGCCTACATTGTCTAATCCCAAAGCATTTTAGAATAGGAAGGATCCACACTTTTCTCAATTCTCTATAGAATTTACAAAACAACAGCACATGTATGGTGGATTGCTCTGACAGGTTATCGCATGAACACAGTTGCAATTGTCGGGTCCAGTCATTCATTATTGGAAAACTAACAATTCTATGGAAGATTCCCAATCTGAATCTAGTTAATAAGAAACGATCATAGCCCCCAGGAACAACTTTCAAATATGGCTGAATGTTAAAAGTAGTTAAAATCTGTTGATTCTGCTGGACGCTAGGCTTTAAAATCTCCGATAATAGTCTTTTGGCGTCCAGAAGGAGGAGCCCCTCTTTTTTATATTCTTTCTACTGATCTTATTTAAACTACTTGGGTCGGTGAAATACTCAGAATGTCCGAGATCCTTCATGAGGTTGCGAACATATCTTATCCAAGGGATCTTTAAAGCCCCTTCCAGCTTCAGACTATCCAACTATATATCTCTATTTAGCTTGGTCTCTATTTTTGTCCACACTCTATGCCATAAAAGGATGGGCTCGAGTTTAATAAGGTCTGATATATGTGACAGACCCAGTTCCGCATGACAAATATGTGAGGACGTACTAGACGGGACAGACAAGATATATCTCAGGAAGGTGTTTTCTACTGTTTGTAACGAGAAGGGATTAGCAAGGCCCCATACCCCTGCTCCATACATTGCTGTGGTGACACATTTAGCTTTGTATATCTTAATGAGCTCCACAGGGGGTCTCCTATCCAGTTTCCTTGAGAACTGTACGAGGGCAGTAGTAGTTCTTGCAAAAGCAAGTTCTTTTGCTAATACAGCTTGTTACCATAGGTTTTTTTCCTCAAAGAGTATACCAAGGTATGAAAATCTCTTTGCGGTGTCAATCTTTTTTCCGTCCAAAAACATGTCCTTACATCTTTGGCTTCCACGCCCACACCTCATGACAGAGGTTTTGGAAATATTAACCTTGAGGCCCAGACCGTTCATGAAGTTAGAAAAGTTGTCTAAGACCCTCTGTAAACCTACTTGTGTTTGAGACATTAAAACCGCATCATCCGCGTATAGAAGGGCGGGAATAGGACGTCCAGCTATCTGCGGAAAGTCATGGCTATGTGTTGCAAGGAAGAATGATACGTAGGCCGAGTCATGTAGAACAGGATAGTTGATTTATTGTTAAGATTACTTCTTTGTTGGTTGGTTACAGGAAACAAGTCAGATCCATATTAAGCCCCACCAGGAGCAGCCTCCTTGCTGCTCAGCCCATCCATTCCAACTGCTCTCTCTCCAACTCAAACACTCCCAACATTCCGATGACATCACCGATGACTGAGCAGCAAGGCAGAGGACATCAATAGGGAGGATGCACTAATCAAGTAATAGATTATAACACATCCCCCCCTCTATAATGATTAACATTCAGGTATGCAACTTCATAGCACACACTTACGACATGTAACAGATGTTGATTGCATGCAAGATGAAACACACACACTACACATGTCCCACAAATTCCTAAAAATCACATGGCCAAACCCCACCTAGAAAAGATGGAGAAAAGACAGGAAAAGCATTCCAATTTATAAATCAGTAAGTACACACCCACGTTAACTCACTAGAGGGTAATAGACAACCACAACCACAAAATAGTGGTAAACCGGAGAAGCTTAGCAAAAAGGAGTCTTCTCACATACGGACCCACAACCCATAGTCCAAGCACCTCACACGAGGCAACCACCATTCTGGGAGTATCACCAAAATAGGTACACTAGAGAAGCTTCGTAAGAAGGAGTCTACTCACACACGCACCCCAACAATGAGTGATTCACATACTCTCACAACACAATGAGGGGTCACTCAAACAACAGCCAACAAAATGACACTTATGTCATTCCTCAAAACAGTGGTAAACTAGAGAAGCTTCGTAAGAAGGGGTCTTCTCATACATGCACCCCAAAACAGTGAGATTAATGTACTCACAACGACAAGGGGTCATCCCAACACGTAGCCCACAAGTGACAACATAAGTCAAACCACACTAGTGGTGACTACACTACCCCGAAACACAGGGTAATACACACTCATAACCACGGAATAGTGGTAAGTGAGAGAAGCTTCAAAAGAAGGAGTCTTCTTATGTGCGCACCATGGCAACCAATAGAACTGGGGCACTCACCACCCCACAACCTACACGTAACAGGGCACACACCACCCTGTAGAACATAACTGGGGCACTCACCGCCCCTGAAAACAGAATAGGAGCACTACCCGCCCCACAACCTCACCGTAACATTGTACACAACACCCTTGAAGAAGAACTAGGCCACTCACTAGCCACCGAGTCACCACCCCACAACTTCCACGTAATAGGGAAAAATCTCCCTTCAAACCAAGTACACGCTACAACCACCAACAATGGCACTGGGGCCCTAACCGCCCCACCAACTCACGTAATACCCCAAAAAAATGTCAACATACAAGGGTACACACTTCCCCCCCACAAAACAGTATTTTAGCAAATAGAAAAGCAAGAAAGTCTGTCACTCCGGTGAGCGATCCCTCACCCGAGGTCACTACTCAAAACTCCAGGCGGCTGCAGCATCCAATGCGAAGCAGTAAAGAGAAGGCAATTGAGACTCTTCAATGTGCTCCGCCAACCAGAATGCTGATGTTGAGTCGAACATTTCACCAAAAAGCACAGCGACGTCACCGGATGCCTCCATACCCTTGAACCACGTTGCTGATGTACCAATGATCATCCACACGAGGCATCCACCCTTCACTCGCTCGCGCCGATCCTGCTGCATGGCAAAACACTGGGAAAGGCTGCCTGGCAACGCACTGCAAAACGTGATTGGCAACGTAGAGAATGAACACCGGCATGAGGATAGCAGCTGCAGCCAAACACAAGATGGCTGCACGTAATGCACGCCACGCCGGGTGGCTCGCAGCACGTATATGCAGTCGAGCGTCTCCCAGCAAACCATGGTCTTGGAGAAACCCCAACGTCATAGAGGCTCCCATCAAGGACTGCAGGACTCCATCACCCAGGTAAGTGCGCACGCGACGAGTGCAACGCGCTGTTAGTTTTCAAATTTAAAAAAAAAAAAAAGCGAGTAAACTGTCAATTGGCTAGGGACTAGGGAAGACAGAAATTGCCCGTGTAAAAGTACTCACATTCACTGAATCCCGCCGGTAATCCAAAGCTCCAAAATTCAATCTTGGCGCCTGCCTTGACACGCCGGGAGTAGACAAAAGTAGACAGCCAGCCACCACGCACAACAGAGCAGATGGTGCTCCTCTCAGTTGGCGATAAACACACTTAGGTCCACTCACCCTCGAGGACTGGCATAAACAGCGTGGGCATCATTAAATCAGCGTTACTGCTCACCATGAGTTTCAGTTTTGCTCACTAGTGTCTGATGGTGGCAATTCTAGAAAATCGGTGGCTACCGCTAAACCAAAACAGCAGGGGCTGTGGGAGAGACAGCTGGGCAAAAGCAATTCTTTCCAGGGAGCAGGATAGCAGTAATCTCCACCACAGAAAGTGTCAGTCTTCCCCAGCACACGTCACTGCTGCCAAACGCCGGTTGCTACAGCCAATCTCACGACTGTAGAAGGGACAGCAGGGCAGGAATCCCCACTGCAACTGTATGAATACCGGCAGTAGAAGGTCAAACGCCCTGGGCTGCAGGCTGTCCAGATGATGAGGGACACTGGTGGGGCTGACCAGGGCGTTACTGTTACGTTCCTTTTCCTTTTCGTATTCTTTTACCTTAGAGTCCTTAAAGTCTTTAGTTCCTTTGGTCTTGCTTACTCCACGCTTAAGGTTCTTCCAGATCGTCGCCAGTGTTGCAAGGAAGAATGATACGTAGGCCGAGTCATGTAGAACAGGATAGTTGATTTATTGTTAAGATTACTTCTTTGTTGGTTGGTTACAGGAAACAAGTCAGATCCATATTAAGCCCCACCAGGAGCAGCCTCCTTGCTGCTCAGCCCATCCATTCCAACTGCTCTCTCTCCAACTCAAACACTCCCAACATTCCGATGACATCACCGATGACTGAGCAGCAAGGCAGAGGACATCAATAGGGAGGATGCACTAATCAAGTAATAGATTATAACACTATGCTTGGTTAATGCTTCTTCTAAGCCATTGATATAAAGATTAAAAAGAAAGGGGGCCAAGACACAGCCTTGTCTGACCCCCCTCTTATTGGGGAATGGGGCAGTAAGTTCACCACTCAAACTAAATCTGACTCGGCCTGGGCATTATTATATAGGCGCCTGAGGAAGATAATTAGTTGAGCTTCCACCCCCATCGCCTCGAGAATCTCCCACAGCTTCTCGTGTTGCACAGAGTCAAATGCAGCGGTGAGATCCACAAAGGCTAAAAACAGTCTGCCCCCTTTTGCCCGTGTGTATTTTCCTATAACGATGGCTAGGTTTAGGCTCTGCTCAGTTGTTCCCAGGCCCTCCTGAAAACCATACTGGATGTCTGAGAGGACTTAATTTTCCTCTGCCCAGTCCTGTAATCGTTCTAAAATAATTCGGCCCACAACTTTAACCATAGAGTCCAAAAGTGAAATGGGCCTATAGCAACCCGGGTCCTGACGATTACCTTTTTTAAAAAGGGGCACAATCACTCATTCAGTCCAGGTACCCAAAAAGGGAGCAGAGCAACATGTATTGATTACCTGGGTAACAATAGGGCCCCATAGAGACAAATTAGCCTTAAACAGGTCAACCGGCACTCCGTCAGGGCCGGGTGCTTTGCCCCCAAGACTTGCGGAGATAGCTCGGTTTACTTCATCCAGTGAAAACTCAAGGTTACAGTGGTGTATATTAAGGTCCAGTGAAATTTCCTCAGTACTGACTTCAGAGTTATCGCCTGGGTCATAAACCCTGGTAAAATGGTCAACCCATTGGTCCTCGCTGATAGCGATTTCCATGGACGGGTGATCTCCAGGGTTCAAAAAAGGTGCCTTGACAGCTTTCCAGAAAGCCGAGCTGTCTCCCGTTGACGAGGCTTTAGACAAAGATTCCCAAGCTTCATTACGTAGTTCAATTTTCCTCATCTTGAGAGCAAATCTATAATCAACTCTTGCCTGCTTCACAGCATTAGGGTTTCTAGGGGTGTCGTGCAATACTTTTTTTAGGTTCTTATACGCATGAGTACACTTAGTATCAAACCACCCCTCGGTTTTCCTTCTATTTGAGTTCTGCACATGTAATACCTCCCTCACTGCTGCTGAGATCAGCTGAAAAGAGGACAAAATATTGGCAGGAACGGCTGCGTCAGATAAGCAAGTCTCTACAGCTATTTTACATTTTTCTATCACTTTCTTTGTGTCCAAAAGAGGGTCCACTAGTGACCAGCGCAACATATAGCCGTTTATCTTATCCAATGTAATATTAGATATCGCCTGATCAATATTATCATGTCTCAATGACTTACTTAGTGGCAGTGAGATGGAGTAGCATAGTGGAAAATGGTCGCTAAGTGAAATATCTCCGACAGAAAAAGAGCAAAGTGTGGAAGCATGATTATTTGTCAGAAATACATAGTCTATTGTACTAAATAAGCCTCTTCCATTGAAGGTATAACCCATAGGAGCTGGTCAATCGGACATTTCATTCACAAAACCCAAATCTAAAGAGAATATCATTTTGTTATACATGTCACCCAGCACAGATTGACAAAAATGGGTATTGCTAGTGCCCTCTTCATGTGTTAAACCGCATTGCTTTCCATCCTCATTGGGGCATAAAGAACAATTAAAATCCCCTCCCACAATAACCATTGTGTCTTTTGCGCTCTGAATACATATAGACCTCACATCCATACTCAGTTTTGTTACTACACAACCCCAATTTCCAACGGGAATATTGTTATAAAAATTGACCATTAGCATGCGCTGCCTTCTATCAAGGTCCACTACGATTGTCTGGTAGTAGATTTCCTCAAGACTGTGTTCTATTTCCTTTGCGTTTAGTGTGTTTGAAATGTAGGTACATAGACCTCCATTCGCCCTTCCGCTTAGACCCTCCATCGCCATAGTGTGGAAAGTTTTATAACCATTAAAATGAATTGGCTCTTTCAGCCAGGTTTCTTGGAGAGATAATACATCGTGGGTTTTTATAAAGTCACACCAAACGGGATTGCTTATCTTAGAGCGTAAACCTGCAATGTTCCACGAGGCAAAGTTGGAGGTTGTTTCATCGCTCCTCTCCCGTGTGTTGCTTGAAGCTACTGCTGTTGGAGTTTGACCATCTACATTAACCACAATCTCATCTAGAATTGGGAGGTTAGAATCCTCCTGTGATTCTTCTGCTTGCATGTTTCTAAGATCTCCGGAAACTTCCCTATATCCCGATGAAGCTTGTGAGGTTGATTGAGTACCTACGGCTAAATAAGGCTTAACAGAGGTGGGATGATCTTTATAGTGTCTATTCTCTCTTAGTCTCTTAGGGGTGACCTCACACTTAGTTAAGGACTCTCCTGAATAAGCCGTACAATTTCCCAGTCAATCAACTCCTTCAAGGGAGTTAAAAATTTCAAAGCGGTTACTAGGTGGAATTTCGTTACTACACTGCCTAACCCAGGGAAGTATTTTCCCACCCCTCGTCTGCCATGGCGCTTCATTTGGGATCACATCTCTGCCCTGACTAATACCTGTGAACGTCTGACCCCTCCTCATATGCCAATGATGTCTGGGCGGTTGATAAAAATATCCAAGCGGGAGAATATTTATCTTCTGGGCCGTGATATGGTTATTCCCGGTCCTGTCCAGGATTGCCTGCACCAAGTCTGGGGATTTAAAGTTTAGGACCACACAATCGCCCGGTAGAGCCTTATGTGAATTTCCAATCCACCCCACTCTCCGCACCATCTTAAACTCTAAAAAGAGCATGTCTTTGAAACCCGTCCTGGAACTCAGTAGGTGCAGACTTTTGTTCTGCAAGGTTGACCAGTGTTCCGGAACGTTAGGTGGTAAGAGCGGGACATTGGCCAGAACAACTACATAAGGGGTTGCTTCTGGGGGGAGGTGTAAGTTCAGGTTTGCTATGTTAGCAGATCCCTCAATTAATCTCTGCGTTCTCTGTGTAGTCGACTGTCTCAAGTCATCCCCTACTTTAGGCGTCCCCTTAGCAGCTAGTGATCTATATACAGCTAATGGGGCAATTATGCTAGATTGTGTATCTTGGCGTGATGGAGATGCTAGACTTTGATTTAAGGGATGTAAGGGATCAATTGCTTCTGAGGTTTTGAGTCCCTCACCAGATATAATAGGATATTGGGAATTATGAGAAGCTACATTACCAGTAGTGTTGCCACTCTTACTACCCAAGTCCTTCGTAGGTGCTTGGTCGGTACCCCTACCCGAGCGGGCACCAAGATGGAGAGTGGGAGTACTAGCGAGAGACTCCTCTAACTTAGCAAGTCTAGCTTCAATATGGGATAATTTATGGAAAAGAGGGTCCAGCAAAGCTACCATCATTACCTCCAACCTTTTCCACGTTTCTTCCTCATTGTCCCCCAAAAAAGGCCCATTAGATGTGTCCCTGCCTGATTGTGGGGTTAGTTTTTCTCCTATTTATCTTTGGAGACTGTTGTTTATTTTTCAGAACAGCTCGGCCCTTTCTTTTCTTAGAAGGGGGTTCAAGGCTATTTCCTTGGCATATTTTTGCCTTCTGGCCTCTGGTGGTAACATTTGGCCCAGTTAAACTATTTACTGACTCCAAGGGTCTATTTATCTCGGGATCTATATCTATAGTCTGTAAATGCTCACTATGATCACTGTGAGGGCCTGATACTTCAATCTCTTCGATTTCATCTTGCTGAGGAAGAGACCCTTTCTGTATACTGCTGACCAGAACCTGCTGTGGATCCAAAGACAGTCTTCGCTCTGTAAGCTCTATTTCGTGTACAAGAGCCGATTCTGCCCTCAACAAAAAGGCGTCTAGAGTCCCCACCACTCCTACACCTGGTTTACGTTTGCTCATTATTTATATTTCGCGTAATTGCAATGTCCACACAGTACCTGCCACGTACTACAATCACACAGTCCATTCGATAGCAGAAGTGTTAATGGTACGGCCCTGCCCGGCCTCTTTCGGGCTCGGACGGGCCCGCCCTTGGCCCGGGTACGCCCGCGCGCGTCCCGCGCTGCGGGAGTCCGCCTCTACTTTTAAGCGCCGGCTGGCGCGGTCAGAACAAACACTCGCAGCTCCTGCTGCTGCTCGCTCTGGGAAATGAAGTCCTCCGGGCCTCCGGGAAACAATGTAGCAACCTGGGAAAAGTTCAAGGGCTCCCGCGCCGCGGGAGTCCGCCTCTACTTTTAAGTGCCGGCTCCTGCCGCTGCTCGCGCTGGGAAATGAAGTCCTCCGGGCCTCCGGGAAACAATGTAGCAACCTGGCAAAAGTTCAAGGGCACCTGCAGTAACATTTTGATATGGACACAACCTAATTACGCCATATGACATAATTTTGTGAATATCGCATTACAAACATAACGTTACATTTGTGAAATTATACAATATTACATCGGCATAACAGATATTTCACCCAGGTATAATAATAACCCCGTAATTATAGTCTGGCAGCATTTTTATTTCAGTGGGTCATTCAACTGTACACAATTTCACCTTAATCCGAGAAATATTCAATCCATGTTCACCATTTCCCATTCAAATCTATACAAACCAGGCAAAAAAGTTCAAAATCAGAGACTTGAATGTGGTTGACTGATTAGAAATGGAATAAATTCCGGACCAAGTGTGATGTGTAGGAGAAAACAATGAAGTAACATTGTATAATTTAGGGGCAGTACAGACTTCATACACTGTGAAACCTTTATATTTGCATAATATACAAAAGGCTTCACTAGATTTGATGCCAACAGTTTTGGAACAATTTCCGACTAGTACTATGCCTCCATTCCAGTACACTAGAAATTACTTAAGGTTGTTGAGCTATGCTACTTACTTCAGATAATTAATAAGAGAGTTATTGCAAGTACGGCGGTCCTTAGGACTGCGGTACTCGCGGTGGCATCCGACCACCACCACCCCAGTGGTCTGACTGCCGCATTATGATAGTGGCGGTGAGACCGGCACAAAACCGCCGCTTCCATTGGGATCCAGGATCCCATGGTGGTGGCGGTGTGAAAAGGGGCCCGATGCCAGCACCGCTGAGAATATATATATATATATTTTTTTATCTTTTTATTGCATTTTCAAAAGATAGAGGCAGCAACGCTACCATGCAAGGTAGCTCAAAAACCTAACTAATATAAACAATATACCGCTGAGAATATTACGACTTGCATTTTCACCTCCCATTTCATGGCGGGGACCCTGCCATGAAAAGGGTGGTGGAAATGCAGGTAAGAGGACCCTAACAGGGCCCCCAGGCAAATCTGCCCATGGGGGTGCATGCGGGGGGTGGGGGGGACATATTGTGCCCCCTTACAATTGCACTTTTGTTCGTGCACTGTGTGGCATGCATGACATGGTGCATGCCCCACAGTACACGTACATGCAGCAGGCTCTCTCACAGCAGCGGTATGTTGTATAGGCTCTCCTAGGAGCCTAAGATACCTGCTGCCGTGACACTGCCACAGCACCGCCCACACACCCTGGATTTAACTCATAAACTGGGGGGGAGGGTGCACCACAGGTTTGGTGGTCTTCCTGGGACTGCCGTGGTGGCGGGCCCAGATGAAGACCGCCAAACTCATAATAAGGCCCTAAGTCTTCAATACTGTGATCCAGCATGCTCCCAAAAATATTGTCACTTATAAATTAGAACAGCAGCAGCTGTAGTGTTACCAAGCATCCTGAAAAGCATAAATTTACCATCCGGTCCAAGAGATGCTCTACAGAACACCAAATAAAATCGGTAAAGCATGCCAAAGGAGCTGTATCCTGGTACTAATTACATACTGAAACTAATAATGTATAAAGAACAGTGAATAAGATTCCCAACAAACCTGCAGTCCTGTTTACTTCTGTTTACTTCTGCCAGGCAACTGTGAGATCACAGATTACACTCAACGCTACAGCAGCATGAACATAGCACCGAAGGTATGAAATTGCTGCCTGCGTGATTGATACAGACCTGATAATTTACGGGCAATCTTCATTACTCTAAGGCCTACATTTCCTTATGCCATTAATCATTGGCTTTCAATGGCAATGCTGGCTACTTAGTACATGAACAAGAGGTATATTGGTAGAACAGGGCCCTTATAGGTAAAAGGAGACAGAGAGAGGAAGAGAAAAGGAAGAAGACTAAACCTACATCAGATGGCGGGTGGATAAATGCCACCTTCTCTCTCGTTATAAATGGGGTTTCTGGTTGGCTAGTGTATGAACCTCAGTGAGGTAGAACCCACCACTCTAGTCAGGGTAAGGGAGTTACACACACAAGATAACCCCTGCTCACCATCTTGGTAGCTTGGTAGAGCAGTCAGGCTTATCCCAGAGGCAATGTGTAAAGGGTTTGTGCAACACACACACACAAGTGACTCACTAGGCCTCCACAAAAAGAGACTCCACACGAGGTTATATAAAAATATTCTTTGTATTATGCATAAAACACAATAGACCACAATCACATAAATCACGTTGCCTCTAGGCAATGGTTATTACATCACATAGATCTTAAATCAGTTTGCCAATTAGGCCTTTGTCATAACATCACAAGTAGTGCACTAAAGTAAACACTTTAAAGCTGCACATGTCACAAGATCATCATGAACACATTAGGCATAACATCCCAGTTAGGGGAATAAAGCTACCACTGATAGTGTGCCCGTGTCATAAAAACATCCTTCCGGTGCATCTAACTGTAATCTGGGAATAGTACTCCTTACCCTGACAGGGCAGGGCATAGCGATGTATACTAACACACCTAGGTCAGGAAAGACAGCAGTTAGGTAATGCACACATTTGGGGAAAAGAGCCACGTAAATCACCATAGGCATATTGCTATAACCATGTAGGGAAAATCCCCTATCATTGCAGAGAGCCCATAGGGGCAGCGCCTTTGCTCCCCTACTACTGGTGTTACGTTAATTCCAGATTCAACCGAGTGCAGGAACACCTGCCCTCCAATTTGGGACAATACGGTAGTCCTTGTTTCCCTGCAGGAATGTGGCATGGGGCCTCCACCGAGGACTCACCCTGTTCAGGAAAGCTGTTAACCCCCACCCCCAGGTAGGTGCAGACATGACAGAGGGCAAACGCACCCGGCAAATGGACAGGGGGAGACCTCCCACGGTCTCTCGCAGTCAGGGATGCAGAGGGACACAATGCGGCGACCTGCAAACGTGCGGTACCGTTCTAGCCCCACAGCACGGCCTCCTTCATAGGACAGCTCTGATCAATCTTGCTCTGAGGCGGGGAGACCTCTTTCTCGGTATCCCCCACGGAGGTCGTTTAAGGCAAGCAGCTGCCTGAGAACGCGTGCACAGCTGCTTTCACTCAGCTTCAGGTGAGAGCCGGGCCAGCCCTGTGGTCTTGTCTCACCTGGGCGTTGGCTGATATGACGGAGGTCCCTCTCCTGACACGCCAGCCACCGCCAGCAACACCGGAGGGATCTCCTGCTCTCCTGAGCTAGGGAGATGAAGAGCATCATCTCAGTTGGGAATGCACTCTGCTCCTTTGTCCTCTCTGGTTGCTGGGCCCCGCCCACTGGAGGTGTTGCCCAGCAACGTGGGGGCTCCCTCCGGCCCGGGGCTTTCTTCTGTATCTCTGCGGACGCACACACCGTCAGTGGAGGCGGGGGAGAGCACTTCCACCTCCAAACTCTCCCCTCCCACTGCCCTCCAACACCAGGGACAGTGTAGCGCTACACGCACTAGAAATTGCAGACATGCTCTCCACACTCAGGACAGCAGGATAAAGTGCTCCAAATGCTCTTTCTCTCTTAAGAGTGCTCCTGGGAGAAAGGGGAAGCGCTCTTCACGCTGGTGCCCCACAGAAGTCCTCAACGCGATTTTGCTTCAAAACACATGGGTGAAGGGCAGTCCAGTCCTCCTTCGGCTACAGGAGCAGCAACTGCAAGCCGGCCCACCGCACACACATCAGGGGCAGCGCTTCTCACACAGCCCCAGCCCTCCTACCAGGCAGGTTAATTTAAGATCCAGCAAGGATCTTTCTTGAAATCTTTTATCTCCCTGAGACTTCCAGCAGGAGGCAAGCACACTCACGCCCTTGGAGATTCTTCACAAGTAGGATACCACAGCAGGCAAAAAGAGGCAGTCCTTTTCCTCCACCACATACAGAAGCAGCAACTGCAGGCTAACCCACCCCTCAAACAGAAAAGACAGCGCTCCTCACACAGTTCTTCCGCTCTTATTCTTGGCAGGGTCCTCTTGTTTCTTGAAGTAATCTAAAGTCCTGGGGTTTTAGGTCAAGTACTTATACTCCATTTTGTCATTGTTCTCTTTGTGGCAAGGGTCTCTGAACCCAGTCCACACCAGTCCTGTCCTCCCTGGTGCAGCATGACCACAGGGGGTGGAGACAGCATTGTGAAAAGGAGACACAGCCTATTCAGGTGCTAGCGAAACTCCTCCTACCACTCTAAATGCGGACCAGTTCTATTCAGCCCAGTGATGAGTCACCCAGGCAAGGCAGGACACACCTCAACCCCCTTTGTGACTGTCTAGAGTGAATGCACATCGCCAGCTCCTGTCACTCCAACACCAGACGCTGAATACACAAACAGGCAGAGGCACACAGAATGGTAAAGTAAGAAAATGCCCACTCTAAAAGTGGCATGTTCAAACACAGAATTTAAAAACTACCTTTACCAAAAGGTGTGTTAATAAAGTCTGAGTTCAGAGAGCCTAATATCCATTTTTCTATCTTGTCCCTATGAAAAGTTATACTTGTAATATGTTACAAAGCAACTACCATGTTAGCCTATGGGGCAGATAGCTTTTCAATAGTGAAAAACGAAATTGGCAGTATTTCACTATCATGACATGTCACACACACCAGTACATGCCCTACCTTTCACATACACTGCACCCTGCCCATGGGGGTACCTTGGGCCTACCTTAGGGGTGCCTTACATGTAAGCAAAGGGAAGGTTTGGGCCTGACAAGTCGATGCACTCGCCAGGGAAACATGGCAGTTTACAACTGAGTGCGCAGACACTGCAGTGGCAGGTCTAAGATACATGTACAGGGCTACTCATGTGGGTGGCACAACCAGTGCTGCAAGCCCACTAGTAACATTTTATTTACAGGCCCTGGTACACTCAGTGCACTTTACTAGGGACTTACCAGTAAATCAAATATGCCAATGATGGACAACCAATCAGATCACAATTTATACAGAGAGCATATGCACTTTAGCACTGATCAGCAGTGGTAAAGTGCCCAGTATCCTATAGCCCTACAAAAACAGGGTCAGAAAAATAGGAGGCAAAAGGCAAAAAGTTTGGGGATAAACCTGCAAAAGGGGTCAGGTCTAACACCTCTAATGTGACGTTGGTTTGGGGATGCGAACTTAAAGTAAGGACTGGGACAATGTGTTACTGACAGCAAACTCTTAGCCATAGTGGTCAATGGAACAGTAAAAGTATGAGGCTGCCACCTCTATCAGTCAATGGTGCAGTGGCACTGGGGTCCAGAAGGGTTTGACCCCAGCCTTACCTGCATCAGATGCAGGTATCTTAACAGGCCACCAGCAGAGAGATTATTCCCAGTGCAAGCAGCCTTTTTTTTGTCTATCCAGTCATCCATGAAGTTGTGGAACTGATGGAAACGGGCAGGTAGTGCTCAAAATGGAGTGACATAATTTTCTTAGATGAAAAGGAAAGAAGGGAAGGGGAGAGAAGAGAGGAAGAGAGAGCAAGAGAAGGAAGTAGGAAGAAAAGACCAGAGCACAGAGAAAAATAAGGTATGCAAGGAACCCAACACAAATGAGATGAGAGCACATGTAATCGGAGAGAAAGCAGAGACAACACATAGCAGAGGAAAAGGACACAGCACATACTGAGGACCAACAACATGAAAGCGAGACAGAAAATTATACAACAATGGCCAAGGAACAGTCCTGGAGAGCGAATGTGAGACACAGCATAGATGGAGTGCAAGGATGCAGAGGGGAGTATAGTTTCAATGGCATGCCAAAAAGATAACAAAAAAAATAGACTGAGGACAGAACAGTGAGAGATGAGCAAGCCCAGCCAGACTAGGGGCCTGATTTAGATCTTGGCGGGACTACTGTCATCCCGCCGCAACGGTGGTTCTAAACACTCCTTCAAGCGGACTGTGGTCCGCCTGCTGTATTTAGATGTGGCAGCAACAAACTGCTTTCCGCCGCCACAGAATACTCAGCTGGCTAACAGTACTCCGTCGCCGTCAGGCTGGCAGGTTTGCACGAGCCAATTTAGATGTTCCCGTTGTGCTGCTGGTGTCCTGGAGGCAGAGTCCTGACAGACTGAGGCCATGGTGGTGTGGACACAGGTAAGTACTACTTATCTTTATCTCACTACACATGTATGTTATGAACTGCCAATATGTATATGTAGGTAATGTATAATGCCATTCATTTTACCTATAGCATTGCACACCAACAACATACACTCACTATTGTATGAACACCCAAAGTCCCCACAAGTGCAACACCCACCACCAAATAAATATTTTTTTATGTGTCACTACACGTGTGTACATTTTACCACAATAAGTTGTAAGATGAACACTTATGCATGACACACAAAAAAATTGCATGTAAGAGCGATGTAAACATACACTAGGCGAAAGCTAATGTTAACACAGAAGCCTACATTAGATTCCGGCAACAACGGGGTTGCTGAGCTTCGTGGTCAAGTAGCAGCATCACAGGAAGGACCTGGACAATGGGGTTCAAGATGGTAACGGAAAAGGGAAACTGAAAAAGGTAAGTTTTCACCTCTTTTTCTTTGTTTCTGCCAACCCGAGTTTAGAGGTTTCCCCACCACGGTTGCCTTAACGGCCACCTCTGCCTATGACGCCATCAACACAGGAGAAAGATTCTTGCAGAGACAGTGGGACTCCGACGGTCTTCCCTCCAAGGACCCGCCAACATCTAAATACAGAGGGCGGTCCGCCAAGTCGACAGGTGGGAAAACCATTGGAAAAGTGACAGCGGGACCAGATACGCCAACATCTAAATCAGGCCCTAGGTCTTTAGCAGGGAAACAAGAGCAACAAATTAGTGAAAAAGGTGTACCAACCGAGAGATAGCACAAAGAGAGTAAAAGATCACAAAGCCAAAGTGACAAGGTTGTGAGGGACAGGGCACCGAAAAAAAAATGAGCACCAAAGGAGAAGTGAGAAACAATATTAAAGGAAGATAGAGAGAGCGAGAGTGAGAGAGAAAGAGAAAGAGATAAAGAAAAAGAGAGTGATACAGAAAAAGGTGAAATGTTGAGACACAGCTGAGAAAAAGAATAAAGAATGAAAGAAAGAGGTTATATTAAGGTAAACAGACAGATTAAAAATGAATGTATGCACTAGCCTTAAATATATCTTAATATCTTACTTCCCCAACTTTAAAAAGAAGTGGCTAACCTACCCTTTGTAATTTTGTTTACATCAGGTGTTTATACGGGGCAGCAAACACACTTCCAATGGCACCCTGGTGCTAAACAAAAACCAGAACTTAACACAAAGACATAGAAACAAATCCGGAAGAGCAAACTAATTACAGACTGGGGAATAACTGTGTCTTAAGTCACTTCCTGCAGTTCAAAAAGTACAATTTGGCTCGTTGATACAGAAACCAAACAACCAAAAAGGATCTTCCACCACAGATTTTAAGCCAAAATTTAGGAACTTCCAGCTGAAGCTGGTTCGTATATCTCAGGGAGTGGGTGGGGATGTAAATTTAGAATGCAAAGGTGTATTCTCAGCAGTATACACTGACCTATGCATCAAACAAAGATTGTAAGAGAATACGAACCTTTACTGACAAACAATATAACAAAGCCAAACATGTGTAATGTGTGTCTTCTGATGTAGGCAGTACTTTAAATGGAAAAAAAAATAAGTGCAGGTACTCACCAAATGGAGCCGTGGACCGGGTGTGAAGTTTGGGTCTGGAGATAATGGTGAGGCAAGCCGTGGGGCTAGGTTTTTTAACTTCTTCAAGCTTTGAATGCAAGCAATCTGAATGCTTTGAAAGGATGTGGGAAAGAAAGAATCACCTCAGCAACTCTATCAGACAATAAATATGGTTGACTCCCTATCTTCAGACACACACAAATTCAACATCTGGGCTCATGGGGATTTCAAAGCTAATTAATGTATTCTGAAAGTGATTTGACAACCCCATAATGATGCTAAAAGTTCAGAGAGTCACCAGATTTCTGAATTGACTAAATGCCAACATCCTAATGAATACTTACTCTCACATTTGTTCTTTTTGCCAATTTATTTGGGGCTGAGTTTAAAAAAATGAACTTATAAGTTGACTGTCAGACTCTGCCCTTCATGACTTTGTCTTCTTTCTGCTGACAACTATTAGTCCCAATTTAGGGGATAACAAATATTTTATATTCCATTTACAACACTCATTATGGACCTTCCTGGATAATAAAACTGGTGTTGGCCTTAGAGACCTGCTGCATTTTTTGCTCACAAAGCTGACGATATTGTGTTAATGAAATTCACATAAAATGTCAACAGTTCCCCAAGAGTCAATTCAATTTCCTCGGCCAAGAAAAGGAAAAAGTACTTTCTGCAGAAGCGGCTCATCCACTAAGGCGGAGGAGTGTTGCCCCACTGCTCAAAAGGAAAAATAAAAAGATAATAACATATCGTTAATATCATTTTATTTTTCCTATTGAAGTCAGTGGCTGGTCGGCGAGGCTGACCAGAGCAGGGAGAGGAGTGTTTTACACTCCTTAAATGCGCATGACTGCTTGGCCGGACCTCTCGGGCCGGCCAAACAGTCCTGCGCACTTTGCATCTTCCCCGCCAGGCTTGCTTTACATAGCCTGGTGAGGAACATGCAAAGCCTCCCAGTCCCCGTCTGAGCACCAAACCACGGCACTCAGACCAATCACAACTCTGCATTGCAGCGTTATGATTGGCTATGGATATCCTGGGAGCCCGGGTGCTACCTGCTGCTTCCTGCTGCCGGCGGAGACAAGTAGACGAGGGCGGAGGAGAGGCGGCGGCTGACGGCCCAGGTAGGTGTTTTTATTTCCATTTCCTTCCTGCCTCACCACTCTCGATCGGTAGCAGCCACTACTCACTTTCTGCACCCAGGCCTCCAGGTTTCCGGTCTCTGAAATGCTGATACAAACACCTCATTTATATTATACACTGATGAGCTAACTACTGATGCAGAATACGTAAAGATTGTAACTTGGCTGGTCTGGAAACGAAAGAGACGGACTGATAAAGACTTGTGTAATCACTCACTCACTCATACATGTCAAAATATAGCCTCCAACTTTAACACACAAACGCAAGCAGGCACATGCGCATATGTGTATACTCAAACACACCTCTACACTCATTTAAACTCCCCTTTCATAATGTTACATTCTGTCACTTGCACACACGTCTTACACTGTGTAGTGGCCTGTGCTTGTTTGGAATGTTGCTGGTGCAGAATCTCACTGCGTGGGAGTTCTGCACCAGGAGTTCTAGCTCAGGCAGTTGGTGTCTTCGTTGGATTTGCTGTGGCTGCTCTGCTTGGTGTCTCAGCTGATGTACTGAATAAACTACTATGAAACTCACCTGATGTTCCAGTGTTGACTACCACATCTTTGTGGCGACGAGCGCTGAGTTACCAACACCATGAACCCATGTCCATCAGCCGGATTGCATTTCCTGCAACGTTGTTGGAAGTGAAGCGGATTTCTGCTGGCGGAAGGCTGATCGTCACGAAGTTCATTTCAAACAGTCTTCGGCATTGTCAGCAGTTGTCCGGAAGCGGTTCAAGAAGATTTTGAGGCAGAGCGGCGAGGAGTGAGGTCAGTGGCAGCTGGAACGCATTTTAGAGATATGCGTTCCAGCAACGGGAAATTTTTTAAAGCAGCGTGAAGGCACGTAGTGACGCATGCACGTTTGCGTATTAGTCATCGCTGAAACGCGCAAAGGTCGAGACACCCAGCATTGTATTCATGCGTTTGCGTTCCAGTGTTGAAACCCATGGTGTCATTTGTTTACGTCACAGTACCCCATTGTTCGGAAATAAAGGAGCTGAATGAAGTTTCCCGGTGCCTGCTGCCTTTCGCTAACAATTGAGGATAAAGGAGCGGCAGAGGAAATAAAGCAATTTCGTCATAATAGTCCATGAAGAACACCAGGTAAAACAATTTTGTCATAATAGAGCATGGAGAACAGCAGGCAAGTGTAAAGTGTGGCATTCAAGCACTGTATTCAATTTTCTTTATTGACTTTTGCTCTGCATAAATTATTTTAAAAAAAGGAGAATTTCGGTGAGGCGTTGATGGAGTCTTTACAGCTCTACACCATCTGAAAGCACTGTACTCAATTTATTTTATTGACTTTTGTCCTGCACTCTAAATAGAGGAGAATTTTTGCGAGGTATTTATGGAGTCTTTACAGCTTTGCACCATTTGAAATTTGACAGTTTTAGGAAGGATTTGAAATACCACTGTTTTCTTTCAGTACGTGTTCTCTTGGTTCAGAACACTGTCGCAGTTTATTATTATTATTTTTTTTGAAGTCTTGGTATTTATTGTTGAGGAAACATGCAAGCTGTTTCACCGCCTCCTCCATTTTTAGAGACACCTGGTGAGCCTCCCATCAAATGGAAGCAGTGGTTCGATGGGTTTGAAACATATATTGCTGCAATAGGTGCGAACAGATATAGAGTTGAATGCAAAAAATACCTGTTGCTACACTCGTTAGGGTTTGAAGAAAGGGCTATCTTGAAACATCTGCCTCCTCCAGTTGTTGATGTGGAAAACGAACTTGATGAATATCAAGATACAATTAAAAGATTACAAACCAGGTTTGATGTGCAACCTAGCATAGTTGTTCTCCGCCACAAATTCTTTTTACGAACTCAAAACAGTGGAGAAGATGTTGACAACTACATCATAGCTTTGAGGAGACTTGTAGCGGAGTGTCAGTTTGAAAACTTTGCTGACCAATTAGTACGTGATCAATTTATTTGTCACTGTACAGACAAAGCCATCAAACAAAAATTACTTTCCATGGGTAATCCGACTTTGGAGGAAACAATTAAAGTAGCGAAAGTATAGAGACTTCACAATTGTCAGCCAAGGAACTTGATAGTAAAAATAGTGAAGCTGTTTCTGCAGTGAAAGTAAAGGAAAATAAAGACAAGGAGAACAAATCTTCAGACAAATATCGTCCAGGCTTTGCAGAACGACAGAACTCATTTTTTTCTCAGAGTAATTTCTGTTTCAGATGTGGATATAAGACTCACATGGGAGGTGGGAAATGCCCGGCTAGGTTTGTGACTTGTAGAATTTGCAATAGAACAGGTCACTTTGCTAAAGTTTGTCAATCTGCTAAAAGCAAATCAGTTTCTCAACCTTCTTCAGTAAAATGTGTTGTTGACGAAGGCATGCTCGGTGATAACGAAGAGTTAATCACGAAAGACCTCAGTAACATGGTCGTGGTCGTACATGATGATGGGGTTATCAGGGGCAATCCTGAAATGTGTGTTGATCCTTTGGTAGAGATACTAGTAGGGGATCAAATATTGAAACTTCTGGTTGACTCCGGTGCTCGTATCTCTATGATCACGCTTAGTCTTTATAATGCGACATGGCCAAATAGGCCCCTACTTCCCCCTGATCGTAAAGCTGTCTCTTACGAGGGACGTGCGATAAATCTGTCAGGCTACATTGAGGAGATTATGGAATTCAAAGGGAGGAGGATTGCTGGGAAATTGTATGTTGCACACAAAGGGTTGAACATATTAGGATGGTTCCACAAGGGACTATTTGGTATGGTGCTCAGACCTGGAGCAAGAGAACAGGTTCTTGCTTTGAGAGACAGTCCTGATCTTGAAGATCTTATCAATAAATTTCCCCATGTGTTTTCGGGTGAATTAGGTAAGATTAAGGAGTTTCAACACAAAATTGTTGTAAAGGATGGTGCCAGCCCTGTCAAACATAAACTGAGAAATGTCCCCTTTAGTGTTAGACAGGACCTTGAAAAGGAACTTGATTCTTTGTGTACCAAGGGGATAATTGAGCCAGTTGAATCCTCCCTATGGTTGTCTCCACTTGTTGTTGCTCGCAAGCAGAATGGTGAGCTTAGGGTCTGTGTTGACCTCCGCTGCTTGAACAAAGAAATCTGGGTGGATTCCCATCCTCTGCCGAATATTAATGAATTGCTGGCAGGTCTGAAGGTTGTGAAGGTATTCACTAAATTAGATTTAGCGTCTGCCTACCATCAGGTAGGATTAGCCCCTGAGTCTAGGCACCTTACTGCATTTGTGTCCCCATTTGGAACATTTCAATATGTCCGGATGCCATTTGGACTTGCGTCCGCTGCATCAGTTTTTCAGCGACTTATGTCCAATATGTTGAAGGGGATTGATGGGCTATCTGTGTTCCAAGATGATGTCCTTGTCTTTGCACCTGACAGAGTTACACATATCATTCTAAAGGAAGTTTTGTCAAGGTTCCAGACTAATGGTGTGGTATTACGTAGGGACAAATGTGTTTTTATGACCAAAGAAGTTGAATATTTGGGGCATTTAGTCAATGAAAACGGGATTCTTCCCAAATCCAGTTTGGTTGATTCTATTGTCAAGTCTAAACCACCTGCTGACAAGACCAGTCTCAAGTCTTTTCTTGGTCTTTGTGAATTTTATTCACGGTTCATTCAAGATTTTGCCAGCAAGTTGAGGCCTTTGTCACAAATGTTGATGAGAGGTGTTGGATTTGAATGGAGTGACGAATGTCAAAGTGTTTTTGGGTGGGTGAAACAACAACTTGTATCGCCTAAGGTGTCAAAACATTATGACCCTTCTCTTACCTGCACGCTCACTGTTGATGCCAGTAATGTTGGTGTGGGAGCTGTTTTATCACAGAAGATAGAAGGAGACATTAGGACTATTGGTTTTGCCTCCAGGGTTTTGTCTTCTCCAGAAAGGAAGTACTCAGTCATTGAGAAGGAAATGCTAGCATGTTGGTGGGCAGTGATGAAGTTTGGAAATTTCATTTGGGGAAGGAAGTTCTGTCTCCAAACTGATCATAAGCCTTTAGTCTTTATTCTCAGTGGCAAGAATGTCAGAAGTTTTACTCCTAGGATTGCACGATTATCCTCAAAACTTCTCCAGTTTGACTCTTGTGCTGAATATATTCCTGGAAGTAAAAATGGATGTGCTGATTTCCTCTCTCGCTCCTCTGACACTGTGGAAAGTGAACTTGATATAAGTGAAGAGGACAAGGAGGAGTTTATTGTGGCTGCTGTGGATCTTCCACAGTTGTGTGCAATTTCTGAATGTGAATGGCGTCAGGCCCTTAGTTGTGATGCTTCTTTGAATGTGGTCATGAAATATGTTGAAAAAGGGTGGCCAAAAGAGAGAAACTTGAATTTTGATTTCAAAACATTTTTGCAGGTGGCAGATGAACTTACCATTGAAGATGGGTTATTACTTAGAGCAGACAAGCTTGTTCCTCCCCTTTCTTTGAGAACCAACTTGATCAAACACGCGCATGATGGACATTTAGGTGCCACTTTGACAAAGAAAAGGGTGCGTCTCTCTTTCTGGTGGCCTTCCATGGACAGGGAAGTAGATGAGATTGTTAGGTCTTGTGTGATTTGTTCCAGCTGTGACAAGACTGCTAAATTGCATACTCCTCCTCTTTCTCCCATTGAATTGCCGGCTGCACCTTGGGTGAAATTGGGTCTTGACATTGTAGGTCCGTTTCATGCTCTTGATCCTTCTTCAAAGTTTGCTTTAGTTCTCATGGACTATTACACAAAGTGGCCAGAGGTGAAGTTTGTTAGGGAGGTGAGTTCTAGAACAGTAGTTGAGTTCCTAAATGATGTGTTTATGAAAGAGGGTTTTCCAGAATTCTTAGTGACAGACAATGGTGCTCAGTTTGTTGCTTGTGAAGTTGAGGAGTTCCTTCGCACCTCTGGTATCAAGCACCTTAAAAGTTCTTTGTATCACCCATAGACCAATGGTCTTGAGGAGCGGATGAATAGGGTGCTTGGAGAATGCATACAGTGGGCCATAGCGAACAAATGTGTGGTTGCTAATTCTGTGAGAAGCATGCTTTGGTTTTACCGTACCACCCCTCATTCAACCACGGGGTTTTCACCTTTTGAGTTGTTACGTGTCGGAAAGCTGACACTGCTTTTTGTCCTAGTAGGATGAGCAAATGGGTCAAAGGGAAACAATGGACAGATGAGAGTGTCAGGGGTCATGTAAGTTTGGCTCAGAATAAGCAGAAAATTTACTTTGACTATAAAAAATGCGTTAAAAAAATGGAGCTAAGTTTGGGTGATTATGTTTGTGTTAAGAAACCCGTCCATGTGAGGAAGGGTTCTTCCAAGTTTAGTCCACCTATTAAAGTTGTGGATGTAAGAGAGAATTCTGTTAAACTTATCAATTGACAGTGGTGGAACAAGTGTTTTTTGGTGAAGAGTGGTTCATGTTGCAAGGATGTTGGAAGTGAGAGTGGTGAAGGGAGTTTAGATTGTGCAGGCTTGCCCGTTCAGAGGCACAGTGTTCGAGTTAGGAAGATTCCTTTTCGTTATAGAGTTTAGTGCTCTAATGTGATATAGCTTTACTATTAGATTGTGCGGGCTTGCCGTCCAGAGGCGCAGTGCTCGAGTTAGGAAAATTCCATTTCGTTATAGAGTTTAGTACTCTGTTATATAGCTTTACTATTTTGTTTCTAGTTTCTCCTTTTTCTTTTCTGTTTCTCCTTTTGTATTTCTTTGTTTATTATTGCTTGCTTTGAGGGAAGACCCATGTAGTGGCCTGTGCTTGATTGAAATGTTGCTGGTGCAGAATCTCACTGCGTGGGAGTTCTGCACCAGGAGTTCTAGCTCAGGCAGTTGGTGTCTTCGTTGGAATTGCTGTGGCTGCTCTGCTTGGTGTCTCAGCTGATGTACTGAATAAACTACTATGAAACTCACCTGATGTTCCAGTGTTGACTACCACACACTGTACTACTTTTCTTTCTCAGTCATACTCGCACACACCGCTGGCTCGCCGAGGGAGTGGTGCGGGGTGGTGGGGCGGGGGAGGGGCAGGGTAGGGGGTAGTGAACTCAGACATACGACGGACAGAACTCAGAGGGAGTTCTGTCCGTCGTAAGTCCGAGTCCACTACCTCCCCATCCTGCCCTTCCCCCGCCCCACACCACTCCCTTGGCGAGCCGCCACTGCTCGCACACACACACACATTTTTGCTTTTACTTTGTTTCACGCATGCCCTTACACATGCTCTTTTTTTCGCATACATTTACACACCTACACAGAGTGCAACTGCGATTATTCTTGTTGACAGAATTAGAGTCTGTCTGTACCTGCTGATTGTAGGCAGCATTCCTGAAAATAAGGAAGTGTGTCACTTTACTAGCTCTGGGCCTTAGTTTACCAGAAGCTGACACCGTTAATAGTCTTTCTGTCTCCTCCTGGGGTTTGATTGAGAGTCCTGGAGCTGTGTTGTAGTCGGGCCCTGACCGAGGTCCTTCAGCCAGCTAACGAGAGCCTGGTTAAGGTTTGCCAGGCAAGGCAGGACGGCATGAAGACAGTCTGGCACTGAACAGCAGAGGCAGAGTCAGAAGGGCAAAGTTTGCTCCTGCAACAGCCTAAACATCCCGACTAGACCCGGCTGAACCTAACCAGCCAATTGAAAGCTCTTGGAATAGGCAGGCTGGCAAGAATTATGAAGCAGGCGCTAAACTATCATAGTGTTAGCAATATATTTATGCTGCTCTCTAATTGGCTGGACACGTGCTGTAGTTAGCCACTCAGAAGACACATGGTTCAGTTGAGCAGAACAGCTTCTGCATAGATGCTGTGCCCCTAAGAATACCAGTACTCTTCTTGTCTGAGGAGAAGCTCCGGTACTCAAGAGATGAAAATTAAAAAGTGCTGGTACTCAGTACCGGTGAGTACCGGCCCATTTAAAGCACTGGATGCAGGCCTTGCACTAATCTTGCAGCAAAAAGATTAATAGGTTTCAGTTTCTGACTTAAAAACAGTTGGTAGATCCAGATATATGGCATCACAACAGTCCAAGCGGACAGAAACAAACGTGTGCAATCAAGAGTTGAACTTTATGCGGTGGAGAAAACATGTGAAATATGTGCAGTTGGAACAGACAAGACTTATTTACAGCAATACTTTTCTCAACTGAAGTGAAAGCATTTGGTGGTGGGCTTTGAGTGTTTGGCTAGAAAGGGAGATTCCAGAATTGAGAAGTCTAAAAGTAACACAAGATTTCAGCCTTACTGCCTTTGAACTTTAAATGGTTGGCATTCATCTAGGACTGGTCGGCAAGCAGGCAGTTCTTAAGTTGTGAGATGTCAGTCTGGGGATCACCTTTGAATGTCACAATAATTTGGGTGTCATCAGCATGTAAAAGAGCATTAAACCCAAATGATTGTATGAGATGAGCCAAAAGGATCATGTAGAAATTAAATAATAAAGGAGATAAAACTGGACTCTGAAGAACTCCGCAAGTACGCAATCTAAGTGTGGATCCAGAAGGTGGACAGAACAATCAAAGGGATTTGTTCGATAAAAAATCTGGGACCCATCCTAAGGCCAGGTCTATAATTCTTCAGACAGAAAGTCCGAAAAGAAGGATGGATTGGCTTATGTTGTCAAATGTTACTGTCAGATCTAAAAGAATAAGGGCAGCAGGACTACTGACATTGGCAGCATGTCACAGACCACGCGGCACCAAAACTATTATAAGCTCTCAAACTGTGCCCGCTGTGCGGCGCCTGATGCATCCTTTTTGCACTTAGCTTGGGGGTGCCCGAAAGTGGCCAAATTCTGGCGTGAAGTATGTGACGCAATTGGAACTATAGTGGGGTCCCCCCTGATCCCTGACCCAGTGACCTGTCTGTTGGGTTATGTTGGGAAAATAGCTGTGAAGAGCCGCAGATTAATGGCAACTTTGCTTGTACTGGCTAAGCACAGGGTGTCGATTCATTGGGGGCAACGGTTGGCGCCATTGCGGACTGCGTGGCTGCGAGACGCTGCCTACTGTCAGGAGCAACTCAGCGCGTATTGGGAGATTATGCCGGAGAATGTCAGGCCAGTGGACATTTGGGATCCTTTTGTTGCATACCTGAGGGAGACCACTGATATGGAATTGGTGGCCCCAGCTCTGGCGAATTAAGGTGGCGGCAGCGCAGGGGGGACGCACGAGACACATTGATAACTGCAGGATGGTCTGTTTGTGCTGCTGTAGATGCTGTGGGAGGCGGGTGTGCATCGCTGGAACGACTAATATGTAAAGGTTTCAAGGAGTGTAATATGTGTGGCTGTGCTCTGCTGTATCCCAACACATGGAAATTTGTTTTATTGCTATGGTATGCCTTGATGTTACTGTTGTTTCTTTTCTTTTTTTTGCTCTTCTCTAAAAAAAATCCCCCCCCCCCCCCAAAAAAAAACTATGATAAGTTTGGTTCTGTGGCCAGAGCAAAAACCCAACTGGGCTGGATGCAGAAGGCTGTTGGTTTCCACACACTTAGACAATTGTAGAAAACCACTTTTTCTAAGGGTATAGCCAAAAAAGGCAATTGAGAGATGTGCATATAATTCGAAAGATCTTCTGGGTCCAAGGTGGGCTTTTTAAGTAGAGGGGTCACAGAGGTCATTATCAAACCATCTTGGACCTGATCTTCTAGAAGAGAGGCATTGGTATTTGCGCTCATCCAAATAGGATTACACAACAGATACCCTTTATTCTTTATGCAGGGTACCATGGGGAGCCCGAAGTCCAACAGAGTCGTAAAATCACTATCATCTAAAGGAAGGAAACTAGCTATGGAAGCCAAAGTGTTGGGAAAAAGTGAAACAGATGGAGAAAAAGATGGGCTAGTGCTATTTTTGAAAATTGCCTGAAAGTCCACATTTATTGTTATAAAAATGTCAGCAATCTGATTACATTTCTCATAGGAATTAGCTACATCAGTGTGAAGAGGGGAGGCTCGTAGCTCATTAATCATAGAGTACAAAGCTCAAGAGATATTCGGGGCTTTTAAAATTCTGTTATAATCAAAAGCAACTTTTACTTTTCAGATTGCACATTTATTCGCACAAATTACATCATTCCATTAAACAGTGTCTGTATAATAATCTGTACCCCAACGCCGCTCAATTGCATGCACAGAGAGCTTAAGAGCTCTAAGCACTGTGGTGTACCAGTTCTTAGACACCTTTATTTAAGAAGGCACTTTAAGAGGGGCCGACATGTGAAGTCCTGAATGCAAACTATAATAATATTGCTCTACCAATTTGGTGGAAGGAGTTGGGCCACCCTTAGTTACAACAAAGGAAGGAATGGGCAATAAAGAGAGTTTCTCCTGAAACAAATTTTCAATTTCTTTGCTCAGAAGTAGAGGGGGACTTCAATCAATCAATCAATGAGGGGTTTATAAAGCGCACTACTCACCCGTGAGGGTCTCAAGGCGCTGGGAGGGGGTTGCAGCTCCGGATCAGTCGAAGAGCCAGGTCTTGAGGCTCTTTCTGAAGGTGTGTAGGGTTGGGGAGCGTCTGATGTTGACTGGGAGCTCGTTCCAGGTCTTTGCTGTGACGTAGGAGAAGGCTCTTCCGCCTGCTCTGGTTCTGCGGATGCGCAGGGTCTCTGCCAAGGCGAGGTCGGCGGAGCGGAGATTCCTTTTGGGTACATGGAAGGAGACTCTTTCGTTGAGGTATTTGGGTCCGATGTTGTGGAGGGATTTGTAGGTGTGGGTGAGTAGCTTGAAGGTTACTCTCTTCTCGATGGGGAGCCAGTGGAGGTCTCGTAGGTGCTGGGTCATGTGCTCGTGTCGTGGAGTTCCGAGGACGAGTCTGGCTGTGGTGTTCTGGATGGTTTGGAGCTTGGTTGTACATTTCAAGGATTTAGAAAAATAACAGCTAAAAGGGTCTTCAAAATGAGCTGTCTAGGGAAAGAGAGAAGGATAATAGAAATAGCAATTCTAGAGTTTGAATAAAGAATGTCTAAAGAGTGTATCCACATAATAGTGCCAGTAAGGGGTTTCATTTTTTCAAAAACCATCGAGCTTATAGAACCGGCACACCAGCCGTTTTTGATCGGACAAAGACCAGTGTGCCTCAGACCCAAACAGTCAATCATTAAGAACTACGTGTGTATTAAGGACCTCGTTATTTTGAGGTTTGATGTGTTTATTCACACAGTAAGACATTCTCAAATTCATAATTGTGAGCAGGGTATACGGGCATAGGGTTTTTTTTTCCTGCTAACAGTTTCAAGCACTAGCACTGGCATAGTCAGTCATAGCCTACCTTTTCCTTGGTATTAAATGGGTTACACCGGCAATACGGCAAATAGGAAGTGAACAACTTTGAATACCTTCATGGTCCCGCTCGCGGTGGCCATTTTGGGTAGTTCAACGTTCTAGCCTTTTTCCAAAAACCATTGAGCTTATAGAACCGGCACACCAGCCGCTATTGATCGGATTAAGACCAGTGTGCCTCAGACCCCATTAGTCAATCACTAAGAACAACGTGTGTATTAAGGACCTCGTTGTTTTGTGGTTTGATGTGTTTATTCACACTGTAAGACATTCTCAAATTCAGAATTGTGAGCAGGGTATACTGACATAGGGGGCTTTTCCTGCTAACAGTTTCAAGCACTAGCACTGGCATAGTCAGTCATAGCCTACCTTTTTCCTTGGTACTAAATGAATTACACCGGCAATACGGAAAACAGGAAGTGAACAACTTTGAATACCTTCATGGTCCCGCTCGCGGCGGTCATTTTGGGTAGTACAACGGTCTAGCCTTTCCTACCGGCACAACCCTTTTCGTGCGCAAACATGGAAGTTATTCCGCATTTAAGCAGCTTCCACAAGCCGACTCCCCGTTCAACGGAGCCACGGCGAGGCAGCACCTCTAGCGAGTGAGCGACCTTGACGACTGTGTGACTACAGGCGCTCCTCCCCTCCCGTGAACAGGCTCATGGGGCATTAGTTGGGTATTAATAATGTACGTGGAATTCTGTTACATGTCACTCATAGAGTCAACATAATACATCACGCCATACACATATGGCCATGGCGTTATTCTGTGAAATCTGATCTGTGGACGTTTTTTGATCTAAAATAGAGTGTGTGTTTTATGTTATGTTTCGTGATGTCAAGTATTGTCTTTTGTTTGTTCCTCATGGGCAGCACAGCACCCACATACCGTAATAATTACGGTGCATTTAGAGAAAAGTATATCACTTCTCTAGGAAAAATATATCACCTCTCTTACAGATTGCCACTATAGGGGTGTTGTGTTCAAGAGACTGTTCCCATGTATTGAAACTTAACGATGTTTTTTTCTTCCAGACCTGTTTAAAGAACCATACCCAATAGGGTATAGTATCTAGTGCATGTTATTTTATATGCACCATATTCCGCAAGATTGAGTAGCAGATCACTTTTTTGTTTAGTAATAAGAGTGGTATAGGGATCCTCAAAGGTCCTGATGAGAAGCCAGGGGGATGGCTTCGAAACATGTCGACGGAGGTGTTAGCCCATTGTAGCATAGAACCTCCGTTTCCCCACTTTTAACAATACCAACTAGAAGGAACATTAAAATGTATTCTTCCACATAGCCAGGTATTTTTTATCTACTTCACCATTTACATGTCTGACCCTTCCACTCTCACTTCTGCATCACACATAGTGTTTACTACCTAGTGCTCCTGCGTCTTCGTTGGTCGTAGCACGCCCCGTCCCGCAGCGGGGCGGAAAGAACCCGATGATGAAGCATGCCACCAAGGGTCCTTTTGGTGGGTGAGGGTTATTTTAAAAAAGCTGTGTGCTTCCCCAGACAATAGGAGGGACACGCAAATCACACTCTGGAAGGATACCTTCTTTTCACTCCATGAAGGGTGGATTCCTTTTGTTTACTTTAAAGAGTGACCTAGGACATGTGCCTTGGCAATGATGCCTGGTCTTAGGCCATACAATGCTAGTAGGTTAACATATAGTTTTGCCTGAAAGCTAGAGGACTGACCAAAGTGAATATTAAAGTTGCCAAATAAAATCAAATTAGAGTTAGAGCTTGCACTTTGAGAGAGATCAAGGACAAGCAAGTCAAATGCCTCAGCATCCGTAGAAGAATAGAGATAAACACACAGGTCCAGTAATAACCTGCCTTGTCCTTAAATTAGTGATTCTAAAGCTGAAAAATATTACCAGAAGCCATGCAGCCCAGTTTTCCGAGGCCAAGGTAAAAGAACATCTAATATGATCTCTCTACCGACCAACTACTGTAACACGTTATAGGCCTTGAGCAGGGATCTACTGAAGAACTACCACATCTGCAATAATCGCTAATGCCCTCCTTAGTATCATGACACTGTTCAAGCCTTTTAAATTCCTTCAGTCTGTGATATTGTAAACTTCATTTCCATCCCCAAGACAGATACTCAAACAGGGGTTCTTCTATAGCTTTGAAACAGTGCTAACATTATTGACTCTTTACAATAGGTGAGAGTAAACCGAAAATTAAGAAAGGGCAAGAAATAAAGTACGTATTGAGTTACAAATGTCACATACAAACACAAAAACAAAGTAAAGGAATAATATTTGAGGAATTCCCAGATCAGCACGCTTTTGTTCAAGAATTCTAATCACTGATTTCCTTTGCATCTTCTCTTTACCTCACCTTTTTAGATCCATGTTGCTGGCAGCACCCCTCCTCTCCCCAAACTAATCTGACTGTTTATACAGGCTCACTTTATATTTTTACCTATATTTGTGCAATTAATTAGCCCCTTCCATGTGGGCACACCTCAAGTGTTTATGAATTCTATGTAAGAATGGAGATGTACTTTGAAGATCAGTAATGATGGGAGGCAGGACTAAGCTAACAGACTGGAAAGAGTGGCCACTGGGTTAACCATAGAACTCATCCAAAATCAACTACCGACTACTATGGTTTTCGTCTCTGTCTGCTCTTGTCTCAATGAGTGAAAGTTATTAGAGCATTGGTGAGCTAAGACTAGCACAAGGTCCTATGTAGTGAAGTTTCTTGTTGTACCCAAATGATGTGTCAATTCTGGAAATATGGCACTGAGATCTCTGCAGAGAGAAGAAGCTGAATCAGAGATGCACCTCTGATGCAACTAAAAAAAACACAGTCTGTTCCCTGATTAAGAGGGTTCTGCTTAGGAGGCAGGGTCCATACATCCTCTACACCTAGTTTGTGGAATTCACTGTCCATCAAGGTCAACCTTTACGCTTATGATTCTCAAATTGGGCACGTCGCCAATTAACTTTTCTACACCATTGCCAGCAATCTTTTGCACCCTTTAAATGACGTCTTCAGTTTTTTTAAATTAAATGTTGATTAACTTTTTAAATATAGCATAGCATGTGGAACAACATTATACATAATTTGCACACTATTCTCAGTAAATATTGCATTCCCTCGGTGTGAACATGTAGGATCATTCTGAATTTTACAACATGAGACAATGCAGTCCCCCTGATCCAGACAATATTCCAACTGCCTCAGGTCCAGTCCTCCTAGTCCAGTGCCATCATCCCCTGTACATCACACACCCTTGCCATATTCAAGAATCATTTCATGGAACCCATATTTTTTATATTTGCTAGGTATAGGTACTCGCAAACATTTCCCAGGGGGTCACAAAGTACTGTCTGTGGCATGCCAGAGGGCCGCACTTATGCCAGCAGGGCGAGAGTCGGGATAATGAAAGGTGGGGATAGGGGGACGTGAAGCAGATACATGGTGTGGACAACAAACCGAGCCACGTGACTCTGTCTGCCACCAACCCTTTATTTTCATGTTATGTTATGTTATGTTATTTAAGCTTGTATAGCGCACGGTTACCCTAGGGTGTCCTGGCGCTGATGCATGCCTGCTGGTCAACTGAGAATAGAGATTACTGTAAAAAAGCCAGGTTTTCAACCCTTTCCTAAAGGAAAGGAGATCAGCTGCGTTCCTCAGGTGGAAAGGGAGCTCATTCCATGCCTTAGAGGTGCATGTAATGAAGCTTCTACCCCCCCAACTGGCTCTTTTAATCCGAGGAACTAGAACTTGTTTAGATCCCAAGGACCGAAGGTTTCTAGCGGGAACATACCATCTGAACTTTAATCTCAAATGGTCGGGACCACTTCCATTTAGGGCCTTAAAAGCTACACAGAGGGCCTTAAAACGTGCCCTTAACTTCACGGGGAGCCAATGTAGTTGTCTCAACTCGTTCTTTACAGAGGCAAATTTGGGGGTACTAGTAATCAGTCTGGCTGCGGAATTCTGTACAATTTGCAACCTGTTGACATGCTGTTTTTGAGCATTTAAGTATAGACTATTACAATAGTCGATTCGGGACATGACAAGGGCTGTAACCACTGTCCTAAGGCTGTTATCAGGAAGGAAAAACTTAATTTTCCTTATAGTTCTCAGGATACGGAAACAGGCCGAAACCACCGAGTTTATGTTGTCACAGAAAGAAAGCCTATTATCCATAATCACCCCTAAATTTTTTGCTTTCAATGTGGGGATAGGACAGGGGCCCAACTCAGCTGGCCACCAATCAGGTGTCCACATATTGGGGTTGTTACCGAATGTGACAACTTCTGTCTTGCTCGAATTTAGTTTTAGGCAGTTGGATGACATCCAATCCGAAATGGCCCTCATGCAGTCGTGGAAGCGAGCCCCCGTTTCCTTCTCTTCCCCTTCTCTTATTGACAACACTATCTGTGTGTCATCTGCATAAGAAGTGATTTTGAAACCAAAAGATCTAATTAGGCCTGCAAGAGAAATCACATACACATTGAACAGGGTCGGGCTCAGTGATGATCCCTGCGGCACCCCACACGGGAGTGAAAAAGGTTTAGAGCTTTGATTGTCCAATTCCACTCTTTGCGAGTCAAAGCATTAACTTCAAATGTAAAATGTGAGAGGGGAAGAGATACTCATCTGGTGGCTGAATTGCAGAATGTGAAACCAGAAAACCTTTATTTATGCCCATTTCACAGTTTCTAAATGTTCCTGATTTGTCAAGTAAACAGCAGCCCAGAGCTGCTGGTCACCAAGGGGCCGCAATTAAAGGCCAGGAGGGCCGCATGTGGCCTCCAGGCTGTACTTTGAGTATCCCTGTCATGGGGGATTCTCACCCCACCTAACTACACTTCTCGATAGGTACAAAGAAGAGATGCAGCACTGAGGTACTATCCCACATTCCCTATTGGGTAAGGCAGCCCCCTTTAAAATGATACATCTACCAATACTCCTCTATAGACTACAAAATACTACATATTGCTTTCTGGAAGAGAACTTCTGTTAGACCTGGCATCCTTGGCGTGGGTCTCCCTTCCTTTTTTCGTAATGCCTCCACTGTTGCCGATATGTTTTTGCTGGACTAGATGCTCATGGGCACTTTGCCGCTGCTAATCAGTGCCAAAGTGCAAGTGCTCCCTATCGTTAATTGATATATGTATTAGTGACTCCATGATTGGATGATTGGTTTACTTGTCAGTCCCTAGTACCGTGCACTGAGTGTGCCCAGGGCTTGTAAATCCAATGCCGCTGGTGGGCTTGCAGCACTGGTTGTGCCACCCACAGAAGCGGCTTGTAAAGGTGTCTCAGGCCTGCCATCGCAGAGCCTGTGTGCAGCCTAGGGCTGCCATGTCGACTTGGTGAGTACACCCACTTACCAGTCCCTAAACCTTCCCTTTACTGCATGTTGGTCACCCCTAAAGTAGGCCCTAGGGCAGGGTGCATTGTAAGTTTAAGGTAGGACATGCCCTGGTGTTGTGGCATGTCCTAATAGTGAATTACAGCCATTTTCGTTTTTCACTATTGCAAGGCTACCTGCTCCCCATAGGCCAGAATGGGCAGACTGACTATTACACCTTATAGTCAGAACTGACCCGGGAACATGGTAGAAAAACGAATTTAGTATGCCTGAACTCAGGATGATAAAATACATCTTTTAGTGAAGTTGGTTTTAACATTCTGTGTTTGAAAATACCACTTTTAGAAAGTGGGTATTTTCTTGCCTAACTATCCAAGCCTGCCTCTGCTAGGTTGTGTATTCCTTGTCTGGAGATTGAGTGACAGGGGCTGGGGGTGGCTACAGGAGACAGGGTGAGTCAGCGCAGGGCTGAATAGAAAGATCTGCATCCAGAGTGGAGGGAGGAGTTGCACCTGGGTCTGAATAGGGCTGTGCCTGCCTTCCACAATGCTGGCTCCACCTCCTGCCGGGCGGCTGAGCACTCTGCCCCACATTCTGAAAGGAAAGAAGAGTCAGAAAAACAAAGTGCTCCAGGACTGACCAGAACTGGTTTTGGACTAGGCAGAGGCCTCTCTGCCTCCAGAGAACAAAGAGAATCAGGGTATAAGAGGGCACCCAGACCCCAGGAAGATTGGATCACTTTTGGGAACAAGAAGAAACCTTTGCTGAGGAGCGGAACCAAGAAGAAACTGAGGAGAGACTATCCCTAAGCCTGAAGTGCTGCTTGGGGGATTGGCCTGCAGTGGTTTGCCTGACTGCCAAAGAAAGGAGAAAGGAACTTTTGCTTTGCTGTGACTTTCATCAACTTGTGAAGGATCTCCAAGGGCTTGGAAGAGAGCTTGCCCCCTGACCGAAGTCCCAGGACCATTGGACTTCACCCCCTTTGTGAATTGCTGCTGGAAACTCTGTTTCAGTGGCTGCAGAGGTAGGGAGCTGTGACCGACTCTCACGACCGACTCGGTGTCCTGTAAGCACCGCATCGAAGCACCATCTCGCCCTGCAACGCACGGCCCTGGTCTCACCGACTCCGTCAACGAGCCGCTGCCTGCACCGCATCGAGGGACAACGCGTCCTGCAACGCTTCGCCGAATCGAACTGGTCCGACCGACACGGTCACTGCTGCGGAGTTCGAGTCCTGTGACCGCACCGGAGTTGTGCACCGCTCGCACGCTTTGCGACGCACCGCCCGACTCGCACCGCTGTCCGGACTGATCGACGCCAGCTCCTGAATCCGGCTCCGTCGCCGCACCGCAACCTGCCAGCACCGCATCGAAGCACCGTCTCGCCCTGCAACGCACGGCCCTGGTCTCACCGACTCCGTCTCGACGACGTCAACGAGCCGCTGCCTGCACCGCATCGAGGGACAACGCGTCCTGCAACGCTTCCATTTTTGCATCGCGACCGCGACGAACAGCCATCCGGCTCGCACGCCCGTGCCTGCCGCTTCAAGTAAAGGTACTGTGACCGAGTCTGTCTACGCTGTGTTGGCCCGTCTCGGCGCGGTCAACTTGATTTGTTAGACTCTGTTTGTTCCCGACATCGCCGTAGCCGGAGGAGGCTACCGACTCGCACAGAACCTTGAATTAAGCCTTTTTGATCAGAACTAAGCATTCTTAACAGTATTGTGGATTATTTTTGTCGTTTATGGTCTTGTGATAAATCTATGTAAAGTATACCTATTTTTATAAATATATAACCTGTGTGGTGTCCATTTGTAGTGTTGTCACTTGATTACTGTATGTGTTCACAAATGCTTTACACACTGCCTCTGAACTAAGCCTGTCTGCTCGTGCCAAGCTACCAAGAGGGTGAGCAGGGGTTATTTCAGGAGTGTACCTACTTTCCCTGACTAGACTCAAGGGTCCCTATTTGGACAAAGGTACATACCTCTGCCAACTAGAGACCCCCAAATCTAACAACTTCCAAAAAAGGGGACGCTGCACTGCACACTCTATTATTGGGGCACAAGTCTCTCATAATCTCCTCGATGCACAAAGGCAGCATCTCCTGGCTCTATTTGCAAGGACAATAATGAGCCTCCGTGCTAGCGGTTCCAAATACATACCCTCCTGGAGAAACCATTAATTTGGATGATTAATCCTAAGAGCTTGAAATAAAATCATTTTCTCTATGTGGACAGAAAAAGTCTGTCCCAAACCTCTCACCCAAAACTTGATTAGGACTTGGTATTCTACAATGGAATTTATTGGGTGGCCTGATAAAATTATGAAAGAAACCCCGAGTTGCACTAGAGAGAGACTATAGAGGTTGTGACTTAAGAGGAATTTCAAAATTGGGAAATCTAATGAAGTAAAATAGGGTGAAGACATTTACTGATGTGCAGTGCAATTTAGACCTGACGAACACTGAGCACTACAGGTATCTCCATATGCGCCAGGCCCTAAAATCCCATGTTCTGGATTGCACTGACATTCAAGACCACGCTCTATTTAATTAAACCCATAGGTCTTATGAAAGAACTAGCAGAAGGGGAAACATATAGAAATTATAGTATAATCCTCTGGAATATGACTGAATTGCTAGGTAATCTAGGGAGAAAATGGGTAACTGACTAGGTTAGAATGCACTATTTAAATACCACATACATACATATTGAAACTTAGCCAGAGAGATAACCATACAATTCATCCTGGAATGTATACAATAAAACATTCTGCTTACAGTGTATCACCACAGAACCAACTTGTTTGTGAATGACCTAATTGATCATATGGGGCCATATGTATCAAAGTTAGGTTTTGCGATTCTCAAATAGCGAATTTTTGAGAATCGCTATTTGAGAATCGCAAAACGAGATGTATTTAGGATTAGCAAAAAATTTGCGAATCCTACATATTCCTTAATTGCGAATCCAAAGTGCGATTCGCAATTAAGGAAACCCTCCCCATTCATTCCTATGGGCCTATAGGCCCATAGGAATGAATGGGAAGACATTCTCAATTTGCGATTAGCAATTAGAGAATCGCAAATTGAGAATGCAATTTCAAGGTTGCAAGGGTGTCAAAGGACACCCTGTTGCACCCTGAAAAAGCATGGGTGCACATGTGGCGCACATACATGCCCTAAGGGCATGTATGTGCGCCACATTGCACTGAAAAATGCAAAAAGTGCATTTTTCAAGAAATGCTAAATTACCACAAACTTGAAGTTGGTGGTAATTTGCGATTCCTAAGGCCAAATTGCACTTTTTGGGTGCTTCTTACATTGCATTTAAGGAATCGCAATTTGCGATTCCTTAAATGCAATTGCAAAATAGGGAATCGCAAATTTAGCGATTCCTTATTTTGCGAGGCAGTTTTTCATTAATACATACCACTAAGCCCAATTGCGATCGCAAACGCCAAAATTCTGCGAATTTCGGCGTTTGCGATCGCAATTTGGAATGATACATATGGCCCCTAGTGTTTAATTCTATGTAAGAGGGATACAGGGTTTTTCACTCAGATTAAAGCAGCACTAAAGGTCCATAAAAGCCTTGACAATTAGAAAGCCATTCACAGGGTTAAGGTGATATTGATTTGATGAAACATTGGATGCCTGTATGCAGCGGGTCTGATGTTAGCAAGGAGGGTCATTGCAGGAAACAGAGGCAATTCACTGAAACCATACATGAATGCTTTCAGAAAGGGGATGGACTGGTGCTTGATTATAGAAAGCCAGTCCTCTTGTTTTTGTGCTTTGCGATTCTCAGGAAAATTAACTAAGCCATAAAATCCAACAACAAATACATTTAAAAGGGGATAAAACAAGACATTGAGTTTTTAGCAAAAAAACATTTTGCTTTGGTAAAAACAGATTTTGTCTGTATAAGTGATACCTTATTGAGGTTGCTATCAGAAAGGCTCAGCTGGAAATGTGCCCCAGTGCAATTATATTGATCAGTTGTTTTTTATTTTATTTTAATGAAGAGGATGCTCATAAGACATAGGGTAATGGTGGGGGCGTGGCTTAGCCGAGGATAATGGCGGACGCGTGAGCCGGGAGCTCCGCACCAGCCCGCTTCTTATCCTCGCAAATTGTGCAGCCGGGGCCGTATTGTAAGATCCTTGTGATCCCCTGGGGGACCCGAACATTGCGGAGCGCACCCAGATGGAACCTGAGCCTGGTCGGAGCTACTGCTCGAGTGCAGCGGCCGGCTGCGGGGAATGCATAGCTGAGGCCGGTATCATCATGGCGGCCTTGAGACAAATTGCGAGGCCCGGGCGCCCCTCCGTGCATGGAGCTGCGACGCTTAGGGGCTGAGGACCGCCCGGAGAGGCATGGGCACTGTGCTGCAGCTGAAGAGGTGAGACCCGCCGCTGCGGTGAAGTGGGCGACGACGTCTGGGCGAGCGGCACCACGGGCGAGCTGTGAGGCAAGTTCACAGAGCCGGAGCGCCGCCCACGAGGCAGAACTGTTGCCTGGACCTGCGGCGCGGACAGACTACGCCGGAGGGAAGAGACCGCATCTGTGGCCCCGGCCGGCGGAGGCGAACTGGCAGGCTGAATTGCGTCGGTGGGGCAGGAGGCTTCTCCGCTGGCAGAGCCCCGCCGAAATGAACCTGCGGGAGGCGTCGAACGCCGTGGGGGCCCTCCCCCGTTCTAAATTGAGGCCGCGGTCGGAATGGGCGGCAGGATCGCGGCTGGGTTGATCACCACTAGCGGGGACTACATTGAGGTGACCGCCGATTGCGACCTCAAGGTGAGCTTGCTTGGCTGCTGCTGGAGCGGCGCGGGGGACTCACCGGGTGCCCCATCAACTGAAATCACAGGGAGCTGGACTTGCAAGATAGACGGCCGCCACCTATTTCCTTTGTGGGCCCGCATCGGGTGGTGTGCCGGTGGCTCCCCATGCGCTGGGCAGCAGGCGCTTTCGGCGTACACTTGACTCTCTCCCCGGGGGCAGACTGCACCCTGGAGGACTGTCCACCTGTGAGCTGTTGAGCGCCTTGCGGTGCGAGGCCTTGGTGCGGGGGCGCTCTCTGCGGGCCCTGTCTACCTGCTGGGACCAGGGTGGCATCTGTACATCCTAAGACTGTACGTACTAAGAGTCGGGCTGCAACCACACGCCTGGTCTGGGGGGTGGCCAGAGAAGCGCCTGAACGGTCTGCGAGGCACCGCTGGGAGGACGGCAAGGGAGGCGGCCCGCAGTGGTTATACGCAGGATCGCCTAGTGGCATCCATCAAGGGTGACACCAAGGCAGGAGACCCAGCACACTGGTGGAGTTTGTAGACCGAGGGACCGGGCCGACCACTGTCCGCTTGGGCAGTACTGCCCCGGTGGTGCCTGGGCGAAGCCGCTGGCCCCGAGGACGTGCAATGTACAAGGCCCTCAACGCGTGGCACGACCTTTAGGGGGCGATCCAGGCTGCTGGGACTGGAGGTCTGTAGAGTTGTCTGAACTGGGGCAAGGGAAGGCCTGGGTCACTCGCTGTCCCCCCACCTACTGGGCACCCTGAACCCACTACGCACTGTCAGGCGGAGACGGCGCCTTGGACTAGTGAACACTAGGCATCGTGGGCAAACCTAGAAGCCGCCAAGCCGGGGTCCTCCAAGATCCAGAAGACAGTACTCAGGAACAGTCACAAACCACCTCGGAGGAACCGGTACAAAAGCAACTTAGTAAAATACTGGAGGCCATAGCAGACACGAAGGCTACCCTCCACCAAGATATCAGTACTGTTGCAGTGGGGCTTGGCCTGCTTCGAGAAGAACACAAAAAACTGTTGGAACGGGTCAAAGAGACTGAGTCCAATGTTGCGGAGCTGGTGCCGGCGCAAAAGGTACTGGAGCAGCAGATGGGGGCCCTTACGGACAGAGTGGGTTTGTTGGAACGCAGGGCTGAAGATGCAGAAGGGCGCAATAGGAGGAACAATATACGTGTCCTGGGCCTGACGGAAGGACGGAAGGGGGCGATATGGTGCCGTTCTTGGAGCGCTGGTTCAGGAGCGTGGTGGCACCCAAGGGTCTGTCCGCCTTTTACACCCTGGAGAGGACTCATAGGGTGCCTGCCAGGCCCCTAGCCCCGAGGAGACCTCCGAGACCCGTGGTGGCCCGCCTGCTTCACTTCCGAGACAGAGACCTCCTCCTGCAAAAGGCGAGAGCGGATGGCCCCTTCACTGTGGACAAGAGCAGGGTCTCTCTTTTCCCGGACTACACATTGGAGGTGCAGAGGAAACGGGCCTCCTACCTGGAAGTCAAGAAGGCACTGCGAGAGGAGGGGCTCCAATACTCCCTGATGTTCCCGGCTCGACTACGTATAGTGTTGGATGGGAACACTCGCTATTTCGACTGTCCCAGAGATGCATGGGACTGGCTGGAGGCTTACAAAGGTGAGGCACCACGGAATCGGGGTTCTGGAGCCCTTGAGCGGAAGACCTTGGACACTAGGAAACGCCCGAGACGCCGACCCCGTAGGGGGAACCCCTAGAAACCATCCTCGTCTCAGACTGAAAAGGAGAGGGCTGAGGCGCTGCAGGCAGTGGCGGCACTGATGCAGGGACAGAGCCCTGCCCCGGGGGCGGGGGCTGGCTCTACACGAGAGACAGAGGGCACTGAAACAGATACCTCCCACAGCGATAGTGTGAAGATGCCTGTGGTGACACCAAATAGCATGGACGATATAATTTGATGTACTTGTGTCGTGTAGTTCCTATAGTACCCATGCAGGACCTGCGCGTTTGTATAACATAAGCTGTGGGCTTGGTGGCAGACTGACTCTGTGCACCCCCACCGCGTATGTTAGATTGTTTTGCATTAGCTAGCTCACAGAGCCACTAGAATCTCCTCTTATCGGGGAGAGATTAGTTTCTGGCAACCTTAGATCATGACAACCCAAATTCCTCAGAATCGTGGAAACAATATACTGCCTTTTGCTCAGTCACTCGTGCTTACTTATTCGGTTTGTCTCAGAGAGTTACACAGAATACACAGTCGGGCGTTTCAATAAGTATTTATTGAACAGTTGTTATTCTAGTGTAAAATATATGTGCTGCGGCAACCAGCAGACAATAGCAGAGATATATGATCAGCAGTACGATAAAAGCAAAGGGATAGAACAGTTCTACCATATTGCAATAGTCATGAATACATACATGAATATAAAAAGCATTTATGAAAAGTGCGCGTACTCCTACGATGCCTAACTAGATGTACCTGAGTGTACCTAGCATATGTGTAGGTCTAAAAGCCTAAGATCCTTCACAAAAGGAGCAACAGAGGTAAATAACGCAGGTCGCCCTCCACTCACAACACTATCATCAACAAAACCTGCTTATACATCGGGATAAACATCATGAGCATACCCACAACCTACTCTTGGTTAAACTACTTAGGTACTGGCTCATAGATGCTGTACACACTGGGTGCTCCTATCCCTTGCTTAAAATTCTCAAATGTGTCTATCTCCCCTAGAAGTTGAATTGTGTGCGTTTCTCACACCCACAATTTTCCACATCATATCCAACAAAAAATATGTGAAGGATATGAAGGCACCTCACGGAAACACCACCATGGGAGCTACTGATAGGTTCTCATCAGTGTGCTCCAATTATCATCACTGGCAGCCTCCACATCCACAAAAAATATGTGAAAAGATGTGCACAACTAAATTGAAATGAAAGTGTGAAAAAAGTAAAATAAGCACCCCGAAATGTGTTCGTGTGCCTATCAACCTTGACCCCCTACTATAAGAGCAATGGAAGAAAGTTTTTCTTGCTCCTACAATGTAAAAACGAGCTAAACAGTCACTGGCACTATTTCCAATTTGAATCACTGCTGTGTGTTTGCTCACATTAAAAACCATACCTACTGTCGTACTCCATCAGTTTGTTATGAGAAGCCAACATGTTTCATTGCCTTTTAACAATTTCCGGCAATTTGTTCAGGGCTAGGGGTCAATCCTCGCCACACTGTGAATTCAATAATGTACCTAGGGATAGTAGACACAGACAACACAAAACACTCCGTTAGACAGCGCTCATATTAAAATCACTCCACGCAGTGAGTGTACTTATTTGTCTCAATGCTCACAGATACAGAATATTGGAAATATTTATCCGATGGTTGCCCCCACATTGCACACCAGCAGTCACCTTTCCTAGCTTTGTGTACGCGTCCACAATACCCCAGTGTACTTATTACGGTTGCTCTTCGTCAGCCTAAAGGTAAAATATATGTAAACCTTAATCGCTAGCCACGGAGTTAACGATGGTCTTGTTACAGCGCAATCGGTCAATCACTCTACTCTCTTATGTTCAGCTCAAATGGGGACAATAATATACCTATCCCCCAACGGTTCACGTGTATCACAACCCTTTGCCTGAAATGCTTCTGGATGTCTGAAGCGCTTCTCGCATCCTCATTCATGCCATCTATCTCAAGCTGCCACCCGCAAGGCTAGTTGCTCCCGCTTACCGTTCGTTAATTAGCGTCTGGCTTACTCACTCCGCGCTCACCTGTACTGAGCACTCGCGGTCTATTTGAACACCCCAAGCGCGGGCGTACAGACACGCCTTCTGCCCTTCCGGTCGATGCCGATCACGTGACCTTCACTTCGGGCGCCATCTTAGAATGGTCTAACCATATATAAACCTGACTATTTCGTACAAGTAATTCCTTAAATGAAACCTTTCTTGTAGCGCCAACGTGTTATTCCTTCTCTTCAAATTAAAAACTACATTTGAGGCACATATTTCGCCACAAACGAATTCAATCAAGTCATACCCTCGATGAATCCTATTGTTAACTCTTCATTATCAATGATGAACACAGTGACAACCCTCGTTCTCATAAGCGCTGTCACAACATGTCATTAGTTAACAAAAAAATTTGAAAATTACAAGAAATGAATGGGGTTTCAATACATCCTCGAACAGTGAATGGCATTAATAGGCTGACTCCACCATTGTCCCCCTATATGAAATCAGACTCCTGTATACCTCACAACTGCTGGCAGACATTTGAATCATACACCTAGGTACTACCTCCAACCTTATTCCACTTAATGACATCGTTCAACCCCTGTTGGTCCACCCGCTCCTGGTAGATCCAACGGGCCTCTATTGTGGCTAATCTGTTTTCAATATTGTATATGTCTCCCCACACCTTCTCTAGTACTACCCACTTAATGTCTTTGTAGTGGTGTTTCAGATCACGGAAATGCCCTTCAGGCATGTAGTCAGTTTGCCAGTCTTCATGGTGCTGAGGTGTTCTTGAATTCTGATCTTGATCTTCCGGGTTGTTAATCCAATATAATGCAACCCACACGGGCATGTCAATCTGTATATAACATTTGTTGTGTTACAATTGGTGAATTTGTTTAGATACCACGTTTTGCCATTCGCCAATTGAACACTTTTGATCGCCCCTGTGAGTTCACATACAGAACACCCACCGCATGGGTAATGACCAGAGGGGAGCCCTGATGTCTTCGGCTCCTGCCTTGGGCGGGTATGTACCAATTGATCATGTAGGTTTCTAGATTTTTTAAAAGCAAATCTGGGGGGTGGCATTACAAAACCATTTGTACTCAACAGAGGCCAATGTTTTCTGATAATCTGCCGTATTCTTGTGGATAGAGGGTCAAATCTCGTAACCACCGGTAGGCAGTCCCCTTTCTCCTTGACATTTCTCTGCAGCAGGGCTGCTCTAGGTGTATTTAGTGCCCTATTCCTTGCTCTGTTTACAATTTTCTTTGGCTATGACCGGTTCTCAAGTTTGCCTACCAATTCTCCTGCCTGCTCAACAAATTTCTCAGTAGAGCTGCAGTTCCTGCGGTAACGCAAGAACTGCCCCACGGGTAAATTATCCCGAAGAGCTCGAGGATGAAACGACCTGTAGTGCAGGAGAGATTTTTTATCTGTTGGTTTCTGATGAACATTTGTACATAGTTGATTACCTACTGCACAAATATCCAAATCAAGATAGGTGGCTGTATCTCTGCTGATGTTCCATGTGAACTTGAGGCATTCATCAAGTCCATTGAGCCAGCTCAGAAATTCATTGAGGCTCGACTTGGTGCCAGACCAAATACACATTACATCATCTATAAACCTCTTCCAGAGACAGATGTTATTCTGCAAGGGATTAGATGAGTGTTTAATGTAATTAGCTTCAAACTGGCCCACATAAATGCAGGCCAGACTGGGGGCAAAAGTTGCCCCTATTGAAGTACCAGATACTTGAAGGTACAGTTGGTCTTTGTACATAAAAAAATTCTTGTCAAGGCTATTTCAATACATTGAAGTACAAAAGATTGAGGAATGTCGTAGAACCACTCACATGCCCCCAGTGCCCGCGCTGCTGCCACCAGCGTGGCCTCCTGAGGTATGCTTGTGTACAACGACTCAATGTCAATTGTAATAAGGAATTGTTGTTCATGGTCATATTCAATTGTGTCCAGGATGTTCAATACATCCGTGGTATCCTGAAGATATGACGGTTGACTGACTACACATTCCCTCAGAAAAAAATCAGAGAATTGCGACAACGGCTCCAGCACAGACTGAATCCCCGAAACAATCGGGAGGCCCGGCGGGGGCCGTTGCGCTTTGTGTATCTTCGGCAGTATATAAAATGGCGGTATCCTGGGTTTCAAGTTTATTAAAAAATCCGCTTCTTTGAAAGTAACCCATTTCCTTTCTTTAGCCTCTGTCACAAGTTTGATTATTAGTTCTTGAAGTTCCCCCGTAGGGTCACGTGCAAGAGGCTTATAGTTTTGACGTACTCCAAGTAGCCTTAATATCTCTGCCTCATAGTCACTAGTTTTCATCACTACCACCGCCCCGCCTTTATCAGCCGGTTTGATGGTCAGTGACGCATTGTTCTGTAAGGACTTTACTGCTGTCCATTCAGCCCTGCTCATGTTATTAAACACTTGCTTTTTCTCAGCATGCTCTAGATTGCCGATATCCTGTAGGACTTTCTCTTCAAAGACCTGCACCTCAGGACCCATGGAACTATTGGGAGGACAAAAGAGGGAAGGACGATGTAAATTAGTAGAAAACACAGAAGGAGGGTCACGTTCCTTATCTGCAAAAAACTTCCTTAATTTAATCCTTCTCATCAATTCAAAAAATTCACTCCTGCATTTGAAACTATCATGCATGGGTGTGGGTACAAACTCTAGTCCCTTATTTAGGACTCGTAGCTCATCAGCAGTTAATACATAGTCAGATAGATTTACCACTATGTCATTCTCCCTGGCATTTCTATCCACATTCACAGGGGTTTCCTGACTCTGCTGCATGTAATTCTCGGGGAGTAGGTTTGCCATGTTTGATTCAGATTCGGACGGGCCCTGCCTCGCCCCTCTGAACTCCACCTCCACCCCTCTGGCCTGCCTGGTGCTGTCCTAAAAAAGAACGGAATAAAGCACCTAAGTCCTATTCTGATCTATCCTGGGGATTAAACCTCACTCGGCCCTGATTAGAGGTGGAGGGCTGGGCACTGCTCTCATCCTCTTCGCTGCTTGTATTATCGAAAGCCCAATTTTGGGGCATCCTTCTCCCCTGTCGTCTCCCACCCCTCTGGCATGGAGGTTGATACACCTGTTCAGAGTTCGACTGATAATACTTGTCCTCTGTATAAGGAAAAGCCCACTCATGCGTGTATCGCTCTACATTTCGTTTGAGCCCTTTGATTTTTTGGTTCACCATATAAGTTTTATATTCCCCCAGGTCACTCTGGATTCTGGCAAGTTGTTCCCTTGCATAAACAATGGTGGTATCAACCTTAATCGCCTCCTCTAACTCGAGGATTTCTTTCAGGAGCTCCTCACTCAGCCTTTTAGCCGTATTAATAATGAGGATAAGCCAGTCCCGGGTACACTTATTGGCAATATAACTCCAATCCACCCGGAACCTCTTATCCTCAAGAAAAATCTTTGGCTCCAAACGTACTAGTAGACTGGCTGGTGCTGTCCCTGCTCGAAGATACTCTGTCATAAGAGCGCCATGAAGTGCAACCCTTATCTGGCGTTTCTTCAGATTGCTCAATTTATCCCATTCCTCTTGTGCTGTTGTTGTGCCTATCAAGGGAGCATCCGGGAGTAACGACGGGCCTGACAAAATAGATGCTATCTGATCTTCTGAAAAAGCCAGACAATTTCTATCCATTCTTTAAATTCCGTATTATGTGAGCAAATAACATGAGCTGTGTCAACCCTCGTGTTAAGTGTATCCAACCAAGGATCAACCTTGGATTAAAATATTTAAAGCACTAGCTCTCACGGCTGATCCGCCGTTCTCAATATCCTTCACAAAAGGAGCTACAGAGGGAAATAACGCAGGTCGCCCTCCACTCACAACACTATCATCAACAAAACCTGCTTATACATCGGGATAAACATCATGAGCATACCCACAACCTACTCTTGGTTAAACTACTTAGGTACTGGCTCATAGATGCTGTACACACTGGGTGCTCCTATCCCTTGCTTAAAATTCTCAAATGTGTCTATCTCCCCTAGAAGTTGAATTGTGTGCGTTTCTCACACCCACAATTTTCCACATCATATCCAACAAAAAATATGTGAAGGATGTGTAGGCACCTCACGGAAACACCACCATGGGAGCTACTGATAGGTTCTCATCAGTGTGCTCCGATTATCATCACTGCCAGCCTCCACATCCACAAAAAATATGTGAAAAGATGTGCACAACTAAATTGAAATGAAAGTGTGAAAAAAGTAAAATAAGCACCCCGAAATGTGTTCGTGTGCCTATCAACCTTGACCACCTACTATAAGAGCAATGGAAGAAAGTTTTTCTTGCTCCTACAATGTAAAAACGAGCTAAACAGTCAATGGCACTATTTCCAATTTTAATCACTGCTGTGTGTTTGCTCACATTAAAAACCAGACCTACTGTAGTACTCCATCAGTTTGTTATGAGAAGCCAACATGTTTCATTGCCTTTTAACAATTTCCGGCAATTTCTTCAGGGCTAGGGGTCAATCCTCGCCACACTGTGAATTCAATAATGTACCTAGGGATAGTAGACACAGACAACACAAAACACTCAGTTAGACAGCGCTCATATTAAAATCACTCTACGCAGTGAGTGTACTTATTTGTCTCAATGCTCACAGATACGGAATATTGGAAATATTTATCCGGTGGTTGCCCCCACATTGCACACCAGCAGCCACCTTTCCTAGGTTTGTGTACGTGTCCACAATACCCCAGTGTACTTATTATGGTTGCTCTTCGTCAGCCTAAAGGTAAAATATATGTAAACCTTAATCGCTAGCCACGGAGTTAACGATGGTCTTGTAACAGCGCAATCGGTCAATCACTCTACTCTCTTATGTTCAGCTCAAATGGGGACAATAATATACCTATCCCCCAACGGTTCACGTGTATCACAACCCTTGCCTGAAATGCTTCTGGATGTCTGAAGCGCTTCTCGCATCCTCATTCATACCTCTATCTCAAGCTGCCACCCGCCAGACTAGTTGCTCCCGCTTACCGTTCGTTAGTTAGCGTCTGGCTTACTCTCTCCGCGCTCACCCGTACTGAGCACTCGCGGTCTATTTGAACACCCCAAGCGCGGGCGTACAGACACGCCTTCTGCCTTTCCGGTCGATGCCGATCACGTGACCTTCACTTCGGGCGCCATCTTAGAATGGTCTAACCATATATAAACCTGACTATTTCGTACAAGTAATTCCTTAAATGAAACCTTTCTTGTAGCGCCAACGTGTTATTCCTTCTCTTCAAATTAAAAACTACATTTGAGGCACATATTTCGCCGCAAACTAATTCAATCAAGTCATACCCTCGATGAACCCTATTGTTAACTCTTCATTATCAATGATGAACACAGTGACAACCCTCGTTCTCATAAGCGCTGTCACAACATGTCATTAGTTAACAAAAAAATTTGAAAATTTCAAGAAATGAATGGGGTTTCAATACATCCTCGAACAGTGAATGGCATTAAAAGGCTGACTCCACCATCGTCCCCCTATATGCAATCAGACTCCAGTATACCTCACAACTGCTGGCAGACACTTGAAGCATACACCTAGGTGCTACCTCCAACCTTATTCCACTCAATGACATCGTTCAACCCCTGTTGGTCCACCCGCTCCTGGTAGATCCAACTGCCCTCTTTTGTGGCCAATCTGTTTTCAATATTGTATATGTCTCCCCACACCTTCTCTAGTACTACCCACTTAATGTCTTTGTAGTGGTGTTTTAGATCACGGAAATGCCCCACCAGGCGTGTAGTCAGTTTGCCAGCCTTGATGGTGCTGAGGTGTTCTTGAATTCTGATCTTGATCTTCCGGGTTGTTAATCCAATATAATGCAACCCACATGGGCATGTCAATCTGTATATAACATTTGTTGTGTTACAATTGGTGAATTTGTTTAGATACCACGTTTTGCCATTCGCCAATTGAACACTTTTGATCACCCCTGTGAGTTCACATACAGAACACCCACCGCATGGGTAATGACCAGAGGGGAGCCCTGATGTCTTCGGCTCCTGCCTTCGGCGGGTATGTACCAATTGATCACGTAGGTTTCTAGATCTTTTAAAAGCAAATCTGGGGGGTGGCATTACAAAACCATTTGTACTCAACAGAGGCCAATGTTTTCTGAAAATCTGCCATATTTTTGTGGAAAGAGGGTCAAATGCCGTAACCACCGGTAGGCAGTCCCCTTTCTCCTTGACATTTCTCTCCAGCAGAGCTGCTCTAGGTGTATTTAGTGCCCTCTTCCTTGCTCTGTTTACAATTTTCTTTGGGTATGACCGGTTCTCAAGTTTGCCTGCCAATTCTGCTGCCTGCTCAACAAATTTCTCAGTAGAGCTGCAGTTCCTGCGGTAACGCAAGAACTGCCCCACGGGTAAATTATCCCGAAGAGCTCAAGGATGAAATGACCTGTAGTGCAGGAGAGAGTTTTTATCTGTTGGTTTCTGATGAAGATTTGTACATAGTTGATTACCCACTGCACAAATATCCAAATCAAGATAGGTGGCTGTATCTCTGATGATGTTCCATGTGAACTTGAGGCATTCATCAAGTCCATTGAGCCAGCTCAGAAATTCATTGAGGCTCGACTCGGTGCCAGACCAAATACACAGTACATCATCTATAAAACTCTTCCAGAGACAGATGTTATTCTGGAAGGGATTAGATGAGTGGTTAATGTAATTAGCTTCAAACTGGCCCACATAAATGCAGGCCAGACTGGGGGCAAAAGTTGCCCCCATTGAAGTACCAGATACTTGAAGGTACAGTTGGTCTTTGTACATAAAAAAATTTCTTGTCAAGGCTATTTCAATACATTGAAGTACAAAAGATTGAGGTGTGTCGTAGAACCACTTACATGCCCCCAGTGCCCGCGCTGCTGCCACCAGCGTGGCCTCCTGAGGTATGCTTGTGTACAACGACTCAATGTCAATTGTAATAAGGAATTGTTGTTCATGGTCATATTCAATTGTGCCCAGGATGTTCAATACATCCGTGGTATCCTGAAGATATGACGGTTGACTGACTACACATTCCCTCAGAAAGAAATCTGAGAATTGCGACAACGGCTCCAGCACAGACTGAATCCCCGTAACAATCGGGCGGCCCGGCTGGGGCCGTTGCGCTTTGTGTATCTTCGGCAGTATATAAAATGCCGGTATCCTGGGTTTCAAGTTTAGGTGCTTTATTCCGTTCTTTTTTAGGACAGCACCAGGCAGGCCAGAGGGGTGGAGGTGGAGTTCAGAGGGGGCGAGGCAGTGCCCGTCAGAATCTGAATCAAACATGGCAAACCTACTCCCGAGAATTACACGCAGCAGAGGCAGGAAACCCCTGTGAATGTGGATAGAAATGCCAGGGAGAATGACATAGTGGTAAATCTATCTGACTATGTATTAACTACTGATGAGCTACGAGTCCTCAATAAGGGACTAGGGTTTGTACCCACACCCATGCATGATAGTTTCAAATGCAGGAGTGAATTTTTTGAATTGATGAGAAGGATTAAATTGAGGAAGTTTTTTGCAGATGAGGAACGTGACACTCCTTCTGTGTTTTCTACTAATTTACATCGTCCTTCCCTCTTTTGTCCTCCCAATAGTTCCATGGGTCCTGAGGTGCAGGTCTTTGAAGAGAAAGTCCTACAGGATATCGGCAATCTAGAGCATGCTGAGAAAAAGCAAGTGTTTAATAACATGAGCAGGCCTGAATGGACAGCAGTAAAGTCCTTACAGAACAATGCGTCACTGACCATCAAACCGGCTGATAAAGGCGGGGCGGTGGTAGTGATGAAAACTAGTGACTATGAGGCAGAGATATTAAGGCTACTTGGAGTATGTCAAAACTATAAGCCTCTTGCACGTGACCCTACGGGGGAACATCAAGAACTAATAATCAAACTTGTGACAGAGGCTAAAGAAAAGAAATGGGTTACTTTCAAAGAAGCGGATTTTTTAATAAACTTGAAACCCAGGATACCGGCATTTTATATACTGCCGAAGATACACAAAGCGCAACGGCCCCCACCGGGCCGCCCGATTGTTTCGGGGATTCAGTCTGTGCTGGAGCCGTTGCCGCAATTCTCGGATTTTTTTCTGAGGGAATGTGTAGTCAGTCAACCGTCATATCTTCAGGATACCACGGATGTATTGAACATCCTGGACACAATTGAATATGACCATGAACAACAATTCCTTATTACAATTGACATTGAGTCGTTGTACACAAGCATACCTCAGGAGGCCACGCTGGTGGCAGCAGCGCAGGCACTGGGGGCATGTGAGTGGTTCTACAACACTCCTCAATCTTTTGTACTTCAATGTATTGAAATAGCCTTGACAAGAAAATTTTTTATGTACAAAGACCAACTGTACCTTCAAGTATCTGGTACTTCAATGGGGGCAACTTTTGCCCCCAGTCTGGCCTGCATTTATGTGGGCCAGTTTGAAGCTAATTACATTAACCACTCATCTAATCCTTTCCAGAATAACATCTGTCTCTGGAAGAGATTTATAGATGATGTACTGTGTATTTGGTCTGGCACCGAGTCGAGCCTCATTGAATTTCTGAGCTGGCTCAATGGACGTGATGAATGCCTCAAGTTCACATGGAACATCAGCAGAGATACAGCCACCTATCTTGATTTGGATATTTGTGCAGTGGGTAATCAACTATGTACAAATGTTCATCAGAAACCAACAGATAAAAACTCTCTCCTGCACTACAGGTCGTTTCATCCTCGAGCTCTTCGGGATAATTTACCCGTGGGGCAGTTCTTGCGTTACAGCAGGAACTGCAGCTCTACTGAGAAATTTGTTGAGCAGGCAGCAGAATTGGCAGGCAAACTTGAGAACCTGTCATACCCAAAGAAAATTGTAAACAGAGCAAGGAAGAGGGCACTAAATACACCTAGAGCAGCTCTGCTGGAGAGAAATGTCAAGGAGAAAGGGGACTGCCTACCGGTGGTTACGACATTTGACCCTCTATCCACAAGAATACGGCAGATTATCAGAAAACATTGGCCTCTGTTGAGTACAAATGGTTTTGTAATGCCACCCCCCAGATTTTCTTTTAAAAGATCTAGAAACCTACATGATCAATTGGTACATACCCGCCGAAGGCAGGAGCCGAAAACATCAGGGCTCCCCTCTGGTCATTACCCATGCGGTGGGTGTTCTGTATGTGAACTCACAGGGGCGATCAAAAGTGTTCAATTGGCGAATGGCAAAACATGGTATCTAAACAAATTCACCAATTGTAACACAACAAATGTTATATACAGATTGACATGCCCGTGTGGGTTGGATTATATTGGATTAGCAACCCGGAAGATCAAGATCAGAATTCAAGAACACATCAGCACCATCAAGGCTGGCAAACTGACTACACGCCTGGTGGGGCATTTCCGTGATCTGAAACACCACTACAAAGACATTAAGTGGGTAGTACTAGAGAAGGTGTGGGGAGACATATACAATATTGAAAACAGATTGGCCACAAAAGAGGCCCGTTGGATCTACCAGGAGCGGGTGGACCAACAGGGGTTGAACAATGTCATTGAGTGGAATAAGGTTGGAGGTAGTACCTAGGTGTATGATTCAAGTGTCTGCCAGCAGTTGTGAGGTATACAGGAGTCTGATTGCATATAGGGGGACGATGGTGGGGTCAGCCTTTTAATGCCATTCACTGTTCGAGGATGTATTGAAACCCCATTCATTTCTTGTAATTTTCTCATTTTTTTGTTAACTAATGACATGTTGTGACAGCGCTTATGAGAACGAGGGTTGTCACTGTGTTCATCATTGATAATGAAGAGTTAACAATAGGATTCATCGAGGGTATGACTTGATTGAATTCGTTTGTGGCGAAATATGTGCCTCAAATGTAGTTTTTAATTTGAAGAGAAGGAATAACACGTTGGCGCTACAAGAAAGGTTTCATTTAAGGAATTACTTGTACGAAATAGTCAGGTTTAGATATGGTTAGACCATTCTAAGATGGCGCCCGAAGTGAAGGTCACGTGATCGGCATCGACCGGAAGGGCAGAAGGCCTGTCTGTACGCCCGCGCTTGGGGTGTTCAAATAGACCTCGAGTGCTCAGTACGGGTGAGCACGGAGTGAGTAAGCCAGACGCTAACTAAGGAACGGTAAGCGGGAGCAACGAGCCTGGCGGGTGGCAGCTTGAGATAGATGGTATGAATGAGGATGCGAGAAGCGCTTCAGACATCCAGAAGCATTTCAGGCAAAGGGTTGTGATACACGTGAACCGTTGGGGGATAGGTATATTATTGTCCCCATTTGAGCTGAACATAAGAGAGTAGAGTGATTGACCGATTGCGCTGTAACAAGACCATCGTTAACTCCGTGGCTAGCGATTAAGGTTTACATATATTTTACCTTTAGGCTGACGAAGAGCAACCGTAATAAATACACTGGGGTATTGTGGACGCGTACACAAACCTAGGAAAGGTGGCTGCTGGTATGCAATGTGGGGGCATTCACTGGGTAAATATTTCCAATATTCCGTATCTGTGAGCATTGAGACAAATAAGTACACTCACTGCGTGGAGTGATTTTAATATGAGCGCTGTCTGAGTGTTTTGTGTTGTCTGTGTCTACTATCCCTAGGTACACTATTGAATTCACAGTGTGGCGAGGATTGACCCCTAGCCCTGAAGAAATTGCCGGAAATTGTTAAAGGCAAGGAAACATGTTGGCTTCTCATAACAAACTGATGGAGTACGACAGTAGGTCTGGTTTTTAATGTGAGCAAACACACAGCAGTGATTAAAATTGGAAATAGTGCCAGTGACTGTTTAGCTCGTTTTTACATTGTAGGAGCAAGAAAAACTTTCTTCCATTGCTCTTATAGTAGGGGGTCAAGGTTGATAGGCACACGAACACATTTCGGGGTGCTTATTTTACTTTTTTCACACTTTCATTTCAATTTAGTTGTGCACATCTTTTCACATATTTTTTGTGGCTGTGGAGGCTGCCAGTGATGATAATCGGAGCACACTGATGAGAACCTATCAGTAGCTCCCATGGTGGTGTTTCCGTGAGGTGCCTACACATCCTTCACATATTTTTTGTTGGATATGATGTGGAAAATTGTGGGTGTGAGAAACGCACACAATTCAACTTCTAGGGAGATAGACACATTTGAGAATTTTAAGCAAGGGATAGGAGCACCCAGTGTGTACAGCATCTATGAGCCAGTACCTAAGTAGTTTAACCAAGAGTAGGTTGTGGGTATGCTCATTTATTTATTTTTTTTAAATATATTTTTATTGTTTTATTCACATAGAACAAACATATTCAATGACAGTGCATCCGTATTATGACATTAACAGATTCAGACATTTGGGCTATGCCTGCGGGTTACCTCACCCAGCAATTGACCATAAACATCATAACCCATTACACTACAGTGCCATTCATGGAGCGCATGGTGTCATATTAAGTAACAATCGCCCTGTCTAATCAAGCACTAGGATTTGTAATAATACTGCATCTATTCTTGCTGCATGAGAACCAAATACAAACAAACAACCCTTAGAATCCTCCCACTTATCCCTTCCCCCTCCCCCCAGGCGCAACCCCTATGTATGATCGATAGTGGTACTTGGGCACAACTACACCAATAGTGTACAAATGCTATATAGGAAGCCATGCTGCGATTTCCGAGTGTCAGGAGCAGGCCCCACCCAGGCAGCCAGCGAAATCAGTCCCCTGGGAAGGAAATATCCCCTTCAAGTGGTGTCCCTGGCTCTGGCGCCCCCCATTCCATGTCTGAATCGGTATCCGGGGTATTCAGGAGATATACCAGCGCCTCCCAGGCCCTTGCCAGTTCTAAGGCTTTATCGCTCTTACTCCGGGTCGCTAGTTGAATTCTCGCGCATCCCTCGCATTCCGCCCACTTAACCAGTTCTGCGCGCCACCTTCGATAACTAGGGCCCTGCTTTGTCTTCCAGTGTGCTGTGATCTCCCTCTTTGCTAAGAGCAGCCCCAAGTCTATGAACTTACTCGTTATTTTATTTCTAGACGTATGTGGGAACCAATGCAGCAAACACAGGCCCATAGTGGGTTCTATGTCCCTATCCGTGACAGTTTGCAATAGCGCGACGACCTCCTCTCAATATGTACCAAGTTGGGGGCATTCCCACAACATGTGCCCAAACTCTGCCCCCACAGTATTGCAGCGCGGACACATTGCTGAGTTCGTATTAAAGTACTTATTGATTTTCGCTGGGGTAAGATAGGCCCGATGAAGTATATAAAAGTGCACTAACTGGAAGCGCGCATTCCTGGTACTCTTCCACGCGCGTTCCACTAGCCCGTCCCATGCACCCTCAGGAATCTCAGTACCCAGGTCCTTCTCCCATCGCTGCCAGAGCGTTAGTAAGGGGGTCAGTCTCTCGCTTGTCATTCGGCGATATAAGCAGGTCACTGCCTTAAAGGTGCCGGCAGCCAGGACTATATATTGACAAGTTAACGATGTAGGAGGCTCACTCAGCCCCGTTTTCCAATGCGCCTGGATGGCCGCTATCAGTGCCAAGTGCAACAGGTAGTCCCCTCGAGGCAAGTCGTACCGATCCCGTAGTACCTCGTAAGGGATCACGCCACTATCGTCATAAAGATCTCCCATGGTAATCAGCCCCCTCTCTGCCCAACCATCCAAGGCCGCCCAATTACCCCCATGCGGTAGAGCAGCACACACCGTCAGAGGGATCTCAGGAGCATAAGGTCTTACCACTTGCGTGCGCCAATGGGCTCTGTTCCAGCAGAGCCTAAATGTCCCCAGCTCCCGAGTGAGGGAAGAGGCCGAGAGCGGTAGCTGCAACAGCAGTTTGGAGAGCATCTGCTTCTCCACCTGAGTTCCCGCTACACCATCAGGAGTTCGGAGCGTCTGCGCCACCGCTTGAGTGAGCCACTGCAGCTGCGTCGCTAAATAATACGTTTCGAAATCAGGGACCGCCAGGCCACCCCCCGATCGTGGCCTCATCAGTGTGTTAATAGCCACTCGCCGTCGTCCCCCGACCCAGAGGAACCAAATCACCATTGATCATAGTTGCTGAAAAACCGAGGCCTGGATCCAAATAGGGAGCGTCCCGAAGTAGTATAGCAGTCTGGGGAGCGCTATCATCTTAAGAATAGCTACCCGTCCAGCCACTGATAATGGAAGCGTACTCCAGAACGCCATACAGCCCTTAAGTGCTCTAATGGCCCTACCCACATTACCCTCTAATAGGTCCGTTTGGGTATGATAGATGCGGGTGCCCAGGTACGTCACACATTGTCGTTCCCATCGTACCCCCTGCGTAGTCACAGGGCCCTCAGTCTGCGGCGCAGCGGGAAACAGGCAAGTCTTTGCCCAGTTCACCCTGAGTCCAGCAACCGCACTAAGATCGTTCATTAGAGACTTCGCCCCGTTGAGAGCTCCCTCCGTGTCCGACAGGAACATGAGAAGATCATCAGCATATAATGCTATATGATGAATCCGCTCGCGGATACGTAGCCCAGGAAAATGCAGCCCCGACCTGGCCCGCGCCGCCAGTGGCTCCATGGCCAGGGCGAACAGCAATGGGGAAAGGGGACATCCCTGCCTCGTTCCCCGACCCACAGTGCAAGCATCTGATATCATTCGTCCCGTTTTCACTCGCGCCGTGGATTGTGAGTACAATATGAGAGGTCCAATCTGCGAAACCCTCCCCTAGTCCAAATTGGCGCATGACTTGGATCAAATACGGCCACTCGAGACTGTCGAAAGCCTTCTCGATATCTATTGCCAAGACAGCAGCAGATGCTCTGTCGTAAGTGTCCGCTTCCAAAATCCTAATGAGGCGCCACACATTCTGGGCCGTATTCCGGGTCGGGATAAATCCCGCTTGATCTGCATGTATTAGATGGGTCATGTATGAAAGAAGTCGGGTCGCCAGGATCCTACTCAAGATTTTATAATCCGTGGTCAGCATTGACAACGGGCGATAAGCCGTCATGTCCTGGGGTGACTTCCCCGGCTTTAACAATGGTATGATTAACGCCTCGCGGGTGGTAGCAGGCAACAGTCGTTCCTTTCTTGCCGTGTTATACAGCGCTACCAACCTGGGGGCCAACAGGTCGACATATGCACTGTACAATTCCACCGGGAGGCCGTCCACTCCCGGGGTCTTTCTCCTGGCCATATGCTTAATCGCGCCACGGACCTCTCCTAGTGTAATATCCTGGCCCAGCAGCTTCGCCCTCTCCCCATCTAGCTCTGGGAGATCCGTCGCCCCCAAGAAGTCTCGAATGGCCTCCTTATCAGGGACCACCTTGCTTTGGTACAGGTCTGTATAGTAAGCAAGGAACAAGTCGTTTATCCCCCTCTGCGTGTAACAGGCCTCTCCATCCGGGATGAGAAGTTCAAGAATAACCGTTCCCCTGCGCGCTGGGTTGGCTAGCCATGCCAGCAACGTTCTGGATTTGTCGCGCTCTGCATGCGCACGGGTGATATATTGTTTATAGTCAAAACAACGCAGCCGATCTACCTGCACGGCGACCCCCTCCCTTGCGGCTATTAGCTCTTGTTGGCGATCTGGCTACTCAGGCCGCTCTCGTTCAACGGCTCGCAGTTGCTGTTCTACTCGCTCTAGATCCTGCAATATTACTCTACGCACTCCCAGTTTTTGCGTGATACAGAGTCCCCTTATCACACTCTTAAAGGCATCCCACTCCACCATCAGCGACGAAGCAGTGCCAGTATTGACTTGAAAATAATCAGTGATGCCAGTCCCCACCACCTCCCGAAATACCTGATCTTCCAGCAATTCCGGGTTTAGGCGCCAGGTCGGGATCTTAGGCCGATCGGGCAGCAAGTTCACACGCAGTAGCAAGGGATTATGATCAGACAGTGTTCTGGCAAGATACTCACTGTGCTGCACTTCAGCGTGGATGTCAGGCGTGCAGAGCATCGCATCAAGCCGAACATGTAGGTCATGCACAGCAGAAAAATATGAATAATCCCATGTCGTCGGGTGGTGTGCTCTCCAAGTGTCCACTAGCCCCCACCTATGTTGCCATTCCCGCCTAACTCTGGAGAGATTATGGGCAGGCGCTTCAGGGAGAGGAGGGTGCGACCTATCCATTAGGACATCCGTGACCGAATTAAAATCCCCACCTAAGATGGCCGGCCAGGTTAAAAATGGAGCAAACTTCCCAGACAGCAGTGTGAAAAATGCTGATTGCTCCGTATTTGGAGCATATATGCTACCCAGAACCACGTCTCTACCATTCAGCCTGCCCGCAACCAATATGTACCGCCCCTCAGGGTCCTTCAGTTGACGAGTGGGCTGGAAAGGGACCCCCGCTCGGACCCATATCAATACACCCCGGGCGAAAGCAGAGTACGTTGTGCAAAAGACCTGCCCTCTCCATCTACGCTGCAATGCCACATCTTCTTTTGGGGCCTAATGAGTCTCCTGGAGGAAAGCCAGCTGGACCCCTCTGCGGACTAAGTACGCATGTAATTTGTGCCTCCGCTGCATAGTGTGCATGCCCCTGACGTTCCAGGATATGCATTTCAGATCAGACATCGATCCCATGACAGTGCTTCACATTGATCATAATTAACCAGCTGAAAAAGGTTACACCAAGTACCCCCAGACAAATTACGTTTATGAAATGGATTACGCCAATTTCCCTGAAACTTTCCCTTACTACAACAAAAACAGCCCCAACAACCCCAACCCAGGACAGGCACAAAAAAAAACAAGCCCCCATCCAAGCTACTCTAAACTGGGTTCCCTCTAGTGGCTACAGAGGAACTAGAATGGGGAAGGCGGCTGCAATCTGCCAATCACCAGCAATAGTACTGTAAGGAGTAGACCGCGCCGATGCCCCGAACGTGCTACTCGCTCCCATCCCCAGAAGGTACCGCTCCAATAGTCCCCTCCCAATACCTGCCCGGCTGGAGCACACAAGCAATAAAATGACAGAATCAAGATTCATACACCAACAATAATCCAATTGTACACATCCCGCCCAACAATCCTGCTAATAATACAATCAATAAGACCTGTATAGTAAAATCAAATGATATCATCAGCTGTCCCTGGTGTAACATGCGGCAGCTGCAGGTCACCCGACTGGGATGTGTCCGTTCCTGTGTCCGCCATGGGTTGTGGGTATGCTCATGATGTTTATCCCGATGTATAAGCAGGTTTTGTTGATGATAGTGTTGTGAGTGGAGGGCGACCTGCGTTATTTCCCTCTGTAGCTCCTTTTGTGAAGGATATTGAGAACGGCGGATCAGCCGTGAGAGCTATTTCTTTAAATATTTTAATCCAAGGTTGATCCTTGGTTGGATACACTTAACACGAGGGTTGACACAGCTCATGTTATTTGCTCACATAATACGGAATTTAAAGAATGGATAGAAATTGTCTGGCTTTTTCAGAAGATCAGATAGCATCTATTTTGTCAGGCCCGTCGTTACTCCCGGATGCTCCCTTGATAGGCACAACAACAGCACAAGAGGAATGGGATAAATTGAGCAATCTGAAGAAACGCCAGATAAGCGTTGCGCTTCATGGCGCTCTTATGACAGAGTATCTTCAAGCAGCACCAGCCAGTCTACTAGTACGTTTGGAGCCAAAGATTTTTCTTGAGGATAAGAGGTTCCGGGTGGATTGGAGTTATATTGCCAATAAGTGTACCCGGGACTGGCTTATCCTCATTATTAATACAGCTAAAAGGCTGAGTGAGGAACTCCTGAAAGAAATCCTCGAGTTAGAGGAGGCGATTAAGGTTGACACCACCATTGTTGATGCAAGGGAACAACTTGCCAGAATCCAGAGTGACCTGGGGGAATAAAAAACTTATATGGTGAACCAAAAAATCAAAGGGCTCAAACGAAATTTAGAGCGATACACACATGAGTGGGCTTTTCCTTATACAGAGGACAAGTATTATCAGTCAAACTCTGAACAGGTATATCAACCTCCAGGCCAGAGGGGTGGGAGACGACAGGGGAGAAGGACGCCCCAAAATTGGACTTTCGATAATACAAGCAGCGAAGAGGATGAGAGCAGTGCCCAGCCCTCCACCTCTAATCAGGGCTGAGTGAGGTTTAATCCCCAGGATAGATCAGACGAGGACTTAGGTGCTTTATTCTGTTCTTTTTTAGGACAGCACCAGGCAGGCCAGAGGGGTGGAGGTGGAGTTCAGAGGGGGCGAGGCAGGGCCCGTCAGAATCTGAATCAAACATGGCAAACCTACTCCCCGAGAATTACACGCAGCAGAGTCAGGAAACCCCTGTGAATGTGGATAGAAATGCCAGGGAGAATGACATAGTGGTAAATCTATCTGACTATGTATTAACTACTGATGAGCTACGAGTCCTCAATAAGGGACTAGGGTTTGTACCCACACCCATGCATGATAGTTTCAAATGCAGGAGTGAATTTCTTTAATTGATGAGAAGGATTAAATTGAGGAAGTTTTTTGCAGATAAGGAACGTGACCCTCCTTCTGTGTTTTCTACTAATTTACATCGTCCTTCCCTCTTTTGTCCTCCCAATAGTTCCATGGGTCCTCAGGTGCAGGTCTTTGAAGAGAAAGTCCTACAGGATATCGGCAATCTAGAGCATGCTGAGAAAAAGCAAGTGTTTAATAACATGAGCAGGGCTGAATGGACAGCAGTAAAGTCCTTACAGAACAATGCGTCACTGACCATCAAACCGGCTGATAAAGGCGGGGCGGTGGTAGTGATGAAAACTAGTGACTATGAGGCAGAGATATTAAGGCTACTTGGAGTACGTCAAAACTATAAGCCTCTTGCAAGTGACCCTATGGGGGAACTTCAAGAACTAATAATCAAACTTGTGACAGAGGCTAAAGAAAGGAAATGGGTTACTTTCAAAGAAGCGGATTTTTTAATAAACTTGAAACCCAGGATACCGGCATTTTATATACTGCCGAAGATACACAAAGCGCAACGGCCCCCGCCGGGCCGCCCGATTGTTTCGGGGATTCAGTCTATGCTGGAGCCGTTGTCGCAATTCTCTGATTTTTTTCTGAGGGAATGTGTAGTCAGTCAACCGTCATATCTTCAGGATACCACAGATGTATTGAACATCCTGGACACAATTGAATATGACCATGAACAACAATTCATTATTACAATTGACTGAGTCGTTGTACACAAGCATACCTCAGGAGGCCACGCTGGTGGCAGCAGTGCGGGCACTGGGGGCATGTGAGTGGTTCTACGACACTCCTCAATCTTTTGTACTTCAATGTATTGAAATAGCCTTGACAAGAAATTTTTTTATGTACAAAGACCAACTCTACCTTCAAGTATCTGGTACTTCAATGGGGGCAATCCAGTCTGGCCTGCATTTATGTGGGCCAGTTTGAAGCTAATTACATTAACCACTCATCTAATCCTTTCCAGAATAACATCTGTCTCTGGAAGAGATTTATAGATGATGTACTGTGTATTTGGTCTGGCACCGAGTCGAGCCTCAATGAATTTCTGAGCTGGCTCAATGGACTTGATGAATGCCTCAAGTTCACATGGAACATCAGCAGAGATACAGCCACCTATCTTGATTTGGATATTTGTGCAGTGGGTAATCAACTATGTACAAATGTTCATCAGAAACCAACAGATAAAAACTCTCTCCTGCACTACAGGTCGTTTCATCCTCGAGCTCTTCGGGATAATTCACCCGTGGGGCAGTTCTTGCGTTACCGCAGGAACTGCAGCTCTACTGAGAAATTTGTTGAGCAGGCAGCAGAATTAGCAGGCAAACTTGAGAAATGGTCATACCCAAAGAAAATTGTAAACAGAGCAAGGAAGAGGGCACTAAATACACCTAGAGCAGCCCTGCTGGAGAGAAATGTCAAGGAGAAAGGGGACTGCCTACCGGTGGTTACGACATTTGACCCTCTATCCACAAGAATACGGCAGATTATCAGAAAACATTGGCCTCTGTTGAGTACAAATGGTTTTGTAACGCCACTCCCCAGATTTGCTTTTAAAAGATCTAGAAACCTACGTGATCAATTGGTACATACCCGCCCAAGGCAGGAGCCGAAGACATCAGGGCTCCCCATGCGGTGGTTGTTCTGTATTTGAACTCACAGGGGCGATCAAAAGTGTTCAATTGGCGAATGGCAAAACGTGGTATCTAAACAAATTCACCAATTGTAACACAACAAATGTTATATACAGATTGACATGCCCGTGTGGGTTGCATTATATTGGATTAACAACCCGGAAGATCAAGATCAGAATTCAAGAACACCTCAGCACCATCAAGGCTGGCAAACTGACTACACGCCTGGTGGGGCATTTCCGTGATCTGAAACACCACTACAAAGACATTAAGTGGGTAGTACTAGAGAAGGTGTGGGGAGACATATACAATATTGAAAACAGATTGGCCACAAAAGAGGCCCGTTGGATCTACCAGGAGCGGGTGGACCAACAGGGGTTGAACGATGTCATTGAGTGGAATAAGGTTGGAGGTAGCACCTAGGTGTATGCTTCAAGTGTCTGCCAGCAGTTGTGAGGTATACAGGAGTCTGATTTCATATATAGCCTTTTAATGCCATTCACTGTTCGAGGATGTATTGAAACCCCATTCATTTCTTGTAATTTTCAAATTTTTTTGTTAACTAATGACATGTTGTGACAGCGCTTATGGGAACGAGGGTTGTCACTGTGTTCATCATTGATAATGAAGAGTTAACAATAGGATTCATCGAGGGTATGACTTGATTGAATTCGTTTGTGGCGAAATATGTGCCTCAAATGTAGTTTTTAATTTTAAGAGAAGGAATAACACGTTGGCACTAGAAGAAAGGTTTCATTTAAGGAATTACTTGTACGAAATAGTCAGGTTTATATATGGTTAGACCATTCTAAGATGGCGCCCGAAGTGAAGGTCACGTGATCGGCATCGACCGGAAGGGCAGAAGGCGTGTCTATACGCCCGCGCTTGGGGTGTTCAAATAGACCGCGAGTGCTCAGTACGGGTGAGCGCGGAGTGAGTAAGCCAGACGTTAACTAACGAACGGTAAGCGCGAGCAACTAGCCTGGTGGGTGGCAGCTTGAGATAGATCGTATGAATGAGGATGCGAGAAGCGCTTCAGACATCCAGAAGCATTTCAGGCAAAGGGTTGTGATACACGTGAACCGTTGGGGGATAGGTATATTATTGTCCCCATTTGAGCTGAACATAAGAGAGTAGAGTGATTGACCGATTGCGCTGTAACAAGACCATCGTTAACTCCGTGGCTAGCGATTATGGTTTACATATATTTTACCTTTAGGCTGACGAAGAGCAACCGTAATAAGTACACTGGGGTATTGTGGACGCGTACGCAAACCTAGGAAAGGTGGCTGCTGGTATGCAATGTGGGGGCAACAACCGGGTAAATATTTCCAATATTCCGTATCTGTGAGCATTGAGACAAATAAGTACACTCACTGCGTGGAGTGATTTTAATATGAGCGCTGTCTAACTGAGTGTTTTGTGTTGTCTGTGTCTACTATCCCTAGGTACATTATTGAATTCACAGTGTGGCAAGGATTGACCCCTAGCCCTGAAGAAATTGCCGGAAATTGTTAAAAGGCAATGAAACATGTTGGCTTCTCATAACAAACTGATGGAGTACGACAGTAGGTCTGGTTTTTAATGTGAGCAAACACACAGCAGTGATTAAAATTGGAAATAGTGCCAGTGACTGTTTAGCTCGTTTTTACATTGTAGGAGCAAGAAAAACTTTCTTCCATTGCTCTTATAGTAGGGGGTCAAGGTTGATAGGCACACGGACACATTTCAGGGTGCTTATTTTACTTTTTTCACACTTTCATTTCAATTTAGTTGTGCACATCTTTTCACATATTTTTTGTGGATGTGGAAGCTGCCAGTGATGATAATCGGAGCACACTGATGAGAACCTATCAGTAGCTCCCATGGTGGTGTTTCCGTGAGGTGCCTTCACATCCTTCACATATTTTTTGTTGGATATGATGTGGAAAATTGTGGGTGTGAGAAACGCACACAATTCAACTTCTAGGGGAGATAGACACATTTGAGAATTTTAAGCAAGGGATAGGATCACCCAGTGTGTACAGCATCTATGAGCCAGTACCTAAGTAGTTTAACCAAGAGTAGGTTGTGGGTATGCTCATGATGTTTATCCCGATGTATAAGCAGGTTTTGTTGATGATACTAAAAGCCTAAGAGCCAAGAATCCTTCTAGGATTTAGTCGAACCCCCATACCTGAATAGAGAGAGTGTGGGACCCCGTCCTGGTTTCGAGTTGGACACCCCGCAAGGGCTGTGTCAGACCGCTGTCAGCTGGAGCGACTGCATGCAGGAGCCTCAGCGTCTCTGGTCAGTGTGTCAGCCTGGAAGTCTCGGTTCCCTCTATCTTACCGGGGCAAGATGTGGTGTATTTATACACTAAAGAGTCTCGGTCCTCAGTATGGTTTGTATTGGTCTGTCGTTAGACATGAGGAAGACATCAGGGGTGAACTTTGTACATACATATTATGCAGGTGGTGTATTCCTAGAGAGCCATGCATAATTGATGAGTACAGTGTGGGCCTGTGTTTGGGAAAAACCCTGCTGTATTCAAACCCACAGGATAGATAACGTTCAGCCCTCAGAGCACATTGTGTACTAGTGAGGACCAATGTAGGTGAAAGATCATGCCTATATAAGGAATCATGACTATACTAGGACATGTACAGTTATGACCGTAATAGGGCATATGCGGCTTTGACCATAATAGGGCAAGTACGAATATGACCGTATTAGGGTAAATATGAATACGTCCATTTTAGGGCATGTATGAACGAGTCTACATTAGGACCTCTATACGGGACATAACACTTGGTAAGCTAAGGTGACTATGATACTTAGAAGGGTGCTGATCTGCACATGGCGGATCTCAGTCCCGAGCTGCTTTCTCACATATTGGGCTGGTGCGCTCCACCTGGTGGGAGCGTCGTTTTCTAATATTGCTTGCCCACCCCAGTTGAGTGCCGTACTAGGTTAGGGTCTCATTTAGTACTACCTGGTTCCACATGATGTTTGGGCGGCCGACCGTTGTCGGACTGCCCTGGGTTTGGGGAGTTGACCGTCGCATGTGTCCGTTTGCTGGGGGTTTTCTTTTGGGTCTCAATGCTAGCAGAGGGGTGGAACAGCGCAAAAATGGGGGGAAGGCGGGGGAGGGCTCCTTCTCGAACTATTGTTTGGTGTCACACACTTTGAATGGCGGTGGCTCATAGTGTTATTCGGTCCCTAACATGGACATCAGGGGCATGGAGTCCATTGCAAAACGCCATAACATATACTCGTACCTGAGGCATAGGGACATCCACATAGCGTTCCTCCAGGAGACCCACTTGAATAGTGAGGAAGCTGGGAAGCTGAAACGTCGATGGAGGGGCCAGGTTTTCGTGACCACCAGCTCGACCTTTGCTAGGGGGGTGCTGATCTGGTTCAAGCCGGGAGTCCCTTTTGCTGTTGAGCGGACGCGGTTGGATGCAGAAGGCCGATACGTACTGGTTACGGAGAGGCTGAGGCGGAGAGGTAACATCTACGCTCCTAACCAGGACCAGGTTGGCTTCCTGGATTCCCTTTCTGCTGTAATTGCTGATAGCTTAAGGGGCAGCCTGATTCTTGGGGGGGACTTTAACTGTGTTGCGGACGTCGTAGCCGACCGGTCGCACCCTCCCTTAATGGGGTCCCAGCCGTGCCGCACAGCCTTGGGGTTTAGCGCATGGATCACACACTGGGGCCTTGAAGACACCTGGAGGCTACAACACGATAAACATAGGGAGTTTTCTTTCTTCTCGCCGGTACACCAAGTGCATACACGATTGGATACATTCCTGTGCTCTCCTGCCTTTAATGGCTCTATCAAGCATACCGAGTATCTAGGACGCACATTGTCAGATCATAGCCCGTTATTAATGACACATCAACCCCTGGGTCGGTGCCCCCCAACCCCCACGTGGAGACTCAACCCAGTATTACTCGAAGATGATCCCTTTCGCACATCACTGCATACACTTCTAGACATCTACTTCCCCATCAATGTCAATACAGCATCCTCCTCTCAGGTGGAATGGGAGGCATTTAAGGTGGTAGTGCGGGCCACTGTATGGGACAGGTGACGGGAGCACATAGGGAGCTTCGTCGGGAAATCTTAGACCTCGAGGGGAGCATCCGCGGCCTCAATAACGCTCAGGGCACGGGCGACGCTGCCCAGGTGGCATTGCAGGAGGCACGGGCAAAGTATAATGACGCTCTGGGACAGCTGCGCTGCTATGACTATAAGGGCTACTTAGATAAAGTACAGAGGGAGGAAGGGAGAGCGGGCCGTCTGTTGGCGCAGTTAATCAGACCCGAATTAGGGGGTCTCCCATCACACAATTGGGTCTAGATACCGGGGAGGTAGTGTATGACCCGGACGCGATTAATGATTTCTTTTTAACGTACTATGAACACCTGTATGCAGCCTGATCGCGGCCCCCCGGTCTGCCGTGAGAGATTATTTGGAGCCCCTGCCCCTCCGTGTGTTAGAGGAAGAGGCCTGGGAAGAACTGGGGGAACCCATAAACCTGCAGGAAATTAAGGCTGCCATCCATGCACTGGCGCCTGGTAAGACGCCAGGGTCGGACGGTCTCCCGGCGGAATTTTATCAGCGTTTCGCGGATACGCTAGCACCACAACTAGTTAGGTTGTATGCCGACGCGTATGAGGCTGGGGCGCTGCCCAACTCCACCCAGTTGGCCCTGGTGATTCCCCTTCCAAAACCTAAGACGCCGGAGGCTGGTGTTAAGGATTATAGACCCATTGCCATGCTTAACATGGACTTTAAGATCCTTAGTAAGGTCTTGGCCGGTAGACTAGTCCCGCACATGACGTCCTTGATACATTCTGATCAGAACGGGTTTATCCCTTCACGCAATACCTCATTTAATCTACGCAGGCTCTACTCTATTCTCTACCACGCGGAGGCCCCAACCCGTCACCAGGCCGCGGTGCTCTCTGTCGACCTGAAAAAAGCTTTCAACACGGTGGGGTGGGAATTCTTATTTGAGGTGATGCTGCGCCTGGGAGAGGATTGGGTGAGGTGGGTGCGGCTATTGTACGCTGCGCCTACTGCAAGAGTTAGGACAGGCAGAATAATCTGCAGGGAATATAGGGTGTCTCGAGGGACCAGACAGAGGTGTCCCCTCTTCCCCCTTCTGTTCGCCCTGGCGATCGAGCCCCTTGCGGAGCGACTTCGTCAGGGAGGAGACGGGATCGGGTTGACTATCGAAGGGCGAACGCACCATGTCTCCCTGTACGCGGACGACTTATTGTTATATATGTCTGATGCAGTCATGGGCACCGCAGAGGCTATACATATTCTAGACGAATTCGCGGATATCTCGGGGTTACGAGTTAACAAAACTAAGACGCATCTATTCCCAGTGGCAGGCCCTACGCCCCGGCCGAATGCCCTGCTGGTGGATATACTATGGGCTCAGAACTCGTTCAAGTACTTGGGCATACATATCTTCCACTCACTTGACGAACTGAAAGAGGGTAACCTGGGTAGAGCGCTGCGCTCGCTACGTTCCTGTGTGCATTTCTGGTGTACACTGCAATTGCCTGTCATGGCCCGGATCGCTTTATCCAAAATGGTCATGCTTGGGGAGAGGAGTTGGCCTAATGGCTAGGGTGGTCGACCTCGAATCTGGGGAACTGGGTTCGAGTCTCGGCAATGACGCTGAACATCCTGTGATTCTGGGCAAATAACTTCATCTCCCCGTGCCTAACAAAAAAATGAATGTGTCCTCATGTAATGCAACTGTTGCTATGTAAAGCGCTCTGATACCCGATTCGGGTCAAGTTCGCGCTATATAAAACTCTGTAAAAATAAAAAAAATAAAAATGCTTCTGCGCTTATTGTATTTTTTTGCTAACCTTCCGGTCATCATGCCCAGCGGCTGGTTTCGTCCCTTGAATGCCTTGCTACGGGACCTGGTGTGGGGGGACGGGCTCCCCAGGGAGTCTCTTAAAACGTTGCAGCGCCCCGTGTCAGAGTGAGGGCTGGGTGCCCCGAATTTTGAATATTATATGTTTGCCGCTCAATTACAATGGCGTTACAGCAAACAAATGATGGACGGAATGCTGACAATGCAAACATTCTCCCCCAGTCAAAAGATCTGGGTTAAATCCATCGTTCTTTTGCCCACTACGCCACCCCAGTTTGGACCCAGCCATATGCAAATCAGTCCTGACCCTGTGCCCCATGGGAACAGCCCAGAACGAACTGCCAGGCCAGGTCCTCCCTGGACCAGAAACAAGCATCCTGGGACCGGTTTCAGGGTATGTCACCCTTCTTCAGCCAGGCTAGCTTGAATCCAGTGGCACAGTGAGCAAAGGACCCACGTCTGGGCATACCGTTCCCACTTAGGGCGAAAAGTGTTACAGCAAACAAATGATGGACGGAATGCTGACAATGCAAACATTCTCCCCAAGTCTCGCCCTAAGTGCGCCAGGTATGCCCAGACGTGGGTCCTGGGCTCACTGTGCCACTGGAATCAAGCTATTCTGGCTGAAGAGGGGTGAAACCCCGAAACCGGTACAAGGATGCTTGTTTCCGGTCCAGGGAGGACCTGGCTTGGCAGTTCGGGCTGGACTGTTCCCATGAGGCACATGGTCAAGACTGATTTGCATATGGCCAGGTCTAAACTGGGGTGGCATGGTGAGCAAAAGAATGAGGGATTTAACCTAGATCTCTTGACTGGGGGTGAATGTTTTGATTTGTTCTGCATTCCGTCCATCAATTGTGTGTCTTTTGCTTTCTCGCCCTAAGTGCGCCAGGTATGCCCAGACGTGGGTCCTGGGCTCACTGTGCCACTGGAATCAATCTATCCTGGCTGAAGAGGGTGAAACCCCGAAACCGGTCCTAGGATGCTTGTTTACGGTCCAGGGAGGAACTGGCTTTGCAGTTCGGGCTGGACTGTTCCCATGCGGCACAGGGTCAAGACTGATTTGCATATGGCCAGGTCTAAACTGGGGTGGCATGGTGAGCAAAAGAATGATGGATTTAACCCAGATCTCTTGACTGGGGGTGAATGTTTTGATTTGTTCTGCATTCCGTCCATCAATTGTGTGTCTTTTGCAATTACAATGGCTGGCGCAATGGATAGAGGGGGTGAATGAGGAGGGAACATTCCTGTCGCGCCCGGACTCTCATCCCAGTCTTGTGATGGCGAAACTCTTGGTACCAAAGACACCTACCCCGTACTGCTCCGTGCTGCAGCGCACGGCCTTTCAAACCTGGAAGCGATGCCAGGGCGGAGAGCGGTGACTTGCCAAATATTCTCCTATGTTGCCCCTCGTGGGACTGCCCCACGGCGACCCGTAGTCCATATTCACAAGTGAGCAACTAGCCTGCTGGACAGAGGCGGGGCTAGATACTGTCGGGGATTGTTTCCTGGACAAGTCCCTGCTCCGGTTTGATGGGCTAATGGAGGATTGTGGTTTGCCCCTGGGCCAGTTCCTGCGCTATGAGGCCCTGACACGTACGTTCGCGCAGATATGGAACAAAGGGAGGGACGAACCGGAGACGCACCCAGTACTGCATGCCTTGTTCACACTTGGGACGGCGGGGCACCTAGTGAAATGGTTCTATGTGGCTCTGCAAGAAGCGTCGGTGCGCCCCCTCAGCAGGCTGAGAGCAAAATGGGACGCGACCTGGGGTAGAGTCCTTACGGACGCAGAGTGGCGCAGGGTCCTGTACTACCCTAAGAGGATCTCTCGCAATACGCGCCTAAAATACATACAATTCAACTACACTCATATGGCTTACATGACGCCTCACCGCCTTAATGTGACATATGGGGGGGGGGGGGTGGTCCGTCCATGCCCCAGATGCAAACACCCGGATGCGGACTTCGGATATATATCACCTGGGATTGCCAGGGTCTGCGGCCTTTCTGGGAGGCTGTGCTTGGTAAGCTTAAAGACGTGTTGGGCAGGGTACTACCCTCCACTGTGCAGACTTGCTCTGGGGCCTCTTCCCCAGGCACCGAAGCGGAAGGTTGGGAACAGGTTAATAGACCTCGCGCTGGGACTGGCTAAACGGCGCATTGCAATGGAATGGAAATCCCCGAGGGGTCCCAAGTTCGAGGCCTGGAACAGGGACGTTATCATGTGGGCAGGGGCGGAGGGTAGAGCGCTTAACTGGGAGGAATCTAAGGGAGTGAGAAGCACCCAATAGCTGGACAATGGAGGGATGTGTTGGCAGCCTGGGAGAACCCGGAGGGACAAACAACTAGTGGGTCTGGTTCAGACTCAGGTCAAGGGCCCCACCCCGACAGTACAGGATTCATGAAGGATACTGAAACCTTTAGGCCGCACAGGGCGCCGCTTTGAATGACACTGATTGTTGGGTACTGCCCAATGTAACCTTTAGACCCTGGTGTGGCGGTCCTACATGGATCGGGGGCTCCTCCCCCTGCCTTCCCGACCCCTTCTGGGAGGTCTCACTCCGGTGTGCTCCCCTTAAACCATAGGCTATGTTAACTTGGATTAGTACACCCCTCTGCACAAGGCTTATTTACCTCTTTGTTGGTTATGTTGTGTTATTTTGTCTTTGATTTTCCTTTTTTCTTTCTTTAATTAGGAGTGGTTTGTTAATACAGGAAGTGGTATTTAATAAACATGTATGTTATATTTGTACCCAGGACTGCGGGCGGAAATTACCACATGCGATTTATAGTGAACGAGAGCTGGTGCACCGTATGCTAAGAGTTCTGGCTAATTTTTCGACAGTGGGAACTCCAGGATAGACAATGGCTGGATCACAACTCTATAAGCACATAGGCTGCACGATTTGTAACCGGGCCTTTACCCGGGTTTTTGTTATAAAGCATTAAGCTGCGTACTTTCTCAATGTGTTATTGCTGCCACTGAGGAACTTGTTCCTATTTGAGATGATGTCTATTATTTGATGTATGTATTAAACATCTTAAAATGCCAGTAAACACACTTTCAATAAAAAAAAAAGACATAGGGTAATGGTAAAGCTTAGCAGAGTGTTTAGGTCTACCATTATCTAAAAGTACTGTCATGCTTAATAGACAAGCTAGACGGAGGAAAATCAGGTTGAGATGAGGCTTCCAACTGGATAAATTCTGCATTTCAAGTGATTGTCATATCAAATAAATAACAAACAATGAATGTGATATTATGAAAGGGTGAGAGTAAGATGTTTAAACTCAGAGGAGTTAAGTAGGCTATATGATTACTACACAGGTGGGTCAGGCTTGTGTCCCTCTCTCAACAATAGGAACAACTGGCACTTCACCCCTCCAGACTGCAGGAGCATCTGTCTTTCTGCCTTCTTAGAAGACTGCTGCAAGATTTGACCAATGACAGGAATTCCTGCTTCTCCCAGGTGTAACCATTGTTTACTGTCCCGCTTCATCTAGCTGAGAGCATCATGGACTGTCTTCAGACGAGTCGGACCAGCCTGCCAGATACAAACTGAGAAAGGTAGCTACAGCTCAAGTATGAAAGTAAGAAAGTGGCCCTTCCGCTTTGCCCTACCTAACCCTAAGAAATTTTACTATGGACTATCGAATACTGCTTGTCTTGGAGTTGCCTATGCTGTATCTTATTGACTGTTAGGGCCTTGAAGAAGCGGGGATTCTGCAAAACACATGTTGGCTACTTCAGTTCTATGGCTACTTTTAATGGTGTGATTCACAACTAATTCTTGTTATTTGAATGCTATGTGTATTTTGTAAAATAAAAATGCATTAATGAATCAATACTTTCATAAGAGCATACTAATGATTGATACAGCCTCAAACTGGGGCATATTGTGTGATATGTGAACTATTCACTATATGGGGATTATCTTCAGAAAAAGTAAATACCACTATATTATATCATCAAGTTTCAGTTTGTGATTCAATCATTTCTAATTAGCATGTAGATCTCTCACTCCCCATGATCCACTTTAAATTCTACCTAACGTTTTGCCAGCTGGGAAAACTGACATTTGTGGGTGAGATTAGCACAGGTCATTTCTCACTTTATCCACTCCTTCCTTTGAAACAAATCATTTCATCGTGAAAGGCACTAATAAGTTTGAATTTACCCATCTGGTGGGGGCAGTTCATTACACAAAATATTGAAGAATAACTTCAACTGAACAGATTTCATAGGATGGGTTTCTTCTGCTACGTTTTTCGTCAAACTCTCATAGATCCCAATCTATGACCATTGAGTTACACACGCACATGTCTGCAAGTGATTAATCTACTGAGGTATGTTATCAGAGTAACCATCATTTGTAAGGTACAGAGTCATGTATGGAAACCATTATTATATTGCAGCTGTGGGGAATTGAAATCAATTGACTAGTTGCTGGAAGAAAGCCAGGCTGATCCCACTGCTCAAAAAACCTTTGACGAATAAGTCCATCCTGGCCAACTTTAGGCCAATTTCCCTCTTACCAGCCTTTGCTAAGATCCTCGAAAAACGAGTCAATTCCCAACTTTCCAGCTATCTAGACACTAATCAGTTGCTGCATTCTACCCAATCGGTTTTCGTCCCGGATACTGCACTGAGCCTGCCTTGGTCTCAGACACTATTCAAATGGCGGTGGACAACGGGAAGAATATGGATCTGCTGCTTTGAGACATTTCAGCGGCATTTGATATGGTCTCTCATCCCATCTTGATTCAGCACTTGCGGGATATTGGGTTGGGCGGGACAGCCCTGACTTGGCTGCGTTCCTCTTTATCAAACACGGATCAGTCTGTGTGAATGCTGCCATTTGCGTCAGACTCTAAGTCCATTAAGTTTGGGGTTCCCCAGGGGTCTGCTTTGAGGCTGACATTGTTCAATGTCTATATGTCCCCTTTGGCAACCTTGGTGGAATCCTTCGAAGTGCAGATAAACTCTTATGCTGAGGACACGCAGATTATTCAACCTTGGGACGGGAACATCTCTGGTGCCCAATGCAGATTTGAGGTGTGTCTGTCAGCAGTGTTTCAATGGATGTGCTAGAGTAATCTTCAGTGCAACACAAGCAAAGCAGAGGTACTGGTCTTTCTCTGCCCACCACCCTCTGATGTGAGGTGGTGAAGTTTGGCCTACCTCTGCTCCCTCTCCTCCGACTCCTTCCATGGTGGTAAAGAACCTGAGAGCGAAGTTTGATAGTAACCTGTCCTTCAAACCACAAGTGGAGAGCACAGTTGGGATATGTTTTGGCCTTCTCAGGTTTTTGAGGAAGTTCCTGTCTCTTCTTCCAGCTTTTTGACGGAAGATGGTAGTCCAGGCCCTCATAACATCTCGGCTGGATTATGCGAATACACTTTACTGGGACCTCCTTTTGTACCAGCTTAGGAGACTCTAGTTGGTGCAGAACACGGCTGCTAGGCTCTTGCTCAACATTCCTAAGAATGTTTCTGTTAAGCGCCATCTTAAGGAGCTCTATTGGCTCCCCATATGATCTACAGTGAAGTTTAAGGGATTGGTGCTTACCCGTAGAGCTTTCTATGGCATAGGCCTTAAATATCTAGCCAAGCGTCTCTCCCATTACTATCCTACTAGACCCCTTCGTTCGCAGATGCTTTGCTGGTGGTTGTGCCGAAGACGAGATGGGGAGGCACTTCTTTCTCGGCGCTAGCTGCTGCTAGTTGGAATGCCCTCCCCCTACATCTTCATGCGGCCAAGGATGTGGAGTCTTTTAAACGCAGTTTGAAAACCTGGCTTTTTAATGATGCTTTTTATATTGTGTTCCCCTTGTGGGAAGACAAGACCTGGTTATTGGACTTATAGCACCGGGACACTCTTCTGAGTAGCTGTGTGCTCTATAAGTATGATTTGATGACTGATGTTATACATACTTCTCTCGTGATAGCTTCTACATTCTTAATCATGAAGACGTAAAAAATAAAGTTAGTCTAATCCAGACGTGCAGTGGCATAGCGCAAAATGATTCTTCCCCCCCCCGCTGCAGAATGTAAAGAGGGGAGCCTGACCTCCCATATCTCACAGATATTCATTGTCCTTGGGCTAAATGGGGTCCCTCTGAAGGGTTTGGGGGCCATCAAGGCTTGGGGGGCCCCCTCTGCGCAGCAGAGTTTGCAGGGGCCTCTGGTACGCCTATGCACGTACTTAGAAAAGAAGGGAAAATTATGAAATGCATAAATATAAATAACATTGCATCCAAAAATTACGTTTTTTCTAACCATAAAAACTATAAAATAAAATTAAGTTAGTGTAACAAATTTGTGTGTTTTATTCAAATTGAACAGTGCAATGGGTTTAGTTTAACATTGCTCTGTGTTCTCTTTACAAATTGTGTAATGCATTGGACAAGAATAGTTGTGAGGGTGATGCTGGAGCACCTCCATTCTAACAGTTTTTGAGGGCTATGGTGGGTTGTTTATATTTTGTTAGTTTAAAATTATGATTTAAGCACACCTATTTTACAAATTATTCAATCACTATTAGCGTCCCAGACTATTTTTTTGCTAATAATAGCATATAATTCAATCTGCGCAATAATAACGTGCCTTGAACACTGCACAGATTGTGCATCTGAAGCACAAAAAGGGCTACGTGAAAGCTCAGGGCAATTATAAAATGGACATTAGAAATCAAACAACTTGATTTTGACTCAGAACCACGTGACTGCATTTCAAAAGTGCCCATCTTATTCATGTCTGACACCTGGTGTCTTCTTTGTAGCCCTAGACTAGACCCCGTGATTGGGAGTGGTGGAGCGTCGCCCCACTAACCATATTGTCCCTAGATCTGGAAAAATAAAATGGTAATAATGTTAATTTATTACCATTTTATTTTTCAAAACCCCGTCCCGAGCAGAGCGTAAGGACGGGGGGCGGGGCTTTCTGCTGCTGCCAGCAGTGATAGAATGGACACTTTAGGTTTAAAGTTCACATGTCTTTTTGCCTGGCCGTCTTGCAACGGCTAGCCAGACATGCTCAGTTTAAACCTTTCTAAGACAGCTGGGTTAGAGACAGCATAGGGCTCCAGTGCCCTCGGGAGCGGAGAGAGAGGCCGCTCCCTCCAATCCCAACGCTGCTTTCATGCTGCATGAAAGCAACGCCAGGATTGGTTACTGCAGTTTCCTGGTCCCGCGTTGGAGCCTGCCTGTCTGGACCTGATTGAGGAGGACTTTGTGCCAGCATTGAAGGTAAGTGTAATTTATTTATTTATTTATTAATAACTTATTTTTTTCCCTCCCGCCTCACTACCCTCCTTTTATGCCAGCCGCCACTGGCTTACACGTGCCTCACAAAATCTACCTCATGAATCTTCTTCTCAGGGTGGAATTTTTAAAAGATTATTGCAGTGACTCAATCTAGCTACGATATCTTTTGTATCAAAGGCTAGCTGTAAACGTCAGGCAAGCCTAGAGCACTGAATGCTGCTGAATGAAAAAATAAATGTACTGTAACCCCTATGGTGTAAAAAAAAAAAAAGCCATGTACGTCTTTGAAAAAAAAACCCTAAAGCAATTCTCTGATAAAAAAAAAGTCACTTAAAATGTATGGGAATACAGTAATTGTAGTCATTCGCGTCGAAAGCTAAATGCATGCACCTTCATGAGAAAAAAAAAATTAATGTTTATGGATAAAGAATCTCATACAAAGTTATACTTTGATTACTAACACTGTATGTGACAGGCACCTAATTAATACGGAAACGTGGGTGAATCGAACCACGCCTCCACTTTGAGTAGTGCAGGCTAACATTAGCAATAATTTAATTATGAAGTTACTGTTTCCGATTTAACACTATAGCAACAGGCAACTCTGTAGTGCTTGAAACAGTACAAGCTTTGATATATATTAATGGTTTAAGATATTATGTAAACGCGGTGCAATAACGCAAAAATGTGAAATGAAAAGGATTCTAAGAGCTTGAGCAATCGACTATTAAATTCAGAAATAATTTTTTCAAAGACAATTGTCACTAAAAACAGTTAGCTCACAGATACATTAACGCACACATACGCTCTTCTGCCGGGTTGAAAATGGGGTTTTGCAATCAGATAGTTTTACAACTAGTAACATAATTCAGTTGTTAATGTTAACCGACATAAACAATGCCTTAATTAATTTAACAATAAGTTAAAAACGTATTCATAATACTTATTATTGGCAGGAAATGCAACCGTAATGAGATATTCTGATATCCTCTGCAAGTCAACACTGCTTTTTATGCATATTATTGTGCACTCTTTGAAATATGGCACACTAGGGTCGCACAATATAAATAGAATGCAACAATGTGGCTTCTCCAACACCACTTATTTGATGTCTTTATTAGGCTTTCTATTATTGCTGCTAAAGTTTTTAGTATAAAGTTGTGTATAAATTTTATGGGTAAAAATAATGTTTCTAATCTGTTGTGTTTTTTTTTTCTTTGATTGTAATGATTTTTATTAATCAACAAATAAAGCAATTACATACCATACGTCTTTATTAGGATAACAAAGGGCACTCTATTATACGATGGGTCACAATTTATGTCTACAAAATAATGGAAACGCCTACTTATTATTTTGCCCTCTCAGTTGGATTACAAATTTGGTTTGCTATAAGATTCCCCAACCTAATCAAAAAGAATAATTTCCTTCCACAACGTTGTCTTATGATCTTAGGCTAATGTGCAAATCCATTCCACCATGAGCAATGCACAAAGTGCCTTATTGACAGACTGGCAGGTGGGATGCTCCATCACAAAGTGACGGCTAGCCCGAGTACCATAGGCTATAATACATTTGTAAATCCAGCAAACAAGCTCTCCCTCATATTTGTAATAGAGTATCCAGTCCGCCAATCTCTAAGTAAGGCCCAAAGGTTTAAATGTCTCCAATTTTTAAATACACCTAATGTCTTCAGGTTTTCCAACTTCCAAGAAGGTTTTTTTTCATTCCATTTAAAGTGGGCAAGATCAGCTTGAGGACTAGAGTCAAATGAAATAGCTTAACTTTCCAAAATCACAATATAACCACAGCTTTCATCTTAAATGCAGTTCAATTTCAAATAATAGAAAAAAGACTCTCCACTATTTTTTTGAAAGAAAGCTGGGATAAAGGACTTATTTCAAGGCAAATAATAACTGTGGTCAACAGACATCTTAAGTGATCATTGAGGAGCAGGAAGACTGATGTAGTCTCATTTCATAATCATCTACATTCAACCAAATAACAGGAGTTTTTAAGATGAGATCCTTGATAAGAGGGTTCCCTTGGCTTGTGGAGAATACAATAGTGCTAGAATCATCACACAAGCTTTTCACTGTCTTGAGCTAAGTGGGGGCACTTACAAACCACAGGCCTGCAGCTAATGTGATGGAAGCAGTGCTTTCATGATGCTATCTTTCATACTGCGCCTGCATGCCCTGTGATAGAAGCAGTGCTTTCATGATGCTATCTTTCATACTGCGCCTACATGCCCTGTGATGGAAGCAGTGCTTTCATGATGCTATCTTTCATACTGCGCCTACATGCCCTGTGATGGAAGCAGTGCTTTCATGATGCTATCTTGTATACTGCGCCTGCATGCCCTTTGATGGAAGCAGTGCTTTCATGATGCTATCTTTCATACTGCGCCTGCATGCCCTGTGATAGAAGCAGTGCTTTCATGATGCTATCTTGTATACTGCGCCTGCATGCCCTGTGATGGAAGCAGTGCTTTCATGATGCTATCTTTCATAATGCGCCTGCATGCCCTGTGATGGAAGCAGTGCTTTCATGATGCTATCTTTCATAATGCGCCTGCATGCCCTGTGATGGAAGCAGTGCTTTCATGATGCTATCTTGTATACTGCGCCTGCATGCCCTGTGATGGAAGCAGTGCTTTCATGATGCTATCTTGTATACTGCGCCTGCATGCCCTGTGATGGAAGCAGTGCTTTCATGATGCTATCTTGTATACTGCGCCTGCATGCCCTGTGATGGAAGCAGTGCTTTCATGATGCTATCTTGTATACTGCGCCTGCATGCCCTGTGATGGAAGCAGTGCTTTCATGATGCTATCTTGTATACTGCGCCTGCATGCCCTGTGATGGAAGCAGTGCTTTCATGATGCTATCTTGTATACTGCGCCTGCATGCCCTGTGATGGAAGCAGTGCTTTCATGATGCTATCTTGTATACTGCGCCTGCATACCCTGTGATGGAAGCAGTGCTTTCATGATGCTATCTTGTATACTGCGCCTGCATACCCTGTGATGGAAGCAGTGCTTTCATGATGCTATCTTGTATACTGGGCCTGCATACCCTGTGATGGAAGCAGTGCTTTCATGATGCTATCTTGTATACTGCGCCTGCATGCCCTGTGATGGAAGCAGTGCTTTCATGATGCTATCTTTCATACTGGGCCTGCATGCCCTGTGATGGAAGCAGTGCTTTCATGATGCTATCTTGTATACTGCGCCTGCATGCCCTGTGATGGAAGCAGTGCTTTCATGATGCTATCTTGTATACTGCGCCTGCATGCCCTGTGCTGGAAGCAGTGCTTTCATGATGCTATCTTGTATACTGCGCCTGCATGCCCTGTGATGGAAGCAGTGCTTTCATGATGCTATCTTGTATACTGAGCCTGCATGCCCTGTGATGGAAGCAGTGCTTTCATGATGCTATCTTGTATACTGGGCCTGCATGCCCTGTGATGGAAGCAGTGCTTTCATGATGCTATCTTTCATGCTGTGCCTGCATGCCCTGTGATGGAAGCAGTGCTTTCATGATGCTATCTTTCATACTGTGCCTGCATGCCCTGAGCTGGAAGCAGTGCTTTCATGATGCTATCTTGTATACTGTGCCTGCATGCCCTGTGATGGAAGCAGTGCTTTCATGATGCTACCTTGTATACTATGCCTGGATGCCCTGTGATAGAAGCAGTGCTTTCATGATGCTATCTTGTATACTGCGCCTGCATGCCCTGTGATAGAAGCAGTGCTTTCATGATGCTATCTTGTATACTGCGCCTGCATGCCCTGTGATAGAAGCAGTGCTTTCATGATGCTATCTTGTATACTGCGCCTGCATGCCCTGTGATAGAAGCAGTGCTTTCATGATGCTATCTTGTATACTGGGCCTGCATGCCCTGTGATAGAAGCAGTGCTTTCATGATGCTATCTTTCATACTGCGCCTGCATGCCCTGTGATGGAAGCAGTGCTTTCATGATGCTATCTTGTATACTGCGCCTGCATGCCCTGTGATGGAAGCAGTGCTTTCATGATGCTATCTTGTATACTACGCCTGCATGCCCTGTGAGGAAGCAGTGCTTTCATGATGCTATCTTTCATACTGTGCCTGCATGCCCTGTGATGGAAGCAATGCTTTCATGATGCTATCTTTCATACTGTGCCTGCATGCCCTGTGATGGAAGCAGTGCTTTCATGATGCTATCTTTCATACTGTGCCTGCATGCCCTGTGATGGAAGCAGTGCTTTCATGATGCTATCTTTCATACTGTGCCTGCATGCCCTGTGATGGAAGCAGTGCTTTCATGATGCTATCTTTCATACTGTGCCTGCATGCCCTGTGCTGGAAGCAGTGCTTTCATGATGCTATCTTGTATACTGTGCCTGCATGCCCTGTGATGGAAGCAGTGCTTTCATGATGCTATCTTGTATACTGCGCCTGCATGCCCTGTGATGGAAGCAGTGCTTTCATGATGCTATCTTGTATACTGCGCCTGCATGCCCTGTGATGGAAGCAGTGCTTTCATGATGCTATCTTGTATACTGCGCCGGCATGCCCTGTGATGGAAGCAGTGTTTTCATGCTGCTATCTTGAATACTGCGCCTGCATGCCCTGTGATAGAAGCAGTGCTTTCATGCTGCTATCTTGTATACTGCGCCTGCATGCCCTGTGATAGAAGCAGTGCTTTCATGATGCTATCTTGTATACTGCGCCTGCATGCCCTGTGACAGAAGCAGTGCTTTCATAATGCTTTCTTGTATATCTTGTATACTGCGCCTGCATGCCCTGTGATAGAAGCAGTGCTTTCATGATGCTATCTTCTATACTGCGCCTGCATGCCCTGTGATAGAAGCAGTGCTTTCATGATGCTATCTTCTATACTGTGCCTGCATGCCCTGTGATAGAAGCAGTGCTTTCATGATGCTATCTTCTATACTGCGCCGGCATGCCCTGTGATAGAAGCAGTGCTTTCATGATGCTATCTTCTATACTGTGCCTGCATGCCCCGCGATAGAAGCAGTGCTTTCATGATGCTATCTTTCATACTGTGCCCTGTGATAGAAGCAGTGCTTTCATGATGCTATCTTGTATACTGCGCCGGCATGCCCTGTGATAGAAGCAGTGCTTTCATGATGCTATCTTCTATACTGTGCCTGCATGCCCCGCGATAGAAGCAGTGCTTTCATGATGCTATCTTGTATACTGCGCCGGCATGCCCTGTGATAGAAGCAGTGCTTTCATGATGCTATCTTGTATACTGCGCCGGCATGCCCTGTGATAGAAGCAGTGCTTTCATGATGCTATCTTGTATACTGCGCCGGCATGCCCTGTGATGGAAGCAGTGCTTTCATGATGCTATCTTTCATACTGCGCCTGCATGCCCTGTGATGGAAGCAGTGCTTTCATGATGCTATCTTGTATACTGCGCCGGCATGCCCTGTGATGGAAGCAGTGCTTTCATGATGCTATCTTGTATACTGCGCCGGCATGCCCTGTGATGGAAGCAGTGCTTTCATGATGCTATCTTGTATACTGCGCCTGCATGCCCTGTGACGGAAGCCGTGCTTTCATGATGCTATCTTGTATACTGCGCCTGCATGCCCTGTGACGGAAGCAGTGCTTTCATGATGCTATCTTGTATACTGCGCCTGCATGCCCTGTGACGGAAGCAGTGCTTTCATGATGCTACCTTGTATACTGCGCCTGGATGCCCTGTGATAGAAGCAGTGCTTTCATGATGCTATCTTGTATACTGCGCCTGCATGCCCTGTGATAGAAGCAGTGCTTTCATGATGCTATCTTGTATACTGCGCCTGCATGCCCTGTGATGGAAGCAGTGCTTTCATGATGCTATCTTTCATAATGCGCCTGCATGCCCTGTGATGGAAGCAGTGCTTTCATGATGCTATCTTGTATACTGCGCCGGCATGCCCTGTGATGGAAGCAGTGCTTTCATGATGCTATCTTGTATACTGCGCCGGCATGCCCTGTGATGGAAGCAGTGCTTTCATGATGCTATCTTGTATACTGCGCCTGCATGCCCTGTGATGGAAGCAGTGCTTTCATGATGCTATCTTGTATACTGCGCCTGCATGCCCTGTGATGGAAGCAGTGCTTTCATGATGCTATCTTGTATACTGCGCCTGCATGCCCTGTGATGGAAGCAGTGCTTTCATGATGCTATCTTGTATACTGCGCCTGCATGCCCTGTGATGGAAGCAGTGCTTTCATGATGCTACCTTGTATACTGCGCCTGGATGCCCTGTGATAGAAGCAATGCTTTCATGATGCTATCTTGTATACTGCGCCTGCATGCCCTGTGATGGAAGCAGTGCTTTCATGATGCTATCTTGTATACTGCGCCTGCATGCCCTGTGATGGAAGCAGTGCTTTCATGATGCTATCTTGTATACTGCGCCTGCATGCCCTGTGATGGAAGCAGTGCTTTCATGATGCTATCTTGTATACTGCGCCTGCATGCCCTGTGACGGAAGCAGTGCTTTCATGATGCTACCTTGTATACTGCGCCTGGATGCCCTGTGATAGAAGCAGTGCTTTCATGATGCTATCTTGTATACTGCGCCTGCATGCCCTGTGATACAAGCAGTGCTTTCATGATGCTATCTTGTATACTGCGCCTGCATGCCCTGTGATGGAAGCAGTGCTTTCATGATGCTATCTTTAATAATGCGCCTGCATGCCCTGTGATGGAAGCAGTGCTTTCATGATGCTATCTTGTATACTGCGCCGGCATGCCCTGTGATGGAAGCAGTGCTTTCATGATGCTATCTTGTATACTGCGCCGGCATGCCCTGTGATGGAAGCAGTGCTTTCATGACGCTATCTTGTATACTGCGCCTGCATGCCCTGTGATGGAAGCAGTGCTTTCATGATGCTATCTTGTATACTGCGCCTGCATGCCCTGTGATGGAAGCAGTGCTTTCATGATGCTATCTTGTATACTGGGCCTGCATACCCTGTGATGGAAGCAGTGCTTTCATGATGCTATCTTGTATACTGCGCCTGCATGCCCTGTGATGGAAGCAGTGCTTTCATGATGCTATCTTGTATACTGCGCCTGCATGCCCTGTGATGGAAGCAGTGCTTTCATGATGCTATCTTGTATACTGTGCCTGCATGCCCTGTGATGGAAGCAGTGCTTTCATAATGCTTTCTTGTATACTGCGCCTGCATGCCCTGTGATAGAAGCAGTGCTTTCATGATGCTATCTTGTATACTGCGCCTGCATACCCTGTGATGGAAGCAGTGCTTTCATGATGCTACCTTGTATACTATGCCTGGATGCCCTGTGATAGAAGCAGTGCTTTCATAATGCTTTCTTGTATACTGTGCCTGCATGCCCTGTGATAGAAGCAGTGCTTTCATGATGCAATCTTGTATACTGGGCCTGCATGCCCTGTGATAGAAGTAGTGCTTTCATGACGCTATCTTGTATACTGCGCCTGCATGCCCTGTGATGGAAGCAGTGCTTTCATGATGCTATCTTGTATACTGCGCCTGCATGCCCTGTGATGGAAGCAGTGCTTTCATGATGCTATCTTGTATACTGGGCCTGCATACCCTGTGATGGAAGCAGTGCTTTCATGATGCTACCTTGTATACTATGCCTGGATGCCCTGTGATAGAAGCAGTGCTTTCATAATGCTTTCTTGTATACTGTGCCTGCATGCCCTGTGATAGAAGCAGTGCTTTCATGATGCTATCTTGTATACTGGGCCTGCAAGCCCTGTGATAGAAGCAGTACTTTCATGATGCTATCTTGTATACTGCGCCGGCATGCCCTGTGATGGAAGCAGTGCTTTCATGATGCTATCTTTCATACTGCGCCTGCATGCCCTGTGATGGAAGCAGTTCTTTCATGATGCTATCTTGTATACTGCGCCGGCATGCCCTGTGATGGAAGCAGTGCTTTCATGATGCTATCTTGTATACTGCGCCGGCATGCCCTGTGATGGAAGCAGTGCTTTCATGATGCTATCTTGTATACTGCGCCTGCATGCCCTGTGACGGAAGCCGTGCTTTCATGATGCTATCTTGTATACTGCGCCTGCATGCCCTGTGACGGAAGCAGTGCTTTCATGATGCTATCTTGTATACTGCGCCTGCATGCCCTGTGACGGAAGCAGTGCTTTCATGATGCTACCTTGTATACTGCGCCTGGATGCCCTGTGATAGAAGCAGTGCTTTCATGATGCTATCTTGTATACTGCGCCTGCATGCCCTGTGATAGAAGCAGTGCTTTCATGATGCTATCTTGTATACTGCGCCTGCATGCCCTGTGATGGAAGCAGTGCTTTCATGATGCTATCTTTCATAATGCGCCTGCATGCCCTGTGATGGAAGCAGTGCTTTCATGATGCTATCTTGTATACTGCGCCGGCATGCCCTGTGATGGAAGCAGTGCTTTCATGATGCTATCTTGTATACTGCGCCGGCATGCCCTGTGATGGAAGCAGTGCTTTCATGATGCTATCTTGTATACTGCGCCTGCATGCCCTGTGATGGAAGCAGTGCTTTCATGATGCTATCTTGTATACTGCGCCTGCATGCCCTGTGATGGAAGCAGTGCTTTCATGATGCTATCTTGTATACTGCGCCTGCATGCCCTGTGATGGAAGCAGTGCTTTCATGATGCTATCTTGTATACTGCGCCTGCATGCCCTGTGATGGAAGCAGTGCTTTCATGATGCTACCTTGTATACTGCGCCTGGATGCCCTGTGATAGAAGCAGTGCTTTCATGATGCTATCTTGTATACTGCGCCTGCATGCCCTGTGATGGAAGCAGTGCTTTCATGATGCTATCTTGTATACTGCGCCTGCATGCCCTGTGATGGAAGCAGTGCTTTCATGATGCTATCTTGTATACTGCGCCTGCATGCCCTGTGATGGAAGCAGTGCTTTCATGATGCTATCTTGTATACTGCGCCTGCATGCCCTGTGACGGAAGCAGTGCTTTCATGATGCTACCTTGTATACTGCGCCTGGATGCCCTGTGATAGAAGCAGTGCTTTCATGATGCTATCTTGTATACTGCGCCTGCATGCCCTGTGATAGAAGCAGTGCTTTCATGATGCTATCTTGTATACTGCGCCTGCATGCCCTGTGATGGAAGCAGTGCTTTCATGATGCTATCTTTCATAATGCGCCTGCATGCCCTGTGATGGAAGCAGTGCTTTCATGATGCTATCTTGTATACTGCGCCGGCATGCCCTGTGATGGAAGCAGTGCTTTCATGATGCTATCTTGTATACTGCGCCGGCATGCCCTGTGATGGAAGCAGTGCTTTCATGACGCTATCTTGTATACTGCGCCTGCATGCCCTGTGATGGAAGCAGTGCTTTCATGATGCTATCTTGTATACTGCACCTGCATGCCCTGTGATGGAAGCAGTGCTTTCATGATGCTATCTTGTATACTGGGCCTGCATACCCTGTGATGGAAGCAGTGCTTTCATGATGCTATCTTGTATACTGCGCCTGCATGCCCTGTGATGGAAGCAGTGCTTTCATGATGCTATCTTGTATACTGCGCCTGCATGCCCTGTGATGGAAGCAGTGCTTTCATGATGCTATCTTGTATACTGTGCCTGCATGCCCTGTGATGGAAGCAGTGCTTTCATAATTCTTTCTTGTATACTGCGCCTGCATGCCCTGTGATAGAAGCAGTGCTTTCATGATGCTATCTTGTATACTGCGCCTGCATACCCTGTGATGGAAGCAGTGCTTTCATGATGCTATCTTGTATACTGCGCCTGCATGCCCTGTGATGGAAGCAGTGCTTTCATGATGCTATCTTGTATACTGTGCCTGCATGCCCTGTGATGGAAGCAGTGCTTTCATAATTCTTTCTTGTATACTGCGCCTGCATGCCCTGTGATAGAAGCAGTGCTTTCATGATGCTATCTTGTATACTGCGCCTGCATACCCTGTGATGGAAGCAGTGCTTTCATGATGCTACCTTGTATACTATGCCTGGATGCCCTGTGATAGAAGCAGTGCTTTCATAATGCTTTCTTGTATACTGTGCCTGCCTGCCCTGTGACGGAAGCAGTGCTTTCATAATGCTTTCTTGTATACTGTGCCTGCATGCCCTGTGACGGAAGCAGTGCTTTCATAATGCTTTCTTGTATACTGTGCCTGCATGCCCTGTAATAGAAGTAGTGCTTTCATAATGCTTTCTTGTATACTGTGCCTGCATGCCCTGTGATGGAAGCAGTGCTTTCATGATGCTATCTTGTATACTGTGCCTGCATGCCCTGTGATAGAAGTAGTGCTTTCATAATGCTTTCTTGTATACTGTGCCTGCATGCCCTGTAATAGAAGTAGTGCTTTCATAATGCTTTCTTGTATACTGTGCCTGCATGCCCTGTGATGGAAGCAGTGCTTTCATGATGCTATCTTGTATACTGTGCCTGCATGTCCTGTGATAGAAGTAGTGCTTTCATAATGCTTTCTTGTATACTGTGCCTGCATGCCCTGTGATAGAAGCAGTGCTTTCATAATGCTATCTTGTATACTGCGCCTGCATGCCCTGTGATAGAAGCAGTGCTTTCATGATGCTTTCTTGTATACTGTGCCTGCATGCCCTGTGATAGAAGCAGTGCTTTCATGATGCTATCTTGTATACTGCGCCTGCATGCCCTGTGATAGAAGCAGTGCTTTCATGATGCTATCTTGTATACTGCGCCTGCATGCCCTGTGATGGAAGCAGTGCTTTCATGATGCTATCTTTCATAATGCGCCTGCATGCCCTGTGATGGAAGCAGTGCTTTCATGATGCTGCACAAGTTACTAACTTGTGTAACGATATATCCGTAAGAGACAGTAGTTAGTGATAGATTCCTTACCTTAGAATATCCCCAGGCGTCAGGCTGGATCCGGAAAGTTTTGCGTAGCAGTACCCTTGCGCGTCGGTAGGCGGCGTCGTGCGGCTCTGCGTCCGTCGTCGGCGTCGTGATCGCCGGGATGACGTCGCGGGCAGTACTTAGGCGCCGCCCCTGCACGCTGACGTCAGTTCTGTACACGACTTTCCGCGCCAGGAACGCAGAGCCATGCAAGAAGCTGACACAGGTGTCTGAAAAATACTAGGGCCCTGAAAGGGATGTCCTTAACCCTAGAAATCAGTTCGCAGAACGGGGAGGATGGGTGGGGCGGTAGGAATCTATCACTAACTACTGTCTCTTACAGATATATCGTTACACAAGTTAGTAACTTGTGCATCTGAAAGAGACACGTTAGTGATAGATTCCTTACCTTAGAATAGATACCCCAGCAATACCAACCCCGGTGGTGGGTCTGCGAACAAAGATCAGACAAGGAAGTCCTGGAGGACAGAACGGCCAAAGAAGCCGTCCCTCCGGACCTGACTGTCAAGGCAGTAATGCTTAGTAAACGTGTGCAGCGAGGCCCACGTAGCCGCCTGACAGATAACCGGCAGCGGAACACCGCGGCCCAAGGCCGTGGTAGCAGCCGTAGCCCTGGTGGAATGGGCACGCAGCCCAACAGGAGGTTCCTTTTAGCCAAAGAATAGCAGGTCTTGATGCACAAGGTAACCCAGCGGGAGATGGTCCTCTTGTGCACCGCCCAACCTTTTTGGCGCCCACGTAGCCAACAAAGAGCTGGTCATCCACCCGGAAGTGTTTTGTGCGGTCAATATAGAAAGAGAGCGCACGTTTTGGGTCCAGACGGTGGAGCCTCTCTTCCTCTCTGGAAGGATGCGGAGGCGGAAAGAAGGTGGGCAAAGTGATGGTCTGCCCAATGTGGAAAGCAGTAACCACCTTTGGCAAGAAGGACGGACGCGTCCGAAGAACAACCTTGTCTGGATGAACAGACAGAAAGGGAGGTTTGCAAGATAGAGCCTGGAGCTCACTCACCCGCCGAGCGGAGGTGATGGCCACCAGAAAGGCTGTCTTCAGAGTCAGAAGACGAAGAGGACAGTTATGTAGAGGCTCAAAGGGAGCGCACATTAAAAGGTAAGAACCAAGTTCAAGTCCCACTGAGGCATCACAAACGGAACAGGAGGGAAGAGGTGAGTAATGCCTTTTAAGAACCTGTTAACAACAGGGGACTTGAAAAGGGAGGGCTGATCAGGGAGCCTGAGGAAGGCCGAGATAGCACAAAGATAACCCTTGATGGTACCCAGGGCAGAACCCTGTTGGGCCAAAGAGAGAAGGAACAGAAGGACCTCAGAAAGAGGGGCAGAAAGGGGATTCACAGCCTTTGCTGTGCACCATGCCACAAATTTGTTCCACCTGCAGGCGTATACCACCTTAGTGGAGGGACGCCTGGCTGCCAGAATCACATCACAAACTTCGGGAGGCAAGTCGAAAGGAATCAACTGCCGCCGCTCAATCTCCACGCAAGCAGGTGTAGACTGGACAGGTTCGGGTGGAGGACCGTCCCCTGCTGCTGCGACAGAAGATCCTCCCGAAGAGGCAGACGGATCGGGGGATCTATGCTCATATTGAGTAGCTCGGGATACCAAACTCTTCGAGCCCAGTCCGGAGCCACAAGAATGACTTGGGCCCGGTCGTGCCGAATCTTCTTCAACACTCTGGGTAGAAGTGGTATAGGCGGAAAGGCGTACAATAGACCGCAACTCCACTCGTGACGAAAAGCGTCGCCGAGCGAGTGCCGCCTTGGAAATTCCAACGCGCAGAACTGATGACATTGCGCGTTCTCTTCGGTGGCGAATAGATCTAACCAAGGCTCTCCCCACTGTAGAAAGAGTCCTTGCGCCACTTCCGAGTGAAGACGCCATTCGTGATCCATCATGCACCTGCGGCTGAGTTCGTCCGCCCTGGCGTTCAGGGAACCTGCCAGGTGTTGAACCACCAGGAACATGCCCTGATGTTCCAGCCATGTCCAGAGGCGCAGAGCCTCCTGACAAAGGGTCCACGACCCCACCCCGCCTTGTTTGTTGCAGTACCACATGGCGGTGGTGTTGTCTGTGAACACCTGCACCACCTTCCCTTTGACAGAGGGAAGGAATGCCTTGAGTGCAAGTCGGATCGCCCGGAGCTCCAGAATGTTGATATGGAGCCGGGACTCCGCCCGGAGACCAGAGGCCTCTGATCTCCGCCTCTCCCATGTGACCGCCCCATCCCAGAAGGGACGCGTCCGTCACAACTGTATGCTCTGGCTGGGGAAGGGAGAGGGATCTGCCCATGACCCATTGCCGGTTCGAGAGCCACCACTGCAACTGTTTTGCAGTCCCCTCCGAGATCTGGACGTGATCGGACAGGTTGCCCTGGTGCTGCGCCCACTGGAACTTCAGGTCCCACTGCAGAGCCCGCATATGCCATCTGGCATGATTGACCAGCAGGATGCAGGAGGCCATGAGGCCCAGCAGCCTCAGGGTCATCCGTACCGAAACCCAGGATAAAGGCCGAAAGATCGGAATCATAGCCTGAATATCCCGGACTCGCCGTTCGGGAGGATAGGCCCGAAACTGCGTCGTGTCCAGAACTGCTCCGATGAAAAGGAGCTGTGGAGAAGGAATTAGATGCGACTTCGGCACATTGATGGAGAACCCCAGCGAGTGCAGGAGTTCGGCCGTAGTCTGGAGGTGGGAGACGACTGCCTGGGACGAGCCCGCCTTCAGCAGCCAGTCGTCGAGGTAGGGGAAGACTGAAACCCCTGCCCGGCGCAGATGAGCTGCGACCACCGCCATCACTTTCGTGAACACCCGAGGGGCACTGGTAAGGCCAAAGGGGAGCACGGTGAACTGAAAATGCTCGGGGCCTACCGTGAACCGAAGGTAACGCCGGTGGGCCGGCAGGACGGGGATGTGGAAATACGCGTCCTGCAAGTCCAACGCTACCAACCAGTCTCCAGGGTCGAGGGCAGTCAAGACCTGAGCTAGGGTGAGCATCTTGAACTTCTCCTTCCGGAGGAAGCGATTGACGTTCCGGAGGTCCAAGATAGGACGCATGTCCTCCTTGTCCTTTTGGGCACCAGAAAGTAGTGGGAGTAGCAACCACGCCCTACTTCTGGGGTCGGAACATGCTCGATGGCCCTCTTGGTCAAGAGGGCCGTGACTTCCTTCCGTAGAAGCACCAAGTGATCCCCTGACATGCGGTGGAATTGAGGTGGCATGGCTGGGGGGTGGTCTCGAAGGGGAGGGAGTAGCCCCTTCGGACAATGTCCAAGACCCACCTGTCCGAGGTGATGGTGCGCCAGTGGGGAAGGTGATGGCGGACCCTGCCTCCTACTGGCGTGCCGTGCACCTGAAAGGAGGGACTAGGAGGGCTTGGAGGCCGCGGACGGGTTGGAGGTGGTGGCCTGACCCGCACGCTGGTTGCCCGATCCGCCACGGCGGAATCCACGTCCTCGGCCACGCGAAGACGCCTGCTGCGCGGGCCGGTGGCTGGGCTGCTGACGTGAAGGGCGCCCCTACCGTGGCCACGATAGGGGCGAAAAGCAGAAGGCAGCGGAGGGCGTGTAGCAGAAAGGCCCAGGGACTTTGCAGTAGCCCGTGAGTCCTTAAAGCGCTCCAACGCATGGTCTGCTTTGGACCCAAAAAGACCGACTCCATCAAAGGGCATGTCCATGAGAGTATTCTGGACATCCCCTGAAAAACCAGTGGTTCTCAGCCAGGCGTGGCGCCGGAGCGCCACCGTCGTTGCAATCGACCTGCCCAGCGAGTCGGCGGTGTCAAGGCCACAACGGATAGTGTATTTGGCCGCATCCCTTCCTTCCGCAATGGCGCGGGAAAGCAGTGCCTGGACCTCCTCAGGGCACTGGGGCAAAACATCCGCCACCGAATCCCACAGGGAGTGGGTATATCGGCCCAAAAGACAAGCGGTGTTAACGGACCGCAAGCCAGCACTGGAGGAAGAAAAACCTTTCTTCCCAAACTGATCCAGGCGTTTGGATTCCCTATCCGGAGGAGCGGTAGGGAAGGCGGTTTGGGAAGCGGAGGCTTGGACAACCAAGCTCTCAGGAGTGGGGTGGACAGAAAGAAACAGGGAGTCGCCCGGAGCGGGGCGATGGCGTCGTGACACGTTCCGATCCACAGGAGCCCCTGTGTTGGGCTTGGACCAGGCGCCCAAAAGAACGTCAGTGAGGGCGTCGTTAAACGGCAGCACAGTCTCCGCAGAGGAGGCTGCCGGCTGAAGCACCTCTGTCAAGATATTAGGCTTGACCGTCAAAGTAGGGAGCTGGAGACGTAAGGCCCCAGCAGCCCTACGCAACACCGTACCAAAATTGGCCCCCTCCTCCGTAGCCACGGGAGGAGACAGCATGCCAGTGTCAGGAGAAGTATCCAGACCACTGGCCTCCCTAGACTCTCTGTCCAGTCCTCATCATACTGACAGTTGCGTGTCAGAGGGTCATCAGACCCCTCCCAGTCCTCCTGGTCCTCCTCTGGGTCAAAATAAGGAGGAGGAGGGACATTTGGGACCCAAGGTCCCATCGGCGCCGGAGCCGGCGTCGAGCGACGTCGCTCCGGGTCCATGTCCGGAGCCGGAAAGAACTGGGGGGGGACGCCGCCCGGAGCCCAGGGCGGCGTCGAGAACGGCACCGGAGACATCGGCGCCGGCGGAGGTGTCGTGAGGTCGACCGGCGTCGATGGGGGTTGTGGAGCCGGGATCGAGGCCGGGGCCGAAGCCGGAGCCGGGATCGAGGCTGGAGGCTCGGGCGACGCCGGGGCCGGAGCCGCCGGCGACGCCGGAGCAACCCCATCAGGGCCCGCGGGGCCCGAAGGCGCACCGGAGGGGCCTGAAGGCCCGAAGAGGCGGGCCATGGCCGACAGGAACTCCTGTACCTTGGCCGGATCCGCCCCGAACCCGGGAAGGGCGGGTATGACGGGGGCGACTCCACAGGCAAGTCCGGGGCCGCGGGGCGGGGACGGTGCCGGGAGGGGCCTCAGCCGAGTCGCGAGACCGGCGAGGCGAAGTCCGAGAGCGACGATGCTTCTTGGACTTCTTGTGCCTAGACTTACCGGACGAAGAAGACTTCGACGCCGACGACCGGTGTGCACTCCGCGAGCGACCCCTGGACCTCTCACGCGACCGGGGCTTCCGCGGAGCCGAATGCCGGGCCTCGAGGAGCTTTCGAGACCGCTCTCGCAAAGCTTTCGGGTTGAGGGCCTGGCATTCGGGACAAGACTCGGTGTCGTGGCCTCGGCCGAGGCAGAAGAGACACTCCCAATGCGGGTCGGTGACGGACATCATCCGCGCACAGGCGCCGCATCGCTTGAAGCCGGGCATCCCTACGACACCTTAAAGTTGGAAAAAACAGTGAAAAAATCACCAAAAAGTATGGTCAAAAATTGACCAGGGCACTGCTCTTCCCGGATCTGCGCTTACTGGCGCGGAAAAAGAAGAACTGACGTCAGCGCGCAGGGGCGGCGCCTAAGTACTGCCCGCGACGTCATCCCGGCGATCACGACGCCCGACGACGGACGCGGAGCCGCACGACGCCGCCTACCGGCGCGCAAGGGTACTGCTACGCAAAACTTTCCGGATCCAGCCTGACGCCTGGGGATATTCTAAGGTAAGGAATCTATCACTAACGTGTCTCTTTCAGATATCTTGTATACTGCGCCGGCATGCCCTGTGATGGAAGCAGTGCTTTCATGATGCTATCTTGTATACTGCGCCGGCATGCCCTGTGATGGAAGCAGTGCTTTCATGACGCTATCTTGTATACTGCGCCTGCATGCCCTGTGATGGAAGCAGTGCTTTCATGATGCTATCTTGTATACTGCACCTGCATGCCCTGTGATGGAAGCAGTGCTTTCATGATGCTATCTTGTATACTGGGCCTGCATACCCTGTGATGGAAGCAGTGCTTTCATGATGCTATCTTGTATACTGCGCCTGCATGCCCTGTGATGGAAGCAGTGCTTTCATGATGCTATCTTGTATACTGCGCCTGCATGCCCTGTGATGGAAGCAGTGCTTTCATGATGCTATCTTGTATACTGTGCCTGCATGCCCTGTGATGGAAGCAGTGCTTTCATAATTCTTTCTTGTATACTGCGCCTGCATGCCCTGTGATAGAAGCAGTGCTTTCATGATGCTATCTTGTATACTGCGCCTGCATACCCTGTGATGGAAGCAGTGCTTTCATGATGCTACCTTGTATACTATGCCTGGATGCCCTGTGATAGAAGCAGTGCTTTCATAATGCTTTCTTGTATACTGTGCCTGCATGCCCTGTGATAGAAGCAGTGCTTTCATGATGCTATCTTGTATACTGGGCCTGCATGCCCTGTGATAGAAGTAGTGCTTTCATGACGCTATCTTGTATACTGCGCCTGCATGCCCTGTGATGGAAGCAGTGCTTTCATGATGCTATCTTGTATACTGCGCCTGCATGCCCTGTGATGGAAGCAGTGCTTTCATGATGCTATCTTGTATACTGGGCCTGCATACCCTGTGATGGAAGCAGTGCTTTCATGATGCTACCTTGTATACTATGCCTGGATGCCCTGTGATAGAAGCAGTGCTTTCATAATGCTTTCTTGTATACTGTGCCTGCATGCCCTGTGATAGAAGCAGTGCTTTCATGATGCTATCTTGTATACTGGGCCTGCATGCCCTGTGATAGAAGTAGTGCTTTCATAATGCTTTCTTGTATACTGTGCCTGCATGCCCTGTGATGGAAGCAGTGCTTTCATAATGCTTTCTTGTATACTGTGCCTGCATGCCCTGTGATAGAAGCAGTGCTTTCATGATGCTATCTTGTATACTGTGCCTGCATGCCCTGTGACGGAAGCAGTGCTTTCATAATGCTTTCTTGTATACTGTGCCTGCATGCCCTGTGATAGAAGCAGTGCTTTCATAATGCTTTCTTGTATACTGTGCCTGCATGCCCTGTGATAGAAGCAGTGCTTTCATGATGCTTTCTTGTATACTGTGCCTGCATGCCCTGTGACGGAAGCAGTGCTTTCATAATGCTTTCTTGTATACTGTGCCTGCATGCCCTGTGACGGAAGCAGTGCTTTCATAATGCTTTCTTGTATACTGTGCCTGCATGCCCTGTAATAGAAGTAGTGCTTTCATAATGCTTTCTTGTATACTGTGCCTGCATGCCCTGTGATGGAAGCAGTGCTTTCATGATGCTATCTTGTATACTGTGCCTGCATGCCCTGTGATAGAAGTAGTGCTTTCATAATGCTTTCTTGTATATTGTGCCTGCATGCCCTGTGATAGAAGCAGTGCTTTCATAATGCTATCTTGTATACTGCGCCTGCATGCCCTGTGATAGAAGCAGTGCTTTCATGATGCTTTCTTGTATACTGTGCCTGCATGCCCTGTGATAGAAGTAGTGCTTTCATAATGCTTTCTTGTATACTGTGCCTGCATGCCCTGTGATAGAAGCAGTGCTTTCATGATGCTATCTTGTATACTGTGCCTGCATACCCTGTGATATGGATGTACCTGTGTGATGCTCATTGAATTTACATTCATATTCTGTGAGTAATACGAGCGGAATATCAAGTGTGAAATCACGAGTTACCGGAATATCGAAGCCAAAATATCAAGGAACAAAATACTGACAGGTAAGTAGGTATAAGTAAGTATAGGTTTACTATATGTAATTCAACATACGTGTGTGTACCTTGAGGATAAGTATATCTTCAAGGTACATAGATGTAGAGTTAAGAACAGTAAATCTATACTTGCCTATATGCACTTACCTCTTCAATAAATGGGTCCTCGATATTGTGGTACCTCAAGATTTCACACTTGATAACCCAGATTACAAGCATCATGTGATGATTTTAACATTAAATGTCACTACCCGTGAAAGTATTTATTTGACAAAAACACTGTCGTGCAAATACGTTATATTCACAGGTCATGCGTGCCTGTAATATTGAATTTTAAAAACTCATAATACAAATAAAACCTTCACGTAAATTTCTATGATTACCATTGCCATGATTGTACCATCTTTTCATAGCCACCTGGATGCCCTGTAATGCAGGAGTATTCCTGTGATAAAGGTAGAGCCCTGATTATGGCATCTAGACACTGTCACTGGCAGTGCATGCCCTATCATGGGCACCATTTCTGATGTAAGAATAAAGCATGGGTAAGACTATCTAGTTGTTCCTGCAGACAGCTCACTATTGGCATAATCTCGGGATAAGATCACAGACCAGGTCATGTCATGGTTCTTGAATCCCTTTTTAAGATCTCCAAGTGGAAGAGTTTTTGAGAGGAGAATAGTCTCTCTTAATAAAGTCTTACAAGGTTGAAGCTTGTTCCTTCCAATAACAATAGTGTCCCCATTGTATTGTTATTGTTTGCCTCTGTGTCCCTCTGTGGGGAAAGAGGATTGGAGAACAGCTCAACATTGCCATCGTTCCTTAGCCTCGGTGTTTCTCGCTCTATGAAGGAGCGATTGGGTCAGAGTCCCTTTAATACGGCCTTTCCTTAGTCCCTTGTGATCCATCAAAGTAGAAGTGTCAGTGTGATCGAGTCAAAGCCTCCGAAAATCTACCTTTCTAAAGCCCCTCGATGACACTCAATGCATGAGTTTGGTGGAGCGTGTGCCCATATATTTACTCCCCGTATTTTAGCCCATCATGTCCTTTTAATTCCTTCCTCGAAAGACTATTGGAACGATTGGGTCACATCAGGGCACAAGTCCTTAAAAAAGAAGTGGGGGGACTAACCTAGTTAGGCAGTATGCAAGTGACATCACGGCACGTGACATCACGACGCAAGACATCACAGCACATGACCACGGCGCATGACATCACAGCGCATGACATTACATGTGGCATCACAGGAATTGACATCATAGGAAGTGGCATCACAAGCCACGACTTTAATATGTACGTGTGATGTAAAGCGCTCTGACACTCTTCTTTGGGATGAGTAGCGCTATATAAGAAAAATAGTGGTACTTAAATTCTTTCAACGCCTCCTCAAGGGTAGTAAGCGCTATATAAATTACATTTAATATTATGTAACTACTGGGAGAGACCAACACATCTGACATTCTTACAGTGCATGCATATCTCCTAAAAAGGGACTGAACAAAGTGAAAAGCTGCCTCTCTTAAGTAAGTGTGAAGTCCTAACAAGGTGTGAACCTTTGTTTCCCCTCCGCTTCATTTGCATCAGGTGTGAGGCTTCTGACTGCTCTTAGCCAAGAGACTCACAAAAGGAGGCCTGATGACCCCTCAAATTCGGCCTTTGTTATGGGCCCAGCAGGAGTCTTAAATAAGAAAGCCCCGTCCCCGCCTGCACCTTGTTGCTTGTTGCAGATGGAAAGCAGACAAAGTGCAGGCGCTGCTGAAAGTGTCCCGGTGTTTGGAAATTACACCGGGACGAGTTCAGCACATTATTCAGTGGGGCCCAACTTCTTGGCAGGGTGGACGGCGTTCACCCTGTGAAAATAGTGGGTGGACACCGTCCACCCACGTGTACCCCCGACTCATGCCCTGGGTCACATATAATACTCCTTTCCTTTGTCATTGCATGTTACTACAAATGAAAGTATGAGCAATTGGGGTAGGCCTGGGAAAAATTTAAATTACAGCGGAGTAATTGTAGTACTTTCATGTTACTCTTGTGACGCAAAATTACCAAAAAATCATGCGATTACGCCCGTTCACATAATTTTGTGCAATTTCTGACAAACATGCCTTACCATGAGCACAAGAACAGAGCGTGAGCAGATGCGGCTGGTTTTCTGGTTCTCTTTCATTTACCGCTATTTTTTTAGCGCAATATGCATCTTAAGGTCCATTTTAGACGTAAGGGTGCATTTTGTGCTAAGAAAATAGTGCCAAATGCAGGGTTATGTTCCTCGCATAATTTGATGTTATTTTGTGTAATTACGCTACATGCAAATTACGTGACTTATGCCCACTCCTAATGTTGGGGTCATATCAGCTATGATGAGGTCTTTTCTTACCTTCGTAATGTCCCTATCAATACTGTGATAGGGTACAATGTCCAGAATACATTCTTACCATGCTGAGGTATGGCTATAATGAGAACATACTGAAAGTACCATCTTTCCATTGGTTGCCCATGCATTGGCTCCAGTAGTACTCCTCTGCTACGCTAGCTCTGCTGTGAAGGACTTCTTTCTTAATCCTCAGCTGTTGATGGAAGAAATGAATGGCTTGCCATAGTGAGTTAAATCTATTGACCCTCTTCGGTTTCATCGCTGGTCGCATTGCAGGGCTTAGCGTGCTCATCCCCTTCTGTCGCAGGACACCTTGGCTTTCCGTGCCCATTTTGGGCTTATTGCTCAGCGACTGAGCTGACCTTTTCTCTGGCTCCTGCCCAGTCTGGGCCGTTTGCCCGAACTGCCTTTTATGTAAGATCAGGAGTCCTACAGGATTGTGGATTACGTCGCAAGAGTGGCTTCCTGTCTTCTTGATCCCCTAAGAGAGGGAGATATCTGTTTCCGCAGATTCTCAGCACTGCTTTAAGATGACTTAATCACTGTCAATAAATAGGCCTCTGTACCTCTCCAGCCACCTTTAAAAGTGGGATTTGCACATTAGGCTCAGCCCAGCTTATCTTCAGTCTCAAGTCCAAGGCACTTGTTCTTTCCGCGGATCTGTTCATCAAATTATCGTCAGAGATGGAAGGGACAAACTCTAGGGCGGTCAATGGAAAGTCGTCTCCGTCTCTAGTCCAGAGAAGGGCTTGGTGAGTTCTTATGGTAGTAGGATAATCCTGGTGAAAGTGAGCGGCTAAGAGGGGCTGCAACAGCATTTCTGGGGAGGGCATGCTCTACCGATGACAGACCAGTCCTAGAGCGCGTTGTGTGTTGAATACAACGCCAACACTTAGTGTTATCTTGAGGATTTTTGGGGCCCCAGGCAAGAGTTATTTTGGGTCCCCTTTTTGAATTTTATTAGGCACTTTTTTGTAAGTTGTAGCCCGCATGTTGGTAAAAAACATAAGGAAATAGTTTCCACACAAAATATTTTGAAATATGTTGTTCCAAGGACCACAAAATTCTTTAAGATGATGCTGGGCAAAGAGAGACAGAGGTAGAGGTAGGCAAAGATAGTGCTTAATTTGTAAAACAAATTAATGCCAGGACCCTCGTCAAGAGGCCCCTGCAGCTTGCACCACCCATTGCCCCTGCCAGCTCTGCCATTGAGAGTACCAACACAACTACTACCCATCACACTCCTACAAGTGTGACAATTCAGACTACTGCAGCTCTCCGAAGCTATAAAATGACTTGGCACAGCTATTACTAATTTTTTATGTATATTGTATTAATAAACAACTGTGGTCGAGCTCATCTCTAAATCAGACAAAACAGTGACACCATGTGGCATACTGTCATAAGTGCCAGTGTTGACAATGAGGTGCTGGTGCCAAGCACTGGAAACCACTGGCTCAAATTAGGCACTGGACAAAGAGAAGAAGAAAGATTTAGATAAAGAATAAACAAAGCTAGAGAGAGATAAAGTTTACTTTCCCAGGGGGCCCCTTGGAATGTGGGGGCCCTGGGCAATGGCCCACTTTGCCAATGCCTTAAAACGTCTCTGCCAACACCATCTACAAGGAGCCACTGAGATGCAGCAGAGAGCATACTGCAAATATTTTCAACGTGATTCACAGTCACAAAATGTAAAAGTTCATTGCAAGCAGGTAAACCAGTGCTCAATCAACTTCAGATATTGGAAAGCCTTGTCTGTGCAATAGTGCAAAAATGATGTCACACTGTAGAGTGCAAGATGTGTGCTCACTGCATTATGCATTGACACAAGCATACAGACAGACAGTAGCATGTCACATTTATATGCACAGAGGGGGCATTCAGAAGGTCGGAGAGTGTTTCCACTCATACTCTTGGAGTCTGGCCCCATCCACAATGCCAATGAAAAGGTGCGGGTGAAGGGGAGGAAGGGCAGAAACTGTGACTGCCCTGTCCATAACTGCCAACTTGAAGAACAATCTCACAGTGTGAGAAGGGGTGGGGCCTTGAAGGGGGCGGGGCCTCGTGCCTATAAGCCCCCAAGCCCCCATCTCCCCCCCCAAAGAATTGCTTGCTGAGGCTGGTGCCTATGTCCTGGGGTATTTTCACACTCCTTAATGGATGTTGGCAGTTCAAAGCCTTGGAAAACCACTATTTACAGTGGTGGCACAGTGTGAGTTTGCAGGTATGCCTATGGTTTATGACCTTTCAAAGGCCTAGTGTGATGCCAGGGCCAATGTCTCTAGAGCGCGGAATCTTGGTTCTGCATAGGGGGTGACGATTACCCGGTTTATCCGTAAACTCATTCGCCAGCCCTAACATAACTTTCCAAATCAATATATCAGTGCTGCTCACAAGGAACGCTGCATAAAGAGCTGTAAGGGGGTACCCACTCAGGGAAAGCATTATGGGGGCTCTTTTGGGGTTGCCCTTTTCCTAGTGACATGTTGAGCTCTGCTGGGAGATCACTGGGGTCCGTATTGAGGAGCTCCGTTGGATTAGGGGCCACATTGAACTTGAGTGGAAGAAAACGCAGGGGCTGAAAAGGTGAAACAGCTCACTAGTGTAACACTAGCGTACACCAGTTCCCTGCCTACACTACACCTATTTGCCTTTCCATCTGCTTAATATACCAGGATCCCGTTACATAGTCTGTGCACTATCTGCCTCCGTTGGTGCTGATGTGAACCCTCTTTGGCGGCACCTGGTGTATATCAGACTATATGCTTGATTGCATTAAATGCATTCTCAGAGTTCACTATTGCCCTTTCGAAAGAGTAATGGTGAAATCCTCAGCAGTGTTTCACCCACCAGTCTGTGTTTCCCTGTCGGTGGCCTCTACCCTAATGTGAGCATAAAGGAACCCACAAAGGTGTATACAGTCCCAGAGATGCATACTGCATCTGTAAAGACAATGGCTCGTGATGCACTGTCCGTGTAGATGCAGGCACATACCATATTACATAACGCACACCTCCTTGAGGGTCCCTGGGACCTCACGTGCCACCTCTCATAAGGTGCCCTGGGCTTGAAGACAGCAACGTCTGACACATCCTGCGTAGTGCAGAGTTAATTCATACCCCAAGACCCTAGGCTGTCTTCCAAGTTAGCATGCATGTGCTTTAAGCAGCAGGCACATTGGCAAAGGCATTCCCTCATTTACATGGGGTCATGCCCTCATGCAAATGAAAGAATGCCAGTGACACTGCACAGAATCTAAATGTACACTTGTGCAATCAGTGGTGCAGAAGGACCTGTACAAGCATCTCCAGCTGCTTCTGTAATCCACAAGGGCCTCAGGACCTGAGCCACTTCTCGAATATGGCTCCAGCACACCAGGGGCCACATTATGGATAGAGTGCACTGTACCACTTTACACCGCGGTGCGCACCGAAGTCTGTGCTCCGGGCGAGGACTGGGACAGTGCTCTGTATCACAACAAATGTGCTGTTCCCAGTACAGGTGTGAACCACAGCTACATTTGGAATAGCTCATTAGTCAAAGATGGATGGCTTGTTTGAAGCTGCTGGTCTGCATTTTACTGTGCAGGCGGCAACTGGCCTAACTTTGCAAGGGCGGCAGAGCTTTCCCTACAGGAGGACTAGTGAGTGAATGCATCTGCCTGCAGTGGTTGGGGAGAACTGGGATCCCCTTCTCCCCCTCCAAGGGGCGCCCTTAGGGGTCGCACTGACTGTATGCCACCTGAATGTGTAATATGGCATGGGTGCAAAGGCATAGGATTCCCTCATTTGCATGGGGTCATGCTCCAATGCAAATAGGAAAACACCCCCTTGAGGTGGCGTGGCACACATGTAGTGCCAGCAAGATTTGTATTACGGAAAGGGCGTGGCAAGCGATCTGTGTTACAGAAGGGTTCCTCCCCTTATGTAATACCAAAGTGCACTGGGGAGTTCATAAAGAGGGAACACACACCCATTAAGCCTATTTCGTTTAATACATCCCCAGATCTCTTTCGTACTCCTATATATCACGCCTACATATCTACTCATTGTTCATGATGTTGTAATGATGTAGTAAATCATACAATGAAAACTTTACGGTTTTTAGGCTCTTCCTGCAGATAATATAAAATGGTACCCAAAGGTTCTGCATCTACGTCATAAAAGCATTACAGAAAATGTATTTTCAATAGATCTTTAAAAGACAAGAAATCTGGCTAGACAAAGATCAGTATGACAATCATTCCATCTAGCATCTTTCTTGGGGAAAGGATGTAGCCTTACGGCTAAAGCGGTCGACCTCAAAGCTGTGGAACTGGGTTCGAGCCTCGGCAACGACACTCAACATCCTGTGATTCTGGGCAAATCACTTAATCTCCCCGTGCCTAACAAAAATGAAACTGGTGCTCATGTAAAGCGCTCTGATACCCGATGTCTCGGGTCCAGTTCGCGCTACATAAAACTCTAAAAAATAAAAAGATTCCAGAGCCTCTTCTCTAAACATGCGGGACCATATATCCCTGGGGACACCAAAGGTCCTCGGTGCAGCTGGACAAATCCATGGGATGGCCACATGCATGAGTGTTTGTGAAAGGCCATTAAGTCTAGCTAGAAAGACACATATAAGCAAGGCAAAAGATGTTATTATGGCATTTTTTGCTTTGTAAACACCACACTACATGCATCCTAAGGGGCTGCCCTACGACGCGTAGGACTGATGGACTGCCAGCTGGTATAACCAATATATGAGGGATATACCAGGATAGGCCTCCCTAAAAGCAGTGTACCCTAGATCCAAATGCACTCTGTGTGGTTCATGGAGTCACAGAACAATCAGAGGATACTGGGCTCCAGTTGGGGGCTTTTATCTCTGGTGTCCTTGGACCACTTTACTATTGGATCCAGTATTGGGCACCAAGTACACCCCAATAGCACTTGACCCTCAAAGTAGCTAGGCAGAGTGGTCCAAGTCTTACTCGGAGGGGGGGACGGAGGGGGCTGGAGACACAGAACACAGTACTATGTAATAACAGCAGCGGTTTCTTTATTAGGGCGTGGGGGCATCTCCCCCCTATTCGTTTTGTTCCCCCCAGGTCGCCCAATATAAAATGTTTTGATTCCATTTAGCACTGCTTTTACTTCGGAATGCATGTCCTGGGCAGAGTTTGCATTTTTGAGAGTGAGGGAAGTGCAGCCGTGAGTTGAGGGGCGTGGAAATGGAATCATAATTGACAGTTCATTCAATTGGGTCATGGGGTGAAGTGCGCATGTCGGATTGGACGGGTGCCCGACATGCTCACTTGCAGCCTCGCCTACCAGTACAATGTTAGGAGCCCGGGGGTCTTCAGCCATAGCCCCCAAGTCTCAGAAGGAGCGCTGGCAGTGCCTGACCGATCCAATGCGCGCGCTGCTCTCATGCTGTTTGCTAACATAAACAGCAAGGGAGCAGCGTCTACATTGGCTCAGGAGATGGGGGTGGGACTGAAGGGCCGAGCTGGTGACAACTTCCTCCATGCACGCCCGGAGGAGATAGCTCAAAGTCAGGAGGAAAGGAGTGAGTGCAGAGGCGGTCACGCAGGCCAGCCAAGTATCACGCATCAAGTGTGACGCTAACGCATTTCAGTGTGGTGTTCCGCATCACCGCACTGAAATGCATTGTCACGCATTTTAATGCCACTGTCAAGTGCTGTACCAGCACTGAAACTGACTACCCTACGCCAGGCTGCTAGCGCGTGCGCCAGCGCCTGTGACACCTGTGTGCCGGCTCTGCTGCTTCCCGGACTTGACAGCAGGCTCAGTAAAGAGTTAATCATCTTGCACTGCTGGTTGCTACAATGTAACATCTTGCTGCTGCATTGAAATTCCGCCCGCCTCTATCTCTCTCCGGAACTCAAGGGAGACCTCCCAGCGTCCGGTGAGCGTGTGGCATGCAGGGACCGCCCCTCGCTGTTGTCCTGTTCTCGCGGTGTGATCCTTAGCGTTTTGGGGATGCCTGGCTCCTTACAGTCTGCAGGGCCCCCGACCACAGATGCAGGTTTGCCGCCTTCCTCACGTGCCCATCTCCCACATGGCGGGCCCGCACAGCAGGCTGCGCGGGCTCGTGAGGCTGCGGTCGAGGAGACTTCGCCCACGCTGCCGTAGGGCCCTGCAAAAACCTTAAGTAACGCCGCCCGATCTCCGCACCACAAATCTGCCCGTGTTCCAGCCACCATGCGCAGATTGCGGCGGGTGTCGGGTCATGGCGGGAGGAGCCACTTGACTTTAGTCACCCGTCCTCAGTCAGTGCGGCAGCGGGGAAGACCGAGAGTCTGGATGCGCCATCTCCTACGCCGGGCAGCTCCTCAGTGCATTGAAGCGTGTGGTTGGGCCACCCGAGAGTGTAGACCGGGGGCGGTGGTCCGTCAGGGGGGCCCCAATGCCCTCGAGGTGCTCCTGTTGATGGACTGCACCCGTCAAGCCTACAAAATTAAGTAAGTGTGCCTATGCGCTTTACTGGCCATGTGCTGCTATTAACGGTTGAAAGCTTCCATTCGGATATGTTCATGTTGCCTATTGTTTCATTGCACAGGGCCTCTGACTCTGCAGCACGCGCGCCTCACTTAGCAAGCTACTTCAGCATGCTGCAGAGGTGCGAGTCCCGGTGGTCTTTGTCGTTTGCTATACCTGCTTGAATTAACAGGTCAGTTTTTAAAGCGAAGTGGTATCTAGAAATGCTGTGCTGCCTCGAATAAAATATACTTACTTCATTGGATGTCTGTTGTGGGAGAAACGGTGCACCAGAGACTGCCGTATGTTCATTAGCCGGTATGAATGTTTCACCCAGGCTTGGATTTTCTTTGCATTCTAATGTTTGTTGTTATTAATTATACCAAAATGCAAAAAAAACAAAAAACAGACCAAGTCGAGACACAGTGAATAAGTAGAAAATACCTTACCACCACCCATTACAAGGGCACTAGGTTAGTGCCCTTCCAATTATAGTGCTCTGCAGATGTTTTAAGATCTTCTTAGTGTTTTTGTTGCTCAAATGGGTATAATTTCTGACATTTATATTTGTCCCTCGTCTTCACTGCTTGATTTTGCTTGTGAGAAAGTGTCACTCATAGTCGTTGAATTGTCACTCATAATTGCACTGAAATTATGAAAATGTCACACATAGCAATCTGAAACCTTGGCAGCTATGGTCACGGAGTCAACTCGGTACAGGGTTTAATGCTGCTGTGACGCACAGTGAGTCACTTGCCGTGGAAGGTGTTAGTGCAAAGGCGGTCACAGGGTTAAATAAGTGTGTCTGCAGTGCACACATCACAAACGTACTTAATGAGCCAGGGCTTCTGTGCGAACCGTGCTACGAAGCTCAGACTAAGTTTGTTAAGTGCAGAGTTGCGTGCAAAAGTTGTTCGGATGCCTCCGCCATGCTTTACATCTCAGTTGAGCTCGTGTGTGGATTTCCGAGGGAGACTGGTGTGGGTGTTCTTTCTGCAGGGTCGGACAGGCCTATGTGCCAATCTGTCAGTGTCTGATCGGCTGTTCCGTCAGGAACCATGTTCAAATAGTGGCCTGGTGGTGACAGTTAGAGAAATTACGTCACAGAATTAGAACATGCCATTCAAAACGGCATTAGCGGGATGCAGTCGCCGAAATATTCACATTCCATGGCGAGCACAGGGCCCAGACGTTAGTGGCCTTAAATGTATCTTGCAAATGTAGTTCGGAATGATGCAGAATTTCCCGCATTCCACTTCCTACAGGCGCAAGAAAGGAATCTTTTCTAAATGCACCACCTGAATGGAAAAAAAACCTGCTAGCAAAATGGAGTTTCTTAACCATGCTTAATTTAAAGATTTATAGCAGTACTACCCGACCTGAGAAGCCCCGCGCGGTAGGGCTTCATTTGCAAAACGATAAAAATATAGAAAGAAAGGAAAATGGCATCTAGTCGTCTTCCTCTCCTTTTCGGATTCATATAGGAGCAGTTAATAATGCGTGCACGCATTTCAAGGAAAGCGCATTGAACATATTTTAGTTCAAATGTTTGTTCCAGACTCGCATATTTCATTTTTGTCAGCACATTGTTTTAGCTCAAAGAGATCATTCTGTAGAAGCGAATACAGCATAAAGTGCTAGCAAAATCACCCAACGAATTAAGGCCATAATACAAGTGTCCCTGAGGTATGCTAGAATTTGTCTAACCTGAAAAAGTCCGTCACCCCGGGGTACGTAATTTATTGCATGTCATAAATTCCACCTATTTCGACTTTTTGTGAATATCGTGGGTTTTGGTGCTTAGTGCACCAACATCCGTATGGGCTCGTAAATACCGGGTCATTTTCATATACAGGTCCAGCAGGTTTCCTTTGACCTGCCAACAATTAAGAGAGAGAGAACTTTACCGCACCGGTACTTGTCGAGTGTACTAAACACCACACTGTTTTAATTATAATCTCTGCGCAAACAAGTGCTTGTGCTGTGCAATGATCGCAATTTACAGAACAGTTGTAATCTGGTCCTGTAGAGACTGCCAGGTGGGAGGGAGCCTTTGGCAGCCTACAGGCTGTGACGGGCGGTGAGTCACTCGTGGAAGGTGCGAGTCACTTACACAGTGAAACCACTTCATGGTCCCCCTGCAGCACAACCGTACATCTCACAGGCCCTGTTTCTAAATTCAAAGAGAGAATATTCGAAAATCGCGGATGCCGTCTGAAAATAATGTTTGGTTGCCAGAATGTGAAGTGTTAGTGTTTACTACTGAACCTACCTGGTGGTAAGAAAATTGTACAAGATCTCAGAAGCCACTGCAATGCTGACAACGAGGATGACTACACAACTGGATTCGGAAATGTTTTTTTCCAAGAACGAGTGACATGATCTTAGGGTTGGTTGCATGTGCGTGCTGGGGCAGAGAATATAGTGAAACCACTTCTTGGCCTCTCTTCAGGTACTCAGCATTGTTATCTCAGGCTGTTATGAAGTCCTGTGGTTATACTGAATAAGCAGTTACCTACATCATCATCATATGAAATCTCTTTATTGGTGTCATAACTACACTATCACAATTGCTTTATTATCCTTCCTGCTTTCTCAAATGTGCTTGAAAATGCACCATTTGCCGACTCTTTTTAAAAAAAAATCTCGGGGGGAGAATCCCCCCCGAACCCTCCTCATAACAGTTGGGATCACTCGCTACACTCGCTCACCACAGTGCACTCATCCACAAATTTTACGCCCCTCCACTTTCAAATGTCACCAGCCACCACTGTGTAATAATGATAATTAATAACTCAATGTCCAACCAGTACTTGAGCCTGCAAAAAAGTAGTGGTTTATTCTACATACTGCACAACGCTACACATAGAAAATATCAGTACAATTAAAAAATTCGTCAGGAATGAGGGCTTGTCATTTTTTTACAATGAACAGGTTCATTCTGCTGGATTTAGTGCAGGGTCAGTCACCCTCTATTACTTTTCTACCTAGGAATTCTAATTTGAATACCAAGTAGCAGTTTAGCTAGATTCTACCTGGGCCTAGGAGTCTTGCGCTTATATACTCTAGCATAGTATTTCTTCACTTTCTATTGTAACAAGGCCCAAGCAAGGGTTATTCGTAATTTGGGAGCTCTTCAGATCGGCTGTAATTGTGCTGCCCCTCTGCAGGTGTGAGCACGCATACAACAGAGCAGCAGCAGTCAGTTGAGTGAGCCTTCACACTGGATGCCAGCCACTTCAGAGCAGAATCACACCCTTTTCCTGAACCTGGCATCCCCCATCTGAACAAGTCTAGCACCTTGTCCTGACCAAGGCTGTGGTTCCTGATGTCTGGAAGGGGCAAGGGTGAAGTTTGGGATTAGAAGTTCACGGTAGGGAAATAAAGGTGCAGATTGGTGCACACATGCCAGGATCAACATGCCCAATGCCTTAAGTCCATAGGAAATTTTAAGGGTCTAGTGCTGTAGAGTGCTTTATGACCATGAGACTGTGATTGTGGTTTCTTTAAGTCACACGCTTACATGAAGTGAGGTATTTTGGGATAATAACTCTGTAGTTGCTGGATGGTTTCAGATGTGGTTGTGGGATGTTTAAAGGTTTGGCAGTACTGGGAAAAAAACATTGGTTCACTCAGCCCAAAGATCAAGATTGAGATAGCTCGATACACAAAGTGGCAGCCACCAGATACAAACACACTTGGTCTTCAAGGGTGAGGTACAGCTTCTCATAGCAGTGTGGATGTGGCCTTTGTTCTTGAATCTCTCTGCAGATTTTGTACCAACCATAGATGGGGCTTGTTAGAATGGTCTGCTTATGGGATGCATAAAGTCGGGGACCTTTATAGAGATGGGGAACTTCTAAAGTTTTTTCAACTACCTTTGAGGTCCCAAGAGGTCAGTTTTTAGTACATCGGGTGGTAGTAGCCAAGGTGCATCTTCATTGGGGCATGGGCGTGGAGGAGCCTCCGCAACACAGTGCATGCCAGGTGCTGTGTACTACGTCGGGCTGCTTTAGGGCAGGGAAGTGTCTTTACCAAGAGTTATGGAATGATATTGTTACACCTCTAGTGGGACTTTGAGAAAAATGGGAAGATTGGGCACTTCCGTTTTCAGAAGCAGATTGGGCCAAGATACTTGCTTGCTACAGTATATAGAAATACTAGATTTAAGTGGATTAACTTAACTTTTATTATTTGCATAGGCCGTATCTATCCCCAAGTAAAATATCCCAGCTCTTCCATGCTTCCGACGCGGCATGCCCTAGATGCGGAGAGCAAGGGTATGGTCCTGCCCCCTATTGGTGGATTTTTGGAGGGAAGTAGTGATCTATGTTAATGAGGTGACCCAGAGTACGATTGGCTGTGCACCCTTGACATGTCTTCTGGGGCGATTCACAAGACCTGCCATACGGAAGAACACTGCAGGGTTTATAGATCTGTCTCTGGTCCTTGCCAGGCTTGAGATTACCATGCCCTGGAAAGCTGCTAGAGCCCCTAGGTTTGAGCGATAGAGGGAGGAGTTGGTGCGGTGGGCAGGATACGAGCGTGCAGTGTTGCTCAGAGAAGTGATGAAAGGAAGGGGATCAATTGATAGGGCTCGAGGTTGGGATCAGTTACTGGACTGACTTAGGGACCCCGACTTGTGTGATATATCTGGAGAGGAATGCCTGTGGCAGCAATTTCTGAACACACCTTGTGGTGAAGGGCTTGTCATATTATTTTTGTCTATGACCCCGGGCTTAATGGAATTCAGTGATTTTTTAATTAATAGGGTAGGGACCTGAAGGCAATTAGGGGGAGGAGAGGGAGTTACTAGATAATTCAAGTAGGATTATTTTCTTTGATGAATTATAATGCATATCTGCTGATTTATTTTTACATGTTTATCCTGACAATATCATTTGGGAAATGTTTTCATTATGTAAAATGCCAATACAATTCTGTTTAAAAAACAAACAAACTGTAGATGACTGAGTTGCCGCCTTCTATTTCGGGGCAGCTCTCCGCCTGCAGAGGCACCACCTTGTAACTCTTACCACAATAGTTTGTTTCCTCCCTCAATGATAGGGTTTAACTGCACTTCAGGTAGAGTTCAGGATCCAAGTCTCGTCCATGGCTTTATAAAGAGGCCTTACCCCAGCACCAAAGCTCAGAATATATTGCTAGACACACTGCTCTGTGTCTCCTCCTTGGTGAAGAGAATCTGGGTACACGGACCTTGAAACTTAATTTGGTATTTATCACTGGCTGGTAGACTAAAATGTGAATTCCAAAGACCTGCTCTGTTTTCAGTGATGCCTGGATTTCATGTGAGTGGACATCTTTCAAACAAGGTGCTCAGCCACACGTCATTGCAACGGCGGGTTTGTCAGAAGTGTGTGAATTGGGGTGTTCTCTATTTTTTATTATTTTATTTATTTAGTAGCAGGTTTTAAATAGCAGGAACCGGACATGTCAAAGAAGCATGCAAAGTATCAAGCACAAGCTCAGGGTGTAGGAAGAATGCAGGGAGGAAAAGTCTTTGGAGTGAAGGTAATGTATCTTCAGTAGGTAGGGATGGGACTTATTCACATGGTTGCTGACCCATGATCATAGACACACTAGTGCTTGTATAGTAAAAGGTAGGTTCTGGATGATGTGCTATATTAGTGCGCTATCAGTTTTGGGGAGCCAGGTGTCTTTGGAAGAGGAGATTCGTGAGTTTTCTCTTGAAGGTGGGATAAAAGGGGTTGGTTTTTATAGCAGGGGGATGCTGTTCGAGACCCTTAAGACACATCCTGAGAAAGAGTGGTTGAGGGTGCAAGACTTTTTTAAAGTGAGGTGTTTTAAGGCATAGTTAGTCTGTGTTTTTGAGTGAACTGGGGCCGCCAGATATAACTAGATTCTGGGACAGGTATCTTGCGTAATTTTCATGTGATGAGTTGTTTGCATCTATGTGAAAGGAAATGTTGGATCCTTTCTCTATCAGGGATGCGAACAGATTGCAAGTAGGTAGATAGGCTTTCGAAGCTGAGATACTGCACAAAACTGTGTACAGCACAGAATGAAGCAAGAAGGTAGCACTTGTTATCCATACACTTCAGAAGGAGTATATATCTGCCATATATCTGCCACCCTCCATTTACAGGGGTCTGGCTTACTTCCAAGGGGCCTAGGAATGTTCAAAGCCTTTCCATAAAATCATATCCCTGCTTGGCAGACACATTACCAATCTCCATTTTGTCAGCCAATTACACACGGAGTACAAAATGGATTCCTGTCTCCATGCAGTAAAGCACAACACACACATGCCATGATCACTCTGCCGCTGCGGCACCGTCAAGCATATTACGAGTTTCCTCATCCGCACAGTTGTCAAGGCGGTGAGCCCGCCATGAAAAGTGTGGCGGTGAGGAAACTAAGTGGGCCCTACAGGGTCACCAGTTGCCTCAGGTCAGGGGATGAATGCAGGGGGGCACATGGTGTGCCCCACTGTGTGCCTCCCCTCCTGTTCCTCCACGGCATGGACTGCACAGTCCTTGCCGTGCAGGAACGGGCTTTGGTGGTCCTTTGGTGCTGCTTTTCTAAGGCTCACTTATGAGCCTTAGAACTGCACCACTGCAGGACCGACAAAGGACCGCCCGCCAGCTCAAGAGATAACTCTTAATAAGGCGGGCGGTGGTCGACTTTGGCAGTGTGGCCGTGGCCAGCTACTACACCCCCAAAGTAGTAATCAGGCCCTAAGTAATTAGAGCCACTTTTCCGATTATTTGAGGTTTGCAAATGATGCCCCAAAGAAACCAGTAGTGAATTGGTCAAAGCTTTAGGGAAATGGTCATCTCAAGCTGAATTGCTACTACTTTGATGAACATCTGCAAAACATAAATATCACTCTATGAGGGACTTTCTGAATTATTTGATGATACTTCATTTGGTACCAGAGCATACCTGTCTTCGTAATCCTGTTCTAAATCCCCATTGCTCTATCCACTTACAAAGGATGCTAAAAAGACAACCAAGTGCATGAGAAAGTGATGTCCCAAACCAAGGACGTTTGTCTGCCTCCCAATCAGAGTAACAGCATGAGAAAGCAACATGTATTTAAATGCCAGCAGAACTCTTCAATTTTCTCAATAGGTGATCTTACTCGCCTATAACATGCAGACAAACATGGTCAACGTCAGTAGAAAAATCAACAGCAAGCGACCCTTGTAAATGATGAATAAAAACAGAATCGATGCTGCTCATAGAGCATAAATTGACCAATTCGTAGATCATGAATAGTATTCTCCTGCAATCACGTTGTGTTCACTATTGGACAGGGATGATAATAAACATCCGAAAAAACACCTTGAGACCCAGCCATAAACTGGTGCCATGATCTAACATGTTGACAAAAAGCACAGCTAGTAAAGCAGGGCCTGAATAAACAGGGACTGAATTTACATGGTAACTGATTACCATATGATTCCATCATAACACTCTTTGCATCATACTTGAGATGTTTTTGGACATACAAAGTATGTAACAGACAATGTTCCTCATCATGAGATCAGTCTTCACTAGAACATGTCACAATCAATGTCAATGACCAACAATGATCTGAGTTGCAAAGAGCATACAGCATGGCCATTCCCTCCAACTTGTCCACTTTCTGTAAAATTATCCAATTATGTGCATAACGCTCAAAATAGATTGCAGATAGATAACCATTTAGGAAGCCTAAAATAATAGTTAATTGTGGTTGTAGCAGAGGCATGGAACTACTTTTGACTAAACGTCTGCTTTTCAGTTTAGGGTTTTGCTTAAAAAACTCAAAACAGAGCCTCCGACTGTGTCATGTTCTGAACATTAAAACGAGGAATTGTGATTCACCTCACTACATTGAAAACTTCTGATTGGTATGGTATATAAGCAGGGCCTCTACATTTATTTGATTCTAAAGCTTCCAGAATTTCCAATATAATTATGGAATTGCTGCACAAACCACATAATCCATACCATGCTGTATAATTTCAACAAAAAATGTTTTTAGTGGACCATAAGAAAAGTTCTGTAACCAGATCTCCAAAGCTCAGCTGCTGCAACTTGACAACAGCTTTTAGCTGTTAACTCATTAGGATTTTTTCCAGAATGTTCTATCATCCCCAGTGACGATCACTGCAAGGTGTTTTTCACTGCAATTAAATTTAATGCAATAGGGTGAAAAAACTCAGTTGCCATGAAAGTGTTTCGTTTCACTGATTTATGTAGTTTCATGTTCGCATCACTTTGTGCTGAATGTATCAGCTTCTTAGAATTTATTAACTTGAAAGCTTCCAAAACATTTTGCCTCTCTTTTTATGTCTGATGTCTTGAATCTTACAGTGCAACCATAGTGACACTTATATAAACATATGTAATGTAACTCTGTTTTGAAAGGCTACTTCTCACTAGAAAAGAACTCTTCCAATATTCATTTGGTGTAATCACAAAACATAGCTAAAACTGAGCTCAAAATGACACTCTTTAAAAGTGTAAGAGCCCAAAATGAAAGAGGGGCACCTTTTGTTACAGGAAATGTGAGCATGGAGGTGTGCTTCCTGTTTCGTCCAACAATGCATGTGTTGCACACATTTTTTTTTACTTTGGGAAGTAAAACAAACAGTGTTCCTAAACCAGCATTCCCGAGCCTCCGTGCACGATGGCACAATTACCCATTGTTGGTACATTACATTTTAAATTTAGAAGACTCTCAAACATTTTACATCTCTTGTGCCTCGAACATTATATCTATCAAACTGATTTCCAGGGCTCTGTCTTATTAAAAAGGCTGTTCGGTATGCTATCAAAATATAGCAAAAACTAAGCACCAAAGTACAGGCTATGAAAAAGCTGGGATTCACAGAATAACAGACGTTCCCTTTACATGTAGGGTTACTTCCTGTTGGGTTCAACACTATGGGCCCGATTTGGATTTCAGGCAGAGAGCCTCCGACCAGTGGTCGGAGGCTCTCTGCCCGACATCCTTAGGTTCCCCTCCGACCGCCGTATTTTGATTACGGCGGTCAAAGGGAAAACCACAAGGGGATTCCGCTCCTCTTCCGACGGGCTCTGGGAGCCCATCGGAACAGGAGCGGAATAGTAATCCCTTCAATGACGGCAGAGCCAGGCTCGGCTGCGCCGTTGGGATTAAAATTCCAACAGCCAATCCATGTCGGCCTTTCCGACATGGATTGGCTGTCAGAAACTGATTGTGGGGGGCCTTCCCCCTGGCACTCCGCATATGGGCCTAGGGATTAGCCCTGAGTACAAGATGGATATGATTGTATAGACATGCAGAAAACATTCCAAGAAGACAGCTACACTCAATATAAACCATACGCTATAGGAAAAAAAACACAGTCAAATAAATAAAGATACATATTTAGAGACCCTCTCAAAAGCCTGAGCCTCTCACGAGTCACCCTCGTTCTGGTTTCCATCCTACAGTTGAAGGCTATGCCTCTTTACAGAGGTGGATTACACAGTGGTGGTAATGAAATAGAGATTTGCCTGGAGGAAATGTCTTTGGATAGCTGCAACACCAGATAGGCCATTAGACAGTACAAATGGCAGTGAGTCACCATTATGGACCTGGGATATTCACCTCAGAAATTCCCTTCACCCATCACCCCTTCACACAGCAGAACATGCCTGATATTCTCCATGCCTTGCTGAGTGGTGTGACACGGAAAAGCATATTGTGATACAAAAATATTGTGTCAAGAATATCCGGATATCAAAAATATTCCGACAGGAATATCGAAGGTAAAAATTTCATTTTTAGTGTTGTTTTTAATATTGTTGCAAAAAATATCTATGTAGTAAATGTTGTTGTATGCAATATAGTTCGTAAGTGTTAATTAGTATGTAATTTATTGAAGTATGTTTAAATTGATATGTTTATTACTTTTTTATTTGTGTTTTAGTAAGATAATTTATTAGATATAAAAATGTTGAAATTAGTATTTTTAGTTGTATTAATGTAGAATTGTTTTATACTTTTTTTTAGTAGAGGGCTATTGTTTTTTTAGGGGATATAGGTGGGAAGATGTTTTTAAAAGTTTAGATTTTAAATTAGATTTTATGTTAATTTTAATAAAATGCAAATTAATAATTTAGAATGTTTTAAATGTATTTGGTTACATTATTATGTTTAATACATTTGAATTTAATATACAATAAAATATATAATGGTAAAAAAAAATACGTATTTTAAAATGTAAAAATCTAACAATTGTTTAAAAAAATGAAATATTTAGAAATATTTTTATTTAAAATTTAAAACATTTGTATTTGTGAAAAAATATTTTAAATTGTAAACATTTTTAATTCTTGGGTTTTAAAATGTTAAATGTATATGGAAAATGTATTTTTAATTTATTTAAATATAAAACATATTTAAATAATGTTTAATTTTATGATTATTTTGGATTATGATTTGAATTTTTGATTTATGGTTTGAAGTTTACGAATGTCAGTAAATATTTTTGGAAATATTTATTCCCCATAATAAAAAAGTAAGATTGAAATATGTTTATATAGGTTTGTAGTTTCATAGTTGTAGTTCATAGTAAAATAAATTGTGTGTGCGTATGGAGTATTAATAGTGTATTTAAAATGTTTGCATTACCTTGTTTAAAATACTTTATATTGAAGTGGATATTGCTAATTTCACCTCCTTAGCATCCCACACCTTCTACAAGTCGCTTTAGATTGGAGTGGGAATAATAAATGTCACCCCTTTAGTGTCCAACAACTTCCCCCACTATGGTTAGATTGGAGTGGGAATAGTATATGTCACCACTTAAGTGTCCAACGCCTTCCTCAAATTGGTTTAGATTGGAGTGGTAATAGTAAATGTCACCCCTTTGTTGTCCAACACCTTCCCCTGATGGGTTAAGATTGGAGTGGGAATAGTTAATGTTACCTCTTTAGTGTCCAACCCCTTCCCCCAATATGGTTAGATTGGTGTGGGAATAGTAAATGTCACCCCTTTGGTGTCCAACACCTTCCTCAAATTAGTTTAGATTGGAGTGGGAATAGTAAATGTTACCTTTTTAGTGTCCAACAACTTCCCTCAATATGGTTAGATTAGAGTGAGCATAGAAAACGTCACCCCTTTAGTGTCTAAAACTTTTTAAATTTTACAATTTTAGTTTGAAATCTTTTATTTTAAATTTATTTGTATGTAGTATAAATAGTTTCTTATTTTATCAGTATTGTTGGTTATTAGAAATATAATAAAAAAATAGTTGTATGTTTGTAGCCAATAATATCATTAATTAATTTTTTTATAGAATAAAGAAATGTCACAATTGTTTTATTTTATTTATGTTTTAAAAGTTTATTTATTGTATATTTTAGATTTTTAATCATATATTTTAACTTAAAAATAAACATTTATGTAAAGTTAATTAAAACAATTTTTAAATATTTTGGATTATAAAAAAACAATAACATTATATTTAAATATTATTATATGTTGTCTATTTTCAACTTTTATTTTTCATTGTTTAACATTTTTTTTTAACATTTCCTAAATAGTTGTATATATATATATTTTCACCATCATTTTAACATATATTTTTAAGGACATATTAAATACCTGTATATGCTTATACTAATTTTTAATTTAGACTTTACAATTTTAAAAACAAATTCACAACATGTTTTGACATGTTTTACATGTTCAATAAGTTTCTACATTTTTTAATACATTTGTTCGACATTTTTACAATATTTTCCATTGATTTCTTTGGGGAGATAGTCTTTTTTGTTTGTTTCATTTAGCAGCCATTTTCATTTGTGTTATTTTTAGTTTAGTTTCCAGGGCCAGGTCACGGTAAGATACTACTGTTCGTAGGAACAGGTAAGTCCTTTTTTAGGGATTTTGTTTATGGTTTTGAGGGTATGGGGTTTAGAGGAGAGGTCTAGAAGTTAGTTATTTTGTTGTTTTGTGGGTTTTTAGTATATTTATATGTATTAGTATTTTCAATAGTTTGTAATTTTGGGTTTTTCGATCACTATTTTTGTAACGTATCGCTATGTTATGTTAAATTGTGTTTTGGTAATTATATTTTGATAATTAACTGTGATGTATATGTATTTTTGGGAATGTAATTTTTTGGGGGGTGAGTTTTCTAATTTACTTTACAGGTTTTTGTCTACAAACGTGTCCTATGGGCACTGGCAGTTTATTTATTTGTTTACAGAAAATCATTTTTGGTTTATAATAAATCAATGCTTTTACTTTGATTTCCTTTTTTCGGGTTTCCTGGAGCATTTCTTTTGTTTAAACACTTTCTTAGGTTTTTTTATAGGTTCAAGATACTTTGGATTGCTTTGAGGGATTTCTGTTTTTCATTTTTGCATTTTGTTTTGGCTTTTTGGACAATATGTTTCCTATTTTTGGTGGATTATTATTTTTGATTAAGTGGATACAGAGAAACAGTAAGTTTTATTTATTTCATTTCTATGGGGTGGGAAATGTGCTATTATATTGTTTGTGTAAATATTATATGATTGTTATTTGTCATTGTTTGGTCTATGTGTTGTAATTAATTTATGTGATGGATTGAATCAATCAATCAATCAGGGGTTTTAAAGCGCACTACTCACCCGTTAGGGTCTGAAGGAGCTGGGGGCGGGGCGGGGGGTGCGAGAAGCTCCGTAGATCATTCGAAGAGCCAGGTCTTGAGGTCCCTTCTGAATTGGTGAAGTGTCGGGCTTCGTTGGATGCGGAGGGGGAGTTTGTTCCAGGTCTTGGCCGCCAGGTAGGAGAAGGATCTGCCACCTGCTCTGGCCTTGGGGATGCGGGGGACCGTGGCTAGGGCGAGGTCGGCAGAGTGGAGGTATCTCTTTGGGGCGTGGAAGGAGATTAGTTCGTTGAGGTAGTGGGGTCCGGTGTTATGGAGGGTTTTGTGGGCGTGAGTGAGCAGTTTGAAGGATATTCTTTCGACGGGGGGGCCAGTGGAGGTCGCTTGGGTGATGTGGTCATGACGTGGGATGTCGAGGATAAGTCTGGCTGCTGCATTCTAGACGGTTTGGAGTTTGCGGAGGAGTTTTTTTGCTGATTCCGGCGTAGAGGGCGTATCCGTAGTCCAGTCTGCTGATGATGAGTGCGTGGGTGATGGTCATCCTGGCATCGGGGGGATCCATTTGAAGGTTTTGCAAAGAATTCGGAGGGTACTGAAGCAAGCGGAAGACACAGCGTTGATCTGGCGGTTCATGGTGAGTGAAGAGTCGAGTATGATGCAGAGGTTGCGTGCGTGGTCCGTTGGGGTGGGTGGGTGTCCGAGGGCGCGGGGCCACCAGGTGTTGTCCCATGCGGAGGGGTTGGAGCCGAGGATGTGGACTTCTGTTTTCTCTGAATTGAGCTTCAGGCAGCTGCTGCTCATCCAAGTTGCGAAGTCTTTCATCCCTTCTTTGGATTGAGTTTATTTTTTATTTCTTGGTTGGTGACGGTTACATTTAAAAAAAAAAAATGTATATGTAATTTTATTATATCAGTCTTGATTAACATTGGAATTTTAATTAATTTTTTTGACTGCTGTAATAAAATATTATATTATTTAAAACAAAAAGGATGCGTTATGTGTTTAGATTTTGGCATAATTTATGAGGACTTTGTTAGGTTACCATTTATTTTAGAATATGCTTTTGGCTATCATTTCTAAGTAATGTACTCCTTTCTTATTTATGAAGAATTTTACTTTAAATTGGAGCATGTCATACATTCTTTTGGTTTGTTTGCTAGGTTTAGGGGCAATGTGGCTAACAGATTGCTCCATTCATAGTTGTTGGTAGCTTTGTTCTTTTTGTAGTGCTTCTATAAATTTATAGAGTAAAGGTTGGGTTCTGCCTAGTGTGGGCCTGAAGGCATTGTGCCATTCTTCCACTGCGTTGTTTGTTTTGGCTTCCTGTGCCAAGGTTCTGTCATAGGGCCTCTTTATGAGTACATCGGTCCTCAGGACCGCCGTACTCACAGTCGCGGTCCAACCACCACCACAACTGCGTGTCTGCCCGCAGCATTTTGAGTGTGGCAGTTGGACGGCCACAGGACCGTCACCTACGCTGGGAACCAGAATACTGCGGCGGTAGCGCAGTGGAAAGGGGCAGCAATATGCTGGTGGTGCCGCTGCAGCACCACCGAGCATTTTACGAGTTGTCTCCCTACCGCCCATTTTATGGCGACAAGCCCACCAAGAAAAGGGTAGCAGAGAGGCAACAAAGGGGGCCTAACAGGGCCCCTTGCTGCTCCTGGGCCTGGGGGTGCATGCGGGGGGCACATGTTGTGCCCCTTTGGAATTGCACTCCCTGTTCCTGCACGGTGTGGCATGTAAGACACGGTGCATGCCAAGCCATGTAGGAATGTCCTGTAGGTACTGTCAAAATGGCAGTCTACTGGTAAGGCTCTTCAATGAGCCTAACACAGCCGCCGCCATGAGACTGCTGCAGCACCACCGACCTGGCTTCAACTCTGAATCCGGCGGGCGGGTGCACCATGGTCAAGGCGGTCCTCCTGCAGACGCAGCAGTGGCAGTGCCGGAGGAGGACTGCCAAACTCGTAATTGGCCCCTTAGACATTCCACCTTGGTATTTAGGGTTTGGGTTGGCATCTGTGTGTCCGGAGCTATGCAGTCTGCCAACCCAAGTGTCTTCAAAATAGTCCATTAGAGGGCTTAGTTTGTCTTCATTCTTTGGTAGAAAGGGCTTTCTAGTAGTAAATTGTAGTGGTTGGATACCTCTGTGACAGGGACATAGGCTAGTTCTATCATGTTTTTAATTTCAAAGGCAAATTGGCTGTTTGTAGAATATTCTAGACTTAGGGGTTGATTACAAGATTGGCGGCCTGACTGCTGAACTGCCGCTGCGGTGGTCGGGAGAATGCTGCCAAGCTGGCTAACTCCCGACTGTAGTATTATGACACTACTGCCGGGCTGGCGGTGTATCTTCGGCAGTGGAATGGCGGATGCATGCTTCAGCTCATAAGTACATGCTGTCGCAGTGCATCGTTACTTGCATGTCGGGTGCACTGTGTACCATGCACCATTTCGTGCATGGCACACAGTGCATCCATGACAGTGCAAGCAGAGGGGGGCACAACATGTGCCCCCATGCCCAGTCCCCAATGGGCAAACTCGCCCTACGACCCTGTTTAGGGCCCCTTCCCTGCCTTTCCGCCGACATTTTTATGGCTGGGTCCCCGCTGGGTACACGCTGTGTAGAGTGATTTGAATCATGGCTTGCTGAAAATCTATGGTTTTTTTTGGGTAGTAGTTATTTATGCTTAATAGGGTTTAAGAAGTTGTAGTAAGTACTGATTTGTTTATTTGGTGGTAGGGCATATATAAAAGTGAAATTTCTGTTTTTATATTCACCATCTATGGTGTATTTAAGAGTGAATGGTTTAGGACACATTTTGATGGTCCCATCCAGGGCTTTAAGTGGGAAGAAAAACTGGGGGTGCTCTAAAAGGGGTGGGGCAAACCTCAAAGGGGTGTGGCCTATCTAGTATGGGCGTGGTCTAAATAAAGATAACTAGTGTAGCAGTACCCCCTGCTCTGACAAGCCGTCAGCTCTAGGACTCCTCAGAGTGTCATCAGATTTGGAATACCCTGCTCAGGCTCGCTCTCTCCCCTCCTTATTACAGCAAGGCTATGTATGGATAACGCCAAACACCCTCCCCAGTACCCCAAGACCATTGTCGTCATCCCGGGAAATGCCCAGGCAGACACCTCCCGTATAGGGTGGCTTCACGTGAGGCTGAGTGTACTAGAAGCACTGCTCCCAGAAGGCAACGCGGCTTCACAGGGGTGAGTTTTAACGAAGCCACCACCCCCGTCAAAACATGCCACAGAGTCCTCCTACAACGCGGCTCACCTGGTGTGACGTCATGCCTTGACCTCCACTACTCAGTAGTGAGCAAAATGAGCATGCGCACATCAATGTGCATGCTCTCACTGCAGTCCAAGAAAAAAAAAAGATAACGGACTACCTCTGCGAGGCCCGAAAATAGAGCCCGATAGAGACCCGTTTCGAGGCCCCCTGAAAATAATTGCCGGTGCTCAGACCCGGACAGACCCGGCCCACTTAAAGCCCTGAGTACTGCCATCTACTACCATGTTACTCCGAACTCCTTATGTAATTTACTTCACTCTATTTTAAAGCACTCTGACACCTCTGGGTAAAGTACGCGCTTTATAAAAACATATAAATAAGAGGCGTCAAACTAGCAGTCGCGAATAGGGTTGACTTGTTCGTGAGATCGGGGGTGGTTCGCAGCGCGGCCATTCATAGCCCTGCCGAGTGCACGCGTCTCGGTTAAATAATAATATATGTTACTAATTTCCTCTGATCCCCCACAAGCATTGCAAATTGCCATGCACATGTTGGTTGCCGTTAAGCAAAAAAAGCTGATAGCGACGCTCCTGCCATCTCTTCTTTGGTTGCTAGCAGGTGAGTGGCTCTGGGCTGGGTTATGGCTGGATTGATTAATGTCAGGCAGAGGTTCAAGTAAGGGCGAAGTGGGCACTAATGCTAGCACAGGAAATTGGCTCCTGTTTGAAACGTCACTTGTTAAATGTATTCCAAGCGATGCTGTAAAAATGAACTTGCTTATAAAAGTATTAAACGCACCAGCAGCCAGGCGCACAACGCCCATTGGGCGTAAATGGCTTCACTCCCCCCCCCTCGTGTGTCAGCCCGGGCTGAGACAGCTTCCCGGGCACACACACAGCCGCACCCGATTACTTCACGGGTCTTTAAAAGACCATTTACTTGCTAACGAGGCTTTGTTGTTTTTTCACCCCTTCTTAGAGCCCCTGCATCTCCACTCTGACTATCGCTGGAAGAATTAGCCCCCACCCCCCACCCCCGAAATGTGGCTCTAGTTGCACCTCTGCCAGCAGCCCGAGCAAGCTCTCAACTTCAACTGCTGAGGAGGGGAACATTTTCGTTCATACGTTCGGATTCTCTATTCTAGAATGGTGACGTAAAATGCAACACATCTGTCTTTAAGAACAATAATACAAAATGAGACTATATACTGAATGATACCCATAGGAAATAAAACAATAAATGCAAATATATTAATTTTAAGCGTGAAAATAATGCAACTAAAGCTACCTATTACTTAATGCCCATTGGAAACAACACAGGACCACAAACATACCCTCACGCGTAATCGCTCAACCTTGATGGTATCTTCCTTTGATGTGCACTCCTTCGCAGATCCACTCGTTCTGTCATTCAGACCTGCTTACCAGCCAAAGGTGCCTGCTGTTCTAAATCAGCATATTGTACATCACCAGATTCTTTCCGTACTAAGCTCGAGTCCAGACGCACACTCCCCACTTTTTCTCAACTTCACCACATTACTCACGTTCCATCGCTTCCTATCTTCCAACACAGCTGTAAACCTTCCAGTTCTATTCACTGCAGTCCAAGAAAAAAAAAAGATAACGGACTGCCTCTGCGAGGCCCGAAAATAGAGCCCGATAGAGACCCGTTTCGAGGCCCCCTGAAAATAACTGCCGGTGCTCAGACCCGGACAGACCCGGCCCACTTAAAGCCCTGGTCTCATCCATTATCCACGTTTGACATTGGCTGAGTTTTAGTAAGCTATCTGCTGTAGAAAATATTTGAATTTGGTTCTCATTATTTAGGTTGTCATGTGAAAGGAAGGGTTCCTCATTATGTGCAATTGTTAAATATTCAGGTATGTGTATGTCTTAGTATTTTGTAGGGGCAGGTGGGGTATCACTGGTGGCTTTTTTGGTTTGTGCAATAAAACGTTTTAAAGTCAGTATAGGTGGTGGTTGACCTGCTATGTGTTTGGGGACTTTAGGTACAATACTTTTAAGGATTTCGGTTGTGGTTTCCTAGGAGCTAGTGCTTGCCTCTCTATTATCTTGCAATATCTCCCACAATTCTATTTCTGTCATGTTTGGCGGCTGGTTGTGCTTTCTTACATGAATTACAATATAATCTTTTGTGGTTGCCTCCCATGGCATGCATTAGAATAATATTTAGTACATTTCCAGTTTATATTTTCTGTTGATGCACTTTCTTGACTGTATATGTAGCCCATGTGATTTAGAGCCTGATTATAATGGCGGTGGGACCGCCACAGTGAGGCCATTGTGGCGGTCCCACCGCCATCGGACCCTGCTTGACCGTCGGAGGGACTGCGATTCCTATAACAGTGGTGGTGCCATAGGGATTACAATGTCCCTTTCCACTGGCCGTTTCATGGCGGTAAATCCGCCATGAAAAGACAGGCGGACAGTGACTTGCGGGGCCCCCTATGGTGCCCCCCTACATGTCCCTGCACCATGTGGCAGGCACTGCATGGTGCCTGCCACATAGTGCAGGGATATTCAAAATGTTTTTTTTGTATTGCAACGTTTGCTGCAGACCGCAGCGTTTGCTGCAGACTGCAGCACACGCTGCAATACAAAATATACACAGTGCGACTGTGTTGAAGGCGGTCGCATGGTAATACCTGTGTCGGGACTGCTGACAGCTAGTCGGGCGGTCTTATTACCAATAGGATGGCAGTCGGACAAAAGTCCGACTGCCATCATAATCAGGCCCTTAGTAACTGTTTTCCTTTCTAGGAAGTAATTTACTTTCCAGCATCTGTCATTGTATCTGAAAGTAGTGTAATCTTATGAATATATATATTTTAAAGTTTGTATGTTTGTTATGTACATGTAAAAATATGCAATTACTTCTATTTTGTATACTTACATGTATGTTCTGTTTAGATGTTTCACATGGTTGTTTTCCAGCTTTTCTATTGTGGGGGGGTTTCTAGTCTGGAACATGTGCTTTCTTTTCTGTTGGTTGGAACAAAAACTTAAGTTCATTTTAAATGTTAATTTGTTGGTAGTTTGTAGATGTTGAAGTTGTTAGGTTTATTTTTACAAGCTATTTGGGTTAGTTTATAGTTTTTTATTATTTTATGTATACTTACTTTCTTAGATCTTTTTGATGCTTTGTGATAGTTGTTATTTTCTGGCAGTTTATCACTTTTACAAGGCATAGTTTTTCCGTTTAGGAAGACAATGCAAGTAGATAAAAGTTGGAGAGTATTTTATGATTTATTTGCAATTTTATGTTTTTAACTTTATTAACAAGCACGTTTTAATTTAAATATAAGTTTTACTTACGTGCTTAGGTAGTTGTTGAGATGTATATATTTCTGTTTTAATGGCCTTTTGAGAAAATCCGGCAGAGTTTCGTCGTCTTGCAGCGTTTGTTGTTTTTGAAGTATGTAGTTGTTTAATTTAGTGTACCTTTAATATTGTTGATTACATTGTTTGTTTGATTATAATAGCTAAAGTTGTTTATAGTTTTATTTTATTGGTTGGTTTAGCTTCAATGTTATTTTTTTGCATCAGTCGACTCCTTCTATGGCAAACGCTAATTGAGGTTTTATTTTTGATGTATGATATACTGTTATATAGTTTTGAAAAACAAAATATATATATATATATTAATATATTGATATTTAGGTTGTGGTTTAAATGTTTATAGTTAATGCTAATATTTGTTGAGGGTAGTATTTTTATTATTTTAATTATAGAATTTATTGGAGTGAATGGTAACGATTTTGTTGATATAATATATTTAATTTAAATATGTGTATAAAATGTTTTGGGTTTATTTGAAATAATTGTTTTACTTAAAGTGTTCATTTTTATATTTATTAATGATTATTTAAATATTTTGGAGATGATTGTGTGAATCAATTCTTTTGACATATATTATGTTTTTTAAACAGTAACATTTTTGTTTCTATTTTTTTTACAATATAGGTAAAAATCGATATTTTTAACAACGATATTTGTGTTTTTGATATTTGTGCTTTTACCAATTAAGTATAGAAAGTCGATATTTTTGTTATCGATTTTTAACTTCCGATATTTTTGTGTTTCAATATCATATGCATAGATATTCTGGGGTCGATTCCGATTCGGGCCGGAAAAAGCACCGACCGACCCGGATCCGGAAAAAATACCGACCGACACGTACCCGTGGCGCACGATACGCCAAGTACGATGCAAGGCGCGAAAAATCCGACCGACACGTACGGAAACAAAGTCGACCGACCGAGCCGCACGGAAAGCAGCAATCCGGCCGGAAAAACACGCGAATCCAACCGACCGACACGCACCCGGAACAAATCCGACCGAAACGTACCCGCTAACTCCAAACCGCAAAGTACGATGCAAGGCGCGAAAACCACGACCGAAGTCGGACGGAGGACAAGCCGTACGACCGACACGCATACAAAACCGAGCCGAAGCAACACAATACACCGCGACCGACGCGTACGCAGCATACAAAACTGCACAAACACAGCGTGAACGAAACGGAGAACACCGTACGAGACCAATGCAGGGTCCGACTCGGTCACAAGAACGTTTCCAACATACACAAACAGCACAAAGGAAAAATCACCCAAAAAAGGCCAAACAAGCAATTACCAAGCCAATAAATACTGGTGGGGGTGGGGACAGAGAACAAAGACACACCCACAACTCCACCTATATAAAGGACACAAATCACTACCATGAGCCTTTGCAAATGCCATTCCACTGCCAGCACCCAAGAGAAAGCAACCACACACCCACAGCTCATCCCTCACACAAGCCACACACCATCAGCACACCAACAAATACCTACCTCACATACACCCAGCAAAACACACTCACACACCCTCACCTGCACACCAACACACACATCACCCACCATCACCACCCATCACCATGCCCCCCAAGAAGAATCCCAAGTTCCTAGATAGTGAATTGGAAGTCCTGGTAGACGAGATCCTCAGGGTGGAGCCACAGCTGTTTGGCACACTGGTCCAACAGACCCCCATGTCGCAGAAAACCAAGATGTGGGAGAGGATCATCAACAGGGTGAACGCCCAATCACCATGTCGGCGCACAAAGACCGACATCCAGAACAGGTGGTATGACGTGCGCAGGAGGGTACGGGACATGCTGAAGAAAGACTACATCAACAGCCAACACACCGGCAGTGGCCCTCCTGCCAAGCCAATATACCTCAGGCCCTGGGAGGAGAAGGTGCGGGCCATCCTTCCGCCAGTGAGCGTATATGGACTAGAGGACATCCCAGAGCCTGGTGAGTACACAACAAATGTACACAATATACTGCCACAAAACACACACATCACTGTCAAGGGGAGAGTCAAACCATGCACTCATAGCAATTACACAGCAACCAGAACAGAATCATCCCAAAATGTGTATGTCAGTCAGATAAACACAACACATGCCATCAAAAAAGTCACATCCAACTGTGCCAACACATGTACAAACACAACTACAACTACAGCTAGGCAGTGGCACAAATAGAACTAACAAACACATCCACACATGTAGCCACCACAACAACACCAACACACAGTGAAGACCCCTCAAAGGAAGAAATTCTGTGTATGCTGGCCAAGTCAGTGTAGCCAATAGCATCATGGGAGTCGCAGTCACACATATTGCCCCCCCCACAACTGTCCCATCAACACCACCATGAACCATGCGCACATCACAGGGAGTGGAGAAGGACTCACAAGATGGCTGACACTGGCTACTGCTGTGGGGAGCACAAGGCCCTGCTGGCAACTGTGCACCAACAAACAGCAGGACACCACTGACTGACATCCTGAGAGACAACTTACACTCCCTGCAATGCAAGCACGTTCCATGGTGGGATATCTGGCTAGCTGGGTGGGAAGGAGGACTTGCAGCACTGACCATAGTCACAAGCACCTCCCCACACCCCCCCAACACAAACTCCACAGAACCCACCTGGTAGAATGCAATGCCCCCCATCCCAACACAAGATCCCACAAAGAACCACCACCCTGGGTCATGTTGTGTGAAGCACAGGGACACTCTTGGGACTCTTAGCCAAACAACTGCCAGGACAACACTCCCAGCCATCCTGTCAGCACAGCCAGCCCACCCCACAGGGAAGCAGAATCAAAAGGAAGGAAGCATGGGCATGCTGGGAAGGGGGTGGAGGCAATAGCATGATGGGAGTCGTAGTCACTGATACTGGTCACCCCCACAACTGACCCATCAACACCACCCTGAACCATGCTCACATCACAGGAAGTGGAGAAGGACTCACAAGATGGCTGACACTGGCTACTGCTGTGGGGAGCACAAGGCCCTGCTGGCAACTGTGCACCAACAAACAGCAGGACACCACTGACTGACATCCTGAGAGACAACTTACACTCCCTGCAATGCAAGCACAGTCCATGGTGGGATAACTGACTGGCTGGGTGGGTGGGAAGGAGGGCCGGCTGTCAACCAAACACAACCAATGCAGACCATGTTCACACCTCAGAAAATACATAGAAATGCCCAAATAATGCAGGACAATGTGCCACAACAATATCAACCCCTGACTGTGACGACTTAGGACAATGCAATGTACAGGCACGCACCCAGAGGCACAGTCACAACTGTCATGTGTGTCAACCATTGATGCCTGCAGAAACATAACATACATTGTTTGTGTCTCCCAAAAACAGGTGATGATGGGGACACAGCAGCAGACGCTGAGGAGTCCCAGTCCCAGGCTCAAGAGGATGCCGAGCTCACTGGCGTCGTACAGCCTCTGTCCTCCTCGGACGATGAAGAACAACCTGGCACATCCGGTGCAAGTCAACATGCAGCACCAGCAGGACCACCAGCTGCAGCACCAGCAGGACCACCAGCTGCACCCCTGCACCCACCCTCCAACGACTGTCACCACGAATACCATCCCTGCCGACATGGACAGAACAAGGAGCAACACCAGCACAGTGACCCTGGACCAACCTGGGGCCATGGACACCACCACCAACCCCCAAGGTGGACCAGGGTTATCTGTGCGTGCCACTGCACACACTGCACATGTCAGCAGGGGTGGTGGGAGGGGTGGGAGACAGAGGTCGCTGCTTGCAGATGTTGCTGGTGTGCATGATGACCCACAACTGGTACGCATAGCTGATGCGTACCAGTCCAGCACCGGAGAGCTCAGCCAGGTAGTGGGGCTCCTCAGAGACATTAAACAGCAGCAGGCTGCCCATCATGCCCGCTTGGACTCCCACATGTCCCACGTGGAGTCACACATGTCCCGTGTGGACTCACACATGTCCCGCGTGGAGTCCAAGTGGGATGCACTGCATGAGATGACGGCGGTGCACAGGGACATTTTACAATGCCTCCGCCAGATGAACAGCAACCAGTCCACACCCCCTGTGTGCCAACAACATCTGGTGCCGAACAAACTGCAACTGCCACAGGGAGGGAGGAGGACTCTGGCGGAGAGTCCCCTGCACCGCAGCAGCCTGCACTTGAGGGCCCCCCCAAGAAGAGGGGTCGTCCGAGGAGGGAAAAGTGAGAGGCCGATGGCCAAGCGCAACTCCCAGGAAGCCTGAACCTGTTCTGGATGTTCGCCTTTGTGCACAGACTGTTCACCCTGTTGACGGCAACACTACTCCCACACATTGCATGGGGAGTACAAGTTGGACCAATGTGTCAGACAACTGTGGCCCCAATACTGGGGATCCTGTCTACCCAGACTATCAATTCACCTAGGAACTTGGGATTGCAAGATTCATGTACAGCACAACCCATCCTATGCACTATTAACACAAATGTATCACAATAAACACACTAATACACCATACTTGCCTCTGTCGTGATTCCAACGTGGGTGCTGTTATGGGGATGATGAACTGCAAAATTACACTGTGTATGCGAACTGCAACAGCAAGGACAACACAGGCATGTGAGTACAGGAAACGTGACACACATGAGAGAGACACACCACCAGGGCTACACGACACATACACACCTAGGCCATCTGACTCATTGCCTACACTGATGTTGCCAGGGAAGACGGTGCAATGCACAGACACCACACCCATTCCCAGTTGTAGTCAAGTAGCCCACAGGTGCAGTAAGCAAATGGCAGTCAAATGTGTGACCACAGACAACGCACATCACAAAGTGAAGCACAGGTTTATTACACAGTTGCAACATGCCGTAACCACTACAGATGCAAGGTAATCCCACCTGGCAGCGGGCACACAGTCAACAACTGTAGACGGAAGGAAGTCCATGGGTGTGGCGCACATCACCTGTAGGGACACAACAGCTACCAGCCTGGATGTGCAATCACGCTCGTCGGTGGACACAGTTGAACAAACGAATCTGAAAGTACCCTGTGAAGGACAGACATGACACACAGTCAAAAGCAATGGAGTACAGGACAGAACAGCAAAACACATGCACAATACATGTTACAAGATACCCACCCAGAACCAAGTTAGCATGTCAACACTGTTGGGGAGTACAGCCCACCTGTCACCACACATCGCAACACACATCCAGTCAAGTGGCCCATGGACACACTCCAACAGCACCAGAGCACCACCCACACATCATGCCAACTCACATCATTGACATGACACCTCAGGATACTCACATTCAGCTAAAGAAGTTGGTGATGAGCTGTGTGCGGACATCACCATCACCATCATCATCATCATCGTCACTGGCATCGTGGTCCAGGCCAGGATCCTCCACAGGTGGCGGATGTTGGTCATTGTCATCCTGGATGAGAGGCAACTCCTTCCGCACTGCCAGGTTGTGGAGCATGCAGCAGACGATGATAATCTTGCACACTTTCGCAGGGGCATATGGGAGGGACCCTCCGGTCTTGTCCAGGCAGCGGAAGCGGCTCTTCAGGAGACCAAAGGACCGCTCAATCACTCTCCTGGTCCGACCATGTGCCTCATTGTAGCGCATCTGGGCAGGTGTCACAGGGTTCCTGAGGGGTGTCAGCAACCACGGCATGTTGGGGTATCCCGAGTCACCTACGGACAGACAAGTGCACATTAGCTGACTTGGAAAAGTGTGCGGAATACTACAGATAAGATCACACACAATGGCACAAAGTCAGTACACACCGACAAGCCAGGCACGCTGGTTCTGCATCTGTGCCATCATCCTGGGGATGCGACTACTCCTCATCACAAAGGCATCGTGTGCTGAACCAGGGAAACGGGCACACACGTGTGTGATGGTCATGTCTGCAAGACACACCACCAGTGCATTGACCGAGTGGTAGTGCTTGCGGTTCCTGTAGGCCTGCTCCTGGGCCTGTGGTGGTACCAAAGCCACATGTGTCCCATCAATGGAGCCAATGACATGCGGCATCCTCCCCAGGGCATAAAAGTCACTCTTCACGTCAGTGAGTCGTCGCAGTCTAGGGAAATAGATGTACCGGTTCAGGAAGAGCAACATTGCCGCCAAAACATCGCGGAGCACACGGCTGAACATGGTCTGAGACATCCCACCAGCAGTCGCCACAGTATGTTGGAAGGTACCAGTGGCAAAGAAGTGTAGGGCTGCCATCACCTTCACCTTGGGGGTCAGCGCTGTAGGATACGGCCGGCCAGGCTGCAAATGTGGGGACAACTGCACTGCCAAATCCTCAATCAGCTGCCTGGTGAAGCGGTACCGTCGAATGCTGTCCCGTTCCACCATCGTTGCCAGGTCTGGGAATGGCCGATGGACAGCAGGAGCCCTGCAGTGCAGAGGAGAAGTAAGCAAGATTGTCAGTCACCCCACATATGCGGCATTGAACACACTCAAGATCCCAACATACATCATTATGAGGCACAACTACATGAAGTGTGCAGTACCGGAAGGACATGTATGGTACATACATGGCCAACATCTGTCAACACGGTCCAACAGGTGGCATCAATTAGTCCCAGGTTGGCCCATTGGACATCATGAGGCCGTGTCACAGTTCCCATCTCCTGCTGCTGTGTCACAATAACCCCCACAGGGACATGTGAGGACAGATGTGTCCCAGGCACCACGGCTCAACGACAGGTACATTCCCAGGGACCCTGTAATGCCACATGGACACTGGCATTACATGGAGTATCATGTATACACCACAGCAAAACAACCATGACCCCCACAGGTAGTGTCCCCACTTGCCACGGCAGGACAGACATGGACGTCTGTGACACACACGCACAACATCAGAGTCCATGCACACACAACGTGGATGTGGAGACTGTCTCCCATTGTGCACATGAAATCAGAGACATTGTAAACACTACATGCACACAGACTGTGGAGGACCATCACTATTGTGCCACTGGGACACCCTGGCTCAAACATACCGTCCCACATGGGACTCACGGGGTATGTGACATGACATACACATACACCACTGTGAAATGTGACCATGGCACATGCACAGATATGAACAGTTGCACATCACAGTGGTCACGTACACGTAACACCCAGGATCCTGTCCCCATGAACACGTGCACAGCCTGGGGGTGGCTGCCCACAGGTGACACCCACAGGACAACATGTACACCAACATACACACAATAGGAAATGCAGCCTTACATGCCTTATGATAAAGTTTGGACAGGCTGTCGTGATGTAGGTGTGCCCCTCACTCCCTGGGAGCTATCTGTGGCTGGCATATGTCCATCTGAGACAGGCATGCTGACATATGCCAGTCACATGTACAGTGATGCGTTGAACAGCAATGGACCGATCGGTGCCTCCGGCCGGCCCATTGCTTTCAATGTGTGCGGGTACGTGTTGTACCCCTGTGCGCGTTGAACAGCAATGGACCGATCGGTGCCTCCGGCCGGCCCATTGCTTTCAATGTGTGTGGGTACGCGTTGTACCCCTGTGCGCGTTGAACAGCAATGGACCGATCGGTGCCTCCGGCCGGCCCATTGCTTTCAATGTGTGCGGGTACGCGTTGTACCCCTGTGCGCGTTGAACAGCAATGGACCGATCGGTGCCTCCGGCCGGCCCATTGCTTTCAATGTGTGCGGGTACGCGTTGTACCCCTGTGCGCGTTGAACAGCAATGGACCGATCGGTGCCTCCGGCCGGCCCATTGCTTTCAATGTGTGCGGGTACGCGTTGTACCCCTGTGCGCGTTGAACAGCAATGGACCGATCGGTGCCTCCGGCCGGCCCATTGCTTTCAATGTGTGCGGGTACGCGTTGTACCCCTGTGCGCGTTGAACTGCAATGGACCGATCGGTGCCTCCGGCCGGCCCATTGCTTTCAATGTGCGGGTACGCGTTGTACCCCTGTGCGCGTTGTACCGCAATGGACCGATCGGTGCGCACCCATTGACAATGGCCTTGCCTGGCAACGGACGCGTTTCGAATTTCGAACGAGTCGGTTGCTGGAAAATCAGTTGGTCACCCACAACAATGTTGCAAAATCATGTATGTCATGAAGTTGGAGATTTGAAGGATGCTGTGGGCGTGTTTTGGTGCTGCTATTCCATGGATTGGCCAGATTCAGAAGATGCAAACGACTTGGACCTATCACTTTGGACACAAGGGACAGTATCTGCCTCTCCAGCACATATATATTGCTGGCTGTTCCCCTGAGAGCCCACTTGCCTGCACTACATGCTCCAGGACGACATCTGCCACTGCACTGCTGCTGTCTCTGCCCCTCTGGACCCTGCAATGGCACGTACTGTGGAGAGAGCCCCAGCCTTCAGCCTTGAAGAGAACCAGGCCCTGCTGGACAGCCTACTTCCACAGTACAGCAAGCTGTATGGGACACCAGGGGAGCAGGTGAGTGTTCTGTGCACTGCCTTTCTGAATGTGCATTTTGTCTGACTAGCAAGGCTGGGAGTCTGCACGCCACTGGCTAGCAGGCTCACTGAGTAGTTGTCACCCCCCATAGTGTGTAGTGACTTGCACTGGACAGGTATGGTGCAGTGACAGTGCATTTGAACATGGTTTTACTTCCCATGCAATGATACCATGTAGTGACGTCTGGCAAACTGTCCATGGGCAGCTTTGCACTGCCTGTGTACATCATGTGCCCCTGTGATTGAGACATGTATATACAACTGTGTCATGCACGGATATGTTGCATGTGTGGTAATGGCCTTTTCACTTTGTCATCCTGACAGGTTAATGCCCATCGGAAGCAGGAAATCTGGAAGGACATCGTCCGGGCTGTCCTGTCCGTGGGGGTCTACAAGCGCCGGATCCGCAACTGCCAGAAGAGGTGGCAGGACCTTCGGGGCTGGACCCGGAGGATTGCACGGGTCCAGCTGAAGCTGTCGCCTCCTCGCAGGAGGGGCGGAACACGGACCCTGACCCCCCACATGCTCCAGATCCTGGCGGTGGTGTTTCCAGACCTGGATGGGCAGCTGAAGGCCAGACAGCAGCAAGGAGGGGTGAGTCAAAGACTGCACTGTGAACTCTGTATTACATGCTTTGTGCCCTCCTCTGGCCTGGTTCAACAGCCACAGTGCAGCAGTCATGTTGTCCAGGAGCCATGTCCCTCTATTGTGCACTGCCCACTGCTCATCTGATACCCAGGTGTGGCCCTTACAGTCAGGGAATTGTGTCACTTGGGACTGTGTCCTTGCAGTTTGCTTCACTAAAGGTGGGGGACAGCATCTGTTTCACTAACTCTGTTGTGGGCATCATGTGTGGGTCCATTGTTCACACAACGCCTGTGTTTGGACATGTGATCTGCGTGTTGCTTTGATATGCGGTCCACTTGCTGAGCTGAGCCCCCACATGTGCCTGGGGTATGTGGCACACGCCCATGCAGCGGGTGGGAACAATGTTTGGGCCCCAGGAGTGTGCAGATTACGTGTGTCACACATACATAGCCAGCTGTCCACTGTCCAGGGCACATCCCTCATTCATGTGGAGCAGGACAGTCATGCCTACTCCAGGCCATGCAATGCACTCTGTACTCCCACTCCCGTGTATCAGCTGACACATTGTGCACAGTGATTTGACCCCTCAGGTGTCTGCCTCTGTGTCAGTGTGCTGTGGATTAGTTGCCAGGACTGCTGGGGTGTTTCTTGGTAGGGGCTCAGCATGCCCCTGGAGATGTGACCATAGGAGACGATACTTGTGTGTCACATAGGTGTTTGATCAGCTGCCCGTGCAGACTGGGGTGTGCGAATGTGATGTTCAGGCAGCTGTTCCCCATTCACAGCAAATTGTGAGGGGCTCAGGTTCAGAGGGTAGTGTCACAGGTCTCCCATATGTCCAATAGGTGTGACCTGGACAGATGAGGGTTGAGATGATGTGTTGTGTGGGGGGTGTACATGTTCACTTGTGCAGCTCCAGGACTTGCATTCCCCATGACCTACTATTGTGACACAGTGCATAGTGTTGTTGTCTGGCTGCCAAGTCATACATCACTGAGACAGTGATGTATGACTTAGCAGTCATGCCTCTGCCATGGCATGTGTCAACTTATTTGTGGTCCTGCAGGGGAGTGACATGTGCTACATGCACACCATAGTGGCGCTGGCTATCAGGACATGGGTGCATCATGGTGTCTGTCGCTGGTATGCATCACATGCATTTCCTATTTGACTCTGGGCATCCCTTTCATCCGGAAACCTGTACTCACTCAGTGGCAAGAGCTGTGATGTGTCCACACTGTGTCCTCTGCAGTGTCCAACTACTGTGTACTTGGTGCATGTGTCCACACTGGGGTGTTGCAATCCAACAGACACCAGGCAGATGGGTGCAAGGCCATGTGGGATGTGAGTGCCATGCTTGGCATCAGACTGACAATTGGCTTCTCCTATTCAGTTAGGGCACTTTTAGCAATGTACAACTAATGATGCCAGGGCTTGCTCTGTAATGTGCTGTGCTCACAGTGGTGTGTGCGTTTGGTGCAGGTGACTGATGTCTGTCTGTTTCCCCATTGTTTGCAGATACATCCACGGCCACGGAAGGGGACAGCTCCACGGACCAGGAGGAGCCAGAGAGCCAGACTAGGTCAGCAGCCGAGGAGTGGTTGGAGGGACCCAGTGGCACGGAGGGCGAGGGGAGCCACACCGAGGAATCCTCAGCACCATCCACCTCAGCTGAGGACCAGAGCAACTCGGAGGATGACTCCCTTGTGGAGGCGGGTGTCAGCAGCCACCACACCCCAGCTAGTGTTGCTGTCCCCGCCACCACCAGCACCACCACCGCCCTCCCATCGGCTCCCATTCCCCAGGTCCGTGGAGGCTCCCATGTTCGGGAGCGTGTCTCCTTTGGCCCAGGCACCGCACCCCCTGCCCCTGTGTCCCCTGCTGCCCTGAGTGAGGAGTCTGTGTACCTCCTTCGCCAGCTCCATGTAGGGCAGACAGCCATGCTGAGTGTCCTCCATGCGCACACCGCACTGTTGACTCAGCTGGTGTCGTTCATGGAGGGCATCTCATCGGGCATGTCTGACCTACAGAGGGGCAACAGGTCCATGGACTCCTCCCTGACGGCAGCAGTGTCCCTCCTCAGACAGTCCCTCACCCCTCCTGCCTCTGCTCCATCCACACTCCCCAGCACCTTGCCCGTCCCAAGCACACACACACCGGCACAGGCACACACCAGCACACACACATCCAGCACACAGACACACACGCCACAAACTAAACGCACACACACGCACAGTCAGGGGACTGAAACCAGACTCACAGGGGATGGGGCCCTGGTACACACACACGCATCCACGGGCACTGCACAGTCCTCAGTTGCCTCTCCCTCCAAAGCACCCTCCCTTGCCTCACCTGCAACCCCAAAGACCCAGCGCCTCTTCCTCAGTGACCTCGGCCTCTTCCCCTCCGATCCAGCTGCCCCAGCATCCAGGGGGAAGAGGAAGCCCCCCACACGGAGCAGAGTGCCCCTCGCCCCGGACACCCTCCCCCAGGCGCAGACAGACTGAGGCCCCCACCCGCAAGTCCCCCGGAGTGGTAAGAGCAAGACCCCGCCGCCTCCCTGCAGCTCAAGCACCAGGTCACCTTCCTCCATCCCTCAGGCCCCCACTCCACAGGTGCCCCCGCCACACCCTGCCCCAGGTTCCCCCACCCACAGATATACCATCCCCAAGAGGCTCCGGCCTTCTCCCCCTGCCACTTGCTCTCCCGGCACCACACCCCCGCTGCGCTTGTCTGTGCCACTGATGTGGTGAGGGTGTCCTCCCCCTCTGTCCAGCCCACCTTGCCTGTTCCCCATTCTCCTCCCCTGGTGGTAGGCACTGCAGTGGAGTCCACTACCACCCTGTCTGACTTGGGCACTGCAGTGGCGGACCTGTCCACTCCATCTGCAGGGTCCACTGCAGTCGTGCCGGCACCCACAACATCTGAGCCATGCCCCCAGTTGTGCCGGCACACACCATGTCAGACACCTCCACTGCAGTTGTCAGTGGCTCTCCAGCACCCACCACCCCTTCCCTGCTTCCTCCTGGTGAGCCCTGATCCTGTCCCTGCGGTGCCTGGCCTACCCCCCGGTTGCCCCTCCTAGTGGATTGTCCCTGGTTTTGTGCAGGCATGTGTAGGGTGGCATCTGCCACTGTCACCCACTTGTGACTTTGTTGATGGACTGGCCATTGGCCTTTGTTTATGTTCTACCGGACTTCTACTTTTAATGCCACATATGCTGAATAAAGCAACTTTCTGTTCTCTAGTGCTTTTGCTTCTGATGTACATAATGTTGATGATGCTAATCAATGCCCTTGCTGCAGTGATGGTGATATTTGGTCTCATGATTATGAAGTGTTACTGTGCAGGAACCCATGTGGTCCAGGGGTTATGTGTCCTATCCTGTGGTGTATCCATGTCATCCATAGCAGCATCTGAGGGTGTCATGTGTTCAGTATTTGGCAATGGGATTTCCTACTTAGATTAGCTATTTCACATCTGTGGCTTCCACCCCTGCACATCTGTTGTGCCTGCCATTGTTCAATTCGTCTACTTCCCTGACCATGTGGCCATCTCCACTGGACATGCAGGTTTGGGCATCAATGGGGAAGGACTCATCTGTGTAGTCAGTGCAACATTGCTATACATGTGTGTTGGATCTGTGCTGATGATTCCGTTGGCACTTCCATGACCAGGCTGATGTGACGGGATCCCTCATTTGGTGCTAATTGTTGATTGTGTGACCAAGTGCTCAGCTGACATGATGGGGCCCTACTGAGGCAACATATGGCACAGCTTTCCTCACACAGGAGTGGAGTCCCCTCATGGCAGTGTGTACTCCTGTGACATTGCCTGCGCCCAAGGTGTGTGTTGTATGTGCATGTCTGTGTGTTCACTTCCGTTTAGCTGTGCATGCTGTGATCCCTAGTGTTGTACCTGTTTGTGATGCTTGCTGAGTTGACCTATGTTCCCCCAAAGTCTTCTCCCTGGGTTCTCTGTGATGTGGGTGCATGGCACATTACTGGTCATCAGGGTGTCACCCATAGGTGTGTTTGCTGTCAGGGCTGAGTTTGTGTGCAGACGCAGATGGGTCACAGTCAGGTTTCCCTTGGCACTTGTTGTTTGCCCCTGTCATGTGATTTCCAGTTTGTGTTATCTTTCAGTGATTGTGACACGTTGTGTGTGTGACTTCTGGCACTCCTCAGGGTCCGGGCTGCAATGTTGGTTGTTGTCTATGTGTTTTCTTTGTGGGTGACCTTGGCTTCTTCATTGGTGTGTGACTGTGGCTGGGATCCCATTGGTTGGTGTGGTATTGCTGTCATGTCCATGTACAGCGTAGTGTGCAGTGTGTCAGACATTCAGGAGTCTTGTTGAGTGTCCATGTGTGATGTGTTTCTGCACCTTGGTTCCCACCCACCACCCTGGAATAGTCATGGGTGCATGTGCAATGTCACCAGTGCATGTGTGCTTCACTGCTGCACATTGTTGGAGGTCGAGGGGTGTGGTGTTGAGTGTGTGCAGATGAGAGTTGTTGCCCGGCTAGGCCCCTGCCTCCATGTTGGCCTTGGCTTACTGGCCATGCTGATTGATTTGTGCTTGTGTAGGTGTGATGGTAGTTTGTTGCTCAGGACACATGAATGTGGTTCACAGTGTGAACGACATTTAGCTTTGTCATCAGAGTGGGATTGTAATGCAGCCCAGGGTCACCACATTGTGGGGGCCCTGGGGGTGGTGCTGTGGTGTGTCTGTGTCTTGCTGTGTCAGTTGCTGTTCCTACGTGCCTGTGTGACATGTGTGATTTGTGCTCCCTCTCATCTGACAATACCTGCTTGCCCACATAGGGGATTTGGATCCATGAGTTACCTTTGTGTGGCACTGTATGCAGATCTGTATGATTGATATTCAGGTCTCCTCATGTGTTGTGTGGTTGCCTGGGGACACTGGCACCCCCCACCTGTTGTGTATGATGTGCAGTGTGGGTCTGCCTGTTTGTGTTTGTGCATCTGCACCGCTGCATTGGCATATCTTGGGTGTGCCATTGGCTGTATGTAGTTTGGTGGGTTTCCCCTGCTGTCCCTGGGACTCCTAGGTCATCGGTCAGCACAATGATCATGGTTTGTGTGTCCCATTGCTGCCATGGTATGGTATCTGTTCACCTCACATCTGCAGTCTCCACAGGGTATCTGCATTTGTGTGCCCATTGGTGCAAATATGTGGGTCTGCATTCTGATGGTCACTTCTGTCATTGTGTCATTGATGAATGTTGACAGTGTCAGCCCCCATGGGTGTGGTTTGTCTGCACATGGCCAAAGGTATGTCTTATTTGCACTGCAGTATTTGGCTCACCCAATTCATGTTGCAATGGGACACATACACTACTTTGCCACTGATGTGTTTTTTGTTCTGTGACCAGGAATCATCCATGCAGTTTGGCAGTTGCAGCTCTTTCTTTGTCAACACTTACCTTTTGGTCACTGTGATGATGGGGGTTTAGACCCCATTGCCACAATGTTCAAAAGGTGCTTCAGCTATGGACCCCACACTTACATTTTGGTCACTGTGATGATGGGGGTTTTGACCCCATTGCCACACTGTTCAAAAGGTGCTTCAGCTATGGACCCCACACTTACCTTTTGGTCACAGTGATGATGGGGGTTTAGACCCCATTGCCACAATGTTCAAAAGGTGCTTCAGCTATGGACCCCACACTTACCTTTTGGTCACTGTGATGATGGGTGTTTTGACCCCATTGCCACAATGTTCAAAAGGTGCTTCAGCTATGGACCCCACACTTACCTTTTGGTCACAGTGATGATGGGGGTTTAGACCCCATTGCCACAATGTTCAAAAGGTGCTTCAGCTATGGACCCCACACTTACCTTTTGGTCACTGTGATGATGGGGGTTTTGACCCCATTGCCACAATGTTCAAAATGTGCTGCAGCTATGGACCCCACACTTACCTTTTGGTCACAGTGATGATGGGGGTTTAGACCCCATTGCCACAATGTTCAAAAGGTGCTTCAGCTATGGACCCCACACTTACCTTTTGGTCACTGTGATGATGGGGGTTTGGACCCCATTGCCACAATGGTCATGGCCTGCTTGCGTTGTGTGTGCCACACACATATTTGTGTGGCACATGTGCTAGGGGGTCACATTGTATGTTAGAAGTCATGTTCGGTGTTGTAGGCATTTGACACAGTCTACACACGCTTGTCATGGTGTTGGGGGGATGTCTTCTTCTTGCATTCCCTAGGTTGTGGTGTGCTGGTTGTGTCATGCATTGTCCATCCTATGGGTGGGGGTGGTAGTGGTGGTAGGCATCCTGCCCCCCTGGGTGAGGGTGATAGTAGTGGTGGGCATCCTGCCCCCTGGCTAAGGGTGGTAGTAGTGGTAGGCATCCTGCCCCCCTGGGTGAGGGTGGTAGTAGTGGTAGGCATCCTGCCCCCCTGGCTGAGGGTGGTAGTAGTGGTAGGCATCCTGCCCCCCTGGCTGAGGGTGGTAGTAGTGGTAGGCATCCTGCCCCCTGGCTAAGGGTGGTAGTAGTGGTAGGCATCCTGCCCCCCTGGGTGAGGGTGGTAGTAGTGGTAGGCATCCTGCCCCCCTGGCTGAGGGTGGTAGTAGTGGTAGGCATCCTGCCCCCTGGCTAAGGGTGGTAGTAGTGGTAGGCATCCTGCCCACCCTGGCTGAGGGTGGTAGTAGTGGTAAGCATCCTGCCCCCCTGGCTAAGGGTGGTAGTAGTGGTAGGCATCCTGCCCCCCTGGGTGAGGGTGGTAGTAGTGGTAAGCATCCTGCCCCCTGGCTAAGGGTGGTAGTAGTGGTAGGCATCCTGCCCCCTGGCTAAGGGTGGTAGTAGTGGTAGGCATCCTGCCCCCCTGGGTGAGGGTGGTAGTAGTGGTAGGCATCCTGCCCCCCTGGGTGAGGGTGGTAGTAGTGGTAGGCATCCTGCCCCCCTGGCTGAGGGTGGTAGTAGTGGTAGGCATCCTGCCCCCCTGGGTGAGGGTGGTAGTAGTGGTAAGCATCCTGCCCCCTGGCTAAGGGTGGTAGTAGTGGTAGGCATCCTGCCCCCCTGGGTGAGGGTGGTAGTAGTGGTAAGCATCCTGCCCCCTGGCTAAGGGTGGTAGTAGTGGTAGGCATCCTGCCCCCCTGGGTGAGGGTGGTAGTAGTGGTAAGCATCCTGCCCCCTGGCTAAGGGTGGTAGTAGTGGTAGGCATCCTGCCCCCCTGGGTGAGGGTGGTAGTAGTGGTAGGCATCCTGCCCCCCTGGCTAAGGGTGGTAGTAGTGGTAGGCATCCTGCCCCCCTGGGTGAGGGTGGTAGTAGTGGTAGGCATCCTGCCCCCCTGGCTGAGGGTGGTAGTAGTGGTAGGCATCCTGCCCCCCTGGGTGAGGGTGGTAGTAGTGGTAAGCATCCTGCTCCCCTGGCTAAGGGTGGTAGTAGTGGTAGGCATCCTGCCCCCCTGGGTGAGGGTGGTAGTAGTGGTAGGCATCCTGCCCCCCTGGCTGAGGGTGGTAGTAGTGGTAGGCATCCTGCCCCCCTGGGTGAGGGTGGTAGTAGTGGTAGGCATCCTGCCCCCCTGGCTGAGGGTGGTAGTAGTGGTAGGCATCCTGCCCCCCTGGGTGAGGGTGGTAGTAGTGGTAAGCATCCTGCTCCCCTGGCTAAGGGTGGTAGTAGCGGTAGGCATCCTGCCCCCCTGGGTGAGGGTGGTAGTAGTGGTAGGCATCCTGCCCCCCTGGCTGAGGGTGGTAGTAGTGGTAGGCATCCTGCCCCCCTGGGTGAGGGTGGTAGTAGTTGTAAGCATCCTGACCCCACTGGGTGAGGGTGGTAGTGGTGGTAGGCATCATGCCACCCCTGGGTAGGGGTGGTGGTGCGCATTCAGGCCCCTGTGTGCATATGTGGCATTGGTGATGGGCATCCCGCCCCTATGGTGCTGCTGTTGCTGGTGTAAGTATATTCTGCATCCCTGTGTGTGTGTGTGATTTGTCGTGTACGTGTTGTATGTGTTTTGTGGTTGGTGTCTGGCTTACCTTCTGCGCCGTACGCGTCCGTGCCTGTTCCGGTAGTAGATGTAGAATATTGGTATGATCGGGACGAAGGGATTCATGGTTGGTTCGTGTCGTTCGTCCTTCTCGTTGCTTCGCCGTCGTCCTCGTCGCTTCGCCTCGTCCTCGTCGCTTCGCCTCGTCCTCGTCGCTGGCGTGTTCGCCTCGTAGCCGTGGATCGTGTTGTGGCGCGAATCGGAGCTTATGTGCGCCTCTCCCGGATGCTTTGACGTGCCGTGCGTAGCGACGGGTTCGGCGCGTACGGAAAGCGCATCGTACTTGTCCGGCCGGACGGGGCTGCATTTTTCCTTCCGTGCGACTCGATTCGGCGTTTCCGGAATCGCCTCGGTCGGAGAACAGGACCTGGTTTGGGTGAGTACGGCTCGGCCGGAATCTTTGCTGTTGTGCGCATCGTACTTGCTCGTTCGGTGTGCTGTACGGATCGGTCGGGAAACAGGCTTTCGCATGGCTTTTTTCCCGACCGAATGGTATTGGGTGCGCCTCCGACCGAGATCGGAATCGGCCCCTATGTCAGTGATCCAATGCTACCACTTCCCTCCACCCCACTCTAGCCAGTGCTGATTCAGGCAGTAGCCTCCTCCTCACTTTTTGAATTCGCAATAAACTGAAGACCTGGCTTTTCGACTAGTCCCACTAGGCTCTAGGTTTGGCTAGGCTCACACCTGTTCAGCGCCCAGGTGATACTGTGCTCTACAATATGCATAATAGAACAGAACAGGTGGAATTGGCAGGGCCAATCAGAGCCAGAGCCCACATCACAATCTGGGCAGGGGGCGGAGGCTGGCAGTGGAGGATATCTCCTTCTCCTGGCAGTCCCTGATGAGGGGCCTTACTTCTATTTTGTATACTTACATGTATGTTCTGTTTAGATGTTTCACATGGTTGTTTTCCAGCTTTTCTATTGGGGGGAGGGCGGGGTTTCTAGTGTGGAACATGTGCTTTCTTTTCTGTTGGTTGGAACAAACACTTAAGTTCATTTTAAATGTTAATTTGTTGGTAGTTTGTAGATGTTGAAGTTGTTAGGTTTATTTTTACAAGCTATTTGGGTTAGTTTATAGTTTTTTATTATTTTATGTATACTTACTTTCTTAGATCTTTTTGATGCTTTGTGATAGTTGTTATTTTCTGGCAGTTTATCACTTTTACAAGGCATAGTTTTTCCGTTTAGGAAGACTATGTAAGTAGATTAAAGTTGGCGAGTATTTTATGATTTATTTGCTATTTTATGTTTTTAACTTTATTAACAAGCACGTTTTAAGTTAAATATAAGTTTTACTTACTTGCCTAGGTAGTTGTTGAGATGTATATATTTCTGTTTTAATGGCCTTTTGAGAAAATCCGGCAGAGTTTCGTCGTCTTACAGCGTTTGTTGTTTTTGAAGTATGTAGTTGTTTAATTTAGTGTACCTTTAATATTGTTGATTAAATTGTTTGTTTGATTATAATAGCTAAAGTTGTTTATAGTTTTATTTTATTGGTTGGTTTAGCTTTAGTTTTATTTTTTTTCTTCAGTCGACTCCTATGGCAAAAGCTAATTGAGGTTTTATTTTTGATGTATAATATACTGTTAGATAGTTTTGAAGAAAAAAAAAATATATATATATATACACATTAATATATTGATATTTAGGTTGTGGTTTAAATGTTTATATTTGTTGGGGGTAGTATTTTTATTATTTTAATTATAGAATTTATTGGAGTGAATGGTAACGATTTTGTTGATATAATATATTTCATTTAAATATGGGTATAAAATGTTTTGGGTTTATTTGATATAATTGTTTTACATAAAAAGTGTTCATTTTTATATTTATTAATGATTATTTAAATATTTTGGAGATGATTGTGTGAATCAATTCTTTTGACATATATTATGTTTTTTAAACGGTAACATATTTTTGTTTCTGATATTTTTTTTACAATATAGGTAAAAATCGATATTTTTAACAATGATATTTGTGTTCTTGATATTTGTGCTTTTACCAGTTAAGTATAGGAAGTCGATATTTTTGTTATCGATTTTTAACTTCCGATATTTTTGTGTTTTAATATCATATGCATAGATATTATGTCAGTGATCCAATGCTACCACTTCCCTCCATCCCACTCTAGCCAGTGCTGATTCAGGCAGTAGCCTCCTCCTCACTTTTTGAATTCACAATAAACTGAAGACCTGGTTTTCGACTAGTCTCACTAGGCTCTAGGTTTGGCTAGGCTCACACCTGTTCAGCGCCCAGGTGATACTGTGCTCTACAATATGCATAATATAACAGAACAGGTGGAATTGGCAGGGCCAATCAGAGCCAGAGCCCACCTCACAATCTGGGCAGGGGGCGGAGGCTGACAGTGGAGGATATCTCCTTCTCCTGGCAGTCCCTGATGAGGGGCCTTACTGTCTTTTATTCCTAAGAGCTTGCTCACTCTCAAAGAAGCCATATTTGCAGCTCGGATCAATTTAAAGGGGTGGATTCTATACCTTTGGCTCAGGCACCAAGCCAAGTGAAGTTGCCAGGAAGGTTGAGGGTGGAAGCCAACTATGACCCATGAGCAGTAGCTTATTTGGGGCACTGATAGTTGAGCTGAGATAACCAATCTAAAAAAAGATTTATTTATATAATCTTGCAACATGTAAAGATGAGAAAAACTGAGTTGTGCTGGGTTTGGGTCAAACATAAACGTTTATCTTCCTTCCTCTGTAATGTTTCCATCTTCTCAAATAGGACCAGCTGAAATTTTGATTACATAAGTGTAATTTTTATCACCATAGAAAATAGATTCAAGTAGAAAATGTCTTGCGGAACTGTGAAACTGCTGCGTGCTGTGTCCAGAAAACATTTTCTGCTCGAACGAGCCTCCTCCCATTATCTTAGGTGACTTTTGTATGCAGGTGTACCCTCACATTCATTTTTCATACAAGATATCAGCCAAATGCAGTTTGCACAAAAAGTGTAATTTTGCATTATTTGCACGAACATTTCACGTGTCATACGTGAGAAAAATATTGACCATCCCCATTTTCGACACACTCTGGGGTCGATTCCGATCCCGGTCGGAGGCGCACCTAATACCATTCGGCCGGGAAAAAAGCCAGGCGAATGCCTGTTTCCCCACCGATTCGCACATACGTCCGAACGAGCAAGTACGATGCGCACAACTGCCCAAATCCCGAACCAGTCGCACTCACCCAATACAGGTCCTGTTCTCCGACCGAGGCGGATCCGGAAACGCAGAATCGAGTCGCACGGAAGCCAAAATGCAGCCCCGTCCGGCCGGACAAGTACGATGCGCTTTCCGTACGCGCCGAACCCGTCGCTAAGCACGGCACGTCAAAGCATCCGGGAGAGGCGCACATAAGCTCCGATTCGCGCCACAAGACGATCCACGGCTACGAGACGAACACGCCAGCGACGAGGACGAGGCGAAGCAAAGAGAAAGACGAACGAGACGAACCAACCATGAATCCCATCGTGCCGATCCTACCAATATTCTACATCTATAACCGGAACAGGCATGGACGCGTACGGCGCAGAAGGTAAGTCAGACACCAACCACAAAAACAAACTACACGTACCCGACATATCACACACACACAGAGGGATGCAGAAATTACTTACACCAGCAACAGCAGCACCATAGGGGCGGGATGGCTATCACCAATGCCACATGTACACATAGGGGCCTGGATGCCAACAACAAACACCACCCCTACCCAGGGGGTGCTAGATGCCTGTCACTACTACCACCTCTACCCATAGGGGGCTGGATGCCTACCACCACTACCACCCCTACTCAGGGGGTGCCAGATGCCTACCACTACCACCACCCCTACCCAGGGGGTGCCAGATGCCTACCACCACTACCACCTCTACCCATGGGGGGCAGGATGCCTGTCACTACTACCACCTCTACCCATGGGGGCTGGATGCCTACCACTACTACCACCTCTACCCATGGGGGCTGGATGCCTACCACCACTACCACCCCTACTCAGGGGGTGCCAGATGCCTACCACTACTACCACCTCTACCCATGGGGGCTGGATGCCTACCACCACTACCACCCCTACTCAGGGGTGCCAGATGCCTGTCACTACTACCACCTCTACCCAGGGGGTACTAGATGCCTACCCCTACCACCACCCCTACCCAGGGGTGCCAGATGCCTACCACTACTACCACCTCTACCCATGGGGGGCAGGATGCCTGTCACTACTACCACCTCTACCCATGGGGGGCTGGATGCCTACCACTACTACCACCTCTACCCAGGGGGTGCCAGATGCCTGTCACTACTACCACCCCTAACCAGGGGGTGCTAGATGCCTGTCACTACTATCACCTCTACCCATGGGGGGCTGGATGCCTACCACCACTACCACCCCTACTCAGGGGGTGCCAGATGCCTACCACTACTCCCACCTCTACCCATGGGGGGCTGGTTGCCTACCACCACTACCACCCCTACTCAGGGGGTGCCAGATGCCTACCACTACTACCACCTCTACCCATGGGGGGCTGGATGCCTACCACCACTACCACCCCTACTCAGGGGGTGCCAGATGCCTACCACTACTACCACCTCTACCCATGGGGGGCTGGATGCCTACCACCACTACCACCCCTACTCAGGGGGTGCCAGATGCCTACCACTACTACCACCTCTACCCAGGGGGTGCTAGATGCCTACCCCTACCACCACCCCTACCCAGGGGGTGCCAGATGCCTACCACTACTACCACCTCTACCCATGGGGGGCAGGATGCCTGTCACTCCCACCACCCCTACCCAGGGGGTGCCAGATGCCTACCACTACTACCACCTCTACCCATGGGGGGCAGGATGCCTGTCACTACTACCACCTCTACCCATGGAGGGCTGGATGCCTACCACCACTACCACCCCTACTCAAGGGGTGCCAGATGCCTGTCACTACTACCACCTCTACCCAGGGGGTGCTAGATGCCTGTCACTACTATCACCTCTACCCATGGGGGGCTGGATGCCTACCACCACTACCACCCCTACTCAGGGGGTGCCAGATGCCTACCAGTACTACCACCTCTACCCATGGGGGGCTGGATGCCTACCACCACGACCACCCCTACTCAGGGGGTGCCAGATGCCTACCACTACTACCACCTCTACCCATGGGGGGCTGGATGCCTACCACCACTACCACCCCTACTCAGGGGGCTGGATGCCTACCACTACTACCACCTCTACCCAGGGGGTGCTAGATGCCTACCCCTACCACCACCCCTACCCAGGGGGTGCCAGATGCCTACCACTACTACCACCTCTACCCATGGGGGGCAGGATGCCTGTCACTACCACCACCCCTACCCAGGGGGTGCCAGATGCCTACCACTACTACCACCTCTACCCATGGGGGCAGGATGCCTGTCACTACTACCACCTCTACCCATGATGGGCTGGATGCCTACCACTACTACCACCCCTACTCAGGGGGTGCCAGATGCCTGTCACTACTACCACCCCTACCCAGGGGGTGCTAGATGCCTGTCACTACTACCACATCTACCCATGGGGCGCTGGATGCCTACCACCACTACCACCCCTACTCAGGGGGTGCCAGATGCCTGTCACTACTACCACCCCTACCCAGGGGGTGCTAGATGCCTGTCACTACTACCACCTCTACCCAAGGGGGCTGGATGCCTACCACCACTACCACCCCTACTCAGGGGGTGCCAGATGCCTACCACTACTACCACCTCTACCCATGGGGGGCAGGATGCCTGTCACTACTACCACCTCTACCCATGGGGGGCTGGATGCCTACCACTACTACCACCTCTACCCATGGGGGACTGGATGCCTACCACCACTACCACCCCTACTCAGGGGGTGCCAGATGCCTACCACTACTACCACCGCTACCCAGGGGGGGCGGGATGCCTACCACCACTACCACCCCTACTCAGGGGGTGCCAGATGCCTACCACTACTACCACCTCTACCCATGGGGGGCTGGATGCCTACCACCACTACCACCCCTACTCAGGGGGTGCCAGATGCCGGTCACTACTACCACCCCTACCCAGGGGGTGCTAGATGCCTGTCACTACTACCACCTCTACCCATGGGGGGCTGGATGCCTACCACCACTACCACCCCTACTCAGGGGGTGCCAGATGCCTACCACTACCACCACCCCTACCCAGGGGGTGCTAGATGCCTACCCCTACCACCACCCCTACCCATGGGGGGCAGGATGCCTACCACCAACAACACCCCCACTCATAGGATGGCTAATGCATGACACAACAAGCACACACCAACATAAGGAATGCAACAAAAAGACATCCCCCCCAACACCATGACAAGCGTGTGTAGACTGTGTCAAATGCCTACAACACTGAACATGACTTTGAACATACAATGTGACCCCCTATCACATGTGTCACACATAAATGTGTGTGGCCCCCACAATGCAAGCAGACCATGACCACTGTGGCAATGGGGTCCAACCCCCATCATCACAGTGACCAAAAGGTAAGTGTGGGGTCCATAGCTGAAGCACATTTTGAACATTGTGGCAATGGGGTCCAACCCCCATCCTCACAGTGACCAAAAGGTAAGTGTGGGGTCCATAGCTGAAGCACATCTTGAACATTGTGGCAATGGGGTCTAAACCCCCATCATCACAGTGACCAAAAGGTAAGTGTGGGGTCCATAGCTGAAGCACATCTTGAACATTGTGGCAATGGGGTCTAAACCCCCATCATCACAGTGACCAAAAGGTAAGTGTGGGGTCCATACCTGAAGCACATTTTGAACATTGTGGCAATGGGGTCCAACCCCATCATCACAGTGACCAAAAGGTAAGTGTGGGGTCCATAGCTGAAGCACATCTTGAACATTGTGGCAATGGGGTCTAAACCCCCATCATCACAGTGACCAAAAGGTAAGTGTGGGGTCCATACCTGAAGCACATTTTGAACATTGTGGCAATGGGGTCCAACCCCCATCATCACAGTGACCAAAAGGTAAGTGTGGGGTCCATAGCTGAAGCACATCTTGAACATTGTGGCAATGGGGTCTAAACCCCCATCATCACAGTGACCAAAAGGTAAGTGTGGGGTCCATACCTGAAGCACATTTTGAACATTGTGGCAATGGGGTCCAACCCCCATCATCACAGTGACCAAAAGGTAAGTGTGGGGTCCATAGCTGAAGCACATTTTGAACATTGTGGCAATGGGGTCCAAACCCCCATCATCACAGTGACCAAAATGTAAGTGTTGACATTGAAAAAGCTGCAACTGGCAAACTGCATGTATGATTCCTGGTCACAGAACAACAAACACATCAGTGGCAAAGTAGTGCTTGTGTCCCATAGCAACATAGATTGGGGGAGGCAAACAGTGCAGTGCAAATAAGACATACCTTTGGCCATGTGCAGACAAACATCACCCATGGGGGCTGACACTGTCACCATCCATCAATGACACAATGACAGAAGTGACCATCATAATGCAGACCCACATATTTGCACCAATGGGCACACAAATGTAGATACCCTGTGGAGACTGTAGATGTGAGGTGAACAAATAACATACCATGGCAGCAATGGGACACACAAACAATGATCATTGTGCTGACTGATGACCTAGGAGTCCCAGGGACAGCAGGTGAAACCCACCAAACAACATACAGCCAATGGCACACTAAAGATATGCCAATGCAGTGGTGCAGATGCACAAACACAAACAGGCAGACCCACACTGCACATCAAACACAACAGGTGAGGGGGGGGGTGCCAGTGTCCCCAGGCAACCACACAACACATGATGAGGCCTGAATACCAATTACACAGATGCACATACAGTGCCACACAAAAGTAACTCATGGATCCAAATCCCCTATGTGGGCAATCAGGCATTGTTAGATGAGAGGGAGCACAAATTACACATGTCACACAAGCTTGTAGGAACAGCAACTAACACAGCAAGAGACAGACCCACCACAGCACTACCCCCAGGGACCCCATATTGTGCGACACTAGCCTGCATGATAATCCCACTGTGATGACAATGTTAGATGTTGTTCACACTGTGAACCCCAGCCATGTGTCCTGAGCAACTAACTACCATTACACCTACACAAGCTCCAATCAATCAGCACGGCCTGCCAGCCAAGGCCAATATGGAGGTAGGGGTCTGGCCGTGCAACAACTCACTTTTGCACACACTCAACACCACACACCCTGATCTCCACCAATGTGCAGCAGTGAAGCTCACATGGACTTGTGACATTGCACATGCACCCATGACAATACCAGGGGTGGTGGTGGGAACTAAGGTGCAGAAACCCATCACACATGGCCAGTCAACAAGACTCGTGACTGTCTGACACACTGCCCAGTACGCCGTACATGGGCATGATGTGAAATCCACCACAATCAATGGGATCCTGGCCATAGTCACACACCAATGAAGAAGCCAAGGTGACACACGAAGAACACACGTACACAACTACCAACATTGCAGCTCTGACCCTGAGGAGTGGCAGCAGTCACACACACAACGTGTCACAATCACTGAAAGCTAACACAAACTGAAAATCACATTACTCGTGTAAACAACAAGTGCCAAGGGGAATCCTGAATGTGTCCCATCTGCTTTTGCCCACATCCCCAGCACTGACAACAAAGACAACCTGGGATGACAACCTCATGAACATTAGTTTGCCATGCACCCACATCACAGAGAAACCAGGTCCAAGATGCTGGATGAACACAGAACAACTCATCAAGCATCACAAACAGGAACATCCATAGGGACACAGCCTGTGTAGGAAAAGGGAAGGGAACACGCACAGACATGCTTACACAACACAGGCCTACGCAATGTCACCAGATTACACACTGCCATGAGGGCACTCCACTCCTGTGGAAGGTCCGCTGTGCCAAACCTTGTCTGTGCATGACCCAAACATGTCAGCAGAACACTCCGTCAGTGAGTCAACAACCACAACACACAGAAGGCTCTGCTCACATCAGCCTGGGTACGGGGGTGTCACGCCAGTCATCTGCACACACACCAAACACGTGTCAAGCAAGTTGCACTGTATACACAGATGAGTCCTTCGACATTGATGTGCAAAACTGCATGTCCAGTGGAGCTGGGCACACAGTCAGGGAAATCGGAACATTGAACAGTGGTAAGCCCACCAGATGTGCATCAGTGTAAGACAAAGATGTTCATTTACAAATGCAAAAAGGACATCCCTGTGTCAAATGCTGAACATTACACCCTCAGACTGTAGCAAAGGATGCCATAGATCCAGACTACAACAGGACACATATCCCATGGACCACATGGAGTCCATCCCTGCAACACTTCATCGTCCTGATGTGAACACTATTACAACTGCAAATTCAGGATGCTACTCATCCACATCATGTACATCAAAAGAAAACCCAAAAGTAAACAAAAAAGGCCAATGGCCAGTCCAGAATCACAGTACCAACGGGGTGAGAAGTGACAACTGGTCACACATTGCTTGCCTGCACTGGTACGGTTGGGGGACATCCCCCTTGGAGGGGCATACAAGGGGCAGGCCAGGCACCGCAGGGACAGGATCAGGGGATGGCAGAGTGAGGCAGTGAAGGGGTGGTGGGTGCAGGAGTGTCACCAGCAACTGCAGTGGAGGTGTCTGACTCAGGGGGGGCCGGCACCACCGTGGTACACAAGTCAGTTGGTGTGGGTGCTGCAACCACTGCAGTGGGCTGGACTGATGTAGTGGACTGGGTACCCACTGCAGTGCCCGAGTCAGACGTGGTGGATGTGGACTCCACTGCAGTGCATGACTCCAAGGGAGTGGAAGAGTGGGCAGATGAGGTGGGCAGGACAGAGGGGGGGACCCGGTCCCCACAACAGTGCCACTAACAGGCAGAGCGTCTGGGTTGGGGGTGGAAGAGCAAGTGGCAGGGGGGAGGGCCTAAGCAGTCTGGGGATGCGGTATCGGTGTGTGGGGGAACCTGGGGCAGGGTGTGGCGGGGGAACCTGTGCAGTGGTGGCCTGGGGGATGGAGGAGAGAGACTGGGCGCTGGAGCTGCGTGGTGGTGGTGGGGTCTTGCTCTTCCTGCTCCGGGGGACTTCCTAATGGGCTCCTGTGTCTGCCTGCGCCTGGGGGAGGGTGTCCGGGGGCGAGGGGCACTCCTCTCTGTGTGGGTGGACTTCCTCTTCCCCTGGTATGCTGGATCAGCAGGAATGGTGGGGAAGAGGCCGAGGTCACACAGGAAGATCTGCTGTGTAGGTGGGGTAGCAGGCGAGGCAAGGGAAGGGGTCTTGGAGGGAGAGTATTTGGAGGACTGCGGAGTGAATGTGGATGCCTGTGTGTGTGTGTGTTCCCCATCCCCTGTGTCTGTGGTATCAGTCCCCTGAGGATGCTTGTGTGCAAGTCTTGCCTTACTCTTGGGTGTGTCTGTGCTGCTCGTGTCTGTGTGTTTGGGTGACTGTGCAGGTGTGCATGTGCTTTGGACAGGTAGGGGGGCAGGAAGTGTGGATGGGGCAGAGGTGGGAGGGGTGAGGGACTGTTGGAGGAGGGACACTGCTGCCGTCAGGGAGGAGTCCATGGACCTATTGCTCCTCTGTAGGGCAGACATACCCGTCGAGATGCCCTCCATGAACGACACCAGCTGTGTCAACAGAGTGGTGTGTGCATGGAGGACACTCAGCATTGCTGTCTGCCCTACATGGAGCTGCCGAAGGAGGTACACAGACTCCTCACTCAGGGCAGCAGGGGACACAGGGGCAGGGGGTGCGGTGCCTGGCACGAAGGAGACACGCTCCCGAGCACGGGAGCCTCCACGGACCTCAGGAATGGGAGCCGATGGGAGGGCGGTGGTGGTGGTGGCGGGGCCAGACAGACTAGCTGGCCTTTGGTGGCTGCCGAGACCCGCCTCCACAAGGGAGTCATCCTCCGAGCTGCTGTGGTCCCCAGCTGAGGTGGATGGTGCTGAGGACTCCTCGGTGTGGCTCCCATCGCCCTCCGTGCCACTGGGTCCCTCTGACCACTCGTCCGATGCTGACCCAGTCTTGCTCCGCTGCTCCTCCTGGTCCGTGGAGCTGTCCCCTCCTGTGGCCGTGGATGTATCTGCAAACAATTAGGGAAACAGACAAACATCAGTCACCTACACTGACCGCACACACCACAGTAAGTACAGCACGTTACAGAGCAAGCCCTGGCATCCTTAGTTGAACATTGCCTAAAGTCCTCACACATATTCGGAGAAGCCAATTGTCAGTCTGATGGTCAACCATGGGACTCACACCCCTCCTGCCCTTGCACCCATCTGTCTGGTGCCTGTCTGATGGTAAGACCCCAGTGTGGACACATGCACCACCTACACAGTTGTTGGACATTGCAGGGAACACGGTGAAGTATGTGAACATGCACACATCACATCTCTTGCCACTGAGTCAGTGCAGGTGTCCGGATAAAGGGATGGCCAGAGTCTAATTAGAAATGCATGTGATGCATACCAGCACCAGACACCATGATGCACCCATGTCCGGATAGTCAATGCCACAATGGGGTGCATGTTCACATGTCACTCCCCTGCAGGATCAGTCCCAGGAAGTTTAATGCCATGACACAGGAATGCGTGCAAAGTCATACATTACTGTCTCAAGTCACATGGCCATGGCAGCCAGCCAACAACAGTCTGCACTGTGTCACAATCCGAGGACATGGGGAATGCAAGTTATGTGACTGACAAGTGCACATGTCCATGCCCCAAAAACCACATCATCTGTACTACTATTTGTCCACGTCATACCAACTGGACATATGGGGGACATGAAACACAACTCTCTGAACATGAGCACCTCACAGTGTGCTGTGAATGAAAATACAGCTGCCTGAAAGTCACAGTCGCAAACACCTGTGTGCACAGTCAAGTGATCAGACACCTATAAGTCACAGAAGTATCGTCTATCATGGTCACATCTCAGATGGCATGCTGAGCCCTAACCGATAAACATACCAGTAGTCCTGACAACGAAGACACAGCACAATGAGACAGAGGCAGACACCTGAGGGTACATTTCACTGATCACAACATGCCAGATGATACACGGGAGTGGGAGTACAGAGTGTATTGTATGCCCTGGAGTAGGCATGACTGTCCAGCTCCACCTGTAAGAGGGATGAGTCCTGGACAGTAGGCAGGTGGCTAAGCATGTGTGACACACTGGATACACATACTCCTGAGGCCCAAATATTGTTCCCACCAGCAGCATGGGTGTGTGCCAAATTCCCCAGGGACATGTGGTGAGTCAGAGCAGCAAGCGGACCACATATCAAAGTTACACCCAGATCACATGTCAGAACTTAGGCATTGTGTAAGCAATTGACCCACCCATGAATCGCACAACATAGTCACGGGAACAAATGCTGTCCCCCACCTTGAGCAAAGCAAAATGCAATGACACAGTCCCCAAATGACACAATTTCCTGACTATAAGGGCCACACATATGCGTATCAGAGGAGAAGTGGGCATGTCACAAATGAGGGACATGGGTCCTGGACCACATGACTGATGTACTGTGGAAGTTTAACCAGGCCAGAGGAGGGCACATAGCATGTCAGACAAAGTGCACAGTGCAGTCATGGACTCACCCCCTCCTTGCTGCTGTCTGTCCTTCAGCTGCCCATCCAGGTCAGGGAAGACCACCGCCAGGATCCGGAGCATGTGGGGGTCAGGGTCCGGTGTCCGCCCCTCCTGCGAGGAGGCGACAGCTTCAGCTGGACCCTTGCGATCCTCCGGGTCCAGCCACGAAGGTCCTGCCACCTCTTTTGGCAGTTGCGGATCCTGCGCCTGTAGACCCCTACGGATCTTACTTTCCGGGCGATGGTCAGCCAGATGTCCTGCTTCTGGTGGGCATCAACCTGTGAGGATGACAAAGTGAAAAGGCCATTACTACACATGCAACATATACGTGCATCACACAGTTGGATATACATGTCTCAATCACAGGGGCATATGATGTACACAGGCAGTGCAACAATGGCTATGAACAGTTTGCCAGCAGTCACTACATGGTATCATTGCATGGGAAGTAAACCTAGTTGGAATGCACTGTTACTGCACTGTACCAGTTCAGTGCATGTAACTACACACTTTGGGGTGTGACAACTACTCAGTGGGCATGCTAGCCAGTGGTGTGCACACTGAAAGTCCTGCTAGTGAGACAACATGCACAATTAGTGAGGCAGTGGACAGCACGCTCACCTGCTCCCCTGGTTTCCCATACAGCTTGCTGTACTGTGGAAGGAGGCTGTCCAGCAGGGCCTGGTTCTCCTCAAGGCTGAAGGCTGGGGCTCTATCCACAGTACGTGCCATTGCAGGAGCCAGAGGATGCAGATACAGCAGCAGTGGTGGTGGCAGATGTCGTCCTGGAGCATGTAGTGCAGGCAAGTGAGCTCTCAGGGGAACAGCCAGCATTATATGTGTGCTGCAGAGGCAGATACTGTCCCATGTGTCCAAAGTGATAGGTCCAAGTCGTTTGCATCTTCTGAATCTGACCAATCCATGGATTAGCAGCACTAATACACGCCCACAGCATCCTTCAAATCTTCAACTTCATGACACCCATGATTTTGCAACATTGTTGTGGCTGGCCAACTGAATTCACTGCATCAGACTCGTTGGAGCTTCGAAACGCGTCCGTTGCCATGCCAGGCCCCAGCCAATGTGTGCGCACCGTTCGGTCCATTTCTGTACAACGCGTACCCGGGATAGAACGCGTACCCGCTCACATTGAATGCAATGGGCCGGCCGGGCACACCGATCGGTCCATTGCTCTACAACGCGTACCCGGGATACAACGCGTACCCGCTCACATTGAATGCAATGGGCCGGCCGGGCACACCGATCGGTCCATTGCTCCACAACGCGTACCCGGGATACAACGCGTACCCGCTCACATTGAATGCAATGGGCCGGCCGGGCACACCGATCGGTCCATTGCAGTTCAACGCGTACCCGGGATAGAACGCGTACCCGCTCACATTGAATGCAATGGGCCAGCCGGGCACACCGATCGGTCCATTGCTCTACAACGCGTACCCGGGATACAACGCGTACCCGCTCACATTGAATGCAATGGGCCGGCCGGGCACACCGATCGGTCCATTGCAGTTCAACGCGTACCAGGATACAACGCGTACCCGCTCACATTGAATGCAATGGGCCGGCCGGGCACACCGATCGGTCCATTGCTCCACAACGCATACCCGGGATACAACGCGTACCCGCTCACATTGAAAGCAATGGCCAATGTGTGCGCACCAATCGGTCCATTGCTGTCCAACGCGTCCCTGGACAAGTCACTGGCATATGTCACCATGCCTGTCACAGGTGAACATATGCCAGCCACATATACTTCCCAGGGAGTGAGGGGCACACCTACAACACCACAGCCTGTCCACACTGTATCCTAAGGCATGTACGGCTGCATTACCTATTCCGTGTATGGGGGTGTACATGTTGTTCTGTGGGTGTCACTTGGGGGCAGCCACTCCCAGGCTGTGCACGTGTTCATGGGGACAGTATCCTTGGTGTGTCGTGCACATGACCACTGTGATGTGCAACTGTTCATTCCTGAGCATGTGGCATGGTCACATTTCACGGTGGTGTATGTGTATGTCATGTCACATACCCCCTGAGTCCCATGTGGGACGGTATGTACGTCCCAGGGTGACCCATTGGCACAATAGTGATGGTCCTCCACAGTCTGTGTGCATGTTGTGTTTACAATGTCTCTGACTCCATGTGCACAATGGGAGACAGTCTCCACATCCACGTTGTTTGTGCATGAACTTTGATGTTGTGCGTGTGTGTGTCACAGACGTCCATGTCTGTCCTGCCGAGGCAACAGGGACCACTACCTGTGGGGGTCATGGTTGTTTTGCTGTGGTGTATTCATGATGCACCATGTCATGCCAGTGTCCATGTGGCAATACAGGGTCCCTGGGAATCTACCTGTCGATGAGCTGTGATGCCTGGGGCACATCTGTCCTCACATGTCACTGTGGGGTGTGTTTGGAACGTGGCAGCAGTAGATGGGAACTGTGACACGGCCTCATGATATCCCATGGCACAACCTGGGACTTGTTGATGCCACTTGTTGAACTGTGATGTTAGATGTTGGCCATGTAGGTGCCATACATGTCCTTACGGAACTGCACACATCATGTACTTGTGTCTCATAATGATGTATCATGTGATATTGAGTATGGTCAATGCCACATATGTGGGGTGACTGACAATCTTTCTTTCTTCACCTATGCACTGCAGGGCACCAGCTGTCCATAGACCATTCCCTGACCTTGCATCCATGGTGGAACGGGACTGCATCCGACGGTACCGCTTCACCAGGCCGCTGATTGAGGAATTGACGGTGCGCTTGGCCCCACATTTGCAACCTGGCCGGACATACCCCACAGCGCTGACCCCCAAGGTGAAGGTGATGGCAGCCCTACACTTCTTTGCCACCGGTACCTTTCAACACACTGTGGCGTCTGCTGGTGGGATGTCACAGACCATGTTCAGCCGTGTGCTACTGCGATGTTTTGGAGGCTATGTTGAGATACCTGAACCAGTACATCTATTTCCCTAGACCTCAACAACTCACTGACGTGAAGAGTGACTTCTATGCCCTGGGGAGGATGCCGCATGTCATTGGCTCCATTGATGGGACACATGTGGCTTTGATACCACCACAGGCACATGAGCAGGCATACAGGAACCGCAAACATTACCATTCGGTCAATGCACTGGTGGTATGTCTTGCTGATATGAGCATCTCACACGTGTGTGCCTGTTTCCCCGGTTCTGCACACGATGCCTACGTGATGAGGAGTAGTCGCATCCCGAGGATGATGTCCCAGATGCGGAACCAGCATGCCTGGCTTGTCGGTGTGTACTGACTTTGTACCATTGTGTGTGTTCTGCAATGTAGTATTCCACCCTCTTTTCCAAATCAGCTAATGTGCAATTGTCCATATGTAGGTGACTCCGGATACCCCAACATGCCGTGGTTGCTGACGCCCCTCAGAAACCCTGTGACACCAGCCCAGATGCGCTACAATGAGGCACATGGTCGGACCAGGAGAGTGATTGAGCGGACATTTGGTCTCCTGAAGAGCCGCTTCCGCTGCCTGGACAAGACAGGAGGGGCCCTCCCATATGCCCCAGCAAAGGTGTGCAAGATTGTCATCGTCTGCTGCATGCTACACAACCTGGCTGTGCGGAAGGAGTTGCCTCTCATCCTGGATGACGATGACCAACATCCGCCACCTGTGGAGGATCCTGGCCTGGACCACGATGCCAGTGATGATGATGATGATGGTGATGTCCGCACACAGCTCATCACCAACTTCTTCAGCTGAATGTGAGTATCCGGAGATGTCATGTCAATGATGTGAGTATGCATGATATGTGTTGGTGGTGCTCAGGTGCTGTTTGAGTGTGGCCATGTGCTACATGACTGTATGCGTGTAGCGATGTGTCCTTACAGGTAGTCTGTACTCCCAACAGTGTTGACATGCTAACTTGGTTCTGGGTGGGTATCTTGTGACATGTATTGGGCATGAGTATTGCAGTTCTGTCCTGTTCTTCAGTGCTTTTGACTGTGTGTCATTTCTGTCCTTCACAGGGTACTTTCAGAGTTGTTTGGTCAACTGTGATCCCCCGACACCGTGATTAAACTTCCAGGGTGGTAGCTGTCGTGTCCCTACAGGTGATGTGCGCCACACCCATGGACTTCCTTCCTTCTACACTTGTCGACTGTGTGCCCACTGCCAGGTGGGATTACCTTGCATCTGTAGTGGTTACAACATGTTGCAAATGTGTAATAAACCTGTGCTTCACTTTGTGATGTGCGTTGTCTGTGGTCACACATCTGACTGACATTTGCTTAGTACACCAGTGGGCTAGTTAACAAAGACTGTGAATAGGTGTTGTGTCTGTGCATTGCACCGTATTTCCTGGCAACATCAGTGTAGGCGATGAGTCAGATGGCCTTGGTGTGTATATGTTGTGTAGCCCTGGTGGTGTGTCTCCCTCATATGTGTCACGTTGCCATGACTCACATGACGGTGTTGTACTTGCTGTAGCAGTTAGCATGCACAGTGTAATTTCGCAGGTCATCATCTCCATGACAGAAACCACGTTGGAATCACAACAGAGGCAGGTATGGTGTATTAGTGTGTTTATTGTCATACATGTGTGAGTATAGTGCACAGGATGGTGGGTGCTGTACATTGTGATTGTAATCCAAAGTTCCTAGATGATTTGGAAGTCCTGGTAGCAGATATGTCCTGAGTAAAGTCCACAGTCATCTGATGCATTGGTCCAACTTGTACTCCCCATGTCATGTGGGGGAGTTGTGTTGCATTCAACAGGGTGAACAGTTTGCGCACAAAGGTGATTATCCAGAACAGGTGTTGGCTTCCTGGGGGTTGCGCATGGCCATCGGCCTCTCAGTTGCCCTTCCTCGGACGACCCCTCTTCTTTGGGGGGACCCTCAAGTGCAGGCTGCTGCGGTGCAGGGACTCTCCGCCAGAGTCATCCTCCCACCCTGTGGCAGTTGCAGTTGTTTCAGCACCAGATGTTGTGGGCACACAGGGAGGTGTTGACATGTTGCTGCTCATCTGGCGGAGGCATTGTAATATGTCCCTATGCACCGCCGTCATTTCTTGCAGTGTGTCCCACTTGGACTCCATGCGGGACATGTGTAAGTCCAAGCGGGCATGATGGGCAGCCTGCTGCTGTCGTATGTCCCTGAGGATCCCCACTACCTGGCTGAGCTCTCCGGTGCTGGTCTGGTACGCATCGGCTATGCGTACCAGTTGTGGGTCATCATGCAGTCCAGACCCCTCTGCGAGCAGCGACCTATGTCTACCACCCCTCCCACCACCCCTGGTGACACGTGCAGTACCTGAGGTGGCACGCACAGGTGACCCTGGGCCCCCTTGGGGGTTGTTGGTGGTGTTGGTGTCCATAGCCCCACGTTGGGCCAGGGTCCGTGTGCTGGTGGTGCTCCTTGGTCTGTCCGTGTCGGCAGGGGTGGTTTGTGTGTTGTCAGTCGTTGGAGGGGTGGGTGCAGGGGGTGCAGCTGGTGGTCCTGCTGGTGCTGCATGATGACTCGCTCCGGAGGTGCCAGGTAGGTCTTCGTCATCCGAGGAGGGCAGAGGCTGTTCCACACCAGTGAGCTCCGTTTCCCCTGGAGCCTGGGACAGGGACTCCTCAGCGTCTGCTGCTGTGTCCCCATCATCACCTGTTTTTGGGAGACACACACAATGTATGTTATGTTTCTGCAGGCATCAATGGTTCACACACCTGACAGTTGTGACTGTACCTCTGGATGCGGGCCTGTACATTGCATTGTCCTAAGTTGTCACAGTCAGAGGTTGATATTGATGTAGCACATTGGCCTGCATACTTTGAGCATTTCAATATGAATGTTGGGGTGTGTACATTGCCTGCATTGGTTGTATTGGGTTGACATCCGGCCCTCCTTCTCCCCCCAGCCCAGTTATCCCACCATGAAGCATGCCACCCTTGCAGGGAGTGCAAGTTGGCTTTCAGGATGTCAGTCAGTGGTGTCCTGCTGTTGCTTGGTGCACAGTTCCCAGCAGGGCCTTGTGCTCCCCACAGCAGTACCCAGTGTCAGCCATCTTGTCAGTTCTTTGCCACTCCCTGTGATGTGCGCATGGTTCAGGGTGGTGTTGATGGGACAGTTGTGAGGGTGACCAATATCTGTGACCACCACTCCCATCATGCTATTGCCTCCACCGCCCTTCCCAGCATGCCCATACTTCCTTCCTTTTGAGTGGACTTCACTGTGTGTGAGTGTGACAGCAATGGCAAGATGGCTGACAGTGGTGTCCTGCTGTTGGTTGGTGCCCAGTTCCCAGCAGGGCCTTGTGCTCCCCACAACATAGCACCAGTGTCAGACATCTTTGAAGTGGCTTTTCACTCCCTGGTAGGTGTGCATGCTTTAGTGTGAGCTTGCTGGGCCATGCGGGTGGGGGATGTTGAGCTGTGACTACCACTCCCATCATGCTATTGCCTCCACCCCCCTTCCCAGCATGCCCATACTTCCTTCCTTTTGAGTGTACTTCACTGTGTGTGAGTGTGACAGCAATGGCAAGATGGCTGACAGTGGTGTCCTGCTGTTGGTTGGTGCCCAGTTCCCAGCAGGGCCAGGTGCTCCCCACGACTGAGCACCAGTGTCAGCCATCTTTGAAGTGGCTTTTCACTCCCTGGTAGGTGTGCATGCTTTAGTGTGAGCTTGCTGGGCGATGCGGGTGGGGGATGTTGAGCTGTGACTACCACTCCCATCATGCTATTGCCTCCACCCTCCTTCCCAGCATGCCCATGCTTCCTTCCTTTTGACTCTGCTTCCCTGTGGGGTTGTGTGCCTGTGCTGACAAGATGGCTGACAGTGTTATCATGGGGTTAGTTTGGCTACAAGTCCCATGTGTGTCCCTGTGCTTCACACAGCATGACCCAGGGTTGTGGTTCTTTGTGGGATATTTGATTAGAGCGTGAGGCAATGTATTCTCCCAGGTGAGTTGTGTGGAGTTTGTGTTAGGGGTGTGTGTGAGTAGAGCTGCTGGTAACTATGGTCAGTGCTGTCAGTCCTCCTTCCCACCCAGCCAGATATCCCACCATGGAACGTGCTTCCATCGCAGGGAGTGCAAGTTGGCTTTCAGGATGTCAGTCAGTGGTGTCCTGCTGTTGGTTGGTGCACAGTTGCCAGCAGGGCCTTGTGCTCCCCACAGCAGTAGCCAGTGTCAGCCATCTTGTCAGTTGTTTTCCACTCCCTGTGATGTGAGCATGGTTCATGGTGGTGTTGATGGGCGCATTGTGAGGGTGGGCAATATCTGTGACTACAACTCCCATGATGCTATTGGCTACACTGACTTGCCCAGCATACACAGGATTCCTTCCTTTCAGTGGGCTTCCCTGTGAGGTGGTGTTGTAGTGGTGGCTACATGTCTGGCTGTGTTTGTTAGTTATATTTGTGCCACTGCCTAGCTGTATTTGTAGTTGTGTTTGTACATGTGATGACACAGTTACATATCACTATGAGATGGCATGTGTTGTGTTTATCTGACTGACATACACATCTTGGGATGATTATGTTTTGGTTGGTGTTTATTTGCTAAGGGTGCATGGTTTGACTCTCCCTTGACAGTGATGTGTGTGTATTGTTGCACAATATTGTGTACATTTGTTGTGTACTCACCAGGCTCTGGGATGTTTTCTAGTCCATATACGCTCACTGGTGGTAGGATGGCCCGCACCTTCTCCTCCCAGGGCCTGAGGTATACTGGTTTGGCAGGAGGGCCACTGCCGGTGTGTTGGCTCAAGAGGTAGTCCTGCTTCAGTAGGTCCCTGACCGTCCTGTGCACGTCATACCACCTGTTCTGGATGTCTTCCTTTGTGCGCAAACATGGTGATTGTGCGTTCACCCTGCCGACGATCCTCTCCCACATCTTGGTTTTCTGCGACATGGGGGTCTGTTGGACCAGTGTACCAAACAGCTGTGGCTCTACCCTGAGGATCTCATCTACCAGGACTTCCAATTCACTATCTAGGAACTTTGGATTCTTCTTTGGAGGCATGGTGATGGGTGGTGGTGGTGAGTGATGTGTGTGGGGGTGTGCAAGTGAGGGTGTGTGTGTGTGTGTGTTTTGCTAGGTGTATGTGAGGGTGCTATTTGTTGAGGTGCTGATGGTGTGTGGCTTGTGTGATGGATGAGCTGTGAGTGTGTGTGTGGTTGCTGTCTGTTGGTGTTGAGTGCTGGCAGGTCAGTAGAATTTGCAAAGGATCATGGTAGGGACTTGTGTCCTTTATATGGGTGGAGTGGTGGGTGTGTCTTTGTTCCATGTCCCCCCCCCCAGTATTTATTGGCTTTGTAATTGCTTGTTTGGCCTTTTTTTGTGTGTTTTTCCCTTTGTACTTTTTGTGCATGTAGGAGACGTTCTTCTGACCGAGTCGGACCCTGCAGTTGTCTCGTGCGAGCTTCTCCGAGTCGTTCACGCGGTGTTTGTGCTGTTTTCTGTGCTGCGTACGCGTCGGTCGCGGTGTATTGGGTTGCTTCGGCTCGCAGTTTTGTATGCGTGTCGGTCGTACGGCTTGGGCTCCGTGCGACTCAGTCATGTTTTCCACGCGTTGCATCGTACTTGGCGGGTCGGAGTTCGCGGGTACGTTTCGTTCGGGATTCTTCCTGGTGCGTGTCGGTCGGTTCGATTCGCGTGCTTTTCCGGCCGGATAGCTGTTTTCCGCGCGGTTCGGTCGTTCGTATTGTGTTCCGTACGAGTCGGTCGGATTTTGCACGCTTTTCATCGTACTTTGCGGGTCGGGCTGCACCGGTACGTGTCGGTCGGAATAAATTCCGGCTCTGAGTCGGTCGGTACGTTTTCCGGCCCGAATCGGAATCGGCCCCTTTGTGTTTGACCTGATTATAGTCACGGTGACATCGCGTAACTGACTATAACATGACGACCAATATAGTGTGTGTGTTTTTTGTCATGTATTGTCCTGTACGTCATGATAAAGGGCAACACGGCACTCACTTGAATGAATTACGAGTAGTCGTGCACGAGTGAGAAAATATATCACTATTTGACCTTCCACAAGTTTGGTGATGTGGTTTTTTATAAAGAAACATATATCGCTGTGATAATCATGTTTATTCTATCCTTCCAGATTAATTTTACAGAAATATACCAATTAGGTATTGTATGAGTGCATGTTTAATCAATATGCACACCAGATTCTGACACTGATCAGGCAGACCACATTGATTTCTTGTAGAGTGGTGTAGGGATCAACCGCTTTGGTCCTGAAGAGAAGCCAAGGGGATGACTTTGGAACATGTAGACCAGGGAGGAAACATCCCATTATAGCACACATCCTCCTCTCCCCGTTGTTACTAATACCAGCTATAGAGAGTATTGAAATTTAGTTTTCCACGCAGCCAGGTATTTTTTAATATCACTACATATCCTCTGACCCTTCCACTCTCACACCAAAACACATAGTATCACCTCACTAACAAGTGCTCCCACGTCTTCGTTGGTCGCAGCATGCCCCGTCCCGCAGCGCGGCGGGAAGAACCCGATGATGAAGCATGCCACCAAGGGACCTTTTGGTGGGTGAGGGTTATTTTAACAAAACATTCTGTTTTTCCTATACATCCTTAGGAAAACCTATGGTCATCTAAAACACTCATTTTAGGACCTATCTCGGAAGGATAAAACCTTATTTCCACAAATAAAGGTGTGGACTTCTTTTGTTTTTTTGCGATTTCTTGAGGAGACTGAGTCCACAGCTTACATAACCTCTTCACTCCCCTTTTTCATTGTAGTTCCGATAAATATCGAGCCAGATATTGTGCCTCCTCAATTCGATTAGCTGCCCCCTTCTGTAAGAAAAAATAATCCAGTCTGCTATGTGTATTAGTAGCGGGTGTGTGACACGAGTAAACTTTTTGGTGAGGGTTACGATGCTGCCAGATATCCATAAGGTTGTAGTTTATTAGCATCTGGTGCATGGCTTCTCTGGTTTTAGGTTTGGCCTCTGGCCTCGGGGGGTGTCTGTCTAGTGTACCATCTATGGCGCAGTTATGGTCGCCTGCGACGATCAGTTCTACATCTGGTGCAAGATCTATCTGCCTCATGACTGACCCCAAAAACTCGCCATCATCACTAATTGGGGCATATATGTTAATCAGGCAAACCTTTCGCCCATCAAGTGTTCCCTCCACCATCACATACCTTCCTGATGGTCTTGGGCTGGATCTTTCCACCTTAAATGGGACTCCCGGTGCCACCCAGATCAGTGCGCCCCTGGCATATTCCGAATAAGATGTCGCAAAAAACTGACCGCTCCACCTTCGTTGGACATATTTAAGTCAATCTCCCCACAGGTGCGTTTCTTGAAGAAAGGCTATGTCCATTCCATATCGTTTAGATACATAACCACCTGGATCCTTTTGACCACATTATTTAGCCCCCTAACATTCCATGTTATGAACTTGTAATTCTGTCTATCACCCTTCATGACTACAGTGTATGGCGGTGTGGCTTCTCTCTGTCTAGTTGGGGAAAAGCAATCGTGTCAAACAGGGCAGGCACCCCTTTTAGTCCTATAGATTGTGTGGCATATCGTCTCTGCACATTCCCGGTAGTAAACTTTCTAACAAAACTGTGTAATCTCCAATGAACACCTCCCCCAGGCAGTAGTACCTGATTCCCGTAGCGCAACCATCGTCTAAGGAGTCAGGACTCCGCCTCACACTTAGCTCCCCCCCAACCTAAATCCCTTCCCCCAACTTTACAATCAACAAATGCAATAAATTAGTCCAAAGAAAAATCCAGTCTCTGAAATATGGCCAGGCTGTCAGGCACCATGCCGCCTCGCCCAACCTTTGGCATAGCAAGGCCGCTTCAGTACGCCACAACTGGAGTGTCCTAAACTTGATTGTGGCGGAACCGTGTCCCAACTCAAATATCACAGTCTTGATCTCTCAGTCTTTCAGGGGTACCATCCGTCATGTAACCGTTAACACATTCTTCCCACCCTTACTTCCAATTCCTGTACTTACAGTTTCATTGTCCATAACGTTCTTCAGCATCACCCCAACTACTGTTTCAATATACCTCTGGGGCATTCTTCAGTTTTTCTGGGGTTACGCTCCAGCTGCGACTGAGTCTCTTGCACCAGGCAGAGTGGGGAGAACTGGTTGTGCGCTGATAGCCCCTCCAGTTCGGTCCGCAAGGTTCCATCCGGGCCCACCAGTATACGTCCCAGCTCAGATGCATCCTGGGGCGTGGATCCCCGTTCCCCAGTATTACGACGCTGTCCCCTCTGCCGTCCACTCCTCCTCCATTGTTCCCGCCAGCCTTGGTTTTGGTCTTGTCCAGCTAGGCCTATCGAGTCCATGGCTTCCTGTGGTGTAGTGTAGAAATGTACCCTGCCTTCATACTGTATTCGAAGCCAGGCCGGAAACATTAAGCTGTATTTAATGTTAAGGTCTCTGAGCCGTCTTTTGACTCCCAAGAAGTTGTTTCTAAGATCTTGCGCTTTCCTGGTATAGTCAGGGTAAATATGAATGTCTTGGTCTTCAAACTTGGGAGGGCCATGTGCACGAACATATTGCAATATTATATCTCTGTCTCTAAAGTTAAATAGGCGGGCAATTATGGCTCTAGGCGGTGCTCCCGGGCTCGGTGGGGGACCAAGGGAGCGGTGGGCCCTTTCCATGGCGAACCTTTTGGAGAGTCTGATATTCGTGGAAGCCGACCCTATCCATTGTTCCAAAAAAGAGATCCGCTGCCGAGCCCTCTGCTTTCTCCGGAACTCCCAGGAATCGGAGGTTGTTTCTTCTCGACCTCCCCTCCACATCTTCTGCTCTATCTTCCAGGCGGGTGGACTGTTCTTGGAGCGAGGTTACTGTCGTACGGAGCCTCTGGACTTCCTCTTGCAGTGTACCTAGTTCTCCTTCTGTACTTGTGACTCGTTCCGCTACTTTTCGCAGATCTAGGCGTAGGTGGTTAATATCCATCGCCATGGTGTCCATTTTTAGGTCTCGCCTACGCAGCGCGCATGCGCTGCATAGGAGGACCTTTAGCCGTCGCTCTGCTCTTTTTGGAAGCACATACTCGTGCTTGTGGCGGCATCCACCTTGCGGGAGCGAGCAGGGGCGCGCCACAAGCACGAGTATGTGATTCCAAAAAGAGCAGACTGCGCGCGCACGCACCACTCCCGGGCTTGTCTCATTTGCTTCCAAAGTTTCCGCATACTTTTCATTCTGCTTAGAATTCCAAAGTATTTCACAAACATATTTGCCATTGGCATCCGGTACCGACTTCATCCAGCTAAAAAGAATGCGCCGTAGGGATTCGTCAGCACACAATTTATGTAGCACAGTAAATTCCTCCGGTATATTAGGGTCTATGTTTAAGCGCATCCACAGCACACGACCCAGCCACCTCATCTGACCTTCCGTCAGACAGCGGGCTCCCGGAGACTCAAAAGTGAGCCGACGTCCGGGCCCGAGGTAGCTGGAAAACCTCGGCGACCCGTATGAATGGGACCGGTGCCGGTGAGCGGACTCTTCTCCGAGGTGGCCTCAATGTAACTGAGCGGCGCTGCCACTGACACCGCCACGCAGCATCGTCAGTGGTGTGTTCGAGCGCCGAGAGCCACTCGGCATATCCCTCGTCACAACGCATCATGAACTACAGCAGTCAGAGCCACAACTCAGGCGTCCCACGGCTCTGCGTGCTTTCTCCAGGGGCTTCCCTGTGTCTCAGCTGCAGAAATTCCCTTGTCTGCCGAGGCCTAAGGCCGTCTGGTCACCTCCTACTCCTACAAACCACCAGGGCCCGTGTCACGTTCCGATGGCGTCTGCTTTCTCCCTGTGATATTCATTCCCTCTTTTGAAGTTGCTGGTAGCCCTCCCCCCACCCTTCTTCTATTCCAATGTAATTTGTTTGCTTGATTGGCAGGAGCCGGGATACAAGTGCCGCTGCATTTATTGCAAATTAATAAAATTAAGGGGATTGGAGATGGAAATGTGGTTTCCTGGAAATGAAATTAGATGTGATCATAAACAAGTGTCGAGCGAATGCCCTCTCCTTCTCACGCGCTCGTTTGCTCTCTCTGATCTTTGTCGCCGTCAGGATAACCGCGCTCTCCTTTGCCATCCATCCTGTCACCTCCTTGCTTTGACCTCTCGCTTTCTCTCTCGCTCACTTTTTCTTTCTCTCGCTGTCCTTCTTAATCGTTGGCTTTCCTTTCTCTGGTTTTGTTTGTCCCTCCCATGAAGTACAGCAATTCTACAATGTTTTGGAATGGATGCGTGACACTGCTTGAAAGGGAACTTTATTTCTTTTTCTTTCAGCATTCTGCGGGAGTAAATATGTTTTTCCTCTCGATCTTGTGTGCTTGTCCTTTTAAATGTCTAAATCCTCAATTGCTCTCTCACCTCCCTGTTTTGTTGCTTTTTGCGGCTCACCCACGCTCCCCCAAATTCATGTCTGTGTCTCACACCCTTCACTGGTCCTACATTGCTACAGACACCCCCCCTCCACTCACCCTCTCCACACACACACATACACACACACACTAGTGTACACGTGTGATTTATTTATTTTTCCATGGATGTGTGCACTAGCAGTAGTGGTTGCGAACCTGAAAAGACCCACCACACACGTCTACCCTAACTTACACAAATGGCTAATCAAGACAGCCACAGTTAAACAATGCCAAAATGACCTGGTAATGCTGGTTTTACTTTAATACACAAAGGAGTTTTCAGTGAATTGGGGAAAATAATCTCACATTCCACCTTTCTGGGGTAGACCTGAACACAGCTACGGCAGTGGCACACCTCACTTCAGAGTGTACAAGCAATGCTAAACCAGATTTGCTTCTACCAGACCTCTCAAGCCCTGCCAGGAAGGGTAATGAAACTATGGGGGGTGTTAGTATACTTTATTCACGTCCTTCCAAACACAAGGAAACACATGAGGCTGATTCAGGAATGGTTAAATAACCAATGGTCACACGCCACGAGAAATTGGAAGGATCTAGTGGTTGGAAAATCCAAGGTCGTCCGGGAAATCTGGTGATTGAATTCAGACAAATAAACTCTCACAACAAAATACATAAATTGAATAAATAAACAAACAATGAGGGCGACTAAAAATATGTGCACTGGCTGCAGAATTTGATGAGTAGGGCAAGAACAGCCACAATCCAATGTAATGGAGCGCTTCAACAGACAATATTTCATTTTGCTGTTGCACCACCAATTTTTACACTAATGTACACCAGTGTACTGTAACATAAGCAGAAGCCAGAAGGACAATGTCAGGGTCTCCATTTACGAAGTGGACCAGAGGAACCAACACATTTTTATTGTTTTTATTTATTACAATTTTTCGATATGCTAGACAGCAGCCATACTTTTCTACAACATAACTTTAACACATTGGCATTGCCAATAGCTCTAGCTAAACACTTAAAAGGTCCCAAAGGCGAGACCTATTGGCTATGCCAATGCTTGTTGTCTCTGGTGCTACCTGGGAATCTCTGATGTTGTCCAGAATCTCCACTTTATCTTGCGCCATGGTACAGTGATGCGGCATCTGCTCCGGCTCTCTTCTGTTATGCTCAGATGTTGTCGGGCCCGGCACTGTGTATTGCATTATCTTGTTGGCCTGTGCTCCCCTTGTCGGTTTATCTTTGCCCATATTCCAACCGTGCAATGGTGGCCCCAGGCGCGTCTTTTGTCATCTTGACCCTGTTTCCGGTCCTAGGGTGGGGTCAGATGGGGCCCCGGCAGGGAGGTATTATCGGCCGCCTTTTTGTACCTCTCTGGTGCTTCTTACCTCTGCTCTCTATCTTCTGTGGCTTTCCAAGAGGGGCTCTTCCTTCAAGCCTGGCCTCCGTGGGGCAAGCCCACCTATCTTCTCAGACACCGCTCATCATCTTGTGGTTCTCTGGGTGTTTTATTTGGTGGGTGTCCCCTGAGCGTCTATCCCCTTGTGATTATCGTTGGGGGGCCGGGTCCTCTGGCCGTCCACACCCGGGGTCATGCACCAGGGCCGGGCCCTTCTCTTCAGACCACGCGGCTGAGTCCGCGCTGATTTTGCCGACTTGTTCCCCCTGGGGCCACCACAACGATGCGGTCGAGGCCGCAGAAATCCTCCAATGCCCCCAAAATGTGAGTGCGCGCCCAAGGCGCCGCGCAGGGGCCTCAATGAGACCAGTCTCAGCCAGGGAGCCCCGTCGCCCCGCCCACTCTTCCCAAGCGATATGAGCACACTCAAGATCCGCTTCAGGCGGCTCTAATTAATGTTTTCCTGCCGTCGGGGCCAAAGGACCCACACCCCCAGTACCTACGGGCCTTGCGTAGTCGTTCAAGGCCCCCAGCGTCGTCTTCGGGCTGCCTCCAAATTTACGGTGAAGTGAGCGGCGGCGCCGCCTCTCACAGGGCCTCCAGCCAGAGCCCAACCGCCGAGCGCGGTCCCCCGGGCTCATTTGCTCTCCAGGCGAAGATCAGGTGCCACCATTTTAGGGTCAGGCAGGCCACCTCGTTTCAGGATTTTCCAACGGTAGTTAGCCATTCCTAATCTCCGACGGCCTCCGGTGTCTTCGTCGTTCCACTCAAGGGATAATCCGACACCGTTTCGGTCAGGATCTTCAGCGGTTCCACCAGGATTAGTGGAGGATTATTCCATATGGGGCAGGAGCTCCGCAGAAGCGCGTCTAGCCGGCCATGATGTCAGGCCACGCCCCCACAATGGAGGACTTCAGGAAAGATGCTGCTGGAGAAGAAGACGAAGGAGTCCGGTGGAACCCAAAGGTGGATTAAAGATGAGAGGTACCTGCAAGCAGAGGGGGCAGAGTCTATGCCACCCAGGAGTGACCAGGAGGCACGGAAGACGAATGCCCACTGATGTCGGTGATGCAGGTGAGGTTGACGGTGACTTTGAATTTGCAGCTGTGCGCACTAGGCAACACTGTAGAAGACAGGAGCCGTTCACGAGCTGTCCCACGTCTGATGTCGAAGGCCAAAGGGTCAAGGTCTGGCAGGGGCACCAACAAGCCTTGGCAGCAGCAAACAACGTAGTCGATGAAAAAGGTGCAGTGTCGGCACCAGCTAGGCCCAAGTGACTCACCACGAGCAGGTAAGTCAGAGTAGGCCCCGAGCAAGCAAGGGAGCCTACTGAAGCCAAAGAAGACTCAAGAGGACCCACGGGCTGAAGGCGCAAGAGGACCTCGAGCAGCTCACCAATGAAGAAGGCACATGGTGCAGCGGAAGTGGTGAGGGCAAAGATCTTGGCTGCAGGAGTGGCTTGGGATTGGAGCTTCTTGGAGCCCAAAGAGCTCTGGAGTAGAGAGACAACAAGCCATGGCATTGGCAAGTCGACACAGTGCACATGGGTTCTGCTCCAGCGGTTCCGACGAGGGATACTGGCCTCAAACTCGGTATGAAGACAGTGCAGGCCTCAAGGGAGTTGCAGAACCACCACCTGTGTTGCTGAGCCTTTTGGAGTCCGTGGGAGCCCAGGATGGACAGACCGGTCAGCTGCTTTGCGGTGCCTGCAGATGCAGGGGAGTGACTCCTTCACTCCAAGGGAGATTGGCTTGGATGTCCACAGGTCTAGTGAAGAACCTGTATGGAGCACGGGCACAGACGTTGCAGAAGACCAGCAGGACGACGAGACCAGGAGCAGCAGGAATCTTCCCCGGTGCAGTCTCGGTTCCCAAAGCAAAGTCCAGCGAAGTCCACAGTGTCCAGACAGTCGAAGTTGAAGTGGTATGTGATCTGAATCTTGTCCCACAATGAATCTAGGGACCCACCCACAGGTAAGCCCTTAAGTACCCTTAGGAAAGGGTTGTGACGATTCAGGGGTTCCTCCGAGAGGAGGAGCTGGACAGTGGGGAAGATACTCCCATGTCCTTTGTCCAGTTTCGCGCCAGAGCGGGAGCCAACGGCTCCCTGAACTGGTTTGAACTGGAGTATGCAAGGAGGGCACCAAATGTGCCCTTCAAGTAATCTTAGTGACGCTGGCAAGCACCCCCACCCTGTCCCAATACACTAAACCACGTCTGGGAGGTGGTCATACCTCCATGTGACAGGATACCTATTGTCCTGCCTTCCCCTGCTCGAGCTTGGCTCAGCAGCAGGAGGGCAGAAACGTGTCTCTGGCCGGCAGCAGCCCTAGCTTGCTGTCCGATTCTGGAAGACTGGTACCGGGAGTACTGAAGCTTTACAGTGCATGGAATCATACCTCCCACACCGTTTACAGTGTGGGAGTATGATTCCAACATGTTTGATACCAAACATGGCAGTGTTCGTTACAGCCAGATTATAGATGGTCATCGTGTAATGACGCATAGCCACTCTATATGTAGTTATGGCTGTTGCACTTCAAACCCGGGAGAATGGACTCCGAAGGTTGTAGGGGTGCCCTGCTCATGCAGGGGCACCCTCACACGTAGGACCCAGCACCCTGCCTTCAGGATTGAAAGGCCTGCCTTAGGGGTAACTTATAGGTTTTAAGTGTAGTGACCTCAGATATAGGGAAACCTATATCTGTCGTAAGTGGTGCTAGCACCAGCTTACACAGGCTGCAATGGCAGGCTTGTAGGCACAATTTGAGTGGTCTCTCATGGGTGGCATAATACATGCTGCAGCCCATGGTAGACCCCTGGTGTACCTATGCCCTGGGTACCTTAGTACCATATACTAGGGACTTACAAGGGTACACAGTAGCCAATCTGGAGGGTACCTAAGTACTCACCATGTCCAATTTAGGAAAGAAGCACAGAGACTGGGGTGCTGATTATCAGGATCCCACTCAGACTCATAATGACACCAGCAAAACGTGGGAGTGACCATGAAAGCAGATCCTACTTTTCTACATATACCCAGAGCGGTTTCGAAACATATTGGGTGACTTCATGATGGCATTTATGAGTACATGAAGTAGAACCCATGTGTTATATTCCATATAGGTACCCTATATAGGCGCAGGTAGCATTGCAACCTTTCACCTATATTCTTCCCTACATTACATACATAACGGTTCTTAGGGACTGACCTTTTACCTAGATACGACACTGCATTCAGAACGAGGGTTTCCCCCTAGTTCGAATCTCATACATTATGCATGAGGCTTCTTGGAAGCACAGCAGGACTAACAGCAGGACGAACATCTCCTGAATAATATCTCTGTATAAAGTTCAGGCCCGACGTCATCCTTTAGGCCGACACAGTAACACAGCAAGGTAGGACCCCTGGGGAGACCTACGGGTATATATACATCACATCTTGCTTAGAAAAGGAGAGGAGGCTTAGACTTCCCGGCTGACACACTGACCAGAGACGCTGAGGTTCCTCCATGCAGACACTCCAGCTCGCAGTGGTCTAACATCCCTGGCGGGGTGTCCAACTCGAGACCAGGACGGGGTCCCATATTCTCTCATTCTCAGGTAATGGGGTTGACTAGATCCTAGAGGTATTCTTGGCATAACACCTACACAGATGCTAGGTATATTTAGGTACATCTAGTTAGGGAGGCATCGTAGGAGTACGCACTTTTTATCATGTGTTTTATGTACTTGTATATATTCATGATTTCTGCAAGATGGTAGAACTCTACCATCCCTTTACTTTCGTAGTACTGCTAATCATATATCTCTGCTACTGTCTAATGGTTGTTGCAGCTCATCTATTCTACACTAGAATAACAACTGTTCAATAAATACTTATTGAAAACGCCCAGCCTGTTTATTCTGTGTATCTCTCTGAGACAAACTAAGTGAGCACGAGTGACTGAGCGAAAGGTAGTATATTGTTTCAACGATTCTGAGGGATCAGGGTTGTCATGTTCTGAGGTTTCCAGAATCTATTCTCTCCGTGATAAGAGGAGATTAGAGTGGCACTATGAGCTAGCTAATACAGACAGGCTAACGTATCCGGTGGGGGTGCACGGAATCAGTCTGCCACCAATCCCACAGTTTATGTTATCCAAACACGCAGATCCTGTATAGGTTATATAGGAACTACACGACAATGGTGTCCTATACGTAGTCATAAATGCCTTTGTGAACTGGCCCCATAAAATTCAGGTTATTCCTAAATTAAAGTTTTGGTTTTGGTGGCTTCCATTTTTAATGCTTTCTCTTCTGGAACACCAGAAAACGGTTTTTCACTCTGGTCTGCATTCCAAATTGGGGGCCCAATTCACAAAGGCATTTATGAGTATGTGAACTAGTATGACAGAAGTATTACTTATCTTGTGAAGTAGTATTATACAAATAGTACTTGCATTGTGAATTAGTACTACAAGAGTAATACTTGTCTTCCAGTGCACAGAAAACTTTGCATGAACGGAAGCAAAATGGTAAACTTTGCAAAAAAAACACAAAAAACAGGGACTTTGCAAAACTTTGCACACAAAAAGCCCTTACAAATGGGACTGGTGTTACACAAGCAGTTTTTGTAAATAATTGAGGTGCAAGAGTTTTGCGCAGTGAGCGTGGTTTCCTTCAGAGTTTGAGAATGCCCACAAAGCTGTGAGTTTGTTGGCGTTCATAAACTCACTACCTGATGCTTTCAGTCCGATGGAAATGGAAGCAATGGCTGGAAATCTTCTCCAGCAAACGGCTGAAGTAACTCTCCTACGAGGCTAGGAAAGAGGAAAAAAATAGAAAAAGAAAGACGGTATATATTCACTCGCCCAGTGGGCTGACATTCCCTATGCAGAATTGCACTGCACGTTCAATCCGCATTGGGGAAACTGCAAATATTGACATGGCATTCCCATTAGTGCACCAAGCACGCTGCAACTCGGGCAGTTATGTAAGAGCACCACTGGAAATTAATGTGAATTCTGAAAACACAAATCAACAATTGTGCATTGGATCACGAGTAGGGTTTAGATTTCTACTTACTTTTTGTGAATAGTGCCATTTGTTTTTAAATGCTAAGAGCCTGATTACCAGTCGCCAGACTGGAGGGGTAGAGGGGGGTGGCAGTCCAGCCGCACCAGCGGTCTGACTGCCCTATTACAACTTTGGAGGTCAGACCACCATTGTACCACCGCAACCGCCAGGAAACCGCATTCCCTGGCGGTTCTGCGGTGGTCTGAGGGCCACAATATGCTTGGTGGTGCCCTGAGGCATCACCAAGCATATAACAACTTTCCTCACCGCCAGCAGTTACATGGAGGTTCTTCCTCCATGTAACTGCTGGCGTTGAGGAAAGAAAGGGGGCCCTTGCCCCTGTGCATGGAGATGCATGCAGTGGGGCACATGTTGTGCCCCGTTGTATTTTTGCACCCCCAGTTCCTGCACGGGAAGGAATGCACGACATGGTGCATTCCTTCCCGTGCAGGAACTTGCACTGGAGGTCCCGCGGCGGTGCTGTTTAAGGCTCACAATGAGCCTTTACACAGCCCCGCTGCGGGACCACCACGCCATCCGCCCAAAAGACCACAGAATTACTTGTAATATGGTGGGTGTGCAGCAGTGACTCTTGGTGGTGCAGGAGCATGGCGGTGGCGTGGACCCGCTCCCGCACCAGCCAAAAGTCGTAATCAGGCCCCAAGTTTTGTCTGAAAATACAAAGCGCTCATAATGGTAGGATTCAATTCAGACCTAACTCATGAGTTAAAATACAAGTTCTTTTTAAAAATCGAGACTATGTCAGGGTGTGCAAGTACATAACGTGTTGCAGCCTCTATAAAAATAGTTTTGTCGCCACAGTAAAAGCTGCTGCCCTCCTGCTCAATCCCAGCAGCCAAGCTAGTTTCATGCTAAAGGTAACTGCAGCAGGCAGCCCTTCACCTGGTGGAGACCATCTGGTGTATCAGGAAGGCTGCCAAAACTCAAGTGTGTATTTGCTAATTTAGTTCTTTTATTAGCAGCAACTTACAGACAACATCAAGTCATATTTGGGGTGTGCCAAGTTCTCATTATGCAAGGAAAGTTTTGCCTAGTTACTATTATCGGCCTTTACACGGTTTTAAGAGTTTCCAGCATTCCCTTTGCCCATACAAATGTTTTTAGCACATGATACAATATTTTCTTGCAAGTATTGCACTGAAACTGTGTGCCGTTTTTTCACACGTTTATGTTATTTCGATGTTTTCCTTGTGTGTATTTTTAAACAGAATGTATGACTCTAAAGGCTAGATGTACAAAGACCAAATTGCGATTCAGTAATTTGTTACCAAATCGAAATTTTGGTTTTGCGATTCGGTATTTGAAGGAGCGTGTTGAGAGCGTCCCTTCCTAATACTGAATCAAAATGGTATGTACAAATGTTTTGCAGCCGAAATGCGGTTGCAAAACATTCGCAATTTACCGTCATTTGAGAATAGTTGGCAAAATTCTTTTAAAGGGCAGGCAGTGGTCCCATGGACCACTGCCTGCTCTTAAAAAATTAAACTTCAAAGTTTCCTTTTATTCTTTATAAACACATCCCATTTTTCTTTAAGAAAAATTGGTTGCGTTTAAAAAGAGATTGCTTTATTTAAAAACAATCGCAGACATGGTGGTCTGTTGACCCCAGCAGGCCACCATCCCTGGGATGGCAGCAAATCGTAGTGGATCGCATATTGCAACCTACCTCATTATTATGCATGAGGTAGGTCTGATGGGGACCCACTCCGAATTGCTAAATGAAACTCAATGGGTTTCATACATATGCAGGAAATCGCAATTTGGAAATCACTATTCTGATCTTTGTACATCTAGCCCTCAGACTCGAGGAAAAGAAACGGCTACACCAAAAAATACTTTTTTCCCCAATATTATTCAGAGACAAGAAAACCGCTTAAACAAGGCCACAGCCAAGGGCGGGGGTCTGTAGGGGCCCGTTGAGATATTATTAATGTTTTCTCCCCTCCCACCACATACACCTAGTAGAAGGTAGGACGTTTGCAAATTATTTGCTTTCTTCTGTTTCCAAAATATCTACCTTTAATATAACTCCGCTTATGAGCTAAATTGCAAAATCTATTCAGAAACATTGAAACATTTTCTATACGACCATCATTTCTATTTTGTGCTCCTTTACTATTTAAGTGATAAAGAGAAAATAGTGCAAAATTGATACAAAAGAAACGCCTTGTTCGTGTTTCTTTAGATGCCTACTGCTCTTGCCCCTACTGCCCTTTCATTTCCCTCTCAGTGCTTTGAAAAAGCATTAGGTACTATAAAAACAAACATGACAACACGAACACACCAAATCTGTGACACAGACACCAGGACAAAGATAGGATATGTAGTGGTGGCAATGGGGCACTGACACCACGACAGCAGAACTGAAACAGTGATATGGGGCATTTGTTAATAAAGAGAGTAACAGCACATGGACACCTATATTGGCATGGGCATAATCTCATGTATGGGGCATTTGACAGTGACACTGCTGCATTGTTGGGGGCACACTGACACAGAGGCCTTCGGTCAGAGGCACGTAGACCCCAGCATGGACTCTGGAAGTGTGCCAGTGACAATGGGACCCTGCCACTGAGATGGTAGCGCAGGAAAAGGTCACTGTATAGGGATACTGGTAGAGGGAAGATACCATAGGGTTGGGCAATTAATGAAACAGACACTGATGTTAGAAACACGGAAATACTGCACACATAAGGCAGCTGACACACGGTCAAATATGGGGATAATGACATTGGGGCATGCACAATGTTACGAGTACATTATACAAGAAACATTGGCACAGGGACACCAAGTAGAGCAATGTCTTTTGAACACACTCCTCAGGGCATCTGAAACAGGGAAAGTCCTGGAGCTCTCGAAGCAGCCCTGCACAGACACACCTATTGACGTGTAGTGTACAAGCACCCACCTGCTGAGCTCTGCTGCCCCTGGCTTCATTACTTTGTAGGCACTACGCCCAGAATATGGTTCTGCATGGTTCAGAGCAGTGTTTACGCAGAATATCAGAAACAGAAACATCACAGGTCAAAATATCATGTCAAGAATATTGAGAGACAAAAATATAGTGTACGCAAGTTTCTATAGGTAAGCAAAGTTTTACTATATATAACACAAAATATATGTACCTTGGTGATATATTTATCGTCAAGGTGTGTAGATGTGGGGTTATGAATAGTAAATCTATACTTACCTATTTGCACTTACCTACTCGATATTTTGGTCCTCGATATGTTTGACACAACATTCTGTCCGCACCATGTTTTTGTTTTCGATATTCTCTCTGTGATCCGTTCAGAGCTCTGATAAGGGCACCCTGATCTGCCTACGCAGGGATAGGAGGTCAGTGACATTCATTCTATAACTAATAATTCAAGGCTTCTTTTAGAGTGGGATGCTAAGAAGAGCTGATGTGGGGGTGAGGTGTGACCAATATGAAGGCACGCATATAACAAACCCGAGGGTGCACATCATGAATCTAAGCTTTCATTTCTCCTTACCGAACACTAACCTTAGTGAGCCTGCTAAACCCTTTGGGGATCTGGTAGTACACCTGGCATAGGAGTCTCTAATCACTCAAAGGACGCCACACATGATCTTAATCACTTATGTTCCATTCACTCCCACCAAATTCTTAAGCCAATTTAACATCTCCCTAGGTCATATCAACACCCCCTCTTGATGGTGGTCCGTATTGCCACAATTACGCCATGTCACTGCCCAGAGAGGGGACCTATGGTGAATACAAAGGTTAGAAGGGGCCTCCTACCTTTGACTCCCTGGCCTCCCACAATAAACCTTAAGGCTCAGGACACAAAGTCAAAGATTCATTTTAGAGATACTGGACATGAATAGGTCAGCCATGGTGCCAGCAGAGCATTAGAAGTGAGCACTGGAAGCTACTTTCTTAAATATTTTTGCATATTGCAACACCACAGGTACTTCAAACCCAGATGCAAGCTCTTGTGGTGCCCAGCTAGTAAGACGCTTCTCATGAACTATTCACTGTGATGCCTACTTTCACATACATGGAAAGTTCCCTGAGCGCTACAACAGCAAACAAACAGCAATACTACTATAACATGTGGAGGAGAGTAGAGTTTGTTAGTTAGTTTCATCTTTATTTCGGTCCTATAGACCATAAAAGCATATGAAGACATTATGCACAAACAATTAATTACACTATCAAACAAGATTTTAGTTCGATAAAATAATTAAAATCATAAAAGAGTTTTTACCAATAAATCAATCTGAGTCCGATAAAAAGGAAAGTGTCCCCATACACAGTCCATCACTACTTTGGGCAAGTAAATAACCAAGAAAAGGTTTTTCCCCAAAAATAAATATAGCAGCTATCACATTTCCATTTAAAAAGTACGGTACTCGATTTATCAAACCATGTATAGAAACCACGCATGTAAACAAGCTAATCAATAATAAACGCAGGCACATATCCAATTAAAACAACACTTCCTGCTTTTTCCTATAGAAAGGTAGAGTTATTACTCCTACTACTTGCCTACAGAAGACACCAGGGCCCGGCAGGTAGTTGGAAGAACCCTACCCCAGGGGGTGTCATGCGCATTGTTGTCTTCATATGCAAAGAATGTAAGTGTTTCTGGACACCAGTTTAGACGTTAATGAAAGGGTGGCTTCTGGAAAGTGGAAACTCGGTCATTCATGTCCTCTTAAACAAGCACATCTGATGAGGGGGTAACAAATAATTATCACTGGGGTTTCCGCTTCTCTCACTGGGATCACGGTTCCAGCTGAAAATGTCAAAGCTGAAAATGCAGCCACCGCTTCTGTTAGTGCACCATCTTGGTGGCCTTGGCTGAAGATCCAAAGAAGAAGTTTAACAGACTGCAGGAGGGGCTTCAAAAGAGATGTACCTCAAGTAACTGAGACCCAAACAATACAAAATTCTCTGTCTCGGACCAAATCGTAGTTGTAAATGGTTCATTGAGGCCTATACTACCCCTCTACCTCTCATCCCCCTACCAAAAATTTCTGAAGAATGAAAATAGACAACACATTTGAAAACTTAGCCTGAAGTCCAAACAGCTTATTAATAAATTCAAACTTGGCAGCCCTCAAGAAAGCAAGTGCTTGCTTGGCTCATTAATAAGGTCAGGCTAGGGATCATCTGACTCAGCGAACTAATGAAACTGAAAAATCCATACATTGCAGAGGGAGAGCCATCCAGTGAGTGTATAATGGTCGTCTGTGGCCGGAAGAATGTACTGGCTAGCATGAGCAGGGGCAAAGGAGTGCCAGGTAAAAGCTTGCACATTAGGCCTGCTCCTGGCTGATAGAAATAGCAGACCTTCTTCCTTCCCCCAGCCTGTCAGGGATTCTCATATAGATCCTCTTCTCTGGCAGCAGAGACATTTTTTAACTTAATGCAGTGTTGTGAGGATGTCTTACGAGATAACTGTATCCGAATACCTTTGTATAAATTCCTTTCCAGTTATGGGAATCATTATTTTAAACCAAGTTTGTATATGTACGTCCCATGTACACTTATCCTTTTTGTTTATTGTCTTCTCTGATATGTCTGTGTGTTCTACGTTCTTTTCTGATGCATGAAGGAATTTTGTTTTCTTGGAACCCAAACTATGGAATGTCTCCTACCTCATTTCCAGACTGAACAATCACTTCTCTCCTTCCGGAAGGAAGTGGTTGTTATGCTAATTCATTGGTTCTTAGTTCATTTGCGGTGCTGTTTCTAAGCACCTTGATACTGTTAGGTCCATGGAGCACACCTTAAAAATAATTGTAAGTAATTAATAGAGAAATGTATATTTAATTGACACAGAAACAGACCTACATGAAGACAATGGGATGGAGACACTGGAAACTGAAAGATAACATTCGAAAAGAGGAAACTGACAACGGGAGACGAGCACTGTGGCACTAACCAAGAGACATGGGTGCTCTGCTGTGGTGACAAGGAGGGGGCACGGACAAAAGGACCTTGACACAGATAAATGGACATTGGCACTTGGAGACTGACAATGAAACACTGTCAAATGGACATTGGGAAACTATCACGAGGGGAACAGACATGCTAGAACACTGGGACAAAGCACTTGGGCCCCGATGACGAGTCTGGCAGTCCATTGGGGTGTGGCAGTAGAGGTCACCGGACCGCCCTATTATTACTAGGGCGGTAGGACCACCCCAGTCCCACTGCAGCTACCAGGAACGGCTGTTCCCTGGCAGTGTTTCGGTGGTCCCGAGGCAATATGCTTGGCAGGCATTTTCTGAGACACTGCCGCAGGAACGCCAAAAACTAGCCCATCAGACCGGAGGAAACTCCTAATCTGGCGGGAAGTCTGACCATGGCTTTGGCGGTGCAGCGGTGGGGCGAACCCAGCGGTGCCCCGCCAAAGTCGTAATCGGGCCCTTGGTGTCGGTAGCAGAAGGACACGGACCATGACAGTATCATAGAGACACAGACGTTGGGCACATGGCAATGAGTTATTTTGGCACAGTGATACTGACCAAGGGGTACAAGGATTCTGTCACAAAGGCATAGCCATGCATATAAGAAGACCATAGACTTAAGACAATAAACTCAAGGACACCGACATCAGCACTAACACGTTTATTGTAACAGCCACATAACGCATCCTACAATGGTACTTAGTGGTAACAGTCAAAACCAATGGCAGAGGTTGCACTTTAAAAATACCACTTACCTTTATTCTCAAGGGAATGAAAACTAAAGCTAGCAATTGTGCAAATCACTGTGGGCACGCAGAGACATCCTAAGGATTTTGGGGGCCCTGGGCCAAACATATTTATGGGGCCCCTGTTCGGAACAGCTTTACATTTATGGTCAAATTTCAGCTTTTTCACGCCCTCTTTGGCCAGGTGACCGTCACTGCACTGACACACTGGGTCTAAATGTGTTTCTATCTAATATTCAAGGATAGTGATGTGGGTTTTCAATATTGTAATTTAGCAGCAGCTCACTAGTATATTGCAAATAATCTCTGCGACCGAGGTCCTATTTTGATCTAAATGGAATTTTTTTTTATGGATGTTGCATGGTGCTGAAAAACAAATAACGTTTTTTTACAAAATATCTGTAATAAACTCCCACGCATCACTCGTATTAAAAACACATTAAAGGAAAATAGTATTTAAAACACTCTATGTTTAAGAATCATTCAAGGTCATCAGAGCAGGACTGTGTGGAGAACAGAGCCAGATCTCTCAAGGGGCCCCTGAAAGACTGGGGCCCTGGGCCAGAGCCCCCTTTGCCCATGCCCTAAAACGTCTCTGTGGGCACGTCCACAGTCTACGGTCCTTCTTGCACACCAGGCTCTTCCTCTCACACAAATGCCATGCAGTTCTTTGCTGTCCTAACAAAGAGAAAAGGGACTGTGCAAGATGCATTAAAAGCCAATGCCATTGTCGTTACTTGCAGAGATTATGATGCTTTTCCTGAGCTCCAGTGGAGGACAAGAACTACTGAGCTTGCAGCTACAGCATGGGTATACCAGGAAGAATGGAATAAATTAATATTCAATGATTCTAAACTGGTCATGTGATGATTTTTCATTAAAAAGATGGAATGACTTATTCAGTCTTCCTGAACAGTATATAAGCATTCAAGCCCTCCCAGAATGTCTTGCCAAACTGTTGTTCACTCTTTGTGTGGTCTTTTGTGTAGTGCGCCTAGTTTACTTCAGTTGCTTAATGTGTCTGTGTAAAATGTGCTTCGAGTGGGCGGTGATGTACATGTGCCCTGATGTGAATGGTTAGGATGCCACAGAGTGTGGGAAATCATTGAGAGGTGGTTGAGGCCGATGGTGGGGACTCCCTATGCTGTGGGTCGTAGTAAATGTTACTGGCTTTACCTTCACGTGAAGCGTCATCATTTCACATACCTTTTGTTTGTTGACGTTAAGCAGGGAGGATGCATATTGGGTTAGTTAAATAATGGGGTCCTCTCACTTCTCTGTTTAAAAAGCACTTTAGGAAATAGAACACGTATTTCAGTCACGTGCGCCCACCCACATCTGCCCAAAAGACACGTGACGTGTGAGTCCACTCCAGCTGTTCCAGAGTTCATACAACAGTACTCAATATCTTAGGATATATAGAGGCTCAATCTTATACTGAAACAAATGGCACTGCAAGACCCCACAATTAATAGTGTTGGCCAAAAACGTAACAACTGGCTAAATGTGACAATCATGGCATAAGGCCCATATGCAGCGCTGTCCACTCCCCCACACAGCATAAAGGCTAAGGGCCTGATTATGAGTTTGGGGGTGTGAGAGCGGGGCGGCTCGCTACTGACCGCTCCCACACTGCCAAACTCCACCACCGCCCGCCCGCCAGATTACAAGTTGTAATCCAGGCAGTCCTGCAGCAGCTGGCCCATGGTGTTGCCTTTCAAAGGCTTATAGGAGAGTCTTTAGAAAGGCAGAGCAATGGGACCGCCACAACGTGTTCCAGCATGGCATGAACTGTAAAGTCCATGCCGTGCAGGACCAGGGGGTGCAGAAAGGCAGGAGAACACCATGTGCCCCTCTGCATGCCCTTCTGTGCACCGAGGCACCTGGCGGCCCTGTAGGGCCCCCATTACTTTCCTCAACGCTACCCTTTTCATCGCGAACTCACCACCATGAAAAGGAGGGCAGTGAGGCAACTCATAGTGTGCTTGGAGGTGCAGCAGCTGCACCGCCAGCATATTGTGGCCTCAGACTGCTGCAGACTGCCATGAATCTTGGATCCCTGGCGGCAGCAGCGGTCCTATGGCGGTCCGACTCTAAAGCCATAATTCAGCGGTCGGACCTCCGGTCCGGTGGTTGCGCCACTGTCGGTTTGGCAGCCTATTGGACCACCAAACTCAAAATTAGGCCCTTAGTCTGAGATGGTGGAGAGGTGTGGTGCAGCGGCCAGGGCAGCTGACTTCGGAGCACAGGGCTCACTGTTCGATCCCCGGCTCCAGCGGCAGCTTAGCTCAGCACCATGTGACTCTGGGCAATAGCTCACTTAATTTCCACGACGGCCCCCAGCGCCTTGAGACCCGTAAGGGTGAATAGTTCGCGCTTTACAAATACGGATTTTATTTATATAAGTATTGCAGCCCTGCTGAGAAATAATAGTGCATTACATTGACTGTACCAACATTTGTCGCCACGTATAGCAATCATAGATTAACCAGGGGTAGGATCTGGCTGCCCGTACTATCTTTGTGTTCAGAGTCATGAAGGAAACGAAAGAACAAACAGTGATCATGTCTTTCTTTACTTTCTATGTTTTCTACTTTTTGTTCTTCCTCAAAGGAAGCAGCAGCAAGTAGTATACTGTTAGTGGCTAAAGGTGGGACAATAAGTCAACCCAGTGATAAGCGATACCTTTGCACTTTTGTGGACAAAGTACAGAAGGTTTGATGAGGGGTGCTTGTACTGTCCATAAAAAGTATGCAGTATTGATGAGAAGGACTGGTAATGTCCTTGAGACGTGCACGATTGCAGCTCAGATGTTTTGATTCTGTACGTTAAATCTATCAAAACTCTCCTGATAAGAGCTGGTATGCTCCAAATAAAAGCATAGCAGCGGATTTGGGGATATCTGTGAGCACTTCTCAATTGGAGCATGACAGCCCAGCTGAGATGAGTCGGTTTTGTCCGTGTAGTGCTTACAAGCCTTACTAACTCATGTTGACACTGTACATATAATGTGTAAGAAGACTTGGCAAACTGTAGGTCATGCTTTTAAAGGTTTTGTAGTCCTGGGAGGAAGTAATACTGTAGTGACATGATCAGGGCTTTAAGTGGGCCGGGTCCTGCCGGTGCTCAGCACCGGCAGTTTTTAAAAGTAGGTGCCGAGACGGGTCCCCATCGGGCTCTCCATTTTTACCCTCAGGGTGAAGAAAGAAAAAAAAACTTCTCCCTGCCATGGTACAAACCCTCACTGCCTTTGATGTAACTTCAAAGAGACTCGCTTTTTCAGTTTTATATAGCTCAAACTTGTAGCGCTTTACATGAGCACCAGTTACATTACACAAGGGTATATTAATTTTTTGAATGGCAGGACGTCAGGCTTGAACCTGTTTTCTCAGCTCGAAGGTCGGCTGCTCTAGCCTTACGCCACAACCTTGCCCTCAAGAGTGAGGAGCATTTTCAATATTATATACAACGAAGTGATAGTTGTTGCTAATTTAACTTATGCAACTAACAACCATTGACAAAGCCATTAGTCCTGGCTTGCTGTAGGTGTAATTTTACTGGTGTTATATATCTGGATGAATGGACAGAAGCAGCAAAATACCAGTGGGGCAGCACAATATGCTAAGCACAGATTTTTAGCATAAGTGTTTTAAGCCACGCCCTTAATTACAGCGGCCACGCCCCCAAGAGAGACCCCCCCAGTTTTTTTCATCCCACTAAAAAGCCCTGGACATGATCCAGTCCCTGAACCACAGTTCACCTTGGAAGCGTATTAGCGGCTTTATACCAGGAATCTTGGCACTGATTAAAGTAACTCGCTACATTCTCCCAAACTCATGGCCTGCCCCCACATTATCGTGATGGTGAATCTCTATTGTCAATTTTACTTATTTGCTTGCTGCCTGTGATACTTTAAAATATATTTTCTGTTAATGTCCCAGAAATTCCTTTCACTTCTGTAAAATTACACCCCGTTTTAACCAATGCTACAGTCCGAACGTGCTTTAAAAAGTACAATTGTCTGAGTTTAACCAAATATATTTTTGTGTGGAATAATAGCAACGAAATGCATTGCATTCTTTAACATTTAATAGTTCAAAATAATGTACAATATTTCAATAGTATTTTTATATTTAAAAATAATTAATAGTTCGGGACTTCCAACCCTCCTCCACCCCGTGCAGTAGGTTAGTTTTATGATGTTGGAAACCAATGTGGGATCACACTGCTTCACCCCCCAGCAGGTTCGCCCCTAAGCATTATGGTGAATGCAGTTCGCCAAGCGTGTGTACTTGCAAAAGTCTTTAGAGTATTTCACCATGTTGGTGCAGATTAGTACTGGCCATCTCTATACACGTGTTTCTGGATTTTTATCCGTCGTCAGTAGAGATTAGGCGTTCAAGTATTTGGGGTTGCTGAGCAGGCTGCCAAAGTGTTCTCGGGTCACAGTACCTCTCAAGGCGCGCAGGTGCCTCTCCACGAGCTCGTCAGCTCAAGCGGCTCGAGGGAGCCTTTTAAACAGGTAACCAATGTGGGATCACACTGCTTCACCTCCCAGCAGGTTTGCCCCTAAGCATTATGGTGAATGCAGTTCGCCAAGCGTGTGTACTTGCAAAAGTCTTTCGAGTATTTCATAAGGTTGGTGCAGATTACTACTGGCCATCTCTATATACATGTTTCTGGATTCTTATCCGCCGTCAGTAGAGATTAGGCGTTCAAGTATTTGGGGTTGCTGAGCAGGCTGCCAAAGTGTTCTCGGGTCACAGTACCTCTCGAGGCGCGCAGGTACCTCTCCACGAGCTCGTCAGCTCAAGCGGCTCGAGGGAGCCTTTTAAACAGGAAACCAATGTGGGATCACACTGCTTCACCCCCCAGCAGGTTCGCCCCTAAGCATTATGGTGAATGCAGTTCGCCAAGCGTGTGTACTTGCAAAAGTCTTTCGAGTATTTCACCAGGTTGGTGCTGACGAGCTCGTGGAAGAAGCACCCGCGCGCCAGTGAGAGGTACTTGACCTGATGCAATGTTTGGCAGCCTACTCAGCAAACCTCAAATTTGAAGTCTGTATTCTCTACTGATGACGGTTAAAGAACCAGAAACACGTGTCTAGAGATCAGCACTATCTGTGCCAACTCTGGTGAAACACTCTGAATACTAGAGCAAAGCAAGCAACAAGAGACTGCATTTACCAGAATGCCAGGGACGAACCTTGCTGGGAGGTGAAGCGGTGTGCTCCCACCCCTGTTCTTGTTTAAAAGTACTCCCGTGAGTCATTGAGCCGACGAGCTCGTGGAAGAAGCACCCGCGCGCCAGTGAGAGGTACTTGACCTGATGCAATGTTTGGCAGCCTACTCAGCAAACCCCAAATTTGAAGTCTGTATTCTCTACTGATGACGGTTAAAGAACCAGAAACACGTGTCTAGAGATCAGCACTATCTGCGCCAACTCTGGCGAAACACTCTGAATACTAGAGCAAAGCAAGCAACAAGAGACTGCATTTACCAGAATGCCAGGGGCGAACCTTGCTGGGAGGTGAAGCGGTGTGCTCCCACCCCTGTTCCTACTTTTATGATGCTGTCATTTTTGGGGACCTCTCCCCAAACCTGGCTACATGAATTTTTAGCTATGGCCAAAGTGACGTCAGATGCAATGGACCGGTTTCCTGAATGCAAAGACTGTATGGGCATAGCTAAAGCCTTCACTTCCCACCTCTTTCACTTTATGTGTGCATCATGAATGGACAGTCCTTAGTGCACTTTCACAAATAATTAGAATCAGCCACAGGCACCTCAAAAATTGGTTTATTTTTAAATATAGGCTGTATAAAGTGCTGCAAAGTATAATGATGCTGTAAGGGATGTAAAAGAACGTGTGGAATAGATTGTGCGAAAGTTGAGAGGGTATTTTGAAATATCACCATTAAAGTGACTCATTTACTGAGCTATTTAGAGACAATGGGTGAGTGCAAACTTTTAGAAAGCTTCTCTCAGCAAAAGACTGAAAAATACATTTGTTGAATTCCAGATGAATGTAATCAAATTGCAAGTATCCGAGAAAACTATCTCACTTGGATGGAACCTGGATGGAGAAACACTGGCTCACTTGTGATCAGGAAGAGCAGAATTCCACATGGCCATTTGGCTCCACCCAGCTTGTAATGCAGGCCCCGCTGTCAGTGGGGAGCCACATCTCTTTTTCAGCACCAGGTCACAGGGCAGGTGCACTGGTGGCAGGTGGTGCAGGACTTGAATTGCAGTTACGCCTCCAGATGGTTGTGGCTTGGAAAAAGAAACAGTTGGCCTCTGAAATGCATTGAGATCTCAAGGTGAACGGACGTTCACCCTTTGATAACTTTCAAACTCATGTTTTTTAGAAGCTTGCTCTATTCGTTTTGTGAAAACAATTTTTTCATCAAAGAAGACTCCAGGAATGATTCATTCCTTCTAGTTATAGAAAAATGCAAGATTCTGCACACTTTTGAGAGTGAGGCAGTGAAGACCAATCAGAAAGCTTCTTCTTGGCTCTAAGCAATCAACAACTTGATACATAGCTTGCCATGGACCCTAAATAGGTTGACCAGATTCTCAAAACAAAAAACTGGGACAAGCCATAGACATGGTAGTAGGACTACAGTTTGCAGCAACCATCGACATAAAAGTAGGACTATTTGACAGCTGTCAGACATAGAAAAGGGACTACAATGACAGCCTCCTCCACAAACACATATGAAGAATTACAGACGACAAATCAGAGGTCTCTTATTGGCTGTAAACTTAACTCTATTTTGACAGACTTTGCCTCAACTTTTCCTATAGTTGGTGACCACCTTTGCCTTTAAACTCCAAGTATGTATTCTTATTACAAAAAAGAACATACATATGCAATAGTCGTCATAATCAGGTACTGCCGTTTGTAGAATACTCCTCCCCATAAAGCACCCCACTACATTCAGCACAGTTGAATGAAATATAAATAATGTTTGCTTCAATAAAAAAAAGTTCACATTTCCAAGATTTTATTGATTGAATAATTATATACACAGGGTAAAAATCCATAAAGTAGGAACAAACTGAAAGGCAGCTAAAAATGTGAAAAAAGTGATAGCTGGAATGCTTGAATTAATCTCATTCACTGGCAATTACTCAGAGCCCCATTCCAGTCCATCGTAATTTTGCACACCATGCCACCTCAGTTTGGACTCAGCCATATGCAAATCAGTGTGTCACTGAAACTAAGCTATACCTGGCTTTTGAGCCCTAACTAGGGCAAAACCAATCCTGGATTACTTGTGTTCTGGTTCAGGGTGGACATAGCCTGGTAGGCCAGCTGGACTGTTTCCATTGGAGCAGGGTCAAGACTCCCATCCATCACTTTTTGTGTACTTTAAGGAAACAAATTGACCATGATATCCCTTTTCATATTAGAGAGAGATTCTTGCATATGAAGGAAGGCTGGAAGAGGTGCAGCTGTCACAAATGCAAATAGACTTCCCAAGTCTTCCTGAGCTTGGAGGTGATTGCCTGATCTTTATATAGGCACCAGATCTCCCTCGAAATGGCTCCAGTTTCCCTACGTGACTGTGGAGTTAACATAGTTTTCTGTTGGGCTTCGACCTTGTAGTGATGTACACGAGAAACAGCCATCACATCGCATGCGTTACAACGCATGCGATTACAACGCGGTCGTTACAACGACCGCGTTGTTACATCCCAGTACCATTACAACGCAAGTCGTTACAATGACTTGCTGTAGGGGGCGCTCTAAACTAAGGAATAATTTAATTTACTATTCCAACACCTTCCCTACTGTTGCACACACTGGAGTTGTAATAGTAAATTATACTATTCTTAAGTCCAGCGCACCCCCTACAGCAAGTCGTTGTAACGACTTGCGTTGTAATGGTACTGCGATGTAACAACGCGGTCGTTGTAATCGCATGCGTTGTAAATGCATGCGATGTAAACAGCTATATTCAATGTACCCATGTGTGCTGGAATGTTTTGAGATTTCTTTAAAGTCCTGACCAGCTAACTCACAGTGCATGGGATATAAACAACTACCAGTAGAGTGATAATGTAGAAATAATTGACTGATGTAGGAACCTTGAGTGATGCAACGCTGTACATATTTAAACTTTTGATTCAGTGTGAGATGTGGCATCTGATGGTAAACAGATGGGGGCTTTGGGTTATGCATTTTCAAGACTTAGAAGGCAAGTGTATAAAGTATGTTTGAAAACCAGATGGGAAAAACTGACTCAGAACTGCATTGTATATTTTCCGTTCTCTGTGTCAAAGCATGATGAAGGTGCAACACCTTCAGGATGTAACAAGTTCCTTAAGAACATTTTGGATGAGGGACTAACCCCCCACCACCAAGCAAGCCCCATAACACCCCAAGAGTTCATCTTAGGAGTTTCTAACAGTTTCTTTTTTGCTCCAATGGACCCTCCATAAATTCATCCTCCGTCACCTCTACAACAGTAACATTTACCTCCTTCCCTCAGTCACTCACAAATCCAGGCCCTCTGTTGCAAATACCTCCTACTCATCAGTCACTCGCACACAACTTTGACTTGGGCCCATGAAATTTTAAACAAATGGGCGGTATTTTTTTGGAGACAGGTGGAAATAAAGAGAAAAGCACTCATGTGGAGGCTCGGTCTTGACTTGCTGGTGTTATTAGGGCTGAGGAAGGGCTCATGATGGATGGTTCCACTCCAGGCCCCTTTCACTTTTGGCAGCTGCTTGATTCTGATGTATTTTGCACACTCCGTAAAAGGGCAGAGCAGGGTTACACAGGTGAATGGCTGGATCTTGCTGCAGGTGGTGATCTCTGACTCCTGTGAGCAGAGCAGGGTCGTGCTGGTCACTGGTGGTTCAAAGACACTTGTCCCGATGGCTGGTGCAAGGACGTTGTTGCTGCGTCATAGAAAGGGAAATCCAGAGAGAAAATGTCTCTCTTTAAAGGATTTCCCTTTCTGCTGCAATGATCACCTATGCGACCTCACGCTGTAACTTTTCCAGCAGTGAAAAGAGTGTATGCAGACTTCTATTTTACACCAGTGCGTATACTCAACCCAGACACTACCGAAAAACCGGTACATTTCTTTAAATCACCCAGGCACTACCCAAAAACCAGGACATTTCTTCAAATTGGAGAAAAGTGTCGGAACACCAACACACTTCTCCAAGAACCGGGACCGTCTGGGGAAATCCGGGACGTCTGGTCACCCTACCTAATGTCAGCTCCAGTGGAGAGGCAAAAATAATCTTATAGGCCCCTCAATTCGCTTCACCGCTTCATTTATGGTATAAGTTAATCGGCTTCCAACACACCAGCTTTTAGACCTACAGCAATGTTATTTTCTGATGGTGTTATATAAAGTGCTTATAAGGGGAAAGGCTCAGGTTCAGAGTATATATTATATATTTTTTCAATCTTCTAAATCGATCAGGAACAACATGTTTCAGTATCTAAGGCTTGAGGACTTGCCTACACTTTTAACAATAGAATTATTTTGATTTGCAGACTTGATATTGAAGTTCAGGTATATTTTTGTTAAGCTTTCTCCTCTTTTTGCTTTACCTCATCAAGTGAGATTCTTTCTCCAGATACTTGCAATTTGTCTAAATTAATCTGGAATTCAACAATTTTGTTTTTCACTGTCTTTTGCTGAGAGAAGCTTCCAAAAAGTTTGCATTCGCACACTGCCTATGAATAGCTCAACTTGCACATATTCTAGGTGCCAATGACATAGGTTCCGGCAAGTATACGGATGACACACCGATCTAACTTTAACCAGAAAAAAATGTAAAGGGTTTTGACACCACATAGACTCTATATCAAGGAAATCGCATACTGTATGCAACAGAATTTGCTGTGCCTGAATAGCTAATAGATGGAGAGAATGCTAGTTGGCCCAGTGGATCTATCAAAACTGCCTTTTGCTTGGCCAGACCTGATGGATCTACCCAATGCCTGTTGACAAAGCACACAACCCTGGTGTCATCTTCAACAGTAACCTCACCATTAGTAGTACCATGAACATAGGCACCACACTTTCTATCATCTCACATTTCTACAGAGTATCCTCATTTATATTTTACTCCCACAAATGATGACTCTAGTCCCTGCTGTGGTGTCATCCATTTTGGGCTACTGCACCAGTATTCACAGGACTTCCAAAGAATATGCCCAAGTATGGAACACAGGGTCCAAAACCGTGCTGTCATGAATATCTGCGGATTAAGAAGCACAAACCATATCACCCCGGATCTTGTATCTCTCAACTGGATACTGATGAAAAAGAGATCTCACTTTAAGACCTGCTTTGTTCAGAAGTCCCTCCACGCCTGTGTAGCTAGTTCTTTAAAGTTTTTTCAGTCCTACCAATCTGCAAGGGATCTCAAATTACAACAATTCTCAAGTAAACCCAACAGGATTATGTAAGAGGGAATCTATTTGTACAGATTTTCAATGTAAAAGCACTGCCATGTGATTGTTGATTTAAATGAGTGTTACAATGCATTTGCACTTTACTGCTGAGAAGTAGATTGTCGATCAATTGAATGTAGCCATCCGTGCGATGAGGCATTTGCACTATATATGTAGGAAGTTCACTTAAACTATCATGCACTTGCATCTTCCAACAGCCAAATCCAGCAAAAACACTATGATGTGGTTATTGTTTCTAATTGTGCAATAATGCACTTGCACTTTACTTGGATTGCTCAGTGATTATCAGTAGATAATAGCAGCACCAGCACTTTATGTGTATGAATTACATCAAGCCTATCAGCAACCACCAACTCTGGTAATAACTTTTGACGTGGCTATTGTTTCTATTTGCGTAACAATGCACTGGCACTTTCTATGGATTGCTCATTGATTATGAATAGACAACAGCAGCACCAGCAATGTATTGAAAGATATTAATCAATGACATTACTATTGGCGATCCACAGCTGGAGGATTAACTACCTAAAGTTGTGCTTGGAAGTGTTAGAGGAATTATGCATTTGCACTTGTCCTTTCACTATGGCATTTCCTATTGTGGAATTTTGGATACGAAAGAGTGTTCACATGTTCTTACACTGATGACACAAGTTTACTGCACTGGCACTTTAATTGAGTCCAAATGTGATAAAACAACATATTTATTGGTCCCATAGAGATATTACTCAGAACTGTTTAAAAAAAAAAAAAAATTATATTTTTATAGCAACATAAAAACTAAAAATGATAAAAATGAGTAAAATACAAAAACCTTTTGAAAAAATAGAAGAGAGTTAATCTCCATGGTGAGAATAAAGGTGATAAACTATCAGCATTTAAATATTGCTGTTGTATAGTAAGTAGTCTATGTTTGTTGGAACAGGAAATCATGTGACCTGTAGTGCTGTAATAAAAATGTGGAAAGTAATGGCGCTCATTGTGTGAGCAAGGCAGAGATGCCGAAACGCGTTACAGCAAAAGAATAAAAACATGTGGAATTTGGAAAATTCAAGCCCTTGTGTCGGTGTCTGGTTTTGATTGAGGAATTGGCGTATATATATATATATATATCTATATATCTATATATATATATATATATATATATATAGATATATAGATATATATATATCCATCACTAAGTTGCCTCCAACAGAGATAGCCCACACAGGTTTGTATCCGCCAACCTTATTTAATAAAGACTGCAGCGAAACACTCGCAAAGTTCACAGCTAAGTTCAACAGCCGACGCGTTTCGGGCTCCTGCCCTTCTTCTTAGGCTGAACACACAAGGAGCTGCTTGGCAATAAAGGCACCATTATTTAAACAAAGTACTCGCCCCTGTGGGCGTGGTCATCACTCCCGAGACTCCTGGTACTTGTAGTGCCTTTGATCTGTATTTCTTCAGTGAGACGCCAGCACTCCGTTGAAATATTAAAACAATAAAGCCACAGTGGGTGGCTGTGGCTTTGCGAAGAAGTTCCATTGACATATTGTAGTCTTTATCACCGGCACCTGTCCAATACTGGCAACGTCGAATTGGCGTCGTCATGGTCTGCTCACCACAGCGGGGCTTCCACTATGGCTGAGGCCAGCCGTTAAAACATCCATCACTAAGTTGCCTCCAACAGAGAAAGCCCACATAGGTTTGTATCCGCCATCCTTATTTAATAAAGACTGCAGCGAAACACTCGCAAAGTTCACAGCTAAGTTCAACAGCCGACGCGTTTCGGGCTCCTGCCCTTCTTCTTAGGCTGAACACACAAGGAGCTGCTTGGCAATAAAGTCACCATTATTTAAACAAAGTACTCGCCCCTGTGGGCGTGGTCATCACTCCCGAGACTCCTGGTACTTGTAGTGCCTTTGATCTGTCGTATCGACGTTGCCAGTATTGGACAGGTGCCGGTGATAAAGACTACAATATGTCAACGGAACTTCTTCGCAAAGCCACAGACACCCACTGTGGCTTTATTGTTTTAATATTTCAACGGAGTGCTGGCGTCTCACTGAAGAAATACAGATCAAAGGCACTACAAGTACCAGGAGTCCCTCCGGAGGGACACAAGGCACCCACTGGGGTGTATGCGCCATCAAGTTAGGCAATGTACTGCAATAACCAGATTGCTCTTTGCCACAGCCCACATGGGCGGGACTTGTATTTTCCAATAAATTGATGCGTGCAAGTAAGCCTGTGTTTTTCCGTTTTGCAGCCAGTGATCAAAGGCGGGACGACGCCCGAAACGCGTTTGGCATGACATGGATTGATGTGAGGCAGGCTGGAGTGCTGCTACCGGTGGCATTTGTGTTTTAACCCCCTCGTGTGTGGCGTTTCCATCAGGGCAATCTGTTGTATGGAATACTAAGCAGCTGGTCCAGTCGCGGAAATGCCCCGGCGTTGTTCAAAGCGGATCTGCATTGCTCAGCTACTTGAGCTGTGATAAGAACGAGGGGGGCCTGAGCTGCCGGCAGATATTGGCAACAGGCCGGCACTGATCGCACTTCATTCCACCCATTGGGGTTTGATATTCTTTGACCACGGAGGGACACAAGGCACCCACTGGGGTGTATGCGCCATCAAGTTACGCAATGTACTGCAATAACCAGAATGCTCTTTGCCACAGCCCACATGGGCGGGACTTGTATTTTCCAATAAATTGATGCGTGCAAGTAAGCCTGTGTTTTTCCGTTTTGCAGCCAGTGATCAAGGGCGGGACGACGCCCGAAACACGTTTGGCATGACATGGGTTTCTGCAGCCTTCTTTTAAAAAACGGTATCACCGCCCATGTGCGCGTGGCCACACCTGTGGCCTGATGGAAGTTGAAGTGCTGTCATTTTACTCTTGTGAGTCACTGTGCATGGACTGATATTGCAGCAAAATAATCCCAAGTGGGTTGCGTTGAAACACTTCTCCTCGTTTGTAGCGCACATAATATTTCACCATTGGGCATACCTGTCCTTTGCGCCGTCACGTCGTTAGACAAAACAGCAGGGCTGTACACGTACAGCGGGACTTCCTCGCGGCTCAGGCTGCGCCACTCACTATCAAGGTATGCCCACATGGGCGGTGATACCGTTTTTTAAAAGAAGGCTGCAGAAACCGCTGTGACATGCACTGAAGGGATAGTCCACAGCCCATGAGGAAGTGCTCACGCACGAAACGCGTAGGGCAGGACTTTGAATCTGCGAGGCTCTTCTGTTGTTTGTGAGGCAATTTCTCCATTAAACAAGTTGGCGAATGAACACCTACCTTTGTGGACTCCTCATTGCAGGCAACTTTGTACTTGATAGAGATATATATATATATATTCCAACCAATGTTCGTTAGTAAGTAAAAACAAACACGCCAAAGCCCTTCGTTCTGCTGCAATCGTGATTTATTGGCAAATTACACCCTACGCATTTCGGAGCAGCGCTCCTTGCCCGTGAGCAAGGAGCGCTGCTCCGAAACGCGTAGGGTGTAATTTGCCAATAAATCACGATTGCAGCAGAACGAAGGGCTTTGGCGTGTTTGTTTTTTACTTACTAACGAACATTGGTTGGAATATTGGGGGCTCGCGACCCCGCTGTCAGGAAGTGGATCGGGTGCTATGCGGAACGACGACTTGGATATATATATATATATATATATATATATATATATATATATATATATATATATATATATATATATATATATATATATATATATATATATATATATATATATATATATATATATATATATATATATATATATATATATATATATATATATATATATATATATATTTTTATTATTATTTTTTTACTTGTCCATGCAACAAGTGGTATGTTAGGTTCACCACGTTCCCAGTTAAGAAGCGCATTCTGGAGCATTGGAGGGCAATAACGAATCAAGATCTAAGCTACAGCACGGCCAAACATTTCCTTGATGTCCATAACAGTGCATGGACACTCGGCAAATACTTTGGACTAGACACAGTACCCAAACACCCCAGAGGGGGTAACCGAGTGCAAGCACTGCGTAGACTTGAGTCATGCTTTATTCTAGAAGCAGGCAGTATGTTTCAAATAGGGATGAACAATGATGCAGAGTTGCACTCACATCTGTAACAATTGTCGAATTACACCCGGACCCAACTCAACATAAGTTCAGGAGTGGTTCAATAAACCCATTTTTTAACAGTTCTTTTTATTTATCAGTACAGACTGTACATATAGCCTTGGTTGTGTTTTTTCTATGACATGTTCTATCCTCTCTATGAGTTAACTGCATAAGAGAAGTTATATACAATACAGTTTATTAAAGTGGGTTGTGACATTTGGATGTAATGTTTGTTATAGGCAAATATTTATGCTGTGACCAACGGTGCAAACAAAAATGCTACTATATGCATATAGGATTGTTGAGATACATGGCTAATAATGTATTTTTTCTTCTTGTGTTTCCATATATTCTGATAGATTGTCGGGGATTCAACCGGATTGAAGAATAGCCACAAAATACAGTTAAGAGCACAAGAAGCGGAAATCCGTTTTCTTAGCCGAGTCACCGCTCATTGGTTAGTCGCAGGAAACATTGCTCAGCAGCAATGGGTACTATACCTTCACTCTGAGTCCCAATATGGTACTATACCTCCACTAGTAGTTTACCATATAAACCGTCACCACATTCCTAGCACTATGTCTGTAAACGTACTCAGGTTAATCTAGCCCAAGACCTTTACCACGATGTCACAATCTATCATCCTGGAAACAAACCCTAAATCTCTTTAACTGTCCACTGAATCACCTTTTATTTTATGGCAGAAATGTCTCACGAGTTTAACTAATTTTACAATGAATTTAATTGTAAACCATGGTCATTTTGTTGCGATGTCATTGAATCATGTAAAACTTTATTTAGTACAGTCTTTTTACCTTATCTATTGAGCACGCTGCGTCGTGCACACTCTGACCTCTATTTTACTTCCTGGACTCAGGGACTGGTCATGTGACCAAGACCCCGAGAGAGGTCGAAACGCGTCTTTCTTTGTGCCATTAAACGTTGAGATTATTCACTGCAGCAATTGGAGTGGCTCGTTCTTCCCCGCCGAAGCTTTGTGGTCTGGGGATTTCGGTGTGATATTCAGCGGCGGCGTCTGCTCGCGAGCCCCGACTCGACTGGATGGGCGCTTTTTCGATACGCCGAATTTTCCTTTTGGGTTTCTGAAAGTGAACGCCCGCCGGCGGTTGATCTAACGAATTGGAGCTAAGCTCGCACTAACTTGTTGATTTGAGGCCAATAGCAGTCGGCACATAAGAACTGGTGTGTGCTCGATTCCTGGGAGCCTGACAGCTGAAGACGCTGCCGGATACATTGTATCCACGGCCGCGAAAGAGGTCACACCAGGATACGCCAGGGTACGCCCGAACAGCAGCTGCTGAAAGGGCGCTTTTGCTGCAACAGAAACGATTGGTCGCATCGTCGAAACGTTAAGAACACAAGCATCAATGGCATCTGAGTTCTTAAAGGGCCGGGAAGCCTCGGCAAGCATAATCTTTCAGAAAAGTCCCGAAAACGGGGGAAACAATGCAAGTGCAAGTACAATCGGTGAACAACGATCAGTGTCAAACCTGAGACAGAAAGGCAATGTGCTGGAGAGACTAAGATGCAAGGAAGTGAGCAGGTGGTGGGAGGCGACCTCCCTGCAGAATTACTTAGAAGTTAACAGGATACCTAGGGACCTGAGAATATTAATTATTCCTACTCTGAATAGCCCCAAACCACAGCTCCTAAAGGATTGGTTATCTAATACGAATGAATGCTCCAGGAACATGCTACAAATGCTCATTAAGAATGCTTGGGAAGAGCACAGTGAGCTGATTCTACAAATCCAATCTCTGCTTGACGACATTGAGAAGGAGAGCGATCAGAACGAAGTGTAGAAAACACTAACATCCATTGAGGAAAGAATCAAGAAATTTGAGAAAGAAGTTATGGAAAGAAAACAAAATTTGAGCGCGATGAGAGAGACTACAACATGGGACGAATACTCACATTCTCCAGGAAATTTGACAGAGCAAGAGCGGAACTGTCTAGAGACAAGGCATTAGGAAGAGCAGACAAGACAACGTGTGGGTCTACAACAGACCTCAGGTCCGACCTAGAATCCTTGGACAGTAACTCATCCAACCCAAAGGAAGTCACTTCTTTTTCCGAGGAACTACGCCTCATACAAAGAAATTTGGAACATTCAAACAGGGGGAAACCCAAAGTAAGAGGCAGAGGAGGAAAAACAAAAGCAAAAGGAGATGAGAACACCTAAGAAAAGAACAGCAACTCTGGGGTGGGAACAAGAGGCCAGACCGCAAAGAAACCGTAATGGAGGACAAGACACAGCAACTTACGGTAATAAACCTTTCAGATAGGGTGATTACTGAGACCGAAAAACTGGTTTTAAATTGGGAATGTCATTCTGTCCAGATATGCCCCTTGATTACGCACAGACACGGATAGATCTATACAAGTTTGTGCGCAAACTTAAGCTGTTCAAAAATCCACTCAATGCGCAAAATAGACAGCACACAAGCAGTAAGTGGCTCTGCTGAAAGACACGTATCCACACTCAACATTGAAGATATAGAAACACTTAGACTACTATGCGATCTGTCTAACAAATTACCTACCACACAAAGGGAGGGTCCCCCTATTCCTGGTAACCCCCTTAACCCCTTTGACCACACACGAGAGGAGGATATTGGGCAATTACTGGGGATTGACACTAGCCTAGCCAGCAAGACAGATTTTAGAGCCACATCCAAATACATCCCTCAAACTCCAAAAGACAACATTGATGTTTTTCACGAGGCAGTTACCCTCGATATTTTAAAACTCACACTTAAAACACCTATGAGAAGAAACATCACCAAAGATCAGTGGGAAGCCATCACCACATTACAAAAAGATGAGGACATCGTCATTAAACCCTCAGATAAAGGCGGGAATGTTATAATCCTAAGTAGAGAGAAATACATCCAGGAAGCAAATAGACAGTTGAACAACAGAACATGTTATGAGAGGGTAGACAAATCTTATCCGATCAATATGCAACATAGGTATTGTGACATGTTAAAAATCTGGTTTGAGGACCAACTCATTAATTGGGATGAGAAACAATTTTTGCAGAATGAAACACTGACTACCCCAACCTTCTATCTCCTACCAAAGGTACATAAAAACAGTACAAACTCCCCAGGGTGCCCTATTGTGTCCTCAAAGAACAGCCTACTCGAGAACACGTCCATCTATTTAGACCATTTTCTTTTCCCATATGTCAAAGATCTGAATTCATACGTGAGGGATACATAGGATTTTTTTACATAAATTCCAAAACTTACATTGGGGGGAGAAACATTGGATTGAGGGCATGTCAGGACTTTCTTAAGACTAGGAACATACAACTCCGAGGCCATACACGCATGCTCCTCCAAATGATTGAACTTTGCCTCACTGAAAATGTATTTATGTTTAATGGTATGTGGTTCAAGCAAATAAAAGGGACTTCCATGGGCACCTGCTTTGCCCCCAGCTATGCCAACCTAACGGTGGGCTTGTGGGAGATGCAGGTGCTCTGGAATGATGACATGGAACCCTGGACAAAAAATGTGAATATCTGGCTACGCTACATAAATGATATTTTCTTTGTGTAGGAAGGTGATGAATGTGATCTTTTGGATTTTGTAGCCAAACTGAACAGCAATAGCATGAACCTCATTTTTACCATGCAGCATAGCCAGGAAACTATTGACTTCCTTGACTTGAGATTGACAGTAGAGGGAGGGAATTTGTCTACTGACCTCCATAGAAAAGAATCAGCAGGGAACTCCAAACCCCACGCGGCGAGTTGCCATCCACCTAACTTCAGATGGAGTATCCCATATGGAGAACTACTCAGAGCGAAACGCAATTGTAGCTCTGAGGATTCCTACAAAAGAACTAAGAAAGACATGGTAGGAAGATTCAGGGAAAAGAGGTACTCTACAAAGATGCTGCGTAAGGGAATAACCAAAGCAGACAGCATGGAAAGAACTGAGGCACTTTACCAAGCACCAAGAAAGAAGAAAGAAACTTAAACTCCACGGCCATAAGGTTCATCACCACATTCAACACACAGGCGGTCAGTCTTAAACAGATCCTGAAGAATAGGTGGGATATACTCACCCAGGATACACTTCTGAAATCCAAACTAGGTGTTACATCATCAGTGTCATACAGAAAGAACCTGTCCCTTAAAGACCTCCTAGTTAATAGTCATCTCAAACCGCGAAAAACTAACTGGTTGGATAGAAGTGGGGGATTCCATAGATGCAGGAAGTGTAAAGCGTGCAGTCATAGTGATGATGTCAAGGAGGTCAAACTGGAAAGAACAGGGAAACTCTGGAGAATTCCCAGAAGCATTAATTGCAATACAGACTGCGTTGTCTATGCAATTACTTGTCCATGCAACAAGTGGTATGTTGGGTCCACCACGTTCCCAGTAAAGCGCATTCTGGAGCATTGGAGGGCAATAACGAATCAAGATCTAAGCTACAGCACGGCCAAACATTTCCTTGATGTCCATAACAGAGACTGGACACTCAGCAAATACTTTGGACTAGACACTGTACCCAAACACCCCAGAGGGGGTAACCGAGTACAAGCACTGCGTAGACTTGAGTCACACTTTATTCTAGAAGCAGGCAGTAGGTTTCCAATAGGGATGAACAATGATGAAGAGTTGCACTCACATCTGTAACAATTGTCGAATTACACCCGGACCAAACTCAACATAAGTTCAGGAGTGGTTCAATAAACCCATTGTTTAACAGTTCTTTTTATTTATCAGTACAGACTGTACTTATAGCCTTGGTTGTGTTTTTTCTATGACATGTTCTATCCTCTCTATGAGTTAACTGCATAAGAGAAGTTATATACAACACAGTTTATTAAAGTGGGTTGTGACATTTGGATGTAATGTTTGTTATAGGCAAATATTTATGCTGTGACCAACGGTGCAAACGAAAATGCTACTATATGCATATAGGATTGTTGAGATACATGACTAATAATGTATTCTTTCTTCTTGTGTTTCCATATATTCTGATAGATTGTCAGGGATTCAACCGGATTGAAGAATAGCCACAAAATACAGTTAAGAGCACAAGAAGCGGAAATCCGTTTTCTTAGCCGAGTCACTGCTCATTAGTTAGTCGCAGGAAACATTGCTCAGGAGCAATGGGTACTATACCTTCACTCTGAGTCCCAATAGGGTACTATACCTCCACTAGTAGTTTACCATATAAACCGTCACCACATTCCTAGCCCTATGTCTGTAAACATACTCAGGTTAATCTAGCCCGAGACCTTTACCACGATGTCACAATCTATCATCCTGGAAACAAACCCTAAATCTCTTTAACTGTCCACTGAATCACCTTTTATTTTATGGCAGAAATGTCTCACCAGTTTAGCAGGTCAGCAGAGCCGTTGTAGAGCCAGAGAACCAGGTCAGCAGAGCCGCTCTAGAGCCAGAGAACCAGGTCAGCGGAGCTACTCTAGAGCCAGAGAACCAGGTCAGCAGAGCTGCTCTAGAGCCAGTGAACCAGGTCAGCAGAGCTGCTGTAGAGCCAGAGAACCAGGTCAGCAGAGCTGCTGTAGAGCCTGTGAACCAGGTCAGTAGAGCTGCTGTAGAGCCTGAGAACCAGGTCAGCAGAGCTGCTCTAGAGCCAGAGAACCAGGTCAGTAGAGCTGCTGTATAGCCAGAGAACCAGGTCAGCAGAGCTGCTTTAGAGCCAGAGAACCAGGTCAGCAGAGCCGCTGCAGAGCCAGAGGACCAGGTCAGCAGAGCTGCTGTAGAGCCAGAGAACCAGGTCAGCAGAGCCGTTGTAGAACCTGTGACCCAGGTCAGCAGAGACGCTGTAGAGCCAGAGAACCAGGTCAGCAGAGCTGCTGTAGAGCCAGAGAACCAGGTCAGCAGAGCTGCTCTAGAGCCTGATAACCAGGCCAGCAGAGCCGCTCTAGAGCCTGAGAACCAGGCCAGCAGAGCTGCTGTAGAGCCAGAGAACCAGGTCAGCAGAGCCGCTCTAGAGCCAGAGAACCAGGCCAGCAGAGCCGCTCTAGAGCCTGAGTACCAGGTCAGCAGAGCTGCTGTAGAGCCAGAGAACCAGGTCAGCAGAGCGGCTGTAGAGCCAGAGAACCAGGTCAGCAGAGCTGCTGTATAGCCAGAGAACCAGGTCAGCAAAGCTGTTGTAGAACCTGAGACCCAGGTCAGAACAGGTGCTGCAGGGACTGGAGAGGTACAAACGTAATCAGACACAGAAGAGGTGCAATGATGCAGCGTAATATGGCACATTCTGTCGCAATATTTTGCTATTTTGTCATTTTACAACACAGTAGTACTGTCTGGGCAAACGTTTCTCCTCATTAGCAGCACTCTAACACCCGAATAAAGCCGTCAGCAATTAAATGGTGACAGTTAATGTTTGCAAAGCGTCTGTCCCACCAGGGGACCACGGCTGATGCTTTTTAAAGCCTCTTTTGATCCATCTGAGCAAGAATCAATGTTTGCAACTGATACAGAAGATCTGAATCATGCGGCAAGTGTGGAAAATATGTAAATACTCCAAGAACGAGGCGGCCACAATATTGCGTTATTCCAGTGGTCCTGCCTATGAGCAAAGACTTGTAGTGTAATGGCCTTGATTTACTGACTGTGTTGTAAATCCCTGGAACTGTCTCCCAGAAGAATATTTGGGCAAAAAATAACCTCGAAGTACTGATTCTGTGGTACTGATAAGGTAAGGGTAAAAGTGGAGGCCATGCAAGGTCACTGAAGTCAGGAAGGAATGGGCAGTTCTGGACAGCATTGTCATTCCCCAGGTAGGAATTCCCATGCAGGGCAGCGCCAAGTACCTGTCCTGCACAGAATCTATCTTCCTGCTAGCCTCCTCCCATGTGTACCTCTCCTGCACACAGCCTATCTGCCTGCTAGTCTCCTCCCACGTGTACCTCTCTTGCGCACAGCCTATCTGCCTGCTAGCCTCCTCCCACGTGTACCTCTCGTGCACACAACCTATCAGCCTGCTAGACTCCATCCTTGTGTACCTCAAATGCAGACAGCCTATCTGCCTGCTAGCCTCCTCCCATGTATACCTCTCCTGCACATATCCTATCTGCCTGCTAGTCTCCATCCTTGTGTACCTCTCCTGTACACAGCCTATCTGCCTGCTAGCCTCCTCCCATGTGTACCTGTCCTGTACACAACATATCTGCTTGCTAGCCTCCTCCCACGTGTACCTGTCCTGCACAGAATCTATCTGCCTGCTAGCCTCCTCCCACGTGTACCTCTCTTGCACACAGCCTATATGCCTGCTAGACTCCTCCCACGTGTACCTCTCCTGCACACAGCCTATATGCCTGCTAGCCTCCTCCCATGTGTACCTCTCTTGCGCACAGCCTATCTGCCTGCTAGCCTCCTCCCATGTATACCTCTCCTGCACACAGCCTATCTGTTTGCTACCCTCCACCCACGTGTACCTGTCCTGCACACAGCCTATCTGACTGCTAGTCTCCATCCTTGTGTACCTCTCCTGCACACAGCCTGTCTGACTGCTAGTCTTTTATTTATTTTATTTGCAGAGTTTTAAATAGCGCTGGCTAGACCCGGAGGTATCAGAGCGCTTTACATGAGGATCAGCGAGTTACGAAACTGCAGTCTCCTCCCATGTGGACCTCCCCTGCTTATAATATCTCTCCCTGCACACCGTATGCCTGCCGCAGGGTGCCCAGCATCTCTCTGCCTCTCCTGTGCGCGGCGCCTCTCACCGCACCTCTGTTCTTCCCTGCCTGGTGGCTTGTAATTGCTCTCTGCAGCAGCAGCCTGCACAGGCTATGATTAATGGTGCCGTTCCAAAGGCAATTGATCCAGCCGCTCCCGGCTTGGAGGATTGGGGGGGGTGCAGGGTCTCAAAGATACTTAATTAATATCCCGGCGCATGTGGAGTGGCAGCAAATATATCTCTGCAGCCGCGCGCGCTCACAAAAGTTCAGGCCCAATTTAGCAACCTCTTCCTTATGTGTATTTAGTCTGTGCACTGGCACATGATACCTGCTCATTACAGTGACCCCCCACCCCCATCCTCCTTCTTACCTCTACTGTACTCGGCATCCGCCCCTGTCACTTTACCACCCATTCAACTATAACACCACTGAGGCTTCGAGACCCACCCAAGTACGCCACCATTGTTAGTCCAGCACCCACATCTCTGTTTATACTATACAACCCACCCAAACCCAGTACCCTTTACACTACACCGACCCACCCAACTATACCACCACTGAGGCTCCGAGACCCACCAAAGCACGACACCATTGTTGGTCCACCACCCACAACTCTGTTTATACCAATTCACCCACTCAAACTCAGTACTGTTTACACTACACCACCCACCCAACTATAACCCCGCTGAGGCTCCGTGACCCACCCAAGTACGGCATCATTGTTAGTCCAGCACACACAGCTCTGTTTATTCTATACCACCCACTCAAAGCCAGTGCCATTTACACTACACCACCTACCCAAGTATAACACGGCTGACGCCTCAAGACCCACCCAGCGTCATTACTAGTCCACCACTCACAGCACTGTTTATAGTGTACCACTCACCCAAACCCAGTAGCGTTTACACTACACCACCCACCCAACTATACCACCGCTGAGGCTCCGAGACCCACCAAAGCACAACACCATTGTTGGTCCACCACCCATAGCTCTGTTTATACTATACCACCCACTCAAACCCAGCAGCATTTACACTACACCGACCCACCCAACTATAACCACCACTGAGGCTCCGAGACCTACCAAAGCACGACATCATTGTTGGTCCACCACCCACAGCTCTGTTTATACCATACCACCCACTCAAACTCAGTACTGTTTACACTACACAACCCACCCAACTATAACGCCACTGAGGCTTCGAAACCCACCAAAGTACGGCGTCATTGCTAGCCCACAACTCACAACACTATTAATAGTAAACCATCCACCCAAACCCAGTACCGTTTACACTACACCGCTCACCCATTATACCACCTCTGAGGCTCCGAGACCCACCCTAGCACAGTACATTGTTTGTCCACCACCCACAGCTCTGTTTATACCATACCACCCACTCAAACCAAATACCGTTTACACTACACCACCCACCCAGCTATAACGCCACTGAGGCTTCGAGACCCACCAAAGTACGGTGTCATTGCTAGTCCACCACTCACAACACTGTTTATACTATACCATCCACCCAAACCCAATACCGTTTACACTACACAACCCACTCAACTATAACACCACTGAGGCTCCGAGACCCACTGTAGCACAGCACCATTGTTAGTCCAGAACCCACAGCTCTGTTTATACTATACCACCCATTCAAACCCAGTACCGTTTACACTACACCACTCACCCAACTATAACACTGCTGAGGCTCTGAGACCCACCCAAGCACAGCACCATTGTTAGTCCAGCACCCACAGCTCTGTTTATACTATACCACCCACTCAAACCCAGTACCGTTTACACTACACCACTCACCCAACTATAACACTGCTGAGGCTCCGAGACCCACCCAAGCACAGCACCATTGTTAGTCCAGCACCCACAGCACTGTTTATAGTATCACACCCACTCAAACCCAGCAGCATTTACACTACACCACCCACCCAACTATAACACCACTGATGCTTCGAGACCCACCAAAGTACAGCGTCATTGCTAGTCCACCACTTTTTATACTATACCATCCACCCAAACCCAGTACCGTTTACACTACACCACTCACCAAACTATAAAACCACTGAGGTTCCGAGACCCACCCAAGCACAGTACATTGTTAGTCCAGCACCAACAGCTCTGTTTATACTATACCACCCACCCAAACCCAGCTGCATTTACACTACACCATCCACCCAAATATAACACCACTGACGTTCCGAGACCCACCAAAGCACGACACCATTGTTGGTCCACCACCCACAGCTCTGTTTATACCATACCACCCACTCAGTACCATTTACACTACACCACCCACCCAACTATAACGCCACTGAGGCTTCGAGACCCACCAAAGTACGGTGTCATTGCTAGTCCCCCACTCACAACACTCTTTATACTATACCATCCACCCACACCCAATACCGTTTACACTACACAACCCACCCAACTATAACACCACTGAGGCTCCGAGACCCACCGTAGCACAGCACCATTGTTAGTCCAGAACCCACAGCTCTGTTTATACTATACCACCCACTGAAACCCAGTACCATTTACACTACACCACTCACCCAACTATAACACTGCTGAGGCTCCGAGACCCACCCAAGCACAGCACCATTGTTAGTCCAGCACCCACAGCTCTGTTTATAGTATCACACCCACTCAAACCCAGCAGCATTTACACTACACCACCCACCCAACTAAAACACCACTGATGCCTGCGAGACCCACCAAAGTACAGCTTCATTGCTAGTCCACCACTCACGTCACTTTTTATACTATACCATCCACCCAAACCCAGCACCGTTTACGCTACATCACCCACCCAACTATAACACCACTGAGGCTCCGAGACCCACCCAAGCACAGCACCATTGTTAGTACAGCACCCACAGCTCTGTTTATACTATACTACCCACCCAAACCCAGCTGAATTTACACTACACCATCCACCCAAATATAACACCACTGACGTTCCAAGACCCACCAAAGTACAGAAGTATTGTTAGTCCACCACCCACAACATTGTTTATACTGTACCACCCACTCAAACCCAGCACCTTTTACGCTACACCACCCACCCAACTATAACACAACTGATAGCCCGTAACCCACCAAAGTACAACACCATTTTTAGTCCACCAGCCAGTCACATACGGCACCATTTATACATTATCATCCACCCAAGTCCAGCACCACCCAACTGTAACACCAAAGACACTCCGAGACCCACCAAACTATACCACCCACCCAAGTATAGTATCATTTATACTATACCAACCACCCACGTTTAGCATTGTTTATATTATGCCACCCAATCAATTATAGCACTGCTAGCTACAGCACACACCAGACTACAGCACCCTTATCACACCACCCACCCGCCTACAGTATTGCTATCACTAAACTGTTCACTCAACTATAAGCACCTCTGATTCTACACCAGCCATCCAATTACAGCAGTGCTAACACTACACCACCCAACAGACTACAGCGTTTCCAGCAATGCTCCACCCACCAACTACAGAAGTGCTAGCACTACACCACTAAGTCAACTATAGAAACACTGAGACTCCAAGACCCACCAAACTACAGCACCAATATTCCTTCACCACTCACCCACGTACAGTGCAATTTATATTATACTACACATTCAAGTACAGCACCATTTACAATATAAAACCCTACTGTAGCACTGTAATCTACAACACTCACCAGATTGCAGCACCCTTAGACAACAACACTCACCCACCTACAGCATTGCTATTACTATACCATGCACCATTGATACTACACCAGCCAACCAATTGCAGCACTGCTAACACTACACTACCCAACAGACTAAAGTGCTCCCCACACTTCTTCACTCACCGACTGTAGACCGCTCGCACTACAACACACACTCAACTAAAATACACATGATTTTTCACTCTCTGCTGAACTACAGCACAACTGATACTCGACCACCAATCAAGCTATAGCAATACTAACAGAACACCACCCACCAGAGTGGAACTGCTTACACTATAACTCCATCCAACTACAGCACAGATAACACTACACCAGTCACAAGACTACAATTTTACCAATACATTCCACCCACTGACTATTAAAATATTAACACCTACAACACCCACCTGACTAGAAAATCCTGCCATTACACCACCTACTCCACTCCAGCACATTTAACACTACACCACCCACCCGGCTTTAAAACCTTACTGTTATAGCACATGTCCCAATACATCACAAACAAAAATGTTGTGGGACTAGTAAATTATATTTAGGACACAATATTTCTGTCAGACAATATTTCTATGTAAGATATTCTGACATAAAACCTCCAAAACAGCTCAATCAATTAATATTACACCTCTCATTCAACTGCATGACTTCTAGAAAAACACCACACAGTACTACAGCACCACCTATACTATACTCCTAATACTGCATCACCCTCCTGATTCTAGCACTCTTCACAGACGCCACTCACCAGCCACTGCTTGCACTACACAATCCCTGTGATTGAAGCACTACTAATACTACATTGTTCACAACACTACGGCACTGCTCACACTAAAATACTCTTATGATACCCTTATGATACAGCACAATGAACACTACATCATCTATGCAATTGTAGAAATGTTAGCAAAACATTACCAATGTTACTACCTTGAGGAGTACATGATTTGATTTTGTGGTTAGTAAAACAATTGCAAAAGTAACACTGTTGTAAAATCGTGTGTTTTTTTACTACAATTAAAATGAAACACCTGGGGCTGCACAGTGGCACATCTCCTGCTGAGGTTAACTCCTCACCTCTCAGTTGTTAATTGCAGTTTTCTAATTTTAAACTGTTACTAATAAGGTGAAATATTTGCCTGGCCTTATAAATATGCATTAAAATAACAAAACAGTGAAACATTACTTCTACAAAATGTGCCACATTAAGCCAATTTTCCTTTTTTGCTGTATAAGTTGGTCCTCCGTTACTGCTTAATTCCAGTAGCCCTGCACTACACCACCCACGGCACTCCTAATACTACACCACATGACCAACTACAGCACTGCTAATATTACACCACCCATGTGACTATACTACTTATAACACTGCACCAATCTGCCTTTAGTACTTTTAATGCTAAACTACATGCCTCACTAGAGCACTCTTAACACTATATCACTATATTGGCTATAGCACTACACAGTGCACCTGACTATACTATACCCCCATCGTCTCGTCTATAGTACTGCAAACACTACATCATACACCCAACCATAATACTGCTAACACTATACCATCCACAAGGCTCCCATTCATAACTCTACACCAGCTTATTAGTTATAGTACTCAATCTGACTAAAGTACTCCTAACATTGCACATCCCTCCAACCATAACCATCCTTACACTACTGAGAAACAAAAAAGTTATGGGCGAAGTGCTTTAATTATTGTCAGCCACTGATACTTCTCTGGGCCACATTCAGTTCCATTATGTCCTTGCTCACTGTGACACTCCAGACAGGGAACAACCACATGTAAATCCGTCTTGGTCCCGTCCCAATAGCAGCAGCCCAGACCGAACTGCCAGGCCACGTCCTTCTGAATGGGAGCACATGCAACCACAGACCATGTTTGGCCTAATCATTGAGGTGCAGTTGTGGTCCAGTGCCACAATGAGCTACAGAACCCAGGTCTGGGCATACCAATCACACCTGGGCATCACAATGAGAACAACATAAAAGAGATGGTACCTATTGCTAAAGTAACACTACACTACTCAACTGACTCTACGGTTTCTTCTGCTTCATCATCCACCTGGCAACTGTGCTCTTTACATTACACTACCAAACGACACCACTCACCAGACTGCAACACCGCAAACAACACACCAGTCACCTGACTACAGCAAAGTACCATTACATGGCACACCTAAGTATACCACTCTTAACGCTACACAGCCAGACTCTGGCACCTGACACTATGACTAGCACACCACCAACTCATCAACAGCATTCCAAACCCACACTACCAACATGCAAAAGCACTTGTAACACTACACCACCCACTCATCACCAATGACAAAATATCTCCCACAAGACTACAAAACGAATTTGAATATGGAAATACTAGTACACCACCATCTACACAACTACATCACCATAAACACCAAACCACACTTATGACTATCACTCTTGCTAACTACACAACTGCTGACAACAGTACCACTGATACTACACCAACATACATCCCACTGTACCACTCCTAACATGACACTAAATATCCAGTGATGCATTGCTCATACAACACCACAGATTTGAATATAGCACTCCAGTCAGTAGACAATCTACCTTAACACAAAACCACTGATAATACATCATCAGTCTAATGACAGGACCCCTAACAGTACACCATCCACCTGTCTATAGCAGTATGACTACGCCACCGTATATTTCAATATAGCACTTCTACAAGTGCACACACCCAACTAAGTTTAGCACTCCTAACCTGCACCACCGACCTTTTTACAGCATCCCTAAAACTATGCCACTCTTCTGAATATAGCACTGCTAACACTAGACCATGCGCCCGACTGTAATGCACCAATATTACACTACTCACCCAACTGTAGTACCACAAATATTGCACCACGCAACTACACCTGGCGCCATTAACACTTAACCCCCAGAAGACTACAGCAAAGCTATAACACTGACATTCAATTATATCACTCATAGTACCACACCACCCACCTGACTAAAGAATTCCACCTAGATCACGCGCCTGACAGACGCATGACTGATACAACATCATGCATCTATTTATTCTTTGCAAACACTACATGAACCACCTGATCACAGTAGCGATTATAGCACTGCTGACACTACACAACCCAATGAATATAATGATCCTGCCAATGCACTTCCTATCCGACTATAGCACCAATGATACTAAACTAACGTCTCAGTGACAGCACCACTAACCCTACACCACCCACCAAAGTACAGCAGTGGGAACTGGGAACCAACATAAAAAAATTGCAAGATTAAAAAAAGATCACCCATCCATCTCATAACACTCCTACTACCAAACATACCATTCAATTAAATAGCAGAAATTATCCTACCCTACTCATCCAATATAGCACAAATAACACTACACAACCCATTCAATTCTAGCACTGAATACCAGATAATTGCAAGCACTACACACATAGCATTGGCTCAGTTGCTCCCCCACGCTGGGAGGAGTCTTCTTTCTTCTTTGTTGTCTCCATTTTTGCAGTCTATGGAAGGCGTTTGATGAGACCATACGACTTCACAGGAAAGCGGCCATTTTGTTTGAGGGATTCTCATAATTAAGCCTGGTGTTTCACAACACAGCTTCATCAGCGCTATATTGGAGGTATACTTACACAAATGCAATCATACATATGAGTGGGGCTTTTATTGACACTGTCGCAGTCACTACTTGATGATACAAGCCACAACTGAATTTGTTTGTCCTTAATCTTAATTCTACATGCCTCTAGGTGGACTTATTTTTGTTCTTGTCTCTTGTAATCTTCAAAACATCCTTATGTTAATTTGTAAATGAAATCTAGTAACTGTTCTCATGTAAACTCCTTGCAAGCAGTAGTAACTGTCCTCATGTAAAGCACTAAGATGCATCTTGGTCTAGTTTGCGGTATACAAATCTGTGTAAATAAATGAACAAATACATATGGTCCATTGATGCTAATCAACTGGTATAATGACACCACTTCCAACATGACTTTCCTTATTTGAATATCGCAGGATTTACATCACAGCACTCATTAAACTAGAGCACATTACAACTACCAGACTGTAGCACAACTGCAGCACAGCTGATCATACAGCAAACATCCAATGATAACATTCTTTCCACTACCTTACACACGCCACTATAGCAGCACTAATACTGCATTATACATAAAACTATATATCCCCCATCACTCCACATCCTGTCATTGATCCTCAATCCTCTCTAGAGCCACAATGATCAGATCTCTGTTGTTCTCTAGGTAGAGTCCTACTGAACTACTAATACAGATATGCCTACATACCTCCCACTGATTCAGATATAGCACATCTGACTTTTCATCACCAATATACTACATCATGCAACTGACTAAAGTAATATTGAGGAAACACCACCCATCCAACTATATGTGGAGAAGTGTGGCTCAATGGTTAGAGCGGCAGACCCTGATGCAGAGATTTGGCCTGGGACCAGGGTTCAATTCCCGCCTCGGCGGGTCTTGGGCTCAACTTCTTCGGACCTGATAATTCTCGCCTCGGTGCCTATTCTAATCATGGGTCCCACTCTGCAACTCTGGGCAATAGCTTGCTTAATCTCCACAACGGCCCCACCAGCGCTGGGATGCCTGGCTTCACCTTGGGGGTGCCCAGGAGTGGACATCTCACAGGGAAAAGCCAGGAAGGGTTCCACAGCGGTATGCGTTCAGCGCCAGGAAGCCTCAGGGTAGCAGTGCGCTTTACAAGTACAAATTCATTTCATTTCAATATACTACATCATGCAACTGACTAAAGTAATATTGAGGAAACACCACCCATCCAACTATATCACCCGTACTACACCACCACTCATACAGCTTACAGTACTTACACTAGACCTTGTTTTGCACTATCTCTGTATGTGATGCTTTTAAAATGTAAACCTAGCCAAAAGGCAGCAGAACACTGTACAGGTTCAAAGACAAGCATAAAGTCAATGAGTGATAGGAGAGTGAGGTTATTTGGGAACTATTAATGTATCGTGATGTAGTGTTCTTTAAAGAGGTGCAACTTCAACTCTTTCCTAAATTGGAGCAGTACTGGGCATACGTCATGTTTATGAGATGTTGTTCCAGATCTTGGGAGCCTACATGGGAAATGTCTCCTTTCTTGTTGTTTTCTCTTTTCTGCTTTTGTCCTGGTTGTGGGTGTGCTGAGATGGTGAGCTTGTCTTCAAGATAAGTGGGGTGTTGATTGCGTTAGCTTAGTAAATAATGTACAGGATTTTGAATATGTTGAGGCTGACAAGGGGAGGCAATGGAGTTTTATCAGGTGGGAGTGATGTGATTATATTTCTTCAACGCCTGGATGAGACGTACTGCGGCCTGTAGTGTGCCCTTTAAATGGGCTATTGTGGATTCTGGGAAGACATGGATCAGGCGTTACCACCATACAGATGCAAGTATACGAGAGCCTGAACAGTAGCTTTAAAGTCGGTATCTGAAATAAATGGTTCCACTTTCTATATAAGAGAGAACTGGTATGAGGCCATCTTGTTTTTCTTTGTTTGCAATGTGTTCTGTGAGGCTGGTGTTTAGGGTGAATCCATGTGATTTGACATTCAGTAAAAGTTGAGGTTCAAGGCCGTCACGGTTTATGACCGTGTTAGTACTATGGCACCATCAACTCTACATACACCATAAAAAAATAGCACTCCTAATGCTATACCACTCATAAGACTACAGCAACATTAGCACTCCATCTTCCATTTGACTGGAGCATCACTGGTATACCTGCTGTAGGTAATTGGGCAACTGGTTGAGGGAGGTGAAACCCTACTCAAGCAGTAACCACAATTCCTTTCAGGATGAAAGATGAGGAAACCCCAAATTAACCTATGCTTACCCCTCTAGTAGCTTGGCACAAATGCTTTACTGAGGTGAAACCCTACTCAAGCAGTAACCACAATTCCTTTCAGGATGAAAGATGAGGAAACCCCAAATTAACCTGTGCTCAACCCTGGTAGCTTGGCACAAAAGCTTTACTTAGAGGAAATGTGCAAAGTATTTATGCAGCTCTTCAAACAGTAATAAAGTGAAACCCCAACACAAGGGAAAAATCCCACACCAATTTAGAACAATAGAGTAGAATTTAACAATTTATTTGACACCGAAAAAACAAAAAATGTAATTAGTAGAACTGGAGTTATGCAATTTAAAAGATTTAAACAGAAACAGTGCTTAACAGCACAGAGTGCCAACTGTAGTTATCTGGTTGCTCTGTACCGGGACAAAGTCACAAGTTTAGGCTGACTGCAATGGAGCACGGGCCAGATACAGGGACCAAGTAAGACCTGCTGAACAACATACCTTAAACATGGGTTCTGGAGCTTTGCGAGATCCCAAGTTGCGGTTGATTTGCACAGAGGCAGTTCCGATGGGCTGCGATGTGAGGTCCTGAGTCAAAGATGTGTCGCACAACGGCGATTCTGGGGAGTTGAGGGGCTGCAATGTGAGATCCTGCGTTGAGGAGCCATTACACAGTGAATAATGTCAATTCCTATGCACACGCTTCCGTGTAGAATGAAAGTTCATCAAGTGTAGGTGAGTAGAGGGAGGCAAGTGATGTCTCGACGTATTCCTTTGTCTTTATTCAAGAAAACAACACAAAGTCCAGCCAACACGTGTTTCGTCGTTAGGGTATTAACCCTCGACTTCTTCAGGGCTGTAACGTTTCAGATTAGGAATTCAACACCTTACTGCCGGTTATAATTCCGACCCGGCTGGTCATTAAACATTCCAGTATCACAAATCCAATTAATTCTGTGCTGTAAATCTTTAAAGTTATAGCATCCGACGTGTATCCTTTAGTAATACAATTTCGTGCCAATGTGTGTGAAGGGAGAAATTAACATGAAGGCAGATGTGAGTCACGAGAGATCTGTTAATGTAACAAAGTAACTGTAGCGAGTACGCTGTCAACTCCACACACTGCGGGAAACGCGTTCTGAACCGGAGGCTGCACAGAATTAATTGGATTTGTGATACTGGAATGTTTAATGATCAGCCGGGTCGGAATTATAACCGGCAGTAAGGTGTTGAATTCCTTATCTGAAATGTTACAGCCCTGAAGAAGTCGAGGGTTAATACCCTAATGACGAAACATGTGTTGGCTGGACTTTGTGTTGTTTTCTTGAATAAAGACAAAGGAAATACGCCAAGAGACATCACTTGTCTCCCTCTACTCACCTACACTTGATGAACTTTCATTGTACACGGAAGCGTGTGCATAGGAATTGACATTATTCACTTTGGACCCTCGGGTCCCACCTTTGAGGGTTTTAGGGGTTTTTCCCTCACCTGTTGCACCGAAGAATTACATTTTGTTTGTTTATACTACGTTATTTTGGCAGGCGCCGCTATTCCTGTGTGAATTAACACACCCATATTACTAGAGCCATTACACAGTGGCGGGTCAGAAGAACTACAGGGGCCTGCCTCAGGGATGCATTGTGCAGAGGCAGGTCTGAGGTGGAGCTGCAAGGAGATGCATCATACTGCATTGGTTCTGTCCAAAATAACACATCTGGGCTGGCAGAGCCCCTTCAGGCCCACTTCCAAGAGTCAAGGACGTGGGGGGGCACCATTTGGGACAAGACTCACAGCAGGTAGAGTCCAGGTGCAGGATTCAAGGTGGTTAGAACCTTTTCTGTCCCTGAGGCTCTGATCAGGAAGCCAGCCAACTAGCCCTTGTAGTCACTCTCATGGTTCTGGAATCAAGATGCAGGAACAGTCCTTCTCATTCAGGCAACAGGGAGGCAGAGTAGCAGTCCTTCTTGCAGTAGAGCAGCACAGCAGTCCTTCTTCTTCTGAGTCTTCCACAGGTCCAGAAGTGTACTAAAGAGTTGGGTCTGAGGATCTATTACTTATACCTGGTGCCCACTTTGAAGTGGGAGAAGTTTCTAGACCCCTTTCCCTACAGAGGTGTCTGGAATTTCCTGCCTCCCTGCCCTGGCTGCAGCTTGTCTGGGGGCACAAATTACTAGTGTGGAACCCTCTGTGAGTGTGCTGAGGCAAAGTCTTTGTGATGTGCAAGTATGGTAGGTCACAGTTCCGCCACCCTATCAAGTCAGAGATGGCCTATCTTGCCAACAATTATTCCCCCTTTGTCTCACGGTTTGGAAGCAATACGCAAATATAGGCGGCGCCACCAAATGGTTGTGACAAGAATTTGTCAATTTCTAAAAGTGGCCTTTTCGGAATTGTGACTTAAAATTCGACTTTACCATTAAACAGGTTTTTAAATAACAAGTCTTTACATACCAAACTCTACATTCCTACCTGCTTGCAATTGAAAGTTATCACTCATTAAATGTAATAAGGTAACCCAATGTTATCCTAAGGGAGAGGTAAGCCTTGCAGTAGTGAAAAAATAATTTGAGTTTTTCACTACCAGGACATGTAAAAGTTAAATGTACATGTCCAACTTTTAAAAACACTGCAACCTACCCTATGAGCTGGTTGGGACCTATCCTAGGGGTGACTTATATGTATTAAAAAAGAAGGTTTAGGACAGGCAAAAGGTTTATTTTGCCACATCGAAATGGTACTTTAAAACTGTACACACAGGACACAATGGCAGGCCTGCAACATGTTTAAAAGGGCTACTTAAGTGGGGGAGACAATCAGTGTTGCAGGGCCACAGGTAGCATTTAACTTTTTAACTTAAAGGCCCGAGGTATAGGTAGTACCACTTTACTAGGGACTTACAGGTAAAGTAAATGTGCTACTTTGGTAGAAGCTAATGTTGCCATTTTTTAGGGAGACAGCACAAGCACTTTAGTACTGGTTAGCAGTGGTAAAGTGTATAGAGTCCTAAGATCAGCACAAACAAATTCAGCAAAAACAGGAGGATTGTAGGCAAAACTTTGGGCGAAACCCACGCCAAGGATGGCAGGTCCAACACCTGCCTTTTAACTACAGCACACCAAATATTATGCAATAATACCAACTATCATTCCAACTCCTTACTATCCATTTGACCTTAGCATCTCCACAAATACACCTCTGCTACAACTCAATCATCTTTGTCTTACAACACACACGGTATGACATGCTTTTACCCCGAGTTTACTACTACAGTACTCCTACATTTACAACACCCATTCAAATAAAGTGTCACTCTAACTACTGTACCCCTGCAATTACAGCATCACTGAAAAATATAACACATCTATAGATGCAGCACCATTTAAAAAAGATAACATAGATAACTATACTATACTGTTATTCAAGACAAAAATACAGAATTTCTATTACAATAACTCTTGGTGCTATAGCACCATTCGACTACAGCAATGCTCTTACTAAAGCACCCCTCCCATCATAGTATCACTACAACTCTATCACTACTATGCCTGCAATGGCCCTTCAATTACAACACCCATCCAAAAATAGAAATGTGTAGTTTAGTACATCTCACAAAGGTTTCCCTGTAACTTTGATCTTAATAAAACTACAGCACTAAATAGTCTTTTATAGTTTGCTACAATGGAAGTACAACATCCCTGCTATTCCACCTCCTACAAAAGCAGCACAATATGTACTCTCACTACAAGTATTGCAGCCTTCCAAATAAGACAACTTTCCTCCATGACTCCCCTAGGTTTAAAATATCCGAATATCTACTTCTTTACTACAGCTAAAAGTCCTCCACAACTTTAGCCCTCTGCCTATTAAGACACCTGCCCATTAATCTACCCTTCCAAATATTGTAACTCTAAATGTTCTGTTCCTTGCCTACTGTAGCAAGGAACAGAACATTTAGCCAGTCAGTATGTAAGGAACTGTGTTCCTTACATACTGACAGAACCTCGATAATGTAGCCTCCTTGCTACTGAATTTCTGATACAGCTAAGACATCCTTACACCTATAGAACCCATGTCACTACAGAAACCCCATGAAACTCCACGACAAGAGCTCAATCACACTTATGCTACTCCTGACTGTATGAAATGCCACATAAATAAAAATACTACTTCTAGCATACAATCTTCAGAACAAGAGCACCACAGATACTACAGCTTCCCTACAACTAATGAAACCGATGCTATCCTCACAATAACCTACATTACCCGTTATTACAGCATACCTAGAACAGATCACCCTTCACAACTGTGGAATACAAGCACCCAGTACATACCCTGACCCTCCAGTAACCCTGACCCTAACACCCCCCTAAACACCCCCCCGAACCCCCCCCTGGACACAATATAACCGTCCAATGCACTTCTCTTATTAAATCACCTCTCCTATCTTTTAGGCATGGGCAACATTTTCTGTGTGCAGGCAAAATCTAGCATAGTTTCTGTAATTTTACTTACTCTTGTTACGCACATTTCCAGATATTGGCCTTTTGTGGCACATCACGTAACTAAGCGCCATTCATGGTAAAAGTTGTTCAAGGTGCTTTTGTTTTTATATTGTACTTCTTTTTAGCGTGAAATGCATCCTTGTATCCAAAGTGGACACATTTTACACTAAAAAGCAGCTTCAAACTCCCGTTTTGCATGTGGTGTAATTACTAATTATTTTGTGCATTTTTTCTAAATTTTTACGCAAAATCAAATTATTCAAAATTCGCACACCTCTACCTTATTTTATAATGCTTCACATTCTTCAATGCTTCACAATCCTACTACACCAGTCTACTACAATATCCTATCCAGATGACAGCACAAGAACTTCCAATGTTGTAGCACCACTTCCAGTAAACTTTTTTTCACAGTCCCTTTATCATCCTGACCCTCACATCCCTTCTGTCTGAGGAATGGAAATGACCCCTTAGGTGCATCACCATTCCTCCCCTTGAATCTTAACTACTATAACCTCCTTACGCCAGTTGTACCCCCTCCTAATCTTTCACCTCAGTTATTTCAACACCTGCCCTTCTCTGGTACCCTATTCCTCTTGCCCAAATCCACTCACTATACACAAACATACAGGGGCGGGGTTTCCCTTTAGGGTTCTACGCTTCCACTGTTTTCGGCCATTTCTAATATACCAAGAGTGAATAATAATGTATCATTCACTCTTGGTGTAATACAGAAAATGGTGTCTAGCAACAGCCCGAAGCACAGCTAGTGACACAGTCTGATGACTGGCGCATGCGCTCTTAGGCACCTGCACCAGTCATCATAGATTATCTAGGGCTGGGAAACGCCCCAGCCCTAGCATGCCTCAGTGCTTCCCCATCCGTGATATGGTTAAACGCAGTGCTTTAAATGGAAAAAACATAAGTGCAGGTACTCACCAAAAGGAGCAGTGGGCAGAGTTTACGGAGGTGCTAAGGTGGGACAAGGGGCGGGGTTAGCTTTTTGACTTTGCCACGGTTGTATGCACGAAATCTGCATGCATTGTTAGAATGTCGGATGTATCTGTCCATTAGTTATCTCACTAATAACTATATATATGGCACTTACTAATAAGTGTTTATTACTACCCAAAGTAGCCTTTTTTAGCATCCTTAAAATAAGAAAAGATTGAGGAAATAACAGCGAGGTTCTAAATACATGCCTTCTTGTTTGCAGGCAGGTCCTTGCTGCAGGGTCATAACTCACTAAGCTATATTACAACGATCTTAACTTTTGACCTGCAGGTAACACAAGGCTCTATGCAACAAAAACAGTAATCAACTAAGTTATCTACATTAAAAAAAAACGAATCTGTGACTTACATGTTGCATGTTGTGCTTTCCAGCAGACACATTGATCCTCTATGCACTTTTATGGCAAGTTGAACCTTTGGTTAGAATGTACACAGATCTTTCTAGCAAGTGCATTAACCTCCAGAGTTATCCACTTTATTGTTACTTATGATGCCCCGAGCTCACTTACTTATGGGAGGACCTCAGCTTTCTGGTTCTCGCGATTGGTGAATGGGCACCTGCAAAAAGCGAGGAATTCATCTGGCACTATTTTCATTCTCGCTACTAGTGGGTGTTCTGTCAAACCTGGAAACCAGAGTTGCATTCGAAGAGACATACTTTGTATAACTTTAGTGAGAAGCATATTCTCTTTCTCTCTCTCTCTCCCTGCTACTGGATGAGAAATGCTGACACACAGACACTAGCGATATTGCTGTTGGTGGCTCAGCCTTTCAACATTCCATTTTGTGTGGTTGAAATGGAGTGGTGGAAGGAGTAAACAAGCTGCAGATGGGATATCAGAAAGAATAAAGTATCTACTGGGCTGATCTGGCTGCACTGTTTGTAATAAAAATACACACCATGATCCCAGGTGTGTTAATTCAGCTAATAATTGATGTTATATGACTCATATACTTACTATACTAAATGCCAAATGCATTCTTACGTTTGCATTTGTTGATTAAATAAATATTAAAAAGAAAAGGAACAGGCTTTCAAATCACATTATAAATGGCAAGATGGTCTTTCTCAATCGAAATATGGCCAATGACGTGAAGTCCTGGTAGGAGATGGGGCTTATTACAAATTAAATATGTGTTCTGTGCTTGTACCACGTAACTTGTACAGACGACCACCTGGGAGTGCAAAATAAATGAAAAATGTATGTTTTCCTGCTTTTGGCATTCCATCACAGTGTGCGATAAATTGCAACCATGAGTGTGAAGAACACGCACATACCTAGCCATGCAAAACATTTACTGGCTTTTGATAAAAATACAGCCATGTACATCCATGTGGCATGTAGGCCCAGGTGGTTTAACACTGGCTGCAAACATCTCTGTTTAAAGAGCATTTCACATTTTTCACTGGACTGACAAGGTCGATAAAATAAGGATCAGCGAGTTTGGTAACAAGATCCCTTTTTATTTACACATGCAAGTATTGTATTGTATTGTAATTGCATTTATATAGCACATGCTACCCCTGACGAGGCCTCGAATCGCTTTTTCGGTGAGTAGCACGCTACTCCGGAACCCATAAAGGATTAGTGTTGAATTAGTATATTGAAATATGAAAATAATTTGAATGGTGGATATGTTAGTTATTTGGATTGAGAAGGATAGCGGAGGGATAGAAGAGGGAAAAAGGTTTGTATTTATATAGTGCTTGTTACCCCTGATAGGGTGTTGAAGCGCTTTTGTTGGCGAGTAGCACGCTACTCTGGAACCTATAAAGGATTAGTTTAGTGAAATATGAGTGGACATGTTAGTCTATTATTTGGATCGAAAAGGATAGTGGAGGGATAGAAGAGGGAAGGATTTAGACTTTTTTTTTTTTGGAGGTCATAGCAGTAGGAGGAGGCTTGGAATGAGTAAAAGGGATGTGGAGGGGAAGAGTCAGAGGGAGGTGTGTAGAAAGGCTTGTTTTGGGGGATCGGTATAGTAAAAGAGGCGTGAGATGATGCAAGGAGGGGTGGTGTAGGGAAGAGTCTAGAAAGGGTTATTTTAGGGATCATAGTGGTGGTATGGGGTTTGGGATGAATGAGAGAGTGGAGGTAGAGGATATATTGATAGAGGTATAGAGTGAGAAATAGGGTAGTGCATTGGAAAGACTAGTAGAAAGAGGTTTGAGATGAGTCAGAGTTGAGGTAGAAGATATATTGAGAGAGGTATAGGGTGAGAAATAGGGTAGTGCATTGGATATGCTGAATTAGCAGAAAAGTAATAAATGTATAGATCCAAGTACAAGGAAAGTGTATAGATGCATAAAGGAAGTAAGTATATGTAGATTAAAGCTGCATTAAATAAATTCCGGCTTTCAAGTGTTGTTGTTACGTCTAGTGTGAACAGTGGGACCTGGCCCACTTCAGTGCATTTCTGGGGTGTGAACCACAACGTCCTTAAAGTGAGGCTCGGGCACCGCGTTATTTTCACGCTGCTTTTGTGGTGAGAGGGGAGAAGCAGCAGCTGTGCCATCAGAAATGGCTGATCAAGGGCCACTGGTCAAACAAAGCCAACAGACTGGCTGCACCGCGGCTTGACTCTGGGCTTTTAAAATGCCCTAGACATTGCCGTAGGGGCTGAGCCGCTGGAATTACTGCTGCAATCGAGGGCCAAATTACAAAACCACGGGGCAACTAAAATTCTTTTCAATGATACGATTAAAGTGAATAGTGGGTCAGTCTGTGGCATCGTCTTTCACATTTTACCTCCGAAAACGGATTACACACTTGGTTTTTAAATGTCACTGTACGCGGGACAGGAGCTTTGTGAGGGACAGATAAAAGAGGGGATACTGTTCAAGCATTTGAGGGCTTGGCTTTGCATTGACGCGCAGAAGAGCCATTTTATGTACACTTCCTAAGCTATCTCCTCGAGTCGAATAGTTTGCCGAAAGGACGCACTCTGCAGAAAACATGCCCACGTGAACACAGTGCTGCAAATAGCCTTCATTCTGCACCCCTCAAATATGTTTTAAACCCACACTATATCGACTTTGAATGCGACTCTCTCCATTTAGTAACCGCCCCACAGGACAACAGAATTCATTTCATTTTTTTCGTTTTTCACTGCAAGGACAAGACTAGAAAAATTCTGCAACATATTTGGGAATCTTTGAAACTTCCTGCTTCTTGAAATGGCTGCTGCTGAAAACAAACTCGGGATGAATGCTTATTTAAGACTCTTCTATGCTGCTCTTCCATCAGTGCTCTCACCCCACCCACTCCATTCATAAGGTTGTGAAGAGCGTCACTTTGATTGTCCACATAGAAAGCGGTGCTTTAACATGTGGTGCTTTAACATGTGGGTCCGTTGGAGCATAAACCCACTTTTAAACGAAACGCTGCTGGTGTGTGGCGATGGTGAAAGCATTAGCAAACGTTCTTTTGTTCTGTCCACGGAATATTCAATCCTGAGCAGTGCGTCCCACCGCCACCCATTTGATTTTACAGCCCCCTCTCAGCCCCACTGTGAAAGAACAATGCATAAGATAACCACTCTGCAGACACCCCCCCCCGCCCCCTCCTCCCCGCTCTGATGACTTTCAAAGCAGCTCACGCTGGTTCCTGGTGACAAGAGCTCCCGTGATTAATTCCGTGCAGTGCTTGAGTGCTTGTTAAAGGTGCTGCAGAGGTATCAGTTGAGGGATGAAGGGAGCGCTGCCTGGGTTGAAGTCAGGTCCCATGAGTACCGGTACTCTCTTCATTCTAGGAAAAGTGCAGGTACTCAAGGGGAGAAAATGAAAAAGTGCCGGTACTCAGTACCGGCCCATTTAAAGCACTGGTTAAAAGTCATGGATGCTGCAGGCTTAAGCCCTGCAGTACACACACGGCAATCAGCCAGTCACCCCACCTTTTCCCAAGTCACAGGGCTGGGAAAGGGTGGGGTGAAAGAGAAGACTAAACCCCGAATCTACACATGTTCGTGGTTTCAATTTCAAGTGCTGGAAGCAGAAAGAAGCAACAGGGACTCAAACGGGACTGCACAGGCAGTAAGGCAAGTAAAAAATGCTTTTAAATGCTGTGTGTATATGCGTGACAGTGTGTATCCATGAGAGAGTGTGTGCCTGTGTAAGCATATCTGTGTGAGTGTGTGTCTTTATGAGGGTGTGAGTGAAACTGAGAGAATGTCAATGAAGGAGTGAGTGTGAATGAGTGCTAGGAAGAGTAAGTACAAGTGAGAATGAATGAGTGAAGGAGAATGACGGTGAGTGTAACTGAGTGTTACTGTGTGTGAGACTGAGTAAGTCACAGTCTGAGTGAGTCTAAATGAGACAGAACATAAGTGAGACTGATTAAGTCAGCAAAAATGAGTGAGGATGAGTGAGAATAATTGAGTTTGAGAGAGTCAGATTGAGACAGAATGCGTGTGAACGAAAGTTATTGAGTGAGTATGAGTAAGAGAGTGTGGTATTAAGTGAATCAGAATAAGTGGGACTGATTGAATCAGTGAGAATGAGTGCGAATGACTAAGATGGACTGTTAGTGAATGAGAGTGAGCGAGTTAGAGTAAGATTAAGTTAGTCCGAATGAGTAATATTGAGTAGAGTGAGTGAGACTGAGTCGGTCACAGTGAGATTGAGTGAATCTAAATGTGTGGGACTGAGTGCATCAAGGAGAATGAATGAGTCAGGGGAGAATTAGTGAGAATGAGTAAGACTGACTCAGAGTGAGGCTTAGTAAAACTGAGTAAGACTAAATGAGAATGAGTGAGCGACAGTGAGATTGAGAAAGTCAGAATGAGTGTGGGTGAGAGAGTCAGAGTTAGAGTGAATCAGAAGGAGTGGGACTCTGTGACAGTAAGTGAGAATGAGTAAGACTTAGTGGGTCAGAGTGAGACTGAGTGAGTCAGAGTAAATAAAAGTGAGTGCAAGTGTGAATGAGACAGAGTGAAAATGAGTGAGAGAATAAGACTGAGAGCAAGCGAGTGTGAGCGAACCCCCCTTCAAACCTTCCGAGTAGAAGTCCGGCTCGCTCACAGGAATTCAAGTCAAGGATTATGCCCCACCACTTTGAATGGTTATTAGCCACCACTGCGCACACTTTCACTCTCACTCAAATACTGGCCTTATATTTCAGATGCAGAGACAGTAATGTTATGGTTTCTTAATCCAGATCATACCACTAGTATGACCACGACTCGAACCAAGCCATAGATTTTTATTGAGGACCTCGCTGCTTGTGTCTAGCAAGTGCACTCTACCTGCTGGCCCTGACCCTCCCCACCACCATCCTGTATCATCCAGAGGTGATGCTCAAACCTATTTGACTACCCTCCCCCTCTCTTACCCCTTTAGATCACACATCCAGCCCGGAGACACTTCCTCACTTTAAATTAGATACAGGATGAAAACCATGCTCGTGTAACTCCTGCCTGTAATTTTGGCTTTTTAGGAAGGTGGAGTTCAAGGGAGAGGCGAATGTCCCAACATATCTCAACCCAAACACATAATTTCCCAAACAAGCATATGGGTGATCAAGACACAATGCAATATGCTTCTGTCCACTCCAGTAATAAGGAAGGAAGTTATTTTAATGGGTCACACAGTGTCCGGAAGTAGCAGGCCTTCGTTTCAGACATATACATAGCCAGAAGTGAAAAGACAATTGAAACCATTGGGAGATATAATGCCATACAGGCTCAGATCAACCAATCTAGTGTCCTAAATCTAGCATGACCTCCACGTCTGCCAACCTCTTCACCATCTTCCGCCGCCCTCAGCACTATTTGCTGATGCGGGCACGTGCAGCTTACACCATAAAATTTGCTGTGACCCAGTTCCAGCTTCCCGCCTGCTACAGTGCGGAGGGAAGTTCTATTATTATATAAATTACAGTGAAAGGTGAAACATTACTCCCTGCACTGCAGGATCCCACTCCAGTACTTTTCTCTATTGATTTGTTTCAGAGAACAGGTCGAGAAGAAAGTCGGAGCAACCTCCCTTGTGTATCTTGGCACGGTGGGGGTGGCACTTTCAACCTCTCAAGCTTACATTATGTAACTCAACAGAAAAAAACCCAGAGCTTGCTCGGCTCTTATCTTCCTGGCACCAGAAAAAATGAACAAAATCAAGGCTGACTTACACCATCGCCCACGCATGGGCAGGAAGAACTGAATCTGTCCAATCTGGACTGGTCGCTGCCTACTCCTCATCAGTCAATATCAGAGCTCATCTGTCCCCAACCTCAACTCATACAATAGACAACATCTCACCTGATCCAACCCAAGCTCTGGATACAGGAGCATGGACATGGGCAAGCCAATCAAGTAGTGGGACGGGGAGAAGCAGATGGGTGAGAGAGCAATATGGAGCACAAAGAGACGAGAAAAAAACCAGAAGGGAGACGGCTGTAAAATGCATGTGCTTAGTGGAGTACTTAAGACAAAAGAAATAAATAGTTCTCTAAATGTAATCAGTGGAAGGACACAAGTAAATTGAGGGTGTGCCGGCGGGGACAGATAAAAAATAGACAAGGTAAGCCATCGAATAAGAAGCAGGCAAATGAGAGTGGCAATAAAGGCAACCAATGGTAAGCAATGGGTGGGCGGCAAACCTCTCTATGTACTTGTTAAGCCCATTGCCCCGTGTTGCTTTCTTGCTTGTCTGCCTCTACCTCTGCATTGCTTTCTTTCCTCTGTGCTTCTCACCCCCCCATGTTGCTTCCTCGGATCCCTGTATTGCTTCCACTCCCCTGTGTTTCTTGCCCCCACCCAAATAATCCACAGTAACATTGACACACACGTTTTATCAGCCATCATGCTATTATCCATTTCAGCGTTCCAACATTTTGTGATTGAGAAAAACTCAGGTTAGTTAAGATAGTATAAGTTCCAGGATTGAATGGAGTCCAGTTACCAGAGTCAAAGCCTCTTCCCAACATCTGGAGAGTTGTGAACCATTTACTGGTGATTTGAGTACCTAGTCTGTGCATGAAGTCGGAGGGTGAGCCATGGTGCACTGAGGACACCCAGTGTTCTGGAGCCTGTACATAATTCTGTAAATGAGGCGTGAGATTATACGCGCACTCAAGGATTGCAGGATTCAGAACAGGAGGCTGGATAATTGTTGCAAGCGCAGTGAGTACACTTAGATAACCGGGGAAATGTGGCATGGGAAGTGAGTGTAGACACTATGTGTAGTCGTCTGCACAGGAGGCTGTGAGGGTGTGGCATAGTGTCCTGGATTCTGACATGGGCGGGCCTGGGGTGACACCCCTGGTGAGTTGAGATAGGGTCCACTGGCTTAAAGTATTAAGGCTGTTTATCAATATGTGTAGGCTGATTTATTACGTTTGGGTCTCCTTTTGGTATGTTGAATACATTTTACTGATGTCACTTCCTGCAATATCAGGGCCTGGAAAAAGAGAGAGATAAAGAGAGAGGAGAAAGAGAGAGAGGGAGGGAGAGGGAGAGAGAGAGAGAGATTGTTTTTCGAATACCCAGTATAATGAGTATTGTAACAGTACTGGTATTAAAATAGTTACTTACTGTATTGCTACTTTTATTTTTAATGTGTAACATGCCCCATCAGTGGTGTAACAAGGATGCCATAGGCCCCAGGGCAAGTAAGGAATAAGGGCAGATCTTGACACCCTATTGGGTAGTAAAAGACACGCATGATTAGAGTACAATGGGCCCCTGTTCCCTCAGGGCCACAATGCCATTGCACCGACTGTACTAATGATAGCTGCACCCTGGCTCTTTCTGTGTAATCTCCCAAGAAAACAATGTTTGTCCCACCCAGGAACAAGTATGTTAAATGGCAGTCCAATGCATTCAACCCCCAAAATCATTTACATCAGTGGATTTGTGACCAGTGTGGCCCCACAGGCACAGGATTAGCTAATGAACAGAATCAGGGCTGACATGTCCTCAAGCCCCTCCAGTCTCAGCTTCAGCTACATCCCAGAACCATGACGTACCTCCACCCACCTCTCTTGTATTACACGTCCACAATCAAATCCAATGCGCCTCCAATTCCTCTCCATGAATCGCAACAATGCACCGCAGAACAGCCCGCCCCACGCCCACGCGGCGCGTTAGGCGCATGTTGGTGACTGATCTGCCTCACATCCACTGAGGCAGCCCCAGGCACAGGATGAGCGAGTGCCAGAGAATGAAAATCGCAGAATAAACCTGAGGCTTTTGGATGGGATCTTTAATCACCAATACCGCCTCGTGGTTCCATTCGCTAACTCAAATTTTTATATTGGTAGATTTTTATTCAAAAACATCTTCCTAGTCCCTACTTCTCCCCCTAACAAATACATCCGCCCAGCGTAAACATACCACACTTGGCCCCCACCATCGATTCTTCCCCAGAGCCACACGAAGATCAATAACAGAGGATTACATACATGAATAAATATTAACTAGGAAATTATGCACAATAGGATAAACCTATTATGCAGATTTAGAAGAGCAAGAGGGCCTGGTTAGTAATGTGCCAGACAACAAAGTGCACAGCTATTAAAAACACTTTTCTTCCAAGATTGCGTCTAATACGTCACTATATCATGGTATAAATGTGATCAATTAATTCGAAAAGTGCAATAAATATAACCTCCATCATCGTGGGTGCCTTCGGTGCATAACCATTACTAACATTCGCAGTTGGGAGAGGGGGAGGATGATTTGATATGAGTTGATATATTTGCATAACAAAGAATACTACAGTTCCAGGAACTGACCATCTGATGATCAGTCTGACCATTCTGCTCATCAGCATTAACACACAATGTACCGTGAATGTCGATTTACCCAAAAAACAGGAGTCATGGAATCTCCCCCCTTTGACCACAAAGGGCATTACATGGCTGACACTTTGAACACCTTGCCAACACCCTGACCCGGCTCCTGTGTGATGCTGAAGAGAAGGGCAAGGAGTGGATATTTTAGATAGTAAAAGTGGCTCTCAGAGCATGCTTGCGTTTTGTTCCTGCGTTCGTCTTCATGACCCCCTCTAACAGGAATAGTAAGGGTTTTGTCAGGAGTACAAAGGGCTACACTTAAAATACGTCCTTGAACCGCATGCAAAGGCATGGACCAACGCTCTTTATAAAATCTGAACTTATAACCTATCCGACCCAAGACAGCTAAGTTCCTCCTGGCCCCATCTGTCAATTACACACGTTTTGCACCATATTAAGAAGTGCCTTATCCTTTTCTTTCTAATGTATTCAACTTGGTTTATCATAAGCAAATTGAAGAATGTGTCACTATTGTGTAAAAAGGTAGATGCTTGTAGTAACATGCTTAGCCTGCGCACCATTGCAAACCTGGCATCCAGCTGCAGTAATTTATCAAATGTGATCTCTGATCTTTAAAATTAGGTATATCTGAAGCGTTTGCAAATTTAATATCAATTCTCAGTGCTCTTGTTGTCAGGCTTTATTAAAAATTATACAGTCTCGAGGCTTCAATCGTGTTAAAAGGACATACTGTGCAGTCATTGAGGCTCAAGGGTTGAGTGAGATCACTTCTGGTGATGTATTTGAGTATCAGACAGTATGTGGGGATACTTTTATTATCCCTCTGAATTTGGTGAAGAGACGATATGATATGGTATAGATATTTGGGTTGACTAAACAACTACAACTAGAAAGTACTACAAACTAGTCATACAATCATCCATTTATTCTGAAAGACATTGTAAACATAGAGCTCCAGATGCAAAAGACACAATGGCAGTGGTGAGGGATGCCCCAAAGTTAGGCAGTCTTTGTAAATTGTGCAACAATGCATCCTTTTTTCTGCAACACTTATTGGAGTAGATGGCCCTACTGGTTTTTATTTGGAATCATTAGGTATCTTTCATGGATCTGTCTGAGCGTGTTCCACAACCAACTTATTTAAAGAACGTAATTATCCACCATTTGAATGGTTG